>OZ010792.1:550742597-551945722 GCA_963932465.1 Maratus speciosus
ATGTACATACCGAAATACGAGAGTTACAGTGTGACATAGGTCAGATATATATATATATATATATATATATATACATATATATCCTGACATTTGTCATACTGTAACTCTCGAATTTATGAACCGATTTGGATGTAATTCGGTATGTACATAGTACATACCAATTTCTCGACCGAGTTCGTTGGCCAGCTTCATCCGCCATTTTGTTTAAAAATGGCGGCCATTTAAAATTTTTTTTTTAATTTAAAATTTGAAATGTGGTACCAAAAAATTGAAAATGGAAAAATATTTTTTTCTTATGTATTTGACCTTTATACAAAGACTCCGTAGCAGTTTTTGTTTCGTCTATATCTTAAAAAATGGCTGAGTTATAGCATTTTGAATTTCTAGCGTAGCTGACATTTTGAAACGTCCTGAATTTTGTCACGCGATAAAAGGCGTATTTATGAACCGATTTGGATGTAACTTCGTTTATACATAGTACAGACCAATGTCTCGAACGAGTTCGTTGGCCAGCTTCATCCGCCATCTTGTTTAAAAATGGCGGCCATTTAAAATTTTAAGAAAAATTTAAATTCTAAATGTGGTAGCAAAAAATTGAAAATTGAAAAAATATTTTTTCCTATGTGTTTGACCTTGATAAAAAGATTCGGTAGCAGTTTTTGTTTCGTCTACATCTTAAAAAATGGCTGAGTTATAGCATTTTGAATTTCTAGCGTGGCTGACATTTTGAAACGTCCTGATTTTTGCCACGTGATAACAGACGTATTTATGAATCGATTTGGATGTACCTTGGTGTGTACATAGTACATACAAATAACTCAACCGAGTTCGTTGACCAGCTTCATTCGCCATCTTGTTTCAAAATGGTGGCCATTTAAAAAAATTTAAAAAAAATAAATTTAAAATGAGATACCAAAAAATTGGAAAATGAAAAAGATTTTTTTGTATGTGTTTGACCTTAATACAAAGATTCCGGAACAGGTTTTGTTTTGTCTACATCTAAAAAAATTGCTGAGTTATAACATTTTGAATTTCTATTGTGGCTGACATTTTAAAACGACCTGATTTTTGTCACGCGATAACAGGCGTATTTATGAACCGATTTGAATGTAACTTGGTCTGTACATAGTACATACCAATGTCTCGACCGAGTTCGTTGGCCAGCTTCATTCGCCATCTTGTTTCAAAAGGGTTGCCATTTTTTAAAAAAAATGTAATTTAAGATTTAAAATGAGGTATTAAAAAATTGGAAAATGAAAAAATTTTTTTTATGTGTTTGGCCTTGATACAAAGATTCTGGAGCAGTTTTTGTTTCTGAAAATTTGTTCTTTTGTTTATATCTTAAAAAGTGGTTGAATTATAGCACTTTGAATTTCTATCATGGCTAACACTTTGAAACGATCTTGTATTTGTCACGCGATACCACACTTATTCGCCTATTTCGATGGAAGAAGGCATGTGGATAGTATACATCAATATCTCGACGAAGTTCGCTGGCCAGCTTCATCAGCCATCTTGTTTCAAAATGGCGGCCATTAAATTAAAAAAAAAATTGTATTTAAAGTGAGGTGCAAAAAAATTAGAAATTGAAAAAGGTTTCTTTCTTAAGTATTTGACCTTGATATAAGGATTCAGGAGCATTTTTTGTTTGTCTTTATCTTAAAAAATGGCTCAGATATAGCAGTTTCAATTTCTAAAGTAGGTAACATTTTGAAAAATCTGGTTTTTTGCCTGCGACAGCACTCGTATATATCAACCGATTCCGATATGAGTGAGCATGTGCACAGCAATTACTAAGGTCTCGACCAAGTTCACTGGTTAGCCTCATCTACCATGTTGTCTTAAAATGGCAGGCACTTTAAGAAATCGCCGAATTTGGCAGCCAAATATAAGTGACTTAAAAAAAGCAGCTTGGATAAAGCTGACTAATTTCGCGAAATTCTCATTCATAATGATTTAGTATTGATAAAAATTAGTATTGAATCTCCCACATTCGGTTTCCACTTAATTGAGCTTCGTGTGTTTGAATAATATAAGTTGGCTTTTTAAAAATAAAGAATATGAAAGCTACCTCTTCCTCCCGGCACTGGCCGGAAGGACTTTTTGTAATGAAAGCTACCTAAAAGTGGACTATATATATATATATATATATATCTGACCTATGTCACACTGTAACTCTCGTATTTATGAATCGATTTGGATGTAATTCGGTGTGTACATAGTACATACCAATGTCTCGACCGAGTTCGTTGGCCAGCTTCATCCGCCATTTTGTTTCAAAATGGCGGCCATTTAAAAATTTAAAAAAAATTAAAATTTAAAATGTGGTACCAAAAAATTTAAAATGGAAAAATATTTTTTTTATGTATTTGACCTTTATACAAAGACTCCGTAGCAGTTTTTGTTTCGTCTATATCTTAAAAAATGGCTGAGTTATAGCATTTTGAATTTCTAGCGAAGCTGACATTTTGAAACGTCCTGAATTTTGTCACGCGATAAAAGGCGTATTTATGAACCGATTTGGATGTAACTTCGTTTATACATAGTACAGACCAATGTCTCGACCGAGTTCGTTGGCCAGCTTCATCCGCCATTTTGTTTAAAAATGGCGGCCATTTAAAATTTTTAGAAAAATTTAAATTTAAAATGTGGTACCAAAAAATTGAAAATTGAAAAAATATTTTTTCTTATGTGTTTGACCTCGATAAAAAGATTTGGGAGCAGTTTTTGTTTCGTCTATATCTTAAAAAATGGCTGAGTTATAGCATTTTGAATTTCTAGCGTGGCTGACATTTTGAAACGTCCTGATTTTTGTCACGCGATAACAGGCGTATTTATGAACCGATTTGAATGTAATTTGGTCTGTACATAGTACATACCAATGTTTCGAACGAGTTTGTTGGCCAGCTTCATTCGCCATCTTGTTTCAAAAGGGTTGCCATTAAAAAAAAAATGTAATTTAAAATTTAAAATGAGGTATTAAAAAATTGGAAAATGAAAAAGATTTTTTTTATGTGTTTGGCCTTGATACAAAGATTCTGGAGCAGTTTTTGTTTCTGAAAATTTGTTCTTTTGTTTATATCTTAAAAAGTGGTTGAATTATAGCACTTTGAATTTCTATCATGGCTAACACTTTGAAACGATTTTGTATTTGTCTCGCGATACCACGCGTATTCGCCTATTTCGATGGAAGAAGGCATGTGGATAGTATACATCAATATCTCGACCAAGTTCGCTGGCCAGCTTCATCAGCCATCTTGTTTCAAAATGGCGGCCATTAAATTAAAAAAATATATATTTAAAGTGAGGTGCAAAAAAATTAGAAATTGAAAAAGGTTTCTTTCTTAAGTATTTGACCTTGATATAAGGATTCAGGAGCATTTTTTGTTTGTCTTTATCTTAAAAAATGGCTCAGATATAGCAGTTTCAATTTCTAACGTGGGTGACATTTTGAAAAATCTGATTTTTTGCCTGCGACATCACTCGTATGTATCAACCGATTCCGATGTGAGTGAGCATGTGCACAGCAATTACTAAGGTCTCGACCAAGTTCACTGGTTAGCCTCATCCACCATCTTGTCTTAAAATGGCAGGCACTTTAAGAAATCGCCGAATTTGGCAGCGAAATATAAGTTACTTTAAATAAAAGCAGCTTGGATAAAGCTGACTAATTTTGCGAAATTCTCATTCATAATGATTTAGTATTGATAAAAATTAGTATTGAATCTCCTACATTCGGTTTCCACTTAATTGACCTTCGTGTGTTTGAATAATATAAGTTGGCTTTTTTAAAATAAGGAATATGAAAGCCACCTCTTCCTCCCGGCACTGGCCGGAAGGACTTTTTGAATCAAAATGTTCCAAGTGGTTCTGGGTTCTTCTCAATGGGTTCTGGAAATTTTCAGTGTAGTCACCATTTTGATTTGGGGCCGTTCAAGTATTACGTAAGCATATTTTTAGTCATTTTGTACACCTCCCTCCCCCTTGTAAGGAAAAATAAGCAAATACTAGACCCCCCCCCCCCTTTGCTTACTTAAGATTTTATGACATTCTAACATCAACACTATTTGCCATAAAAAATTACAGTTAGCGATAAATTGCATTATTAATCCAGCAAATTTATATAAACAGACACATAGGGGTTGTGGTATTGAAGGAAAAAAAATCGGTTTAATATATTGTTACTTATGGCATTAAACAATTCATAGAATACAAAATAGTTTTTATATATTATTATTTATCGCATTGAACAACAACAAAAAAAACTAAGAAATACAACCGGCCCTAACTTATTTAGGCACATAACTAAAAATTTTAACAAGAATCATAGGAATATTATGTGTTTGGCGTTCACATTTCTAATCTGGTGTCCAAGATCTTTGAATCCATGTTTCTGCGTTGTCTATTATTAAGTTTTCAATGTAGTCGTGGGGTGGAATGATCCTCGTTTCCAGTCCTTGTTTACTCCATATATTTTTGCTCAAGTCGTTCAACATCCGCAGAACGCTCATCTAAATCATGCTCTTTTGCTTTTTGTTGTTAAACTATAGATGCTTCGTTGTCTGATGGTTACGTAAGAATTTTCGTGACCCCCCCTCTCCTCCTTGTCAGCAAAAATAAGCAGACACTGGTCCCCCTCCTCCCCCACTTACTGCTTACGTAATACTTGAACGACCCATTTTTAATGACTCCGTAATTTCAATGTGAAAATTTTTATTACTATGTATGCAATTCTCCCGAAATAATTTTCCCATGAATAACAAAAAAAAAATAATAATAAATAAATAAATAAATAAATAAAAAATAAATAAATAAATAAATAAATAAAAGAAAAAAAAGAGAGAGTCAAAAGTTATTAATAAATTTTCATTCATATATCTTCCGAATTCCTAAAAACATTACTAATTGATTACTAATTGAAACTGTACACATCAGCAAAATTCATTTCACTTCTTATATAAAATGAAAGAAATTGTTTGGTTAGATATCAAAAGACTTTTGCGGGAAATTAAAAGAAGGGAGTTTGTACATGTAATTTCAGTTATATATCTTTATTCATCAGAAGTTAATGAAAAATTTCCCTCAATTTAATTAAAGTGACGTATGAGATTTATTTTAATCCATTGAACTCTTTTATAATAAGCTTTCTGTAACTTTAGAGTCATAATTATTCCCATACATCATCTTCAGGAAAATAATCTTACATTAATTAATTTGAAATTTGCCCAAAGTCATTTCATCATAAAATTCATTATAGTTTATACTGAATGCTATTTTTGTTTAACTTACAAAAAAATTTAAATATTAGAGTTTGAAGTCAGGCAACATCCTCTATAGAACTTTGATAAAATTTAGGGGCTGTGCATATATGACACATTTTTTAATTCATTTTTATTCGGAAACATATCAAATTGGCACGAAGTCTTACTAAGGTACCCGCCAACATTAAAAGGAATTTCTGGAAAATCAATTTTTCTGTTTTTTGCATCTCCGATAAACTTCAGTACATAAAATGTTTTAAACATATTCCAGTGAAATTTTATCAGTATGCTTTCCATATTACTCACTACGTTCTGAACTATAATATAAACTCTGTTTGATGAAATAATTATTTTATAGCAACTCAAATATAAAAATATTTTAATTTTTAATAAAAATATGTATTTTTAAATATATTTTGAAATATTTCAGTTAATTTCGAAGATATTTCAAAACTCCTAGCTCAGTGCACAGGCAGGTGTAATAGTAGTATGTACTACAAAGAGAATATTTAGTTGAATTGAGTGCACCTGTCTAACATAAGTATGAAATTTTGCTAAAAAAATGGCAAAAACACCTGTTTAAAAAAACGTTATGAATATATTTTTAGAATATGTTTTTCATCAATCTGTATTACAAAATAACTACAAAGTTTTTTGACTTATTTTGAAATATTTCAGTTAATTTCGAAGATATTGTAAAACTCCTAGTTCAGTTCACAGGCAAGTGTAATAGTAGTATGTACTACAAAGAGGATATTTAGTTGAATTGAGTGCACCTGTCTAGCGTAAGTATAAAATTTTGCTAAAAAATGGCAAAAAAACTTATTTAAAAAAAGTTATGAAGCTATTCTTAGACTATGTTTTTCATCAATCTGTATTACAAAGTAACTACAAAGTTTTTTGACTTATTTTGAAATATTTCAGTTAATTTCGAAGATGTAAAACTCCTAGTTCAGTGCACAGGCAAGTGTAATAGTAGTATGTACTACAAAGAGAATATTTAGACGAATTGAGTGCACATGTCTAGCGTAAGTATGAAATTTTGCTAAAAAAATGGCAAAAAAACCTGTTTAAAAAAACGTTATGAAGATAATCTTAGAATATGTTTTTCATCAATCTGTATTACAAAGTAACTACAAAGTTTTTTTGACTTATTTTGAAATATTTTGGTTAATTTCGAAGATGTAAAACTCCTAATTCAGTGCACAGGCAAGTGTAATAGTAGTATGTACTACAAAGAGAATATTTAGACGAATTGAGTGCACATGTCTAGCGTAAGTATGAAATTTTGCTAAAAAATGGCAAAAAAACCTGTTTAAAAAAACGTTATGAAGATAATCTTAGAATATGTTTTTCATCAATCTGTATTACAAAGTAACTACAAAGTTTTTTGACTTATTTTGAAATATTTCAGTTAATTTCGAAGATATTCTAAAACTCCTAGTTCAGTGCACATGCAAGTGTAATTGTAGTATGTGCTACAAAGAAAATATTTAGTTGAATTGAGTGCACCTTTCTGGCGTAAGTATGAAATTTTGCTAAAAAAAATGGCAAAAAAACCTATTAAAAAAGAACGTTAATCTTAGAAGGTTACGTTTTTTCATCAATCTGTATTACAAAGTAACTAAAAATATGTGTTTTTATTCAATTTTGTACCTTTTTTAAAAAGCACTCTGAACGTAGGCACCTTAGTAGCACTATGAAAAAAAAAATGTGCAAAACATTTTGAAAGAACTTAATCTCTCTTCATCAAACGCACAAAAATGTGCTAAGTGCTGCTTTTCTGCTTCTAATCTCAAACTTGAGAATTTGTATAAAAAAAAAAATAAAATAAATAAAAACTAAAACCAATGTTATCTATGCTTGAGACTAATTGATGCAGTTACTTTTTTTTATTTTTAATGACTTCCTAATCTCAATGTGAAATAATTATTACTATGTATGAATTTTTCCCGAAATAATTTCTCCAAGACTAGCTAAAAGAAAAAAAAAATATGAGTCAAGAAATGTTCTTAATGAATTTTCATTCATATATCTTCCGACTTGCTAAAAACGTTACTAACTCATTACTAATTGAAGCTGTACACATCAGCAAAACTTATTTCGCTTCTTATATAAAATGAAAGAAATTAATAAACTATTTCCATTAGCATTTACTGTTGTTTGGTTAGATATCAAAAGACTTTTGCAGGAAATTAAAAGAAGACAGTTTGTACATGTATTTTCAATTAATCATAATATATCTTTATTCATCATACGTTAAGGAAAATTTTCCTGCAATTCAATTAAAGTGACGTATGAGATTTATTTTAATCCCTTTGAACTCTTTAAAATACACTTTCCGTGCCTTTAGAACCATAATTATTCCCATACATTATCTTCAGGTAAATAATCTTACATTAATGAATTTAAAATTTGTTCAAAGTCATTTCATCATAAAATACATTAATTCATACTTTCAGAATGTTATTTTTAACTAATAAAGGAATTTATATATTGAAGTTTTAAAGTTATATTATACCATCTATAGAACATTGATAAAATTTATTTAAATCTTCATCTGGTAGCAAAAATTTCCAATAAATATTGTTTTCATAAATAACATCACACAAAGCAAAATATTTGGTAAGTACTGCAAATTTTAGAATATTTATAATTATTCGAGTAAATTGATCCAATGCCGTATTTTCTCATGCATAACGCGCACTTGTGTATAAGCACCATTGTTTTAGAAGAACGGAAAATATTATGTATCGTGTATAATGTACGCCATAGTATTTCAACGTCATGAAATCTGGGAATTTGAATAAAAAAATTCTATACACACCAAGACTAAATAAATAAATAAATAAATAAATAAATAAGTAAAAATTAAATAAAATAAAAATTAATTAATTAATTAACAAAATAAATAAAATAAAAAGATAGCGAGATTGTATTAAAAGTTCCATATGAGAAGAATATCAATATGATGAAAATGATACGATATATGAAGATACAAAGTGTGTTATTGACGATTCAGCCGAACTGCAGCAATAGTGACAATAACCGATGTTTTAGTTTCAGCTCTGGTTTGAATGTGCTGGTATGTAGGGAATTTCGGAAGCATGCGTATTTTTATTTTTATACTATTTTGGTTGTCCAACTCTAATACAATTACGATATGTATGGTGCATTTTTACTTGGTAAGTTTTGGATTTTTTTTTTCAGTTAACGTAAATTAAGAACGAAGAAAATCACTGTTCTCTCCTTTTATTCGGCAGAAAACATTGAAATAAATAATCACTGAATATTTGCTCACAATAAACTTTTACAGTATGCCAAAAATGAAATCACTAAGCTTTTTTTTTCCGTGCAATTTCTTCCATTATCTACAAGTTGCGTTCAGGGATTTAATGTTTATCTCCAAACAGTTGTCGGATATAATGCATAATGTGAACCCTTTTTTATGTCCTAAAGTTTTGGAAGAGAAAAAAGCGCACATTATACACGTAAATACGGTTATCTCATTCCAATTAATATACTGTTGAAGAAAAAGAGAAGTGGTTTCATGTTATGAATAAAACCCAAATGAAATTTTAATGATGAAATTGCATATAAATTCAGAAATAATTCATACTCAAAATGAACTATAATCAATTTGTTTTATTAAAGAACAAAAATTCTACGTTTTATTAAAGAACAAAAATTCTACGTTTTATTAAAGAACAAAAATTCTACATATTACATTAAAACAACATAAATAATAAACTTTCTAAAAGTTCTTAAGAAAACCTCTTTCGAAGGTAGTTCGGATTTTTATTTTTTTAAATTGTAGTCACACACTCTGCAATATCATAATATGGTCACAAATATTTCCTCATTAACCGGTTATTGGCATGTAATAGTTTATGACTACAGTTTTCGAGTAATAGGCGAGGTATGAGTTACAAGAGTTGTCTTAATTTTGAAATCTGTCAAATCATAACCTCAATCCACAGGAAGTGATCCTAAATCTTTTGATTATTACCATCAAACAATATAGTATTTTTCAAATGGGCGAAAAATGTGTGGGCCAGTATTCGAACAAGGGATCTCTTGGCTGACATTTACATTTTCATTTATTGTTTTCATTGTAAAGTTTGGAAAATTCTTTTTAATATATCATGAAGAAAAACGTTAATTAATAAAAAAAAACCAACCGCAGCATACAGAAACAAAAACAGCAGCAATGTATACGAAAACCTAATACCGTTTAACAAAGCCTGATTAAAAAAAATCAGCGTGGGTGAAATAACAGTAGTAGTAATTGCTTCTTAATCTTATCTCTGTTTTTAAAACGCAAAATATTTTCTTACGAAAATACTGAATTTTTCTCATTATTTTACTGAAAATATTTATTCAAGTGTTGAGCAAACGACAATAAATAAAAAGGGAAATTAACAATGAAACATAAAATAGAATTCTTAAAGAGTGAAGAAACGAAAAAGTGGTGAACAAAAAACAGTTTTTTCCGTTGAAATTAATTTATTAAAAATTTCTTCGAAAGAAAAATTCAATGCTATTTCTTCTGTATTAGAACATCACAGTGAAAATTTTTTACTATTTAAAGAATGCAGTTGTTGCATTAAGAGATATACCAGTTTTTTTGTGTTTTGCTAGATTTACTGCAATTTATTAAATATCTAATTAAAAAAAAATGTAATCTCAAAATTTAAAGAAATACATGAAATATGTTTTTAAAAGTAAAATACATCACGCAAGCTAGCCTTGATTAATACATATTTTAATAACTTCTTCAAATAATTTGCAGCGAAGGAAGGTTCTATAAAATTTATACAAAAAACACTCACTGACAAAAGTATCATATTTTGAGCCAAAATAGACACACTTGTTTTTCCTCTTAAAACTTTATATATATAATAATAATAGTCCGTTTAGTCGCATGAGTTTTAGATCATACAGATACAGTTTTTTTGCTCTTTGGACAGTAAATTAAAAATATATGAAATTAAAACAGCTCTTACTTTTTAAAAAAATCGCTGATTTGATTCACTGATGCAGTGATAAACATATTGAAAATGAATAGATTCGAATTTCAATTCAATTAAATACAAATGGATTACAAATATTTTCTGAACATTTATAGGATAAATAATTTGAATCTACACAATTATTCACGCTTAAAATAACCACATTTCCAATCAATAAATTTTACAGATTCGTCTAGTTTAATTGTTTTAACTTATAATATTAAGCTATTGTTTTGAGAAAACTGACAAATTTTAATATTTGAACAAATATTTGCGCAATTGTGATTATGAACATTTTATAATTACTTTGAATTCAAAAGTAAATAAATGATTTTGTTTCACAAGAATAATAAACTAATTGTTTATATTTTGAGTATGTACAAAATGACATTTCGGAGTGAAATAATACTGCAAAAATGGACATACTAAGCATTTTGAGAAATAATCTTAAGAATATATAGAGGGTGACCTTAATTAAACGACCCTACTTTAAAATTGTCTACAGACAAAACTCTTCCTCATAAAGTTGTGAAATTTTGGGAAAGACAGAATAAAGAGTTGGAAATTTGTTTAATGGGTCTTGCACCTTTTAAACGCGGCGAAATATAACGAAAAAATTGAAAGTTTGAATTAATATATCTTCAAAACCTTTTTATGTATAAACATGAAATTTTGGATATTGATTAAACAGATTGTGCTTTGTAATACGCTGTCATTAGAAATTTATTAGCCTTTTACAGAATGTGTGTATTGTTGAAATCAAAATAGCTCTTTTTTTACTCCAGAAGTCATTGCACGCATGATATCTTGAGAAAGTATGAATGGATTGTTATGAAATTTGGTAAAGATACTAAACATATATGTGTGTTTAAAATGAACTACTCTTAGGCCAAAATTATTTCATTAACTATAGGGGTCAGGTAACCTTTGAAGCGTCCAAAAATCGAAATTTTTTTTAATAGCTTATAATTGAATATGATTCGTTGGGAACATTTAAAAGCAAACCCCATACAAAAAGTCGCATTAGAAGAGAAGTTATGTCTAAACCACTTTGAGCTTTTGCTATATGTTCAACGGGTTTTTCAATCTTTAAAGCCAATTTTCTCAAAACAGCGATTTTGATCATTGCGCGCACGATTTCTGGAAAACGGTTGCCTAGAATTTCACGAAATTTTTGGTGGATGTATTAAACGTACAGAAGCACAAAATGATCTATTATTATGTTTCTCAAGTAAGAAGTTTAGAATTCACGACTACTTTTCTATAAAAAAAATCTCGATATTTCGAATTACTCTATTTTTTTTTCTCGGGATCTACAAGTTTTATTTTTTTCATTGTAGGTCATTTTCAAAACACTTTATTTCTGTACTCATTAAAAAAATCTTAGCTTGTTTCAGCCATTCAAATGGGAAAAATCATGCGCGCAATGCATGCAAGAATAATTCTTTCGTAAAAATTGTATTATCTTTAAAAATAAATTAATAAAAACTATGTATGTGTATACCTTTTCTAACAACTTTGATTGATAAAATAAATCGTTCCTAACATATGTCTTCAATTTTATAATTAAAAGTTAATTAGTTAAAGAATGATTGCAATTCTTACAGAGGTCACTTTTCCATGTACTTTATTGATTCAAAGGTTACCTGACCCCTTAACTATATAAAAAAATATTTTTGTAAAAAAAAAATCAGAATTTTATATTTTTAATGAATAAATATAGTCATAACTAAAAATATTACCATTGTAAATACTTAAATGTAGTTCATTTTAAACACACATGTTTAGTATCGTTACCAAATTTCATTAAAATCCATACATACTTTCTCAAGATATCATGCGCGCAACGACTTCTGGAGTAAAAAGAGAGCTATTTTGATTTCAACAATACACAAATTCTGTAAAAGGCTAATAAATTTCTAATGGTAGCATATTACAAAGCACAATCTGACCCAAATGTACTATCCAAAATTTCATGTTTATACATAAAAAAGTTTTGAAGATACACTAATTGAATCTTTGCAGTTTTTCGTTAATTTTCCACTCGTTTAAAAGGTACAAGACCCCTTAAGATAAAAAATACATAAATAAAAATATTTCAAGATTTCGCCACTTGGGGGAGATTTTCAATAAATTACACATTTAGGACTAGGATAGCTAAGGAATTTTATTTATGGAATGTTCATAATTATTCGACCCTATTTTAAAGTTGTCTATAGACGAAACCATTGTCCAGAATGCTGTGAAATTTTGTGGTGGACATAATAACAGTTTGGGAACTTGTATGAGCGAAAAAAAAAATAGGAGGCCGTTCTTTAACAAATTACACATTTAGCATACATTTACGATAGTTTAACAAATTTTGTTATAACCAAACATGTTCCGCATGACTTTCACGATTTTCAGATACCATCTGTAATCGCAAGATAGCCTGTTCCAGAAGTAGACCGCAGTGTTTTCTGGGAAATGCTAGGAACATGACGTGAAATGCTGTCTTTAGAATAAGGTTAAGTTAATAAATAAAATTTCTAATCTAGCGTAATTCTAAATGTGTAATTAATAAAAAATAGCCCTCTGGTGATGAAATTTTGAACTATTTTTACCCGACTGAAAAGAAGGGTTAAGTGTTTCACGCGCATCTGTGTATGTAGATTTCTTTATACCCTCGAAACATCCCAACGGCTAGATGGATTTTAATGAATGAGGTCGCTATCGATTCGTCTTAACGGCCCGATGGTTATAGGCTAGGTTTTGTTTTTATAAATTTAGAATGGCGGCCGTAAAATACAAAAGGGCGGTAGAGACGAAAAAAAAATTTACACACCCTATTGAGTGGCATATCATTGGATAGGTTTTTCAAAATGAAGAAGATGTTTCATTGACTATTTTACAGTCAGAAGCTCCGTTAAAATATTATACAACCTGGAAGTTGTGTAGGTGGAATCTTTAGCTTTACTGCAACTCTAACCATCATAGACATCTATAGACCTCTTCAAAACAGTGTTTATAGATAGGAACTAACAATTAAACACAATTTAAAAGTCATCAATACAAGTTAATAAAAAAAAAATAGGTAATATAAAAAAATATTTTAAGTAAATTCCTATACTTAGGTCAATAAGAGAATTTTTTTTCTCCCATTCTTCTTTCCTCTTAAAATGCCTTGATCAGGAATAGGGCTCTCTCCGTCTTAAGTTACCTTGATCAAGAAGAGGGCTCTCTCGATTATTAAAAATTAATTAATTTAATTTAATTAATGAATTAATATTTGAAAAAAAACTGGATTAACATGAAGTGTCATCCACAACAAGTTTAAAAAATTTATTTGAGCTCGATTGGATAAATAATAAGTATTTTATTAACGATTGAAAATTTGAACAACATATCTATAGCGACAGTGTGAGCTAATAGCAGGAATTGAAAAAAAAAATAGTTTCACATTGATGAGAAATAATTAATTAGTTCGCTTTTTACGCAGTCGGGTTTTTTGACTTTTTAAATTTAATTGTTTATTATTATTTATATATATTTTTTAGCTGAAACAAATTCCCGTCCCTTTATTATGTCTTTCACCAAATTTCACAGCTTCATGAACAAATAGTACTGTAGACAACTTTAAAGTAGGGTCGTTTAATTATGGACACCCTGTACTTACCTATTTACCGGTTATTTTTTATGATTTATAACTTTTGAATTAAATAAACCTTTTACAGCATCGGTACTTACGAGTTATCCGGGACAGGCCATATTAACTGCGCCAACAATGGCGTCGAAGATATTAATTACAATAAACCTCATTACCCGACTGCCAAGAAGGGTTTAGTGTTTCACGCGTATCTGGGTATGTGGATTTCTTTATACTCTCGAAACATCCCAACGGCTGGATGGATTTGAATGGGTCCTATTAAAAACTTGTCTATATAAATGTTGTAGACAATATTAAGAAGATATATGATAAATTCATGGGGATTTTATAACTTGTGAATTGACGGAGTTACAGAAATTTTTCTTCTTCAACCCCCCCCCCCCCCACCCTCCTTTTTTGTTTTCGTTTTTAATTTTTTTTTTTTTTTTTTTTTTTTTTGGTACTAATTGGTCCTATCAAAAACTTGTGAATATAAAAGTTGTAGATAATATTAAGAAGATGTATAATGAAATTAATTGGATTTGATATCTTGAGAAGTGAGGAAGTTAGGAATTTTTTTTTCTCCCCAAAACCTTATTTTTTGCGCCTCTTGAGCCCATTTTTAATTTCATCAAAAATCTGTGATACATAAATTTTTGGCCCTATTTTTAGAAGTAATAAAAACTTTAAACTGATTTGATATGTACAAAAATTAAGAAGTTATGGGTTTTTTCGGTTTTTACAAAACCCCTCCCTATTTCTATCCCCTTGGTCCGATTTTGTCCATTAACGAACTTGACCGAGATTTTATGTCCCTTGATTTTATGTATCAGTTTGGAAGAGATTTGTGCAGAATTGTGGAAGTTATCGTATCCAGAAGAAAGGGATATATATATAGAGAGAGAGACAGAGAGAGAGAGAGATTGATAGATAATTTTTTTTTACTCAGGGTGGTTTTGGGTTCTAGAGGTCATGATGGAGGCGGTGTAGATCAGCAAAAAATTTTCAGAAATTCCAACATAGGAACGATTCCAATAGGTAGTATTTCATAAGAAACCCATCTAAAAGTATTAGTTGAAATAGGCAAGATGGAAGTGAATTATTGTAACTTACCGTAATTGTCTCCATTTAATGAAAAACTAAATATTTACACTTTCTCATAAAAAAAAAAATCGTAAAATGGCTTCTACTGCAGACAGATGACAACAATGTAATAACAGGTTGCACTAACATTCAAACAAAAATATAATTAACATTTTAACGATTAAACGAACGTTTGAAATATAAACTCAATACATTCAATATCTCCCTAGTCGCAAAACCTTCCATGAAATTAACAAATATAGTATGCAAGAAAATAGATCCAATTGAGTCAAACCGGTTATCAGGAGTATACAAAATACCTTTCACCAAAGAAGATGGAACAAAGCAGTTTTATAGAGGTATGAGAAGCAGAAAACTTAAAAAACTAGAATCAAAGGACATATAGCAATCATCAAATACAACAGAAGAACCACAGCTTTGACCAGATTATGCAGCGAAGAACCTTTACAGATCGATTTTAAAAATAGCAAATTAATTTATCCATTAAGATTTTATATCCCATCCATAATCGGGGAATCAATAGAGATAATCTTACGCAACGAGAATATTTGCAATGATTCAGTGTCCCTTGATTTACCTAAAATTTGGAAAGAGATGCTATGCAATTTTAGTAACAATAGCAATAATTAATCCACGCTCGCAAATAACCAAGTTAATTTTATTTTTATTTTATATTTTGCAATTTTTTTCATTATGCATGATGTCTCGTGTCATTTTTTACCATGTTATTGTTTTTAGTAAATTATGTGAAAATTAGTCCACGCTCGCAAATAGCTAATTTAATTTTAATTTTATTTTATGTTTGCAATGTTTTTCATTATGCATCATGTCTCGTGACATTGTTTACTATGTTCATTGTTTTTAAATTATGTGAAAATATTTTCTATCGTGAATGATTTTGAAAAAGGTGCCGTTTGTGCGATGAAACGATCGCCAATCTGAATAAGTCCAGATCGGTCTGAAAAGTGATCTCGCACTTGTAACTAGCTGAATGTTCGTGTTTCGAGTGTTTCTGGAATGTAGTTCTGCTTAGTCAAACGATATCGAACATGTGCTGATAGTATGTTTGATTCGCTTGCATAAAAACTGCTGAGCGCCTGCGTAATGTTTGCCTGAGTATTTAATCGCACTTTAGATAAATACAGGGTATATAAAGATGCGAATTAAATTAAACATTATATTTGAAACATGGATTCTCCTGTTCAAAGACGTACATTTTATGCACGAGTTTTCTCATATCTACGAGCATTAAAAGGTGTGAGAGACAAATTAGATGATGACGAAAATTTTTCAAGAGATGGAATCGATGTCGAGCTGACCAACTTAAGAATTGTGACTATTAGAAAGCTAGTCAGGCACTTACAAGCTATCGAGGAGGTGACACGTCGAATGCTTTTCGAAGAAAATACCAATCTGTTAATATTACTCAGTATATAAATTTTGTCATTCCAGAGTCAATTGAGAATAACGCAATCAATTGAATGTGAAATATTGAAAACCGACATACGTACGTGCATACAATTAACTAAAACATTGAACAAATGGCTACAAAACCTTACTTTTGAATTATAATGTCTACATTATATGTTCATGTTTTTGCATGCTTATCTTTGATTCATCAGTTTGTCAGCATTTGATCTTTAGCAAAGCTATATAAATGCTGAACCATAGCATGCTTTTATTATTGGTTTTGCGAAGTTATTGTTTACATGCTTACGTGCTTACAGACGCAATCGTCGCAATTCATCTAAGCTTAAAAGGTGGCGGAGGGGAAGGCGGCGGTCTCCTCGTCTGGACATTGTGAGCAGTGGTTTAATTAACCCATTGGTTCGTCGAATGAATTACATTCGTATAAGTGTGAAGGATTGCGACATCTTTAAGCTGAAATACAGCTTCAAAGACCAACAGACATTCGGTGCTGAAAATGTCCTGAAGTTTTCTAGTTCAGTTATTCCCAGTGCTTGCAAGAATGCGTTTTTTCGGAATAATGTGAATCGCTACACATACGTGAAATTCAATTCCTTCGCGTATTCTGTTTACGTCGAATGTTTAAATTGGACGCTCACCGGCCAATGTAAAGTCGGTACAAGGACCGACCCTTACTTATCTATATTACCTATATTTTATCCCTTTTTATAGCATTATTTAACTTAATCTATTTAAAAGTGATTATTATACATGTTGTTACAAAAATATCATGTTTAGTGCCACGTAAAAAACTCATTTCCGCCTGAATTGGCACAATATTTCAAAATTTTCACCAACTACTGGTAGGATAACCCCACCACTTTTATCATCTGAGGTCTTCAAATATGAACATTGATTATAAGATTTTTATTGTTTCCATTTCTGGTTTTCTAATACTTTATATACAGGGCGAGAAGAAATAAGCCGAATAGATGTTTCACTGATAATTCTTTTAATAATTATTTTAAAAAGAAAAAAAGAGTTAGATTACTAACAAACAGAATACAAGTATTGATTTACAGAAAACAGTCTTAGAAGTACCCCTATTTCCGATTTCATGAATAAACGAAAGACTTTTGAAAATATTTTTTTTTTCTGATATTGTCAAAAATTCTGAACTTCGTGCAATATTTAATTATTACTTTATATTTATTCTAAATAATTTCTGAAACAAACTCAATAAATCATTTTTAACACGCTATCATATTTCTTAATTTTAAAGTTTCAGTTATTAATGATTCACGTTCAAATGAAATATGAAGTCTCTTAAGTGGTAAAATAAAATAAAAATATTAAATGCTGTGGAATATGAGAATTTTAAATGCGTGCCGTTATGTTTAAATTACATAAGATGCAGATAGTTTCTAAAGTATAGTATTCATTCAAATGCCTCCTTAGGATTGTGCAAGTGCTTTATAAAACATCTATGCAAATTTTCCTGTGAAGCTTTCATCATTCAAGCAGCAGGATTTAGCTAATTACACTTCATTTAAAGCAAAATTATTTAATTATACGTGTGAAACCGTGTAATTATAGCGAATAAACATTTATTTAAACTACTTTTTTCTTAATTTTGATAGTAAATGCTTGTTTTAAGTTCATATCTAATGTTACTATAGGATTAACTAGTCGGATGTGCCAACCCCAAAACATTCTTCTATCTCATACATATTAATGCTTCAAAATTCGCTATCACAGTGCCAGAATGAAATGACAGCATACACGTATATGCCCATCATGATGGGTCTAAAGATATAGATACCTTGAATTCTGTGCATTTAAAAAGGAGATATAAGCGTCGCGTTTTTCAAACAAAACATTGAATTTCGGCACACACACGCTTAGACGTTTGCAACCAAAATTCCTAACACAAAAAGCATAAAAACGACACCTATTGAGCGGTATACTCGTACACTAAAGCGTAATAAGGGTTTATTTATGTGAAAGTGTAACAAAATATGAACTTTTATTAAATTTTGGGCATTATTTTTTAAGATATAGCTATCGGGTTAATCCATTTCAAATCACCCAGGTGGTGTCGCTCGACATTTTTAATTTTTCTAATTTTTTAACAACGTTTTCTTCATAGTTTTCTGAGAATTTTTTTTATCATATAAATTTTTGGAAGTGGCTATTTTTAACAAGCTAAACATCATTTTTGGGCAAAAAAAAGAAAAAAGTGTTTAACGTAAAATGCTGTAACTGCTTTATTTTTCTACCTATCAAGATGGATCAAAAAGCAAAATGTTCAGCATAAAATTATCGGCATTTTTTTCAATTATAAAATTTTCATTTGACTTAAGGATCTAGGCCAAAAACATGCTTATAAACCTGAAAAATAAAAGGACAAAAACCACATTTCGCGGCCAATATTTTTTACGAAGGAGATCAGACTCACCTGAAATATTATTTTCTTACCCAGATCTCTTATAGGACTACTTACTTTTGTAAATTTAAATCATGAAAATCTTTTCCTTTTTCTTCTACAGCTAATTAAAAACTGTGTTAAGTCAATTTTTGGCAATTTTCACTAATTAATATCTCAAAAGGGGCTGATTAAAAAATTCTGAAAACTAAAAAAAATCTTTGTAATATAAAGTTAAATTGTAAATTTTTTATGAATGAGACTTAACTGGTTTTTGAATAACGATTCACAAAAAAAGCACCACTCTCCACTCCTTTTCCTTTTTGTTTTTGTTTCAGATACTCGTACATAGCATTAGAGGTACTTTTTGATTAGGTACGTTCAAAACAAATAAAAAAGACGGTAAAAACAAATTTTACGCATTATTGCTTAGTTAAATATGATAGTGTCGCCTTTACGAAACTTTCTTGAAAAGGGGGGGGGGTCTTGATTTTATTGTTTAGATCTGATGAGCACATAATACAGTTTTATTCTGACAAGCTTTTATAAATCAGCTTACGTACTCGCTAAGAATTTACTTCACTTACACGAAGCGAAAACCCCCCACATTTTAATGAAATTCTATAAAATATTTCGTTTGCATACGTCACTGTTCTTTGCCTCATTAGCGAGTGGGTGTTTTCGCTTTTGCGTAAGTGATACGTGAATATTCAGAATTGGTAGTAAATAACTTTCAGATCAAAGTATATATATATATATATATATATATTTATTATGTATTCAGTCCTCTTAAAGTAACTTCCGCCTTGTTCTTGAAGAACAAAATCATTTAAAAAAAATCATTTATTTAGCCGAAAAAAGTTATTAATGAAATTCAATTCGCAAATTTTTCGGCTTGCTAAAAGCATAACTAATTCATTACAAATTGAAGTTGCGCGCATCAGCAAAACTGAATTTGCCTCTTATGTAAAATAAAAGAAGATCCACTTCTACTTGCAAGTAGTTTTTTCAGTTAAACATCAAAAGAATTTTGCGTAAATTTGAAAGAAGTCAGTTTGTGCATATATTTTGAATTAATCATAACGTATCGTCATTTCTTACAAATTAACGAAACTTTTCCTGCAATTTAATTAAAGTCATGTGTGAGACTTATTTGAATCCCTTTCAACTGTTTATGGCACTCTCCAGAATTATAGATATTTTCATACATTTTTTTAAGGAAAATAATTTCGCATGAATTTCAAATTTGAATAAAGTCATTTAATCATACATTACATTAGCTTATATTTTTAGAATGTCATTTTCATTTAATTCGTAAAGAGATATAAATATGTGAGTTATGCTACACCTTCTATGGAAATCTGAGAAAGTTTTTCTAAACCTTCATCTCATAACAAAAATTTCCAATGAATAATATTTCCGTAAATATGATCATAAATCAAAATATAGTAACTACTCTATATTTTAGCATAACTATTTGAATAAATTCATCACATTATCTGATTCCACTTCATACACTTTTGAAGAAAAAGGAAAATGCTTTAATTTTTATGTTGAATATAAAACTCAAATAATATAATGCTGAAATTTCATATAAATTCAGAAATATTTCGTACCCAAAATAAACTAATAAATTCCTTTTAAATTTATGACATGCAGAATAGAATATTCCAAGAAGAGATTGTAAGAGACAGAAAAAAAATTCCGTTTGAAGATTCTGTTTTTGTTATTTCAGGAATGTTATAACTTTACAGTATTCTTTTCGTTTGGGACTACGAAGTTTTTCGTTCGTTTCGTTTGAATCTTTGAAGTATTTCGTTAGGTGTTATGTTTCTCTAAGAATGTTTCGTTTTTACCGTAATTATTGAAATGCTACATTATCTCTTAAAGCAACACAAATGTTCGATTTATTAAGAGTAGGAAAAATAAGTTTCAAAAGCAGTTCTGAAAGTGCTTTGTGATTTAGCATACGTACGTAAAATGTTTGTTTGAAGGTTATTCCATATGAAGGCATGTATAGGAAGTTCCTCGATGGGAAATAAGGAAAAAGTTAAAAGTTTTACCTTTATGTTTTGTGAATTATTCAATTGAAATAGATTCTTCTTAAGATGAATAAAACATATTTATTACAAGAAAAATACACGTAGAACACTCTCAGAAATAAAACTCTCACTTTTGACGATTCAGAAATCCTTGAGCTGTATTTCGTCGTTTTTGACGATCATTTCCTAACAACATCACGTGACTTTTAACGAAAGGTAAACTCTCAAATATTTGACGAAAGTTTTGCCTCAATCACGGTCAGACTCAATGCATTTTAAGGAAACAGTGGCTGTACCTCCTCAAATCCTGCGATTTTAGCAAGCATATATTTGCTTGTTTATGTTAGTTCTGTAATAATTTATTTTAAAACAGCACTTTTTAGTGCTTTTCAGAAAATACTGAAATGTAGGTAGTTATTGTTTCTTCATTAGTTATTTTTTTAGCTGTTAAAATTTTTAGGAATGCTTATTATTATTTTTATTTATTTATTTATTTATATGTTGTTCGCTGTGTTTTAATTCGAAAAGATTAAATTTCCCGTGTTCTTCAAAACCATTCAAAAAGAAAATTTGGTCAATAAAATTTCAAACTTCCAGGATATCTTTTTTTTAAATTTATTTAAGAAGTATATTCTGTTTTCAATCAAATTAAAAATAAACATAATTGATCCCTCTCCTCTTTATAAACAGTAAAGTGTTAAAATCTTATCCCTCTACTCAAAGTGATAAAATCTCATGCAATATGCATTTCAGAATTCATTATTTGTGAGCAACAAAATTAACCAGTCATATTCTAACCATTCATTGAGCAAAGAAAATTTCACTAATAAATTATTTAATCAAGCCATATTATAATTATTCATTGACCATGAGAAAACCATAATAATAAATTAGCCTTACTTAAAACTTTCAGAAATTATATAGTCCAGGCAATAGAGACCGCATAGGGACTCTACCTAGCAAAATTAATGATAGTACTGGAAATCGGCTTTCTAGATGTTTTTTGGGTCGCTGAATCCGAATTTTTAACTTCCCACCAAAATTTCCCCCGGCAACCCCTTAAATTTTGGTGAAAAGACCCCCAAAAAAGGTTTTTATTAAAAAAATCAATTTTTTTATTGTTTTAGGGGAAAAGTATCTAGAAATTTAGAAAGTAGACAAAATTTGCAACAAATTAGATGTATGACATTATGACTTAGGATGAAGGGGAAGTGGGGATTTACCTCGGAACATGCGCGCAGTGCTGCGTGGACTAAGTTGCGCAATTCCACTTAACCACTCACACGTTTACATTCGCCCTCCCATCTCCCCTCCGAACTTTCCTTATAAGGTTTGCTTTAAGTTTTTTGGGTCACTGAATCCGAATTTTTAACTTACCCCCCAAAATTTCCCCCCCCCGAAACCCCCCTAAAAGAGTTGTTATTAACTTAAATTTCTTGTTTTAGGGAAAAAGCATTATGAAATTCAGAAACTAGACAAAATTTGCAACAAATAGGATATATGACATTATGTCGTAGGATAAACGGGGAAAGAGGGGGCTGCCTGGGAACATTCCCCGCGCGCTTTTCTCAAAAAACAAATTTTTTCAAAAAATCAATTTTTGGGGGGGTTGCCGGTTGAAATTTTGGTGGGAAGTTACAAATTCGGATTCAGCGACGCATAAAACATAAAGTGAGTCGAAATCCCACCAAAATTTCACCCGGCAACCCACCAAAAAATTTATTTTTTGAAAAAATTTGTTTTTTGAAAAAATTTGTTTTTTGGAGCAGCACCGATAAAATTACATTCTACCTTATAAAAATGTAAACACTCAGCAGAATTCATTACATCAATCTATAAGCAATCCTATACGAGTCCCCAGTAGCGAGGTTGGAAGAGCAACGGTCTCCCACGCCAAAGGCCGCGGGTTCGAATCACCCCGAGGTAAATGAGAAGTGAATTTTTTCTTCCCTCTGCCAATAAATACACGAGCTTCCAAACTGTTCGATAGATGGCACCACCAGACAACTTTTGACAAAATTTATATCATCAAGCAAGTGAAGAAAGTAATTTCATCAATTTGATGAAATATTCGCTCGGAGCATTTCCCAGGAAACTGTTTCATCAAAAACAAACAAAATTTCGTGAAATCTGAGTATTCATTTCTGAGTGTGAATAAGATGCTGGATACAATACATTGAACCATTGAACACTCACAATAAGAAAACAGATGAATTCTTGAAACTATTTATAAATAAAACTTTGTAAAAATTACCCCCCCCCCCCAAAAAAAAAAAAAATTGATTTTATGGTGATTTTTACAAAGTTTTATTCTTTTAATTCTGAGTTATCGCCAGTTTTCGTTGCTTTTTATACTGTATTTATAAATGCAAATGGGAAGAAATACTTTGAGCTATTTAACATTATTTTGTGGCAGTTTTGTATACATTATTCCTTTGGAATACTAGGAGTTATATAGGATTTTTAATCCTAGTTGCATTTTGCTGCTTACAGCTATGAACCCATAGACCCACATGTTCCGAGTCACTGTTTCAGTAAACAATGAAAAAGATTGTTTGTTGCTGTCATCTGGTGGTATCCTTCTATATATAAAAAATAGTTTTGATTTGGAAATGGACCAATGAAAATCTGCGTAGATATTCCCGGCAAATCGGCATCCAATTTGAATGCTTAAGCATGACTTTTCTTCGTTAATATAAAAAAAAAAAACTGTTGCATACAAAAATATGAAAATCAGTAGTTTTTATAGAGAAATGTTTGATAAACACGCTGATGCAGACGGTTTTCAAATCGAAGAATTATGTAAAGAGATATTTAATGCCTAAGTTGAACAAAATTGTTCCATTAAAAAAGTTTTATAGGATCAAAAACTGTTCATAGGAATTTAATCATTTTGAGATCATTTTATGCGTGAGAATTTCCGTGTGTGCAGACTGCATTTAGTTTTTTAATTTGACTCATTTTTTGAGGTTTTATTTCTATTTTAAATTCAAATTTTCAGCATTTCGAGAGATATTTTTTACATATTTTAGAAAATTGTATTAATTTAAACTGTTGCCAACTGTATAAACAGCGCAAACAATAATGTTTGTTGCAAATTAAAAAATTATTTTACACGTGACTATTATAAACAGAATATATAAAAAGCAGGAACTCATTGCAGGAACGTATAGCAGGAACTAGAGATGGGCAACATCGTTCCTTTTAAGGAATCGTTCCAGCCGGAATCGTTCACCGAAAGGAACGAGTTCATTGGAGTCGTTCCTTTCGGAATCGTTCCGAAAAAAAGGAACGAATCCGAGAAAAAGGAACGATTCCGAGAAAAAAGGAACGATTCCGAGAAAAAAGGAACGATTCCGAGAAAAAAAGAACGATTTTGAAAAATAAAGGATTCCAAGGGGAAAAAAATACTTCCGAGATAAAGAGAACCACATGCAATCCATAATATTTTTTACTAATTTATTTTCTTATGTACCCATCCATTTTCTTAGGCATCCAGTCGCTTTAATTTTGTAGTGTTTTGGACAGATGATTTTGTTTTTAAAAGTTCATTTCATTGATCAGCGTGTGCAATTAATTTGCAGTTATTTCTAACTTTATGATTTATGGTATAAAGCATAATTCCTCTTGGAAATTTAAGGGCGGTGCAAGGTCTATTCGATTTTCAGTGTAATCATTGGTTTCTCTTCAAAATATGTCGTCAAATGACCGTCCATTTATATTATTATTTTATATAGTGTGTCTTTACTCTCAACGATGTTCAGTGGCTAAGTCCTAAACCGTTAGTCATAGACCTATAGTTCCAATTACAAAAATGTTTTAAATAAGGTAAAAAATTATTCTGAAAGTCGTTTGGATCAATAAAAATATTTCTAAAAAAGTTACGAAATTTAATTTTTTATACGGTCCTCCGCCCTATAAGAGATATTTAGTAAAAATTTCCTGTTCTCTTAAAAGAAAGACAAAAAAAGTCCCATTCATCTAACACTAAAATTCATGAAGTTATACGAAACTTTGAAATGCAAGACTTATGCCACTTTTCTGCATCCGAATACACATGAGTTTAGCCATGCTTCTAGGGGTCGTAAACAAAGTGCTTAAAGTATTTGAAGGATTTATTTCATGTGTAGCTGCGCTTTGAAAGAAATCGTATTACGACAGATTTTTGTAAGGATTTGAAGCTGTTTCTTTTCATGATTTTTTTAAGAAAAACTATGCTATTTTTATAAGCTTTTATTTAACCTATTAACCGCCAAAACTATAAGTAGGAATTTTCAAATTTCTTGTTGAAAGTCGCTTGTCACCACAAATTCAGAAAGGTAATTTCCGCTTTATTAAAATATCAAAATTTCTGCCAATAAATAAGGCAATTTTTTTAATTGTAAAATAGTGGTGACAAAGTAATTAATGTAAGCATGAGCAATTATTTTGACCGTTGCGTGAACGCAACACCAGCGGGTAACGGGTTAACTTGAAACGATCGTATGTATGTCTTTCCAGTTCAAAATTTGTACTCGAAATTCAACTCACTTTAAAATATGCGATCGAGGTTAAATTTTACATATTGACGTAAATCAGATGACAATGTAATATTATTATGATTTTCAGTGCTTACCATTGTGTACTTATTTTACAGGGTAACACAAAAAATTTCGGATAGATTACTGCCAACAAGTTTTCTAAAAAGTTTTAGATTAGATAACACAAGACTGCGATGGTTGTGTTTTTTTATTTTTAAAATTATGTATTTTTAAAATTATGATTTTTATGTATTTTTTAGCACTGAATCCGAAAATTATCTTCATTTTTAACCATCATGTCAGAATTTTTCGCAACTAGTAAATTTCAAAATAGTAAATTTCAAAATTGAAAAAATAGCTAATACTATAAAATAGAGTCGATGGTTGTATTTTTTAACTTTTACGACTGATTTGTATGTGCTTTTTAGCACTGAATGTAAAAATTACCTTCATATTTAACCATCATGTTAGACTTTTTTTGTAAATGGCAAATTTCAAGTTAAACTAGTATGTTGTGGCCATCACAAAACTTTCTTCTAAATAAATCACGTCAATTAAATCATTTAAATAGTAAAAGAAATTACATCAATTTAGAACCAATTCGTATCAAAGTATACCTGAATTTGAAGTTTGATGAAAATTCGTGCATTACTTATTGAGATAGAGCTGTAGGGGAAATTCTGAAAAATGCAGCATAGCAGCGCCACCTGTTGAGCGATTTGCACCAAAACACAAAGAGCACTAACTCATATTAAGGTATACCGGAATCTGAAGTTTGATGAAAATCGGTGCATTAGTTCTGGAGCTAGAGCTATTGTGGAAATCACAAAAATGCAGCACAGCAGCGCCACATGTTGAGCGATTTACACGAAAAGGTACAAAACATCAATTCATGTCAAGGACTAACAGAATCTGAAGTTTGATGAAAATCCGTGCATTAGTTCTGGAAATTGAGCTATTGTGGAAATCGTGAAAAATGCTGCATACCAGCGCCACCTATTGAGCGATTTACACCAAAACATAAACAGCACTAATTCATATCCAGTATACCTAAATCTGAAGCTTGTTGAAAACCCAAGCATTAGTTCTTCAGATAGAGCTATTGCGGAAATCTCAAAAAACGCAGCATAGCAGCGCCACCTGTTGAGCGATTTACACCACAAGGGCAAAACGTCAATTCATGTCAAGCACTAACTAAATCTGAAGTTTGATGAAAATCCGTGCATTATTTCTTGAGATTGAGCTATTACGAAAATCGTGTAAATGCTGCAAAATGCAGCATAGCAGCGCCATCTGTTGGACGATTTGCACCAAAACTTTACCAGCACTAATTCATATCAAGGATTAACGGAATCTGAAGTTTTATAAAAATCCGTGCATTAGTTCTTGAGATAGAGCTTTTGCGGAAATCCTGCAAAATGCTACATAGCAGCGCCACCTGCAGGGCGATTTACACCAAAAACTAATGAAGGTCATTTTCGGATTCAATAGTAAAAAATACATAAAAATCAATTATCAAAAGTTAAAGAAATAACAATCACATCTATTTTATACTATCAGAATCAGATTTCCGAAAATTTTTCACTTTTTAGCTTTCAAATTTATGATTTGCAAAAAATCTGTACTTTGTGATAAAACATGAAGGCCATTTTTGGATTCAGTGTGTAAAGAATCGAGGCTGTTGCTTTTCAACATTTTATTTAACGAAAATTCTATTATTTTTTTCCTGTTATATGTTTAGTACAAGCTGTATATTTTGCATTAATATTTCAGAATGATTATAGATTTCAAATGTATAATGCAATGTTAATTTTACTATCAACTATATTTTTTATATATCTGAAGATTATTTATATTTCTAGTAAATTTGTAAATGACCCCTATTTCGCAGCAAAAAATATGCTCCAAGTTGAAACAGCCATTACTTCGGTCAGTTTTAGTCGTAGAATAATAGGACTTTTATTTGTCTTACTTGTAAGTGTAATAGGAAAGTTTTACTAACTATAACTTGAAGGACCGGGGGATCGTATAAAAAATTAAATTTCATAATTTTTCAAGAAATGATTCTATTGACCCAAATCACTTTTTAAATACTTCTTTACCCCCATTTAAAACATTTTTGTAATTGGAACTATATGGCTATGACTAACGGTTTAGGAATTAGCTATTGGACATCGTTGAGAGTGGACATCCTGTATAGGAAATTTTATTATTGCTCTGATATTTGTCACCAGGGTCTAGGAATTTTTAGTCTCATGGATTCCACTTCAAAATAGGTAATCCTCTGGTAATTCCTCTAGGTAATCTTAATTTCATTTTTCATTCTGAATCTCATTTTTCATTTGGATGGCCCTACTGGTTTGGATATGTAGCTAGTTAAAGCAGATTACATTTTTGTTCCAGTGTCCGTACTTTCAATAACTTTATGCCCTTATCGTCTTTCTCCTCAGCTCCCTAACTTTACGCACACAGGATATTTCGCATAATTCATCAACATTATTATCACCGCCTTCAGGATCTGGTTCAGAAGTGAAACACCCTATTCTATAGCAATCATCTTGTAGTGCAATTCAGTGATATATATCAATTTTAATGCATTTGAAATAGCTTAATGTCATTCAAATGCGCTGCAAACGATTTTTTCCCGTTGACCATAATGTAACGAAATACTTTTGAGTGCCCCTGTAAATAAACTATTAATGCTACACTCTTCATATTGAATACCAAACATCACATGGTAAACATCATTAACATATATCAATTGCATGGGAATCCGAGTATATTTACGGGAGTTAGGTATATTACACACTGAGACCACACAACGACACAAAGCGCAACATGAAGTGCAAAAACCGGTCGAAACAAAGAACGAAGTTGTTGCAAACTTGTTTTAAACCAGTTTTTCTAGCGAATTCAAGCGACATGTCTTATGTGTCGCCTTAGAGCGTGAACAGACGTTCTGACGGACAGACAAACCGCATTCATAAACACTAACTTTATTGGAAAGAGTTAAAAAGTAAAGCACGTTTTTGCACACTGTCTTTCCTGAGTGACTGGTGTATGTCTTGTCTTTTACCCTAACATCGCTATTTGTGAACTGCTGTTAACTACGTAGAATTTCAATAAACTTACAACTCTTTTTGAATCTCCAATTTCACGAGAACCTACCGGAATTTCTCTAATTTCACACCTTCATCCGCCGTCACCCTCTCTCCACTTATATGATACAGAACCTCAGCTCGGTGTGAGTGAATTGCAATGCTAATATGTTTGTTTGGATTGGGATCTTTGGAGCTTCATGACTCATGAAGTTATGGAACACTTGTGTTACACGAAAGGGTAGAAGTTCCTTCAGATGATTTGTAAACAGATTCATTAGCAGGGCTATGGCTAGTGATATTTATAAGATAATATTATATGCATTAATATTATAATATATATATATATATATAGTAATATATATGATTTTATTCATATATAGTACATATTATCTCCGCCAAAAGATATAGTGATTCACTAAACTTCAAAGTTCTATTTCTTTAAATTTGAAATTTGCTAACATTTTAACTGAAAAACGGTTTATTGGTTTAATTAAATTAAACAAATTAAAAGTATGTCCATTATTATTACAGAGTGTAGTACTATATAAAGAATTATCCTTTTGACGATGTTTCGGCCGTTGAATGAAAGCTATCTGTTGTAAACGTATTATAGATAATACCAACCTTAATTTTTTGAGAATTTAACTATTTTTTATTCGGAGTTAAACTTTTTATTGTCAAAACTATTTAAAATAGATAAAACATTTTATTAAATTCGAACTTTTCAGAAAACTTTATGTAATTTAAGAAAAAAAAGAAAATAAATAAATAAATCTTCTAAGTGAAAAGAATAACAATAAGAAAGGAAAATACATAAAATTTAGTATCGTATTTGCAGTAAGTTTTACCTCAATAAAAACGGAAATTTGGTATTAGGCTTGAAACATTAAATTTAGTTTAGCATGAAGGGAGCCTTGATTTGCTCGAAATTAAACTCAGATATGTATTATCCATCACCACAGTAACACGCATTAATCGTGGCATTGATTTCGGGATTTACGAGTATCAATAACGATCAAGAAATCTGAATTATTATAAGAAATTATTACGATAAACGATTTTTTTTGCTTTTATTTTACGTTGAATTAAAACAAAGTCACAGTTATTTAAATTCTAATTATTTAGCAAGAAATAGAAGTAAAATAACAATTGAAAAAACTGTACAAAATCACAACGTGCATTCTTTGGAAACCAATAATTAAATTCGTATATTGTAAAACCTTTTAAATGCAATATTAACCTTCCGCATACCAGACCGGTGCAACAGACCCGATAGATACATTCAAATTGATTTTTCACATTTTAAAAAATGAAAATTTTGTAAATATGTGACTTTTTCTGGAATGTTCTACTCAAAAGAATAGAACATCTCAGAAAAAACCCATATTTACAGAAATTTCAGTTATTAAAATAAATTAGAAATATCATTATAAATGTACCTGTCGGGGCCATTGAACCCCTCTGGTAGGCGGAGGGTTAACATAAATCTATTAAACCGAAACAAGCATAAAATATGCAGCTTTATATATGTCGCAGTGTTGGAGAAAGTCCGATAATCTATATGTAGCACGTGATTTTTCTTTCCCGTTTTTATACTCAAAACGGCCATTAAGAGAGCGAACCGCGGTTAAATTATTTCAATCCCACCCACCACTATTACTGTTATCTTATTATTATTATTAGACATTATGCTTTTTGAAATATTCATTATCTTAAGAAAGAAAGAAACGTTTTACAAAAATTCCTTGTTCTAACAGATTTTACTCTATGTAATAAACCTCAATGTAAGTTGATTAAAACAACAATCTTAGGGAGTTTCGAGATTTTTTTAATCATCTTCTTCAGGAGAGAAAAACAAGACGCCAAACTGTGGAAATAAAGTGGTACTCGAGCGCTCGTAGCTGGTCATATATTTATTTTGACAAAGAGGATTCTCAAATTGAAATTATGTTTGAGGAAAAAACATGAAATAGTGAAATATGCATGAAAGTGCGTAACTCTACAATTATTAAAATAATTGAAAATCAGTTATTATTATCCTATTAAAATGCAATTTTTATGTCCTAGTGATATATTTCTTACATTATTCAAAACTGTTTCTAGTCAGATTTAAAAAAATATTTTTCACTAGTAATTAAACAAGCATTTTCTTTGTTTTTCTTAAGGCTGTTCTTAAGTGATCTGCTCAACAAGCGTAAAACGTTTTGACACATTTACAAATTCATTTTTTAACGGAAAGATATAAAATTGGAATGTTTGACCATGGAAGCGATTTGGAATCGAACTGTGTTTTCCATCTTTTGATCAGTAAATTACCTATTGAGTTATAATCGATTTTGATCACGTGACAAACATGTTTTTCACCCATTTTTGAGAAATTATGCCTCTTTCGCGCGGAAATTCGGTTCAAAACGCCCACTTTGACACTATTTTCTGAAAGGCCTATTGCGTTTGCAAAAAAACGGAAAAAACAGCTCGATTACATAGTTTCTGAACAACAACACCTGTTCGTTTCATGCATTTCCGAATAAAAATAAATTAAAACTTTTGTCACAAATTTATCCTTTTGGATTTGAGAACAGCCTTAAGAATTCATTTAGAAAAAATTCATTTCGTATGATACATTTACCAATTAGAAAATGTATTAGTGTATTAAAGTACACATGGTGTTCCATTACCCTCGGGGTCCAGGTACTCAATCGGTAAAGCACGTAAAGTTTCTGGGTTCGAATCCCATCTCGGGCACTTTTTCTCTCAGGTGTAAAAAATCCAATTCGTATAAAATATATTTTTTAATTATTTCTTTCAGATTAATTTAGCACAAGAAGATGAAATAGTAATGTTTATTAAACGCCCTACTCCGCCCCGCACTTCAATTTCTTTTTTCTTTCTTTCTTTCCTTTTCTTTTTTTTTTGAGGAGGGGGGGGGGGAGTGGCACACACATTAGAAGGATATTTTGGCAATAAAGTCAGCTTTAATAGAATCAAAATCTGTTATTTTGAAATAAAATAGCGTATTTTAATTTATTAAAACTGGCCAGTCTACAAGAAAAGAACCGATTCCCGAGGAATCGGTCCTTTTCGGAACGGTTCCTCGGATTCGGTCCTTTTTGGAACGGTTCCTCGGATTCGGTCCTTTTTGGAACGATTCCGAAATGGACCGACTCCGAGGAATCGGTCCTTTTCGGAACGACTCCGAGGATTCGGTCCTTTTCGGAGTCGGTACATTTTGGACCGATTCCGAGGAATCGTTCCGAAAAGGACCGATTCCGTGGAGTCGTTCCTTTTCGGAATCGTTCCAAAAAGGACCGATTCCGAGGAACCGTTCCAAAAAGGACCGAATCCGAGGAACCGTTCCAAAAAGGACCGAATCCGAGGAGTCGTTCCAAAAAGGACCGAATCCGAAAAGGACCGATTCCTTTTTACAGAATGGAATCGTTCCTTCAGTTTCACTGCCGGAATCGTTCCTTTGGAGTCGTTCCTCAACAAATGACACATCTCTAGCAGGAACTCAAAATTACGTCATGAAAACTATATTTACTCATGAATTTTAAAAGAGAAGGAATATTGTAAAATAATAAATTCATTAACATACGTTAGAAGCCTTAAATAGGAGAATTTACGTCACATTTACGTCACATTACACTTATTACGTAAAATGAACAAAAAATAATATTGCAAAACAGTTTAAATTTAAAAATTGCGCGAGACATTTATTTGATATTTTAAGATGATCATAAAATTTCATTTCTAACAAAAGTATTTTTACGTGAATATTAAAAAGAGAAAGAAAAGTTTGGTGAAAATTTCGTCCGATTATAATTGTCAGATTCAAATTATAATTCAATCTTCCGAAATCTTTTTAAAGCCGATCAAATTAGCGTGCTGTTAGAGTCTGCGGTGTCCGAACGGGGGTTGAAGAGCGTAGATCGTAGGGGGCAGAGCCCCCTAGTCTTCTTCAAAGAAAAGAACAATACTCTAACAATTTTAAACAAACATTTTTATCTAAACACAATCTGTATGGAAAAAATATTTCACAGTTTGCTAAGTTCTTTTAAAATGCATCCTAAGCTTTTCTGTTTAATACGTTATTACTATACAAGATTTAAAAACTAATGTCAACATTTAAAACACATTCGCATTTAAAACTGATATACAGCCTTAAGACGAAAATAATAGACTTACGCGTTTCATTTACTGTAAGTTTTTAATGTTTCGTTTCAAGTTCTCATAAAGTAACAAGAACTTAATTAAAAACAATTCGAAGCATACAAAATAATGCACAAACGATATATACGAAAAACTAATACTGCACAATGAAGTTTGATTAAAAAAAAAATCCACTTTCATTAAAAATAACAGTAACAGAATATAACAGTAACAGAAATTATTTTTTAATTCTATATTGTTTTAAAAACTAAAAAAAATATTTTCATTGAAAAATATTGATTCTTTCTGTTAGTTTTATTGAAGAAAATCATTCAAGCGTTGAATAAACAGCTTTAAGGAAAACGAAGAACAAAGAATGAAACATAAAACAATATTCTTAACTGAAAAAGAAGGGGGGGGGGGATTCTATTGAAATTACTTTATAAAAAAAAGAAATTTGAAGAAAAAATTGTTCTTTCTCCTACATTAGGAACTGGAGTTAAAAATTTTTTTATTATTATAAAAATATAAATATCCCGATAAGAGTTTTGTCAGACTCTTTTGCCCTATTCAACATCTTTAATCACATTTCGCTTGATTTAAACACACATTTTTGGTATGGCTAAAAGTATAAAATTGGATTTTAAAATTGTCACTAAGTTTGTTTATTAAAATGTATTTTTTAAAATTAAAAGTACGCAACGCAATCCCACTCATTTTAATAATTATTTAATTCAAACTTTCACATAATTAAACAAGAACGGAAAGTCGTGCGTACGGCATATGTTAAGAAACACTTTCCAACATATTCAGAATACTATAACAAAACTTAACATATTACCAAATTGAAAGATGTCTTAATGAACAACTTGGAAAACGCATAATGCATTTGAAAACACAATTTCTGCTATAACCATGAAAGTCGGGAAAATATACGACTTTTTTGTGCAGCACTGTTTATAATCTACATATATGTATAGAGGTGTGAAAATTATTAGAATAATTGTGAAATTTACATTCAAACCTTGTTATATTAAAGAAATAATCATTATATAAAAAACATTGAAACATTTAATATTTAGTGTGCACCCCGTTGTTTTTTATTAAAGATTCGATACGTCTTGGCATACTTTGTATGAGTTTTTGGTTTTGGCAATTAATTTGTATTTCGTTGTCATGATGCCAAATTTGGATGAATCTTTCTATCTGACCCTTCTTGTTTGTGATGTTTCATTTCTTTAATTTTTAATTAAAGAAAACACTTTCATGACCTGGAAACAGTCCAGATATTATCTCCATAGAGAATCTTTGGGCCATTGTAAAGAAAAAAAATTTAAAAAATGCAACATCACAAACAAGAATGGTCTGATAGAAAGACTCGTCCAAATTTGGCACCATGACAATGAAATACAAATTAATTGCGAAAAACTCATACAAAGTATGCCAAGACGTGTCGAATCTTTAATAAAAAACAAGAGGATGTACACTAAACATTAAATGTATCAATATTTTTTAAACAATGCATTATTTTTTGATGTAACAAGATTTTATTGTTTGTGTAGATTTTATTTAAATTTTACAATTATTGTAATACTTTTCACACCTCTGTATGCATACTATTTAGTATGCTAAAATTAGTTCAATTAAATTCAATTTGCACAGTTGAAATTTTCTTTTCATCAATTTCCGCCAATAAACGGATGTTGGTGAAAACTTTTGTGCAGCCTTGTATATGATCGATAGAATTTATGCACATCATGTAATATTTAGTAAATAATTAAAATTAAAAACGCATAGCACAAATGAAAACGTACTTCCAAAAACTATTTGTGAACGCTCGATTCCCGCTAATCGTCAGAGGTGTATTCCTTGGTTAATGGATTATAATTCTTTTAACACAGAAATGGTAGTTTATTTACAGAGTACATAAAGACGTTATAGATGACAACACATTCTATACAATTATGTACAGATTATAAATTTCAGGTTTCAAGTGCACAATACCGACTCAATATTCACTCTCACTGCTTCCATATTTATTTTACGCACATTAATCTTTACTTCACTAACTACTAAAATTATAATATTCCGGTGCTCGTAGCATCTGACACACTTTCTTTTTATCTATCAAAACTCTCGCCGGCCCACATGCGCGGCCTACCTCTATATTTCTCAAAAACCTCTTCCACACTGAAAAAACAGTGTCCCCCCTTCCTCTCCGCGGCCACGTATCACGTGTCAATGGCGCCAGCAGAAACTAAAAGAAAAGTTCTCCAGACATCTCCAGACATCACACTATTGTTCATTTTCTTCTGTAGCAAAATTCTTTTGTGTGTCCCTGTAAATGAACAATAAATTCTATGCTCAACACGTTCTATAGTAAGAACCTTGTAGTACAATTCAGTGATATATATCAATTTCAATATGTTTTAAATAGTGTAATACCATTAAAGTGCACTGCAAACGATTTTTTCCCATAGATCGTAATGTAACAGAACAGTTTGACTTCATCTCATTGTATTAAAGTTGATGAAATTTGTCAACATAATTTCCTGAAGTCTTGATCAATGCTATGTTCTTTTGAAGAGGCATGGACACTTAACATTTCTTCCTTTCTAGTTATTTCCATTCTTTCTATTTACTCTTTATGGGTTCAATTTAAATAAAATAAAACTTCCTATCAAATATACTATTTATTTTTCATTAAATGTTTCCTTGCTCCTACAGAAAATTTTCAGGTCTTCCTTTAATCAATTTTAAATATTTTGCTTTCTATCACATTATTTTACTGTAGCTTTACAGAATAAATTTAGATTATTTTAGAAATATAACCATTAACCCTTCAATATGTACGGTGTGTAATAAAAAGATTTCCAAAAACACTTAATAAAGTGAGCTTTGACCATCTGGTCAGCCCTCCCTCATATTGATTGGGTCAAGCCTCCCCATTGCTTATGTACCACCAATGTCGAAAATAAAGTGTTCAGAACTTAAAGAACGCATTTGTGAAGCTTTCAGAACCACTGACAGAGTGATGCTACAAAATGTTTGGAACGAACTCGATCACAGATTGGACGTATGCCGTGTAACCAAAGGGTCACACATCGAACATTTGCAACTGAAAAAAACTTAGTATATTTCTCTTAAAATTCATGTATCACTTATTGTAATATGTGCAGTAGTTTCGAAATTATAATTTTTTAAAATCACGCCCATCATTAGTAATAGCCTTGTATATTAAATTCAGTAATACGGAAACAATAGGACTCCATCTTAAATAGGACATAATCACCATGGCAACCTAGAACAATTACCTATCAGGGGATATCATTGAACTAATTACGTATGATACGATTTAATAGAAGGAAGAAAACTATTATTGCAATCTTTTTAAGTTTTGATTCGATTTTCATAAAATTTGAAATGAGTCGACAAAATTCTGCAACTTTTATATATATTAAATTTCAAACCATTCGGTTAGGTAGTTTTTGCGCTGTTATATGCGGACAGACGGACTGACAGGGCGACCAGTAAAGGTGCTACGTATTTATATAATTACGAACGCGCCTAAAAATTGGCGAACAAAGCGACTTCAAATGTGTATTTTTTTTCATCTTTAACAAAGCTATGTATAGTATTTATGTTCTCTATTTAAATGCATCTATATTTTATCACCCAAAAATGATACGCTTTATATTGATAAATAGACTATAAACTATAAAAATAAATTATTCCTTCGCATGTTTCCGAAATCTTTTATTTTGTTTTCGTTTTTCTGTTTTCAAACAGTAACCTGTTTACATTGGTTTTTCTGTATTAGCTTTCTGTTTGTTATCTGGTGGTACGCGGAAGTATGAATTTCTATTTAGTGGTACGCTGACCTAAAAGTTTGGGAACCCCTACTCTACCGTTTAAACTACCAGAGATGACAACCGGCGGGCATATTTCGCTCAGACAACCTTATTGGCGATAACATCTGGTCTGTCATGATAGACAGCTCGATTCAGCCGTAGGTAATGGAACTCCATTTAGACGATGGGTATGTAGATCCACTATTATTTTTAACTCAGTCATGATATAACATCGATCTTCATGTGTGATTTAAGTTATGACATTTGTAACAAATCTTAAACAGCAAAATAATTTGTTATTAAAATATAACACTTTTATACATGTAACACGTAAACGAGTGGAATCTTTTCACTTCCAGAAACAGTATCTGGTATTTCTCTTCCAAAGAATATATGAATACATATATTGATCCATTACAGATTGCATATCAGTATTATATAAAATAGAAATTTATGTGTGATTTAAGTTATGACATTTGTAACAAATCTTAAACAGCAAAAAATATTGTTATTAAAATATAACACTTTTATACATGTAACACGTAAACGAGTGGAATCTTTTCACTTCCAGAAACAGTATCTGGTATTTCTCTTCCAAAGAATATATGAATACATTTATTGATCCATTACAGATTGCATATCAGTATTATATAAAATAGAAATTTATGTTCATCTCTATAATAATGTGAAGGAAAACAACTCTTTTAAATAACTTAAAACTTCGTCTAGCGCTTTAATTCTTTAATTTTAAGTACGAGCTCTTGGGAAAAAATTTAAAGCGATTCACCCTAATGTGGGTTACAACCATTTAAAGTTTTCGCAGTCTGTATTACCCCCCCCCCCCCCCTGGAAAGCTCATCCTTTTGATTAACTTTAATTGCGGTTAATATTCCCTTCCCTTAAAATTGATCATTTTAAATTATGTGGAAGAATGTGTATGAATAAGTACTATTTTTAGCTGAACATTTCAATTAATTTCAGCAGGCAATTTGAATGACTGTTTCTAGTTTTAATCAAGTTTGCAAGATTATGTTTCCAGATAAAAAGTGGAACGTTATTGAATGTATTATGTTGTGTAGAATTGAGGACAAAGAATGGAAAACGCTGAAAGTCCAAAAGAGGAAATTTTTCAAGAGAGCGAAAGTTCCTCATTTGCCACGTTTGATGAACAATTTCCGACTCGATTGAACTATTACTGCTAGGGTTAGCACTTCAAGCGTTTTCGTGTTTGTTAAGCTTAGCATTTAAGACATTTTTGCGTAAAAGAAAAGATTTTCGATATTTTGGTACTCTCAGCGTTTTTCATTCTCAGCCCTCAATTATCTGAAATTATTCTCAATATTTATCAATACCCGTGAAAGTAACAAAATAAATAAATAATGGGCAAAATTTAGATTCAATGCATTTAAAAATGTTATTTGAACCATATTCAACCACATTTTTTACAAAATGAATTTTTATGTTTTAAATATTGAACCTAGAATAATGTTTCATGTATCATTTTATTTGATATACAATAAGTTATCAAAATGAAATTGCGACATGAGTGTAATATATAAGAAACTTGAAAAATGATTGATTTTAATCATGAGAAAATGTGGGAAGCTTAACCTAATTTATTTTATATTGAATTAAGGGAAATAAAACCAATTTTAAAAAAGGCAGAATAATTTTATGCTACAAGGTTTAATTATTATTAAAAAATACCTGGGAAAATGTGATGTGTAAAGAAATCTGCTTAGACGGAATTCAAAGCACAAGAGCAAAATTCCTTTAAAATACCCATTTTTTTTTTTTTTTTACTCTCGACCTGGCAACACCAGTTGCAACATAGTTTGGCTTCATCTCATTGTGTTCATCTTGATGAAATTTGCTTACACTGTTTCCTAAAGTGTTTTGATCAATCTTATGTTCTTTTGCAAATTGATGACTTCTTAACATTTCTTAAGGCTGCTGCTTTCACCCTTTTTAGTCTTTTCCATTCTTTCTATTTACCTACTATAGGTACTATTTAAATGAAATAAAAGTTCCTATAAATTTTTATTGAATTTTTATTGTGAAATCACGGCAGTTAAATAACTGAGCTTCTCTTCATGAATTATATTTAGAAAATAATGTTTTCCCTTTTAACATCTTCACAAAAAAGGAGAAAGATAAAATTGGCATGCTCCTACCTTTATTTTCAGCGTTGATTGAATCCGCGTAAGGTAATCCAACCTGCTATAAAATCCAAAGTGAACCAGCATGAAAATATTCCACTCAGTAACAAAAGAGGGCACAGGATCACAGGACTACACTATTTAATTAAAAGCACATAGATAAAGTTAAAATTAAATTTACATTCAAAGTTATATATTTAATTAACATATATCTTTAAGGTTTTTCAGAGCGCAGACACACTGCGTGTTTTGCTTAGGGCATATATTTAGAGACTGACTAAAAAAAAAGGAAGAAAAGTTTTCAGTTCATTAGTCTTTCTTATTGCATCTCGTTGTGCAACACTTTTATGTATACCAGATGTTGGAAATTCCTTTTTTTTTCTCTCTCTGCACGGGAAAAGAGGGAAATGGGTAGTTGCTCTTCACTCAGATAAAATAAGATTTCATCTATCAAATGCAATCTTGAAACACAGCCGTAATTATTTCACCATGTCTTGCAATTTCGGTAAATCATTATTCAATTTCTAACAATTTTCCAGTTTGTATTTCATTAAATTTTTCCTTGCTTCCATAGAAATCTTTCTCATCTTCATTTAATCAGTTTCTATCAATCACCCCAATTTACTGTAATTTTAGAGAATAAATGTACATTATTTTGGGAATATAACCATTAACCCTTCATTATGTGCAGTGTGTAATAAAATTATTTCCAAAAACACTTTATTAAGGAGTTTTGGCCTTCTACTCAACCCTCCCCACATTGACTCGGTCAAGCCTCTCCACATAGCCACTTTTTAAAGTATAGCACGTGGTTATGTTTAGCCAAATTTACTGTACAATCTTTATACCAGGAATGAAAGTTCAATATTTCTACATTACTTAAAACCTACTTGTTTAAATTTCTATGATATATTTTATTTGAGAAAATCTTACAAAATGTTTCTAAAAAATACACTTTTCAAGATGAAAACTTTTCACAATTGATTTTTCCACACCTGTTTTAATTATCCTTATGAAACAGACTATTGTTTGAGCATATCACTAGCTTTGGTTGACACCTATCGGCAAATCTCTGAAATTCCTTTAAATATGAAAACTGAAGGGTGGGTCAATCCTCCACTATGGTGAACTCTCCTTCAGTTTCTCCTAAATGTACGCAAAATTAACATTAATAAAAGTAACATTCATATACAATGTAACACATTACATATAGAAATATTAATTAAAAATTAAAAAAAAAAAACATATTTAGTTTAAATAAAAATCATCAGATAAACATTCATATACAATGTAACACATTACATTTAGAAATATTAATTAAAAATTGACAGAAAGAACATATTTAGTTTAAATAAAAATCATCAGATAAACAAAAAATATATCTTGAGTCTGATTAGTTGTTCTTGTTTAATTTAAATTATTTTAATCTTTCGTCTCTACACTAAATTAAAAAATATAAAAACACAAAATATAAAAAATGATAAAAAATGCTTGTAACAAATTTTAAATAATATTTTATTTCAAATGCGCTTTAACACTAATTTTGGAAAAACTTTTATTATATCCTTTTTGCATGAAAACGAATTAACATTGAATATTTCCTTTACTTGTTCCAACTTTCGGAAATTCCAATTTAGAACTTTATTAAATCTCATAATATAATGATTGATTACTAATTCCACCTAAAAAAATCTTCTAAGATCGATCGACATCTCAGAAATTTACTTTTAAAATAAATTTATTCGTAATTATCTTTATAAATCAGATCAATATTTCTTTTCAGTTTTACTTAATCTGTGAAACGGTTGTCATGTATTTTTTTATTTTTTATTTTAAACTTTAATGATTTTCTCCAAGCGCAGTGAATTAAGAAAAAAAGATATAAAAATATATTAATTATCGATTTATTAATCAGAGCATATAACAGTTTAGGAGACAGAAGAAAAAAAATGGAATATATGATTTTTTCCCCCCTGAAGTCTGCAACGATCATATTTTTTTACAAACTCTAAGAAACCTACAAGATTTTGTAAAACGTTTATCTGTATATAATTCGTCCCACTATATTTTTATCTGATAATCCATTTTTACTTGTTAATCCTTGGAAACATGGTGAACAGCATTAAATAACAACTTTATTTTCAACTTAACAAACTGATTAATATTTAACAAAAATATACATATATTGACTTTTATATAAATAGTTTTATTTATCACTAAAAGGACTCATTACACTGTGCTACAATAAATAAAAATAAGAACGGTTAACCAGTGTATATCAGTCTGTTTTATTTAATTTTTGTTTCCATATATGCTTTACAACTGCCTTCTTTTGATAAAATTTCTCCGTTGAATGAATAGAATCGGTACTTTTCGGTTAGCCGGGGAATGGCTAAAATTCTTTGACAGGAAATTTTCTGCAGAATTTAAATTAGCATTTAAATATCAATTTCAAGCAACGTGACTTTATCGGTAGTGCTATCGTCCCCAAGGTTTATTCCTGCACTTTTCGAGATAAATTAATTATTATTATTATTATTATTTTTATTTAATCCAATGTAAATAACTGTTTCTAAAAATCAATGAACGTTGTGGCTACCACTAAGTCTTAACATGATTTGCCTAAAATAAGTGGTAATTTTCCTTACCATATAATTCTTACCGTCCCATTTCTTCCCTTTTTTCCTATACTGTCCCCTTTTTTTACCTTACCGTCCCTTCTTTAACACCCCTTTAAAAGAATGTTATACCAAAATTTTGCAGTATAAAAACTACATTGTTACAGTTTCTTATTTGAATGTCCTGTGGGTACTACGCAAATTCATTATAAGTAAAAATTTAGAAGAAAATAAGAAGTTATAGTGGTAAAATGGTAAGGAAAATTAAACTCGCGAGTTTAACTTAAATAATTTTTTTTTTCGCTGCTGACCATTTTTTCTTTATTTTGAATCATTAAGGCATTCGTCTATCAGATTAAAATGTTATTTTAGCAAATTTAACTTCACGAGATTTTTATTTCCGAAAGTTAAAAGAGTATGAGAATGCTCCATGTACAGTTGTACAGTCGTAAAAAAAGTAAACACCCTCTACTAACTCCTCAAGAAATTATCGTAGACGAAAGTTACTGGTACCGAACGATTGAAAATAAAGTCTACTTTTAAATGACACATATAAAATTTGCTTAGGGGGCCATCTAAATATTAAAATGGTTCCAAACTTCACTTTTTTCAATGGCAATACCCAATTTTAACGAGATATTTCAAATATTTGGTTCAAACTATGCCTAGACACCAAATTTAAAGTCATTCGAATGATAAGTTTTTGAATTATAGACATTCAAAATTTAGTACTTCTAATGTTAAATTACATTTTCATATTTTTATTTATATCTCCTGAAATTATGATCCTAATGTTTTAATTTTTTGTGTAGTAATAATACTAATATACACAAACATAAATACGTTGAATTTGAAATTTTTACAATTTTCTGATTTGAATTATGAATTATGAATTATGAAATTAATATTTAAAAAAATTATGAATTGCAACCTACAATTTTTCTGATGGATTCAGATTTATTAAGTTCTGCTTTATGGAAGTACAAAATTTCGCATTTTTCTTCCAAGCAGTTTTCAAATTATGCTTAAAAAACGCAAAATGATGGTTTAAGGGGCCGTCTATGATAGAACTGACTAAATATTTTGAAATTTCTTATGCTATCCTGCAATCTAACACGCTTTATTGACTGATTAAGGTGCATCAAGAAGGGAGCTCTCTCGGTTAACAATCGAGTAACGAACTTCAATTTGGATACAGCCCTTAAAATATGCTCGTTTTAAAATAATTAATGTCTCGGAAACTTATGGTACGAATTACATAAAGGTTTTGCTGAGGTTTGAAGTGAATGACCAGTCTATATATGAAAATTTTCATCAAGTTTTATTGTACCTGAATTGGAAGAAAACTACATATTTTTTTATACATTTTGGGAGAGCTGAAAAATTTACAAGTTATTGAAATTAGTACAATATACTGTCAGGCTAAACTCAAACAGAACTTTGAAAGAGAGTCTGAAAATAGGAATAAACTTTTTGAACAAATGAAAATTAAATAAAAAAAAAATAATAATAAACCTGACTGCGTAAAAAGTGGACTAATTAATTATTTCTCATTATTCTTCTAATTATCTTACCTATTTTTTTATTTACTTGTATTGATGACTTTTATGCTGTGTTTAATTGTTAGTTCGTATCTATAAACACTGTTTTGTTGCGGGCTATAGATGTCCGAGATCCTACCTACACAACTTCCAGGTTGTGTAATATTTAAACGGAGCTTCTGATTGTAAAATACTGTAAAAGCACTTACTTTCGCGATTTTCGCGAGCCCGTTGTAATCGCGAAAATTTAAGCCCCGCGAAATATTTCTTTTTTTTTCGCCTCAAATAATAATAATTCAGAAAAGTTTCACTTATCCAAAATATAACAATTACAATTACTTAAATAAGAAATAAGTACAAAAATTTCTTGAATACTTACAACTATTTCTTGAATATTATACAACTACTTCTTGAATAAAAAAAAATAATACAACTAATAGAATGCAGCTCACTCACTTACAATATTTATACCAGCTTATTTCTTCATTCAAAATTATCTCATGTTTGACTTTAACACCGTTAAATGCTCGCACTAGCCAAGAAGCGTGAATCGGTTTTAGTCGTGATATTCGCAGGTCCACAGATTATTTTTCCTCGAGAAATTTAAGCAATTTAAGTAGTTTTGAGATTTTTCAACTTTCGGTTCTGTTTATATAAAATTCGCAAAATTTTCAGCTCGCGAAATCACCGATATCTTCATTTTCGCGAAAATTACGGCTCGCGAAAATAAGTGCTTTTACAGTAGTCAATGAAACATCGTCTTCATTTTGAAAGACCTGTCCAATGATATGCCACTCAACAGGATGTGTAAAAATGCTTTTTCGTCACTACTGCCATTTTGTATTTTACGGCCGCTATTTTGAATTGATAAAAACAAAACCTAGCCTATAACCATTGGGCCGTTAAGACGAATTGATAGAGACCTCATTTATTAAAATCCATCCAGCCGTTAGGATGTTTCGAGGGTATAAAGAAATCCACATACCCAGATACGTGTGAAACACATAACCCTTCTTCGCAGTCGGGTAAAAGAAAAAGAGAGTAGGCAATATGAGTACAATGCAGGATATTCGGGCTAAATGTATCGAAAAGTTATGGCTTATTTTAACGAAACTACCCATTATAATTAAAAATTATCTCTCTATTCTAAAAAAAAGTAACTACCGCTGTCACCGCCGCCGCCGCCGCCGGTTTTGATTTTTTTGTGACCGGAGGTCTTTCTTCGTTAATCTTAAGAAACATAATGCGTACAAAAATATAAAAATCGGTAGTGTTATACAGAAATGTTTGATAAACACGCTGATGCAGACAGTTTTCAAATCGAAGAATTATTTTAAGAGATATTTAATGCTAAAGTTGGACAAAATCGTTCCACTAAAAAAGTTTTATAGTAGCAAAAACTATACATCGGAATTTAATAATTTTTAGTTCATTTTATACGTTATAATTTCCCGGTGTGCAGAATTGATTTATTTTTTTAATTTGACTCATTTTTCGAGGTTTTATATCTATTTTAAATTCAAATTTTTAGCATTTCGAGAGATATTTTTTACAGATTTTAGAAAGGGATATTAATTTAAACTGTTGCCAACTGTATAAACAGCGGAAACAATAATGTTTGCTTAAAAAAAAAATATTTATACGTGTAATAAATTAAAAATTTATTTACACGTAACTATTATAAACAGAAAAAAACATTTGGAATTATAATTAAATAATTATGTACAAAAAGCAGGAACTTATTAAAAATTACGTCATAAAAACTATAATTACACGTGAATTTTAAGAGAGAAAGGAATTTGTAAAATAATAAATTTATTAACATGCGTTAGAAGTCTAAAATAGGAGAAATTACGTCATATTTACGTCACATTACAGTTATTACATAAAATGAACACAAAATAATATTGCAAAACGGTTTAAATTTACAAATTGCGCTAGACATTTATTTCATATTTTGAGAGGATACTTTTCAACTATTTTTCTTAGGAAAGCGCAAATAAAATTTTATTTCTAACACAAGTATTTTCACGTGAATATTAAAAAGAGAAATAATAGTTTGGTCAAAATTACGTCAGATTAAAAACGATTAATTTGAAATGTCTCATTTAAAAGAACTTTCTTTTCGCTTTGTTAAAAAATACCGGGAGACAAAGATTCTGTTTACTTATTTCCTTTTATATTAGCTTATTTTGAAATGTTGTTACACGTGTCTACGTCATCAAGTTATTTTTATTTCGACGTTTTATTTGTATTTTTATTAATGTTGTACTAATTTATTTGTTCTTTCGTTATTTAAAATAAAAATTATGTCAATTTGTTTAATTTGGCGAGTGGTTTGGCGATTTATATAATTTGGCGAAATTAGTCGACGGGATAATCAAGTAGTACCGCAGCGGATTTGGCGTTAAAATTTCCCCAGTCAAAGAGAAATGAATAGAAATCCGTTTATAGGGAGATCTCCATTGTTTTTTAAATTATAATTCAATCTTTCGAAATCTTTTTAAAGCCGATCACATTAGCGTGCATTTAGAGTCTGCGGTGTCTGGACGGGGGTTGGCGAACGTAGCTCGTAGGGGGCCGAGCCCCCTAGTATATTTAAATAAAAATAGCATCTCACAACGTTTTAATATCAATAGATTTCGATGTGTGCACCTTTAAGTAGTACGACAAACGTCTAAACAGTAATCCAGTTCTTCCCAAATGTTTCGTAGCATATCAGGAGTTATTAGACAAATTGCTTCTATGATATGCTTTTTCCACTCATCCACAATTTCAGTTTTTTGTTTTGTTCAATGTTTTAAAATCTCAGAAGGGTTTCTAATCCACGAAGGTGAAGTCTATTATATTCTAATGGGTAGTTCCGTAATAACAAGGCATAACTTTTGGATAAGCCCGGAAACCCTGCATATGTTCAGGCAAAGTTAAATAGAATTTCGAAAAAGTATCTGAAAATGTGAATAACCTTTTTTTTAAAAAAGGGTGGCCAAATTAGCACAAATATATGAGGATATGATTTTAAAAACTCGCTTTATCCAAAATTTAAAAAAATCAAGTTTTCTCTATAAGTCTATTGAACCTGCATCAAAAAAACACTACAATCTGAAAAAAAAAAAAAAAAAAAAAAAAAAAAAAAAAAAAAAACTAATTTTATTGTATATTTTTGGCATTGTAAAATCTTGGATTACAATGAAAACCAATGTTCTCAGTTTTTTCGCGATTTCCCAATATTTGATTTTCTGGATAATGTAAGTTTTGAAACTCGCGTCCTCACGTTCAGTCAAACCTAATCCATTCGGGACCATGGGTGCATATATGCACCTTCAAAGAAAGCATACAGAACTTGTTTTTGACACCAGTAAAAAAGAAAGTAATACTAGCTTTCTTTAAATAGAGTATTTTCTTGATTATTTAAGTAAAGTAACTTTTTTTATTAAAAGTGGTGCAAATCGAATAAAATTTATGTAAAAGTCGTCGGCCCCGAAGGAGTTAAGTAGAACTTTGATAAAAAGTCGTAAAATCTGAATAAGCTTTTCAAAAAATAAAAAATAAATGCGAAACAAAAATAAGAAAGAATTCAAAAAGTGGGTGGAGGCAGTACTTTTTAGGCAATTACATTACAAGTCAAAATACATGAACAAAAATAGTTACTCAGACGTATAACTAATTTGTTTATTGCTTGCATAAATCCCCGTTTCGCACGAAGGAATAACGTAAAACCAACAGAACCAACATTTCCAGAGCTACTTGATAGAAATGAAAATGTATCCAATTTTTAAATAATATTTCTCTAAAGATAATAATAATTCTCTATTTGTAAATAATTTTAAACTTTTCATTTACACGTGGTATACATCAAACTAGGTAATCCACTTCAAAACAAATTTTTATTAAAGGATTTTAGAAAATTTCTGAATTTCAAGGTTTTATTTTCTTCTTAACAGTTATTTGAAACGTAGCGTTTATGTGTCAAAAGAAAAGGCCAAAGCGAAACCAAGTTCTAAATCATCAATTCCCATTCAAACACCGAAGTGAAGCATCATCGAACGTGAACAATACTTCGAAGAGCGGCCTTTTGGGATCAATGCACTACTGCTGGCTTCTTGGGGTTGCCGCTTAACCGCACGTAAAATCTGTGGTGCAAAGAGTCCTTTCGTTGGGAGAGAGCAGGTGATAAAGATGTGCCTAGCTGAAGGATTCCTGTCTCCGCTTCAAGTAAGAATAAAAATTAGAGGAACTTGATCTGCAATTTAGGATCCCAGGGGGTATTAGAAACAACAAAAACAACCTCAAAAAAAGTTTTAAAAATTACAATACCTTTAAAAAAGACAAATAAATTGATAAATATTAAAATAAAAAATAAATCGTGGCGGGAAGCCCATCTTATATTGCATGCTTAATATGTAGCATCCTAGTCACTTCACAAGATAAGGTATATACAGTAAATTCTGTCTAAGGCGGACTCTATGTAAGCCGGAAATTTGTCTACCGCGGAAAATTTTTAAAGTCCCGGCGAACCCATAGAAAATAACATTAATTATTGCTGCATAAGCCGGAATCTGCCTAACGCGGAAACAGAAAGAGTTTTAAGGTCCCTCCGAAAACAAAATTTTGCATAAGGCGGAAAATAGGATATTTTAAAAATGAAAGGCTTTTCGTTTTTGAAACTTTAAAACTGATATACATACGTCAAATACTCAATGTCGAGCATAAAAATTAAATTCCGTAATACTTTTAAAAAGTTAATTCAAAGGAACAGAAACTGTTTCAATTTTAAGGAATTCTTGCTTATGCCATTTTTTCCTATATAAATATGCATTTAAAAGTTTTTATTATTAGTAGAGTGCACATTTATAAAAATATGTATTGTGTACAATATAAGTGCTTTAAGGTTGTACTCAAATTCAAAGTGATGGCTTTTCTGATGTCTCATTCCCGAAGTTATTATTATTATTATATTTTTTTGTGTAAACTTCAAATTTTTAGGTATTACAGCGGTACTAAGAAATTAAATAGCATTTTTCATTTATTTATAAAGACAAAGGATCTTGAGAATTTCAGCTTTCGACAGATTTTCGAGCCAGGACAATCAATGAAAGATCGTGATGAAAGATCGCGAGCAATTCATTATAACTCAAGATCCAATCTTTTTATCGAAAACATAAAACGCTATTTGACTGACGTATGCTTCATTCCAATAAATCACGATCTTTTGCATAAGCCGGAATATTGTCTTCTACGGAAAATTATCTCATTCCCGACCGATTCCGCCTTAGACAGAGTTTACTATATATATATATATATATTCTTCTATCTTTACAAGAAGAAACTAATGGATTCGTGCAAAATTTCAACTCCCGGTTTTAAATGGATTTATACGTTTTAGAAGGTTCTGGACATAATTTGATGGTTTTTAGAAAATGTCGGTTTGTGAGTCTGTCTGTCACAAAGTGAGTCCGTCTTTCTGTATGTGACAAAAATTTTGCGGGCGCTCTATCTCAAGAACTAATGCACGTAATTTCTGAAAACTTTAGATTCGGTTAGAACTTGATATAAAATGGTGTTGCTCAGTTTTTTGTGAATATCACCCAATAGGTGGCGTTGATTTTTTCTTTCTTTTCTCGATTTTCGCAATAGCTCTGCCTCAAGAACTAACTCGCGAATTTTTATCAAACTTCAGATTCAGTTACAAGTTGACTTAAGTTGTTGTTTATTAGGTTTCGGTATATATCGCTCAAAAGTTGGCGCTACTATGCTAGATTTTTCACCAATTCAGCAGTAACTCTATCTCAAGAATTAATGTAGATTCAGTTAGACCTTGATAAAAACTGGTTCTGAGTAGGTTTTGTTGTATATCGCACAACATGTGGCGCTGCTATGCTGACTTTTTCACGATTTTCGCAAAAACTATTGGTTATAAGATAATGCATGCAATTTAATCAAACTTAATTATTCTATTACATATTCACGTAAATAGATCCTTATTAGAATTGGGTGTATATTGAACAACAAGTGTTAATTTTATATTCTTTGGGTTGGAAATTATGGTTGCGGACATCTAAGAGGGTGGTTTCCGAAATTCGATGATTTGTTTGAGACAATGCGATACTAATATATCCTTGTTAAATGTATCCAATTCAACGAACCTATACACCTTTACAATCCTCATGATGGGCATAGATTGATATTTAATTTTGGCACTGTTATAGCGAATTTTGAATTATTAACATGTATGAGATCGAAGAAAGTTTTGGGATTGGCAAATCCGACTAGTTTCAATTACATATATTATTTACTTTTTCGACGTGGAATACACTAATCAATAAAAGGTTAATTTAAAATCGGGATAAAAACATGTATAATAATCACTTATAAACAGATTAAGTTAAATAATGCTATAAAAAGTGATAAAATATCTTTATTAAGATTGACGAACTTTTACTATGTTATTGTTTTTAAATTAGATGAAAATATTTTCTATCATGAATGATTTTGAAAATGTCGCCGTTTGTGCGATGAAACGTTCGTCAATCTTAATAAAGATATTTTATCACTTTTTATAGCATTATTTAACTTAATCTTAACTTAATTTTAACTTAAGTAGGGTTATGTGTTTCACGCGTATCTGGGTATGTAGATTTCTTTATCCCCTTGAAACATCCCGATGGCTGGATGGATTTTAATGAATGAGATCTCTATCGATTCGCCTTAACCGTCAAATGGTTATAGGCTAGGTTTTTATTTTTATAAATTCAAAATGGCGGCCGTAAAATACAAAATGCAGCAGTGACGAAAAAGTATTTTTACGCGCCATATCATTGGTTAGGTCTTTCAAAATGAAGACGATGTTTCATTGACTATTTTGTAGTCAGAAGCTCTGTTTAAATATTACACAACCTGGAAGTTGTGTAGGTAAGACCTCTAGCTTTACTGCAACTCTAACCTTCATAAACATCTGTCTCATCAAAATAGTGTTTATAGATAGGAACTAACAATTAAACACAACTTAAAAGTCATCAATACAAGTAAATAAAAAAAATAGGTAAGTAATATAAAAAAATAATTTCACATTGATGAGAAATAATTAGCAGTCGGCTTTTTTGATTTTTTAAATTTAATTGAAGTTACTGGTATTACCTGTCAAAACGCTAAATTTTTGGAAACAAATAACATTTCTGAAATCATTTGAAATTCACTTCAAACAATGATAGGTCTTGAAGTTTCTAAAAATTTCTCGTGTTCTTCGATTTTAAGCAGAAATATCTTTTAAAATAAAATTCTAAATGACATGAATCAAATAACATTTAGGGAAAATTCATGGAAATGAAATTTATTTCATGAGATATTTTTGACTAAACGTCATTTATGTATCGATCAATATAAATATTTTCGTGAAGTTTTTTGACATTTTGAGGATAATTTTTTGAATAAGTAAATATACTAGACTAATATTAACACAATTAATCTAATTGGTAAACAAATCATATTAGATGTAAATTTCCAACTGAGCGAAAAAAGCCCGGTCATATGTAATCATCAAGGTTAGCTGGGTGAAAGAGTTCAACCAGAATCGTCCGGGATAGCTCAGATGGCAGAGCACTGGCGGCTTCAGCCAGGAGGTCCCGGGTTCGAATCCTGGTCCGGGCTTTTTTCGCCCAGTTGGAAATTCACATCTAATAAGTATAGTTCATATGCAAAATGTAGCTCATATTAACATGCGTTTAAACATTTATTGTAAATTATTGAAACATGAATTGTTATGTACCATAAAATTCGTTTATCTGAAAAAGAAAACTTATTTATATTAAATAAAATTCTGAGATTTAGATTAAGTAGTCTTAAAATGTGATCAATTAGAATTTATTGCTATTCCAACGGTCTTCTGCAGCTGCTTTTTTTCTTCATTTTAAAATTGTCTTTAATTTCGTTTGTGTAGTATATTTAATACAACGTTTAAGGGGACTCTTCACTCACTTGAAAACACCCGCTCTGTAAAGTTAAACCTATGGCCAAGTTATTTTCAAATTTCTCGTTTAAATTTGAATATTTTTAAATAAATTGTTATGTACCATAAAATTCGTTTATCTGAAAAAGAAAACTTATTTATATTAAATGAAATTCTGAGATTTAGATTAAGTAGTTTTAATATGTGATCAATTAGAATTTATTGCTATTCCAACGGTCTTCTGCAGCTGCTTTTTTCCTTCATTTTAAAATTGTCTTTAATTTCGTTTGTGTAGTATATTTAATGCAACATTTAAGGGGACTCTTCACTCACTTGAAAACACCCGCTCTGTAAAATTAAACCTATGGCCAAGTTATTTTCAAATTTCTCGTTTAAATTTGAATATTTTTAAATAATTTTTTTTTCTTTTTTTTCCCATAGGATACTTGAGGTCGATCTCTAATGTGGCTATTTTTTTACTTTTTCGATTTCAGAAGCAGATTTTTTGAATAAAGGTACTTCCACTTTCGGAACCGATTTCGAAAGTGAAACTACCTTTATTAAAAAAATATATGATGTCGTTTTCACAAGTGGACTTTGTAAAATTAGGATCTAAGATTTATTTATTTTTATATTACTATTTATTTCGAATTATTCTGAAAGTCGAATGGAATCACTCGAGATTGATTTTTTTTTGTTTGTTTGACTTTAAAATGATATGCTTCAAATTCAGCTATGGTTCTATACAATACCACACATTGTGAATACTGTACAGAAAATTATCTATTAATTTCGATAGAAAAATACGAAATGTGATTGTGGATAATGAAGAATTTTTCGAACATAGTGCAACATAATTAATTATGAAGTACTATACGTACAAAGTACATTTCGATATTCATATATGTATATACTATATATATAAACATTTTATTTATAAAAATCTACGAATACAATTAATTTGAAGTAAGTTGAAATTCTTATGTTGTTGTTGTTGCATGAATGCTAAAAATTCACTATATATAATGTTTGAACCTTTTCAACTATTATAAAAGAATACGAGAACTTTTACCCGAAGCACTGAATTACAATAGAAGTAGCAAAGATTATAAATTAATAAAGATAATAGAAATGATAAAGTAAGGTAAACATATATTATCTCTTACAAACATATCTTGTTGTTAAAGAGCTACTTGCATTGTTTTACTAAGATAAAAATAGAAATTAATAATTTTCCGCAATTGTTTGTTTGCCTTAATAAAGCTTTACATCTTACCTTTTTTTTCGGTGTGAAAAGACAAAGAGAATGCTTTCTTTTCTTAATTACAGAATAAACATCCATTTCTGATTTTATATAAAAAAAAAAAAAATCATTTCAGATGTTGCAAAGTTATGGAGATTTTTATGAGAAACTTTTTGTGGGTTAAAATATTATGTTTTTCAATTCATTTATTTTTAAAAAATAAGTATATTTGAGTTTTACTCTTAGAACAGAATCTTTATGGACTTATATAAAATGATAATGAAACTTAGCTTTTCATTAAACAGATTATCATTGAATTGATTTTGATCACTGTTTTTATGGTAATTTATTACAAACAACTTTTAAACCATTTGCTATGAAAAAAAAATATCATGGCATCACATTACCGCTTAATGTGCTATTTATTTCAATTTAAACAATAACAAGTTGGAAATTGCTCGTCAAAGGTGGCAAATGAGATGCGTTCGTACAATAACTAGTTTTATAAATATTTTTAGCACCCTATATTGTACTGAATGTATATTTTTCTGCACTTCATAAGTGCAAAATCTGTAACATCATTAAAATGCACTTGCAATTATTTTTCCCCATTGGTTGTAATAGAACGGAAAACTTTTGACAGTCCCTGTAATTAAACTATACATCCGATTTTCATAAAATTTGAAATGACTCGACAAAATTTTGCAACAATTACTTATTAAAAATTTCAGGCCATTCGGAAGGCTGTAACATCATTAAAATGCACTTGCAATAATTTTTTCCCATTGGCCATTATGTAACGGAAAAGTTTGACTGTCCCTGTCATTAAACTATACATCCGATTTTCATAAAATTTGAAATGGCTCGACAAAATTTTACAACAATTATATATTTAAAATTTCAGACCATTCGGTTGGGCAGTTTTTGCTCTGTTATATGCGGACGGACAGACAGACGGACTGAACGACGACTATAGGTGCTTCATGTTTATATAATTACGAAAGCACATAAAAACGGTTACTATATCACATTAGTGTTTAATTTATACAAAATATTCAATTCTAAACAATTAAAATATGTTTAGAAATACAGGTTTCATAAAAAAGTGTATATATTAAAACGTTACGAACAAAAGGAAACCGAAATTGAAAAGCTTATTTTCTATTGCAGCTGTTTTGTTTATTACAATATCTTCTGGCGGAACGAAGAGGGTTTTAGGCTTTCTTTAACTCTTTATGTACTGAATTATGAATTATTGAGAATTTCATCTTCTAAAGCATTTTTCGTGAATTCTTCAAACTATATTAGGAGATTTACATAATCATTTAATAAATTTTAGAAGGATTTTAGACGGATTGCAGGATTTAATTAAATTTGATTTTGCACAATATTTATAACCCCACTCAAATCTTCTATTTTAAATATTTTTCTTAGTATTTTGTATAATTGGGAAACGTATAATGTTCTTACAATAGAAATATAGAAATATTTCCGAATTGGAAAATCCCCCCCCCCCCCTCTCCCCAACGCCAAGAAAGCTGAAAAGATGCAAAGGCAAAAGAAATCATCCTTTTACAAATAATTTTGTTTTGTGTAACCCATAATGCTTTTGGAACAAGATAAAGTAGTGTATATATAACTCATTCTAAACTGCATTACAACTAATCTATGTATTAAATGAATTTTATAACAAGTTATTTTAATCGTACAGTCGTGGAAAAAAAAAAGTAAACACCCCCTACTGACTCCTCAACAAATTACCATAGAAGATAGTTACTGGTACCGAACGATTGGAAATAAAGTCTACTTTTAAATGATGTATATAAAATTTACTTAGGGGGCCATCTACATATTAAAACGAACAATAACTTTGTTTTTTTTTTTCAATAGCAATACACAATTCTGACAGCATAAATGAATTCGACACCATTTAATTAGCCTAAAAACAAATTTTTATGCAATTCGTATACCACAAGTTTCCGAGAAATTAATTATTTTAAAACGAGCTTATTTTAAGGGCTGTATCCAAATTGAAGTTCGGTATTCGATTGTTCACCAAGAGATCCCCCTTCTTGATTATGGCACCTTAAGCGTCACCTAAGCAGTCAATGAAGTCTGCTAGATTACAGAATAGCGTAAGAAATTTCAAAATATCTAGTCACTTCTATCGTAGACGGCCCCTTAAACCACCATCTTGCCGTTTTTTAAGCATAATTTGAAAACTACTAGGAAGAAAAAAGTGAAATTTTAGATTTCCATGAAGCAGGACTTAATAAATCTAAATCCATAAAAAAATTGTAGGTTTCAATTCATAATTTTTTTCGAATATTAATTTTATAATTCATAATTCACATCATAAACTTATAAAAACTGAAAATTCAACGTATTTATGTTTGGGTATATTAGTATTATTTCTACACAAAAAATTAGCACATTACGAGCATAATTTCAGGAGATATAAATAAAAATGTGAAAATGTAATTTAACATTAGAAGCGCTCAATTTTGAATGTTTATAATTCAAAAACTTATCATTCAAATGACTTGAAATTTGGTGTCTAGGCATAGTTTGAACCGAAGATTTGAAATTTCGCGTTAAAATTGGGTATTGCCATTGAAAAAAAAAATGAAGTTTAGATTCGTTTTAATATGTAGATGACGCCCTAAGCAAATTTTATATACATCATTTAAAAGTAGACTTTATTTCCAATCGTTCGGTACCAGTAACTTTCGTCTACGATAATTTGTTGAGGAGTTAGTAGGGGGGGGGGGTGTTTACTTTTTTTTTCCACGACTGTACTTATAAGTACCGTCAGTAGATAAAGGGTAAAGGCAGGCTGCAAACCAAAACGACAAGTGACACAACGCGCGACTTTGGAGAAGAAACATTTTGGAAACGGAGAAGAAACAGGTTGGAATTTAAGAATTGAAGCCGCCCTTTGTAGTGCTTGTCGCGCCAGTGTGTGGTGAAAGAGACATATATCTACTGTCGAAAATTTACTTTTTCTCCCACAATTTTTACCCTTTAAGTGGACCGTGGACCTTTATTTGAGAAAAAATCGACCCTGAAATCGACATTTCTTTTTGTGTGTGTACTATTATTCTCCAATTTGTACTACGTGATTCGTGGGAAACCGCATGCAGATGCGATTATTTTACGCCAAGTTGCAAGTATTTTAATTTTGTTCACAAACAATTTTTTGGCCTTTAATGTACTTTAAATCTGTTTTCTCAAGACTGATGTTTCAGCTTTTTTTTTAAATTTTTGAAATGCACCTTGCTACTTAATTTTTGATCAAAATTCATGATACTGATAAAGAAGAATTCTGATATTGCTTAAAAAGAAACTGTGTATGCATTTTAAAATTCGACTTCATCACGACAATTAAATTTGATTTTTAACTTATTATAAGGCAGAATTTGGATGAAAATCGCTATGGAATTCAGAAAAATATCTCTAAAGAATTAATCATTTAAGGGATTAAAAAATCGATACACAGATTTGTTTGTAATAGAGCTTTACGTGATTAAAAACCAAAATCGAGGAAATATCTCAAAAATTAAGACGCAAGGAGCATTTTAAAATTTCGGTTTTAAATTTTAAATTTTTAAAAGATCTTAAAATTACAATAACATCGAAAATTTCCTTCTATATACTTATGGTGAAATGTATATTTGCACAAAATTTTAAATCTCTATTATGAACATTAAAAGAAATTTTTTTAAACGTCCATCGTTCCCTTAAGAAATCGCCAGGACCTCCTGAATCGTTATTTGCCAGCCAGCAAAAAGAGCGATTTTTCGGCCAAGCATGTATTATTCACACGAAACCAACATCAGGACAGTATTTCCAAGAATTTACCGTTCTCACCCTCCCAAGTATTAACCACACTCAATGCTGGGTCACTGGTATTTGTAAGATAAGCAATACCGTACAAAATAGTTTACCTTTGGCCCGTTTATAGTTGTTCATTTCGTTTTAAAATACATTCTGCTATACTATTAGTAAATACGTATTTCTTATAATCCACGTAACAGTGTTCTTAATATTTTCTACAAAATATTTTCTTACCAAAAAAAATGTTAACACGCAAAATTAGATATATACGCACATTATTGTTTTAAACATGTGAGTATTTTTATTAACTTACTTTAATTTAAAAAAGAAAATAATAATTTATAAAAATTCAGAATAAATCTATTACATTTTCGTTACAGAAACAATGTAGAGTAATTTCTTAGCGTTTTCCGTACAATGCTCTTACTTTCGTAAAATGCGAGTGAAATCCGATTAGGAATATTTATGTTAGACCATAAAAACCTAGTAAAAAAGGCTTAAAGTAAATAATAGTCTATTGGCAGAGTGATACAGAGGAATAAAATGGCCACTTATACCTTAAATTAAGAAGACATCACGCACTTAAACCATTTAAGCAATGTTTCTAATTATTTAGTCAATTTAGCAATATAATGCTTTTATTATATTTGGTATGTATGTATTTATGCGAAATATGTATTATCAGAAATTCCTGTTAATAATTTAAAACATGTTGTTTACAAATAAAAACGAGTATTTCAAAACTGAAATACAACAACATTTTTTAACATTTATTCGGTGGTTCGCAATTAATAATTTGTGTGACATGATATGTAATTATATAGCAATCATGACTGAAAATGCATAGAATAGAATGAAACACAATGTGTGCATGCAAGCTAAAGTCGACGGCTGCTGTCAAATTTCCCGAAAAATTTCATTTCTTAGCCTTGTCTTATCCATAATGAGGCTCAATATTTGCAACCTTTCTCCCTGGGCTTTGCGCTAGGCCTAAATTCGTAAATGTTTCTGGCTTTTGAATCTTTTTAGAAAACAAGCTAATAACAGGTAAAATGAACAATTACGTTATTAAATAACTGGGGATCTGTATTTTATAAAATGTAAAGTTTACTGAAAATCATATATTGTATTTTTATTAACAGTGAAAAATTCAAGCCATTTTAGGTAAATTTATTGAATGATATAAATAAAATAAAAAGAAAAGTGCCCAGTTAAACTGATGGCATTGAGCTCACATGCTCACACTCATTGTATTATTATTCTCTTACTTCAAAGAATAATGAACAATTACGTTATTAAATAACTGGGGATCTGTATTTTATGAAATGTGATGTTTACTGAAAATCATATAGTGTATTTTATTAACAGTGAAAAATTCAAGCCATTTTAGGTGAATTTATTAAACGATATAAATAAAATAAAAAGAAAAAAGCCCAGTTAAACTGATGTCATTGAGAATTGTATATTATTCTCTTATTACAAAGAATAACGCCCCTCGAAAAATAAATTAAGGGGGAGTAATTCTGTATGTACATTTCTCAGCATGGACCGTCTATTGCAAGCCTCTTCAATACGACGACATAGATTTAACACTTTAATGGCCGGTCTAGCCACCTAATTTTAATTCCAAATCTGGCAAATGGTACCAAGAATATTTTAATAAGATTTTTCTTTTGTAATGAAAGTGCAAATTAGCGGGTTTTTATTTTTCAAGAAATTCGTTTGAATATTCTTGTATCAGTAAATTATTTCATCAGTTTACGAACAGCTAACGAATTCTTATGCCCCTGAAAGGGTTAATCTACAATTTTAAATACATTGGAAATTAAATTGTTACAGACATTACAGCACAGTACAACGTCACAATCTGCAATTGTGCACTGCTACATTTCCGGAATGTGAATAGGCAAAGTTGAATCGTCACTCATCGATTTCGGACATTTTTGTGTGTAGTAGAGGTGACGATTTATCTTATTCGTCTGAACCAAAAATCGTTTCGTACTAATTAATTGATGCTCTAAAACATTATAATTGGAAAATTTTCTCCATCTCTTTTCGTTTACGATTTGCAATGGCTATCTTCCAAATTTCGCCACTAGGTGCGCTACTATCGTTTGCATTAGGTCGGGCGTAGTCGCTTTACTATACCGTTACCTCACTTGTATAGCTGTAGATCTCTCCGTTCGCAAGTATTTGCAGGTTAAAGGGACTTTCCTTTGCACTCTGTATACTAGAAAAGCATAAATGGATAAAACATGAAAGCTCAGAGAGATATGAAGCCTAAATTGTATCCAATATTGCTATTCTGTATAACTTTTTTTAAAAATCTAATCCTAATCTGTTTATGACGAACTTAATTCAGTGCTGAGAATAAAAGTAGTGCATATATAAACTTCATTTGGCATTCCTTAAACCCACATTCAGCGTAGTAATAATCTTTTATTTCTACATTGGACCTAAAACAAAACCCTTGTTCAAAGTTTAAACTTGGAATTGTGCTAAGTGCGTTTCGAAAGGAGGTCGCAAAATATGCAACTCCGCCTTGTTCCGTGCCGCGTTTTTCCATATGTGATTTATTCTAATTAAATTAGTCTGTTTTTAACAGTTTGACGTTTATTGCTTTTATACTACTATCGGGTATTGCATTACACAAATATATCATGTCAAGTTTGTATATATGTTTTAAAAGCCGATGGCGCAAAGAGTGCGCAGTCCATATCGTTATGTATGTCCCAATCGTACGTGTCTTTAAGGATTAATATCTCGGCTATTTATGGACAATTTTTTAAAAATCATTATCAACATTTCTTTTATATTTCTGCAACGATAGGCACTTCCAGCGCTCCTCAAAGTCTTTCCTGAACCCCCGACAATCGAAATTTGAGTATAAAGGAAAAATGCGAGTTTCTCAAAAACTATGTTACCTATTAAAAAGCAGAAAAATAACGTTTAAAAATGCACAAATAATACGTAAAAAGCTGAAAACAGCTGTTTCGAATCTACTAGCGAAATGTTTTATCAGTGCAAGACAGAGCAAGGCACAACGTGCTAGAAAAAGCAAGGCTGGGCAAAACGACAGAGACGCTCCGACTTATATACCCGATACGGGTAGTGAATGCGCCAAAAACAACCAATGAGAGAGAAGCAGCATGAAACAACTGAGTGGACAAATAGCGACATCTACCGGAGACGAGAGAAAAAGAAACCAAAGGAGGGGCAAATTAAATTAATGCTTTCCAAATACTTGGAAAATCAGGAGTACTAGATAAGTCATTGACTAAAGAGTGTGAGTTTTTAATGATGTGGTAAGCTTCCCAAAAATCAAGATCAAGGTTAGAAGAACATTTTTGGATAATGATGGCAGAGGAAAAATTGAAACTGTGTTGAAAAGACTAACAATGTTGAGCAATAGAAGAACGTTTAAGCTCCTCATTTTTAACATAACCTTCATGCTCTTTTAAACGAAATCTAAGAGCGCGTTTAGTCTGGACAATATGAGAAAGACCACACTGGCAAGAGATTTGGTTACCCCAGAGAGAACCCCAGTTATCTAGAGGATCAGTGGGGTGTTTGAGATGTGAAAAAGAGATTTTATTAACAGGAGAAAAAATAACATTAAAATCAAACCTCCTTAAGATTTTAGGACCTTGCTGACTGATTTTAGGAAAAAAGGGCAACACAACTGAAGTATTAGAGTTGGAATTAAATTGCTTTTCAGAATGGACGGATTTCGTCAATATCTTATAAATAGAATCTATAATATTAGAGGAATATTCACGATCAACAGCAATAGCTTTGAGGTAGTTAATTTCAGCACTAAATAACTGAGGAGTGGAACAAATATTGGTAGCCCGAAAAACAAAAGTATTGAAAGCAGCTAATTTCTTTTTAGGAGGATGAGAAGAATACCCATGAGGTGGGAGACTGGCATCAAAAGGTTTACGACAGACGGTAGTCTGAAAGCCATCTTCACAACGAATAACAAGAACATCCAGGAAAGAAAGACAGTTATTGGTCTCAATTTCAGAAGTAAATTGAATGCAGGGATCAGTGGAATTCCTAATAGAGAGGATATGATTAATATCCAAATTCGTTTCAGCCAAGACATAAACATCATCAACATAACGGACATAGAGCGGAAATTTTATAATTTCAAAAAGTCAAACCTCAAAATAATGCATATAAATATCGCATAAAATTGGACTAAGAGGATTACCCATAGTCAAACCGTTAATCATACTAAAGAAATTTCCGTTAAAAACAAAAGTATTCTGCGACAAGTAAGCGCGAGTGAGAAGGATAAGCTCCTCGATTTCAAAGTAAGAGAAATGGAATTCACAAAGCCTTTTCTTGAGGCAATCTAAAGCGCCTTCAATCGGAACGTTGGTAAATAATGATTTTACATCAAAAGAGACCATCACGTGGCCCAGCATCTTAAAACTATGAAGCTATTTAACAAATTCAATAGAATTCTTAACAGTGAAACAATTACTGCTCAAAAGTGGAGAAAAAACGGAAACTAAATATTTGGCAAGCTTATAAGAACCTGTACAGGTACTAGAGACAATAGGTCTGAAAGGAATGCCAGGTTTGTGGACCTAGGCAAGGCATAAAACCTAACACAATGCGCAATAGAAGGAATAAGAGACTTCTTAAAATTAGCAGAGATAATGGAAGAAGACCTGATGGCGGACTTAATAGAGTTAATTTCACTAGTGGAAGGGTCTTTGCGGATATCCACATAGGCACCATCATTAATTTATGGGATTTTCCATATACGTAGATTTGTCAAGAAGAACAATCTGACCTTCTTTGTCAGCCTTGGTAATGATTAAATTTGGATCAGAACGCAAATTTTTTAGACATTGTTTAACAGGATTTCTAAGATTAGGCTTATAAACATAGGAATTGAAATAAACAGTATTGGCAATGAGATGCCTAATAGAATCTTTTTGAGAAAAAGATAGAGCGCTATGTTTAAAGGCTCTTTCAATAGGTGCAATTAGATTGGGTAAAGAAGGGGTAGTAGAGAAAGAAAAAATGTTATACAATTTGAGAGCATGAAGCTGATTGTCACTTAAAGGAACACTGGAAAGATTGACAAAAACATTTTGGTTAACAACAGGCAAATTGCTGGAGTTATTAACGACAGAACTTTTACAAAGTGTGTTAAATTTCTTCTTTAAAACCGAACAATGAACAGAAGAAGCTGTGAGAACTCTAATCCATGACCTTTTTTCTATAGATTCAAAGTCAGGAGTAGAATTAGCGAGGCTGATATGTAAAAAATATAACTCGCGCTCTATATGAGCAATTTTATGGCGGGTTTCTTGAATCAAATACCTTAAAAAGTTATTTTAGAACGAAATAAGACCTTCTCAATTCTACTGGAAGGAAATAAATTACAACGTATCGAAATGAAATGAGGAATAACCTTCTTACGCCTGCAGTCAAGCAGGAAATGTAAAAAGGTGTGTTCCAGGGTGTGTTAAAAAAACCTATGCTTTTTCAATTCCTACTATTATTAGTTCACACTCTCCCTATATTTATTTATTTATTTATTTATTTATTTATATATCTTGTTCAAATTTTCAATCGTTAATAAAATACTTATTATTCATCCTATCAACTTGAAATAATTTTTCTTAAACTTGTACTGGATGGCAATTGATGTTAATATAGTTTTTTCAAATATTAATTCATTAATTAAATTTTAATTAATTAATTTTAGTTTTACATGGGAGACAAAACATTAGTTATTGAAGCATTTAATGCATCTTCATATCTATAATGGGGGGTTAACATAGGGAGGCCCAGTTATGTCGCCAAATACCGCCAAGTTTGTCGCCAACTTGGCGATATATCGCCAAAGTGACGCCAACTTGGTGATATCTCTAATATTTCGCCAAATTCTCATAGACTTCCATTGTAAACCTACTTGCTTATAGAAAATCAACAAATTGAGATATTTTAATGCAACAAAAACTAATATTAGCTTAAGGGATTATATTAAATTTTTCTTTGATGACCTAAGTAGGAATTGACTTTAAAAACAAAATTTTTATATTACTTGTTTAATCGTAAGTTATAAAATCTATTGATTTGGGACATAGCAAAAAGAAGAAAAACACAAAATATCACAGAGGAATAAAGGCCCGTTAACGCCGAATACGTAAAAATCGTTTACGTAAATACGTTTTAATATTCTTGCACAAAGGCTTTATTTGCTATTTTTATGTGACCTAGTGTAATCGCTATAATTTTCCTGCAAGGTTTAAATTAACTTCTACTATCCCTAATTTTTTCATAACTTTAGTTTCAATAGATTCGGAAATAGAGAGGAGGAACATATTTTTCCATTACATTTTCGCGACGATATATCTGAAAATATAATACCTTAATATATATATATATATATATGTATATATTGTTCGAATTATCTGTTATTATGTGCCAAAATGTTGGCAACGCACTTGTTCTGCGAATGTAGGTAACCATAGAAACGTAATTCGTTTCGTTTTTCTAGTTTATGTTCTTATCTTGCCTTGTGTGCACGCATCGCTTCGCCTGTCAACAATAAAATAAATACAGTCCTTAAGATTATGTGAGTTTATTAATTAGTTTAATACGCATCGCTCACAAAATGGTCAGCGTCCAGCCGGAGAAAGATGCGGTACTTTTCGCAATTAAATAAAAAAATTCTGTGACTGTATAATGAACTATTATCTCCAGTTCTTTCATCAAAGTTTTATGGAATGACGATTTCGCAAGCGTGTATGCTTCGATTAATGGGATGAAGAAATCGTCTGCTCTGCAATAAGGTAGGAAATATTTATTATTTTCTTTACTGTATTATAAGATTTTGAAATGGAATCTATTGAAAAGTTGAAAAAGAAACGTTCCACGTTAAGAACGTCTGTAACAAAATTGATTAGTAAATTCGAAACATTAATAAATGACAAAAATATAGAAATTGATAATTACTCAGAAATATTAGAACAATTGAATGATAAAGAACAATCGCTAAAAAACTTAAATAATGAAATAGAATCTGCCATTACTATAGAGAAAGATTATGAAATAGATATTAACACTAGTGAGGAATATCATGATAACATTATGAAGACTAAATTTAAAATAAAAAAACAAATTAAATGTTTAGAAGAGAGTAAAGTTCCCAGTGCATTTCAATTAAAACCTACTCTAATAAACAGCGCAATAAACATTAAATTACCTGAAATTCCACTTCCGAAATTCTCCGGGAATTCCGAAGAGTGGAATACGTTTAAGCTACAATTTAACAACTTAATAACCTCAAATGAACAACTTTCGGATGCTCAAAAACTGCATTATTTATCAGCTGCATTAATAAATGATGCAAGGGTTATGATTACAACAGAAGATACGTTTTCATCTTTGTTCCAAGCGTTAAAGGACAGATACGAAAATGATAGAGTAGTAACAGAAATACACATTAATTCACTTTTAGACGCAGATAAGCTCACGCAGCCTTCCGCTAAAGACCTACGAAATTTAGTTGACAATGTAAGAAAAAGCATTCGCACATTAAGCGTTTTAAACTATAATAGAAACAATCTTTCCGATGTTTTAATATTAAACATCATTCTTCAAAAGTTAGACAAGGATACTCGAAAAAATTATGAAATGAGTATAAGTGCAAACGAAGTACCAAAATTAGATGAATTAATTTTATTTTTGGAGAAACATTCTCAAATTTTGGAAAACATCCATAAATGCACTTTCATAAAACCCTTCATTAAGGATCAGAAGCGTTCATGCAATTCTAAGTCATTAACCTTGTTAGCAGAAGGTCCACACAATTGTTTAATGTGTAAGGGTGACCACATTTTAATGAAATGTTCGCAATTTTTGAATTTGCCCGCTAAAAAAAGGTTCAATATTGTTAAAACGAGAAGACTTTGCTATAATTGTTTATCATCTGTTCACAACATTAGCCAATGTAAAAGTTTAAGTACGTGCAAAAGATGTAGCAAGCGTCACCACAGCTTGATTCACCTGGAACGCGGTGAAGAAGGTATTGATACTAATCAGGCGATACCAACTCAAAACAGAAGTAATCTTAGTAGTAACTTGTCGCCAACCGCAACCGCATTTTCTCCTCATAGTTACACAAATAGTCAGATGTCTGTCACCACCTTGGGTGAAAATGCACATTCATTTGATAACACGCATTCAACCATAAACAATACTGTAATGAATATGACATCTTCTTTTAGTAAACAAGTACTGCTTTCAACCGCGATAATATATGTACAAAATGCTAGAAGAGAATTTGTTCCTCTTAGGGCATTGCTAGATTCAGGATCTCAAAATAACTTTATAACGAAGGAATGTACCGAGTTATTGTTCTTGAAGGGAAAGAAAATAAACGCATCAGTTTCAGGGCTAAATGGTTCAGTCATGAATATAAAAGAAAGTGTTATATCAACCATCGCAAATGAAAATAGAAGTTTTGGTGAAAAATTGCAATTTTTTGTTGTTCCTAAAATTACGCGCACAACGCCAGCTACATATCTAAACATCATGCCCATTACGCAATTACAGACATTTCAGTTAGCTGATCCACAATTTGATAAATCAGGTCCAATACATGTTTTATTGTCCAACGAGGTATTTTTTAACTTAATGGGAGCCATTAAAATAAATATGCAAAATTTGGTTTTTCAAGAAACAGTTTTTGGCTATGTTGCCAGTGGTTCTAAGTCTATGCCACAAGAAGACAATTTCAGTAATTATTGTGGTCTTGTTCGATCTGTGGCCGATTTATCCAATTTTATGCAGAAATTTTGGGAAATTGAAGCAGTTAATGATACAAATCCAATAAAAAGTAAAGAAGAGCAATATTGTGAGGAACATTTCCTGCGTACACATACCAGAAGGGAAGACGGCAGATATGTTGTAGAAATGCCAATTAAAACTGGTGGGCTTGAATGCTTAGGAAAATCAAAAGAAAATGCAAATAAGCGATTAAATCATTTGCTTAAGCGATTTACGCACAATCCAACCATGAGATTCTTGTATGAAGATTTCATTAAAGAATATTGTAATTTGGGACACTTAGAAGAAATCTCTTTGGAAACTAATCCCAGATTTTCATATTATTTGCCGCATCATGGGGTATACAGACCCGATAAGCCCAGCACGAAATTAAGAGTTGTCTTCGACGGTAGTGCAGCTATCACTAGTGGTGTTTCTTTAAATGATGTTTTATTAAATGGAGGTTCAGTTCAAGATGAGCTTTTCGATATCATTTGTCGATTTCGAACACACAAGTACGCCTTTACAGCCGACATCATAAAGATGTATCGCCAGATACTAATTGCGGAAAAGCAGAGAGATTTATTGCGCATTTTGTGGAAATGTGGTAAAGAAGAACCGGTCAAAACATTTAAGTTAAAGACAATTACTTATGGAACATCGAACGCTCCATATCTTGCCACGCGGACTCAAAATCAGCTCGCAATCGATGAAAAAGATAATTTTCCGCTAGCATCAAGTGCAGTACTCCAAAATTTCTACGTGGATGATGTGCTAACAGGAGCTAGCAGTTTAGCAGAAGCCCAACAACTGCAAGCACAATTAATCGCATTGCTTGAACGTGGCGGCATGACATTGCACAAATGGTGTGATAACCACCCCGAACTGTTAAAAATCACAACAAGTAACAAGGAATATTCATTCATTGATCGTGATGAGGACCAGAGCACTAAAACTCTAGGACTCTTATGGAATCCAATTCATGACTCCTTTTTGTTTAATTCATCAGTTAAGGAGCCAGTTGTGTACACGAAAAGAACTGTTCTATCAGATATAGCTCAAATTTACGATCCATTAGGATTACTCGGTCCTGGAATAGCTAAGGCTAAAATTTTCATACAGAGACTTTGGTTATTAAAGTTAGGTTGGAACGATCCACTTCCAGATGATGTTAAGGATGAATGGCAACGCTTTATCAGAGCGCTTCAACATATAAACAATTTAAAAATCAATCGTTTTGTTTTAAACGAAGGCCATTCGGAAATTGAACTGCACGGATTCTCCGATGCATCCGAGCTCGCATATGGAGCAGCCATTTATCTACGCTGTCCCACAAAAATTAATACATCTTTAAATTTACTGTGCAGCAAGTCTAGGGTTGCACCATTGAAACCTTTGACAATTCCCAGACTTGAGTTGTCCGCAGCTGCCTTATTGTCTCAACTCGTATGTAAGGTAGTGAATCTATTAAAGTTGCATATCAATAAGGTAATTTTGTGGTGTGACTCAACCATCGTCTTAGCATGGTTACAGACTCCTCCTCATGTACTCAAAGGCTTTGTGGCCAACAGAGTTTACAAAATTCAAGAGTTGACCCAGACTTATCTATGGAAACATATACGTTCAGAGGACAATCCAGCAGACCTTGTTTCTCGAGGACTAACTTTTGACAAGTTAATTGATTGTGAACTTTGGTGGCACGGCCCTTCTTTCCTAAGAGAAGGTGACATCACATTCCAATAAGGACATTGACTTGGAACATGAAAAAAACACTATTGAGTTTTCATCAGAGTTAAAACTGAGAAACAATACTACATTAACTTGTTTGAATAATGTTGAATTTGTTAATGAAATTTTAAGTATTAGCAATAATTATACTAAAATATTACGTGTTTTGAGTTATATTTTCAGGTTTTTAGATAATACGAAAAGATCAACTGAAAAAAGAAAGGGACACGTAAGTATAGATGAATTATCAAGAGCAGAAGCTTTTTTGATACGGGAATTTCAAAAAAGCGAATTTAAGGCAGAATATACTGCATTGTTAGAAGGTAAGCAAATTTCTAAGAATAGTAAATTGCGATTGTTAAACCCCTTTTTGGATGCAGATAAGATGCCAAGAGTAGGAGGTCGTTTGAATCATTCCGACCTAAAATTTGCTCAAAAACATCAATACATTCTGCCAGCTAAGGGTAAATTGTGTAGCCTGATTGCAATTTACTACCATAAAAAATGTCTTCATATAGGTGCACAAGCATTGTTATGCTACTTGAGGCAAAAATTCTGGCCATTACAGGGAAGAAATTTAGTTAGGAAAATAACGCATGAGTGTATAACTTGTAGTAAAAACAATCCTATAACTGTGCAACAAATCATGGGTTCGCTAACCACAGAAAGAGTACGTCCTAGCGCACCTTTTAACTATGTGGGAACAGATTTTGGTGGCCCCTTCTTTATAAAATATAAGGGACAAAGAAAGGGAATTCTTAATAAGGTGTATTTGGCAATCTTTGTTTGCTTTGTAACTAAAGCAGTGCATCTCGAATTAGTGTCAGAATTGACCACAGATGCATTCATTGCAACGTTAAAAAGATTCATTGCTAGGCGCGGTAAGTGCGCAGTAATCTTTTCAGATAATGCAAAAAATTTTGTTGGAGCAAACGCAGAGTTACAAAGACTCCATAATTTGCTAAGACGTCCGGAAGAGAGGTTGGCAAATTATTTGTCAGAGGAGAATATCACTTGGAAATTTATTCCTCCTCGTGCACCTAATTTTGGTGGGTTGTGGGAGGCAGGAATAAAATCGGTAAAATATCATCTAAAGCGAACAGTAGGTAATGCAAGGCTAACTTTCGAAGAGTTATTAACTGTAGTTGCTCAAATAGAGTCTATATTAAACTCACGTCCAATCACTCCATTGTCTTCAGATGTGAATGACTTAGAGGCCTTAACGCCAGGCCACTTCTTAATTGGGAGACCTATGACAGCCATAGTTGAACCAGAATTAATTAATATAAGCGAAAATAGACTGTCTAGATGGCATAGAATTACAAAATGCGTTCAATTGATATGGAATCGTTGGAACAGAGAGTATTTGAATACGCTTCAACAACGTTCGAAATGGCAATTTTCAAAAAATAACGTAATCATAGGTACCCTAGTGTTGATAAAGGAAGACGATCTTCCTACAAATAAATACTTACTAGGACGCATTACAAATGTTTTCCCAGGTACAGATGGTAAGATTAGGGTAGTAGAAATCAAAACCTCAAAGGGAATACTTAAAAGAAGTATATCCAAAATTGCTTTATTGCCAAAACAAATTTCAGAGAATTAGTTACGAGCTATTTAAAAAAAAAAAAAAGGAGGGAGCTTGGTTGTGAATTTTCTCTTAATTTTTATTGCTGTATTATTTTCATAATTGTATTATTCATTGTTAAAAGAAAATTGTTGTGTTGTATCATATTTACTCAGTCATTTGTAATGTTAATATTTTATTTTCTATTGTATAATTGATTGAAGTTGACCCTTCAATGTCGGGGGGTATGTTCGAATTATCTGTTATTATGTGCCAAAATGTTGGCAACGCACTTGTTCTGCGAATGTAGGTAACCATAGAAACGTAATTCGTTTCGTTTTTCTAGTTTATGTTCTTGTCTTGCCTTGTGTGCACGCATCGCTTCGCCTGTCAACAATAAAATAAATACAGTCCTTAAGATTATGTGAGTTTATTAATTAGTTTAATACGCATCGCTCAGTGTAATCGCTATAATTTTCCTGCAAGGTTTAAATTAACTTCTACTATCCCTAATTTTTTCATAACTTTAGTTTCAATAGATTCGGAAATAGAGAGGAGGAACATATTTTTCCATTACATTTTCGCGACGATATATCTGAAAATATAATACCTTAATATATATATATATATATATATATATATATATGTATATATATATAAAGAAAATTGTCTGCAACAACACTGAAATTAAAGAAATGCAAAGTTATGTGTACCTTGGGCAGGAAATATGATCGGATAACAGTATCATGAATGAAATCAATAGAAGAATAAGAAATGGATGGAGTGCTTTTGGGAAGAACAATATTATTCTGAAGAGTAGCATGCCCCTTTGTTTGAAAAGAAAAGTATTTAACCAATGTGTTTTGCCTGTGCTAACTTATGGAGTAGAAACATATACGTTAACAAAACGGATGGTACAAAGATTAGAAACAACACAGAGAAGTATGGAAAGATGTATGGTAGGTATAACTAGAAGAGACAGAAAAAGAATATCCTGGATAAGAAGTCTGACGAAAGTTTTTGACATCATTGAACGAATTAAATGGCTAAAATGGAAATGGGCTGGGCACATTGCAAGAAGACAAGACAATAGATGGAGCACAAACACCATACAGTGGTATCCCAGAGATGCAAAACGGCCAAGAAGACGACCTCAAGTAAGATGGAGTGATGAAATCAGAAAAGTAGCCGGTGTAAATTGGATGACTAAAGCACTAGACGGAAAACATATAAAAAATCTGGGGGAGACCTACCTCCAGCAGTGGATTGAAAACGGTTGATGATGATGATGATGATGATGATGATGATGATGATGGTGATGATGATGATGATGATATATATATACATATATTTGAGTTCGGCGTTACGAAAGCTTTCACACGGTATACAAAGAAAAGATTTATTTTTCAATTAACGTATTTGGCCCCTCTACATTTTCCCTAAATACATTTGTGAATGGTTAATAATCTATAAATAAGTGGGTCAATAGCCTTTATTACTTCAGCCAATTTGAACTTTCCACGTTCCATAGTTTACAAGTAATATGACTGTGTCAGACGGACAGACAGACACAGGAGTGATCTTATAATGGCTCTGTTTTTATTTTTTAAGTACGGAAACCTAAAGATAAATAAATAAATAAATAAATAAATAATAAAAAAACTTTACTAGAATATTTCTGAGATGAGACTTCTTTTTTGACACCTAGAATCGAACTGTAAAAAGAGAATGATGATGACACTTAAAAGATTCGCCATTTCATTTTTCACAAATTTTTTTGCACGATTAACTCGGTTTTCGGTAGTTCACTGTCTAAAAATTACGATTTACTGAGATTTCTGCTGAGACACCGCTGATTCCCTATTCTTAAAGTATTTCGGATAAGTCTACGCCTACAAAGAAATCTTACTTGTAATAAATAGTTTTAGTAATTTTTGCTAACTTCAATTTTGTCACTGTTTCTGTATGAAGGGTTATACTGTACGATATCGCAACTCCATTCTCAATTGCCTACTGTCTACTCTCTACTGTTGCGCATGCTCTCGATTTCAGATGTACTACGCATGCCTAGATCCTAGGACACACGACTTCAGGCAACCAAAATATCAGACATTATCTTCACAGTATTAACATCTGTGTATCAGGGAACAAAGTTTAAATTGCTATTAAATAAAAAATTACAAACCTCTGTCATTTTACAAACAGCCATTCTACATCTAATATGTTGTGCACATTAAATTAACTGCAAAATTTCATAATTTACCATATTTTTTGCCAATTTTATTAATGAATTTCAATAATAAAGCACTTCTTCGTCTTCTTCTTTTTTTTTTTGCGTTAGGCTTACTTTTCCATACAATATTTAGGATTTCGCATTCAATTATATTTTGTTTCTATATTAAGGATTTATTTCAACAAAATTAACATTTAATAACGCAAGTTTCAATTTGAAAGTTAATGTTGTACATTCACTTAAAATTTCCCTTTTCAATGGCACTTTCTCGGTAAAAGTAAATTGTAATACCTACTGCAGAATAGCACAAATCTTTTAAACACTTTGTTAGGATAAAATGTACAATTTCTTTTCCTGCCCTACTCATCTTAACTTTTAATAAGGTACAAATTAAAGGAAATTAAAATTCTACTTTATGAATTTTCTTTCCTGCTTACTGAAATACATTAACTGAAGGAAATTAAATCACTTTTTACTAAATAAAATGAATTTTTACTCTGGATAATATTTTTCTTTTCTTGTAAGCATCTACTTGCTGAAATTTGATTTTTTAAATAGCCTTTTTATTACGATGTCGTAGTATTAAATGCAGCTAAAACGTTAAATGAATGTTTTTTTTTAATTGCACTCTTTTATTTATTTGACTTAGCTTGGTTTTTATACACTGGCCTCCAAAAGTTCAAGAACAGGGACTGGTTGCTTTGGATTGTACACGGTTTGTCGCATACCTACCAAATGTATTGGCGAATTGTTCTTCAGTTTCTGAGATGTAAAGAACGTGTTTGATTTTATATTTCTTGGCGAAGATTTAGTCGGTAAGACAATTAGGGGCTAATGATAAATTTAATAATAAAATAACATTTGCGATCACATATGTAACAGAAAATGCTGAAAATGATTTTTCACTGTGTTAAATGACTATTTGGGTCCTGTTCAATGTTTGTGTGCGTTTGTGTAAGCATGGCACTCATATTTGTGAAGATGTTATTATGTCTGTGAAAAATTCAAGTTTTTTGTTTATAGCATACAGAGCTTTCAACCAAATTTAACACAACTTTTCGAAAACCTGACGAAGAACAGTTTACTGCTTTTAAAACATGAATATATTGGATATTTGATGAGTAAAATGCGTTAATAAATAGTCAAAGTTTGATCTTTACTAAATTTTAATGTATCTCAAATTTTTTTTTTAATGTTGAGTTACAAATAAAAATATAAATGGTATTACATAATACCCGAACTTTCTCTATACATACAGATAGGTACACACAAAAACTTTTCTTATCTCCACATTAAAGCCTCAATTGACTGACGTGTCGGATAATACACATTTCAGAAGGTCTTGCTTAGGATACGACGATCTTTATGAATATGACAAATGTTATACATAAAAAAATTCATCGTTCAAGCAACAGAACCACTTCAATGCGTAATTTCTCGATCTGCAGACGGTACAATTGTTTCCAGTCGCCTTCAAGTATTTTTTGTTACGATGAGCGTAGCGAATCCTCTGCTAGGCTACACAAATTACATTTTGTCGTACACTTTACAAAAAAACTATTCAGTATTTTGACTTGAAATTAAACATAAAAATAAATTATGATCTGTAGATTTGAACAATATAATTTCTTTTACAGAATAACCTTAAAAAAATTATTATTTTAATTAATTTATTTTACATGTTTTTCCCTTACGGACGCATTTTTGCAAATGAAAAATGAAACGCGTATATTTTCAGAAGAAAAAACAAATCATGGTGTTAGTAACTATAGATAGAATCATGATTAATTAAATAATTTCACGAGTTCTTTTATGAAAATTTTAAAATACCCTTTTTATGAAAATTATAGCATATTTTTAATGATTTAAAATTTGTGAAAATTCAATTATTTACATTCAGTTATAAAAGTACTTCTCAGTGTTAAGAATTCAAATACGCAATTTATTCTTATTGTGTGAAATCATTTACGATACTTACGCATTTTAAAAGAATTATATTATGATTTTTTTTTTTTTTTGTAAAGTGGAAACAAAAGAATTGTAAACAAATAACATTAATTGTTAAATTCGTTATATCATAAATAAAAAATTCCGAAGAAATTCTTAATTATTTTGCTGAATTTACATTTCTGAAATAAGAATGCGCCAAAACATAAAATAATGTTTTTGCTTAATAAAGATGCAAAAATAATATAAAAAATATTGTTACTTTCAAATATTTATCTGATTAAATAATGCTTTGCGAATCCAAACAAAGCATGGCTTTTGCTAGTTCTTTATAAAACTCAAATTGTGTAATATGTCAATAGGGTTCGTTTTCCCCTGTTTCTTTACCACTTAATAGTATTCTTTAGACCAAAAATAGCAAATTTCTTCAAAGACGCAAATTTTTATTTAAAAACACACAAGCTCTCCAAAAAATGAAATGAAAGATAACAAAAAATAGACTAATTCCTAAAACTACAGTGCTACTGCACCAACAAATATGATTATAACTTGTGAACCTACATAACTCATTAACTTAACTCTTTATGTACTGAATTATTAATTTATAAAAAAATTATCTTCTAAAGCCTTTTTCGTGAATTTTTGAAACTACATTTGAAGATTTACATAATCATTAAAAAAAAAATTTAGAAGGATTTTAGAAGGATTGAAGGATTTAGAAGGAATAAATAAATTTGAATTTTTAGGGATTTTGTGCAATATTTATAACCCCACTCAAATCTTTCATTTTAAATATTTTTCTTAGTATTTTGTAGAATTAGGCGATGTGCAAATATAATGTTCTTATACTAGAAATATAGAAATATTTCCGAATTGCAACCTTCTCCCCCCCCCCCCCCCGAACGCCAAGAAAGCTGAAAACGCAAAAGAAATCATCCTTTTAAAAATATTATTTTTATTTTGTTAACCAATTTTGTGTAACCAATAATGCTTTTGATAGAAGATAAAGTAGTGCATCTATAACTTATTTTAAACTGTATTACTACTAATCGATGTATTAAATTAATTTTATAACAATTTATTTTAATGGTACATATATGTACCGTCAGTAGATAAAGGGTTAATCTGTTTCAGTTTTACCTTTTCATTTGTTCTATTTCTGTTTCCCTATTTATTTATTCCGTTCATGATAAATCATAATAAATCATAATCATGATAAATCATAAATCCTATATAAAGATGAAATTTTGCGAAGTATGAATTTCAAAATTTGTCATCCATATTGTTTATTATATTAAAACGAGTTATTATTCATGTTTATATTTCTTTCATTATGACAAAATAATTCAAAGTTTTACGTAGTATATTGCACTGTTGAATTCCCTCGGTATGGCCTTTGATGGAACCCTCCTCCCAAGCATTCAACCCCCACTCCCCACCACCGCTGTAAAATTTTGAATTTAATGCTTGTTAAAGGTCTAAATACAATCTCCTTCTCCTTGAAATGGCAGAAATCTCACCCCCTATGAAAAAAAAGTCTTAATTCAACGTTGGTACATTGTTCAAAATTATTACCATTCTTTTTCAAATGTTAAAAATGTGTAATATAACCAAGATAAAATTAATTTATACCATTTCAGTTATGATGTGTTTTATATTAAAAAACCTATTAAATCGTGATTTTTATTTAATACATTCTCTTACCTAAATTGATCATCACAATCCTTTGGACCTAAAACATTCATTTATCTAATATCGTATTTCCCTTTAATGTTCTCCGAAAGAAACATTCTATTTTATTTTATATATTTTTTGTAGTATTAGAACTGAACGTTTCCCTAATACTGTATTATATCAAACATCACAATTTTTCTTCAAATAGGTTTCTCTTGATACATTACTCAAGAAAATCGCTTGCATGATAATTATAAAAAAAAGGTATTACAACTAATGTAATGTAACTGTAGAAACCAAAAAGAAAAAAAAACAAACAAATGTCATGCTTTGGTAAAAGAAAATGAAATGCAGAGTATTAAATTGTTTTTCTACCAGTTTAAAAAAATGGGGAAGAAAGAAAATATCCGCAATATATTTTATTCTTTTTTTCAGAATTGTTAAATGAGATTTCCAACGATAAATTTCCGCTTTTCTGTCTTTTTTATTTTTCATGGATGAGTATATCAATTCAGAAACTATGAAGTAAAGCACCATCATGAAAGTAGGAAAGGAAATTTTCTTTTTTTTTTATAACATCAAAGAGTAAACTAATAAACCGGCGTCACTTTTCTAGCTCTTTATAAAAATTGGAACAAAAAATAAATATATATAAAGCATGAAATATTTCTCATTTTTCTCTTGTTCGTTTCTTTTATGTACTTTTGGAATATAGGATTATTGTAATACATTAAAAGATATTATTTCTTTTTCTATGATCACAGTACGATTTACATCAATGTTTTCTTTTATAGCAAGAAAATAATGCTCAAGTGTTAAATCAAAATGTTGTATTGGTCATTATGACTTTTCCTCCGATCATGTGTACGATATTTATTTTTTTAAATAGTATAGACTGTTTTCTACGTAAGTTCTTGTACAGAATGATATCAACAGCTATGTTCTTGTCATTCTGAATAAAAACCTTCACTGAAAAGATGTGCGTTTTTGAGATCAGCATTGTACAGCCAGAATTAAAAAAATCGACACACCTCAAAAAATGTAATCATTAAATCTAATCAGAAAAAAACGAAAATAGCTATTCGACTTGGAATTGACTCCTCATTTAAAAAAATAAGCTTAGGGGGCCATATTTCTGCTGTAATTATATAAAACTCGGAAATTTTCAATACGAACACCAAATTTTGACAACAAATTTGATTTTTTAAGTATACATTTCACTTTGCGAAAACCCTATCAAGGCCAACACGTCGACCACGTTGCAATTGAGATTTTAAATCAAAAGAGAGTTTATTTAAATCAAAATCGGGAAGGATTAAGATGGGAATTTTTCAATTTAAACTACATTACTCTGAATTTAAAAGTAATCCAGCCCTGAAATCTGCACTCAATAATACAAAATAGCTAAATACAACTTCGTATTAAAAATATAAAATTGCTTTAACTACAAATTTATTTAGGTTCAGAGTAATTGTTACAATCTGAAGTATAAGTAGACACTAAAATATTCATTCTAGTTGCAAAAATTTATTTTTTAATCCTGCGCGTAATCTGTTAAGCCGATTTTCTTCTCGTCAAATGTCTGACAGTTTGGAGCCCCCTGTAAATGATCATTCTGCGTCTTGAATTTTTTTTAATATTTGAAATGAAAGATTCTTATAGCTTTCATTTCCCATTAAAATTGTGTGTTAAAATCAAATACATTTTAAGCTATTAAATGCTGAAAAATTTCATTTTTCAATTTAAGAGTCCTGAGATCACTTAACATTAGAAGCTTTAAATTTTGAATGTTTATAATTCAAAAACTTATCATCCAAATGACTTAAAATTTCATTTCTAGGCATAAATAAATAAAAAAAAGATGTAAAATATATTGTCGAAATTGGGTGTTGCCATTGAAAAAAATACGAAGCTTGAGTTTGTTTCGTTATGTAGATGGCCTCCTAAACAAATTTTATATACACCATTTAAAAATAGACTTTATTTCCAATCGTTTGGTACCAGCAACTTTCTTCTATTTATAATTAGTTGCAGAGTTAGTAGGGGGTACTTTTTTTCCCTTCGACTGTTCATTTTCAGCGGCGATATACTTCTAACAAATTTTTAGTGCATCCGTGTTGTGTATAATTGCTATAAGTCATTCAAAGTTCTGCACGAATTAATTTTTCTCTAGTAGGTATATATATAGAGCGTTAAGAAATTATAAGACCACTAACGAATTGGTGCACTTCTGGGAAGAAGACACAATATTAAAATTTTTAGCATGTGTATTTAAAATTGATCGTTTTACGTTTTCTGTTGTAATTCCTACATTAAAATTTAAGTTACATTCTATTAAAATCTTCTAATTTTTTTAAAGCGTAAATAAGGTGACTCTTAAGAAATTATAAGACCACCTGAGGAAATAAGCATATTGTATGTCACGTCGGAATCACTATGAAGCGTTCGCGTTTGTACAGCTCATATTCAAAATATTAGAATAATTACTTTTTTTACAAATTGAATTTATCGTTTGGTAATTTAATGTATTTTAATGCAAATATGCAAACGATATTTTTATCAAGAACTTATTGTTGATTAAACTTATTTATTATCTTAAAACTAATATTATTTTTGAAAAGATTAATTGAAAAAAAAGTTATTTTGAAAAGTCAGAATATTAGAATATTTATTCAAGTGGTTCAAAATATTAGAATATTTCGCATTAATTCTCCTTTAATTATCACCAATTCATAACTGGTGGCATCATTGATTAAATTCAGACAATTTTATTTAAAATCAGTATTCTTTTTGCAGTTTGTTTGCTTTTTCGGCTTAAAATGGGTCGTGTGAGTGATATTCCTGAATCTATTACACTTCGTATGGTTGGTTTGTATCGGAACGGAAAAAATCAATGTTATATAGCGAATTATTTACATTGTTCGCAATCAAGAGTTAGTAAAATACTAACACAATATTCAAAAAATGAAAAATTTGAAAATAATCGCCGAAATGGCGGCCGAAAACCAAAAACATCTGCTAGAGATGACAAGAAACTGAAGCGTATAGTTAAGAAAAATCGTTTTAAAAGTGTGCGATTCTTGCACCGAAAATGGAACGAAGAAGAAGTTGAAGTTTCTACATCGATAACATTAAGACGTTTCTATAAATTTAACAAAACTTCTCATGTCTGCAAAAAAAGCGTATAAGATTGAATTGGTGTAAATAAAGACATTTATGGAGCGAAGAAGATTGGAAAAATGTATTATTTAGTGATGAAAGTATGTTTTGTGTTTCATAGGTAATCAAGGTATTCGAGTTTGAGGAATGAAGCAATAAGCAATTGATAAAAGATGCCTTAAACGTTCCGTAAAATTTGCTGCTAGTGTCATGGTTTGGGGTTGCATGAGTGCAAAAGGACCTGGAAAGTTATGCATCGTCTACGAAAATGTTAACTCTCAGATATATCAAGAAATTTTGGAATATTAGATGATTCCATCATCAGAAGATTTATCTGAAGATGATTTCATCTTTCAACAAGATTTAGCGTCACCGCATACCTCGGTGTCAACTAAGAATTGATTCCGCCAACGCAACATTAAGGTACTTCCTTGGACACCAAACTCACCAGATCTTATTCCCATCGGAAACATATGGTGCATAATAAAGAAAAATCTCTAAGAAAATCCTCCTTCAAGTAAAACTGAGTTAGTCGCGCATATAAAGTCTATTTGGGCTAATATTGATAGAAATGTTTGTAAATACCTTGTATATAGTATGCAACATCGATTGTACGCTGTTATGAAAGCAAAAGGGGATGCTACAAAATATTAACTACCATTTACTTCATATTCATAAGATAATATTGTTGCGTAAAATAAAATATTCTAATATTTTGAACCAATCTAAATTTTATTCTAATATTTTGATGTGTTTCAGAAAGCTGTATACCTAATTTATTCTACTGTATTTTATATTTTGTAAATGTTAAAATCTTATCTAAACATTCCTGATTTAATTTATGAGAAATTTAATTGCATTTACTTAGTATCAAAAATAAATAAATGACAAAAAATTTTTTCTTATTACTTTTTCTCAATTATTCTAATATTTTGAATATGAGCTGTTTATCGTGAAAGTATTCCTGAGAAGCAAAGGTGTAGGTTAAGATAGTGTTATTTATGATATACTTGAAGATGCCGCGGAGTAAAGAGTTGAGTTACTGTGAACTGTGTTCGGTAGCAGTAAAGAGTTACTGTGACCGAAGTAAAAAGATTTTGGTTTTATAAGGGTGCTGGTAAATCTGAACGAGAAATAACTCGATTAATGAGGCGTTCTAAAACTGTCATTCATAATGAAATAATTGGGAAAAAGGATTCAAATAAAATTAAACTATCTGGAAGAAAATGGATTTTAACAGCACGGGATGATCGTTAAATATTTCGATTATCAAATCAAAAGGGTGTTTCAACTCGGGAAATTTCGAACCGTTTCAGCAAAAGAACCTCACACGTAACAGTTTGGAAGAGTCTGAAATCAAATAGTAACGCAAAATGTATGAAACTATTGAAAAAACCGAAGTTAATGAAGCCTCATAAAGAAGAAAGACTGAAATGGGCCAAAATGTCATGTCATGGGACAAGAAATGGAAATAAGTGATATTTTCAGATTAGAGGTCTGCACGGGCCGGAATTTCCAGGCCCGGTGTAAAAATGGGAAGCTCGGCCCGAGCCCGGCCCGGCCCGTTGTAAAAATTGGAAATTCGGCCCGAGCCCGGCCCGGCCCGTTTGCATTATTACAGTTCTCGACCCGGCCCGGCCCGGCCCGGCCCGTACAAAAATCAATGAAAACGGGCCCAGTCAGATACAATTTCTACAAAAAAAAAAAAAAATCCGTTTTTTCTCAACATACAATTAAGATTCTTTTAATGAATACTACATACGTATTTATGGGAACATTTTACAGTATATTTTACATTACTATGATGTTCGCAAAACAGAAAACGCACAATAATAAACATTAACGATTACTTACAGTCATCGTGTCTACAGACATTTCAAAATGGAAATAAGGATTCATTAAAAGATTAATGTAGTTCAGAATAAAGGATTAAAAACAAGATAACATTTGAAGCTGTATAATAAAAAGTAGATTTGTGAAAATATTTCTCTCATTTTTAAGACTTTTCTCAAATCCAAAGGAGCTACATTTCGACACATTTATGAAGTCTTTTCTTTTCGGAAACGCGTAAGATTGGCAGGTATTCTTATTCAAAAGCTATGTAAATGTCGTTTTTTTCATAGATAAAAGCAATATATCTTTCTGAAAATACTGTCAAAGTTAGCGTTTTGAATCGAATTTCCGGAAGCGATAGCACAGTAAAGAAGAAAAACGTACAGTCACGTGACAGGAATCGCTGTTATCTCTGTAAGTAATTTATTAAATATGGGAAAAGCTATTCGTTTCCAAATGCCTTCAATAGGCAGGCCTGTCAATTTTATGCCTTTATAGTTAAAGTTTTTGTCAGAAACATGTGTCTGAAAGCTTTGCATTGTTGAGCAGTGAATATAAGAACCACTTTAAGGTATATTTCCAAAGATACTGTTAAGAGAAGTTCATTATCACTATTAATATTACAAAACAAAATGACTGTTCTACACATCCTGAGATCGATTAAGACCACTTCCTTCCCGGCACGAGTCTGCTGAAAAAAAATTAAATTCGGAATCAGACATCTTGTAACTGTACGATGCCGATCTCTACGATGGACACGTTACATTTCTGTATTGATGTTGTTAAACTCGCATCGGCTCGTGACGCACATTTATACTTCTCGAGAAAATCATATTCATTGAAAATGGCTCGTATTTTATCTGCTTCGCTTAAATTCTTATATCGGGCCGATAGGCCCGATTAATTTTTTTCCCGGCCCGGCCCGTTTATTTTGTCTGTCGGCACGGCCCGGCCCGTTGAAAAAATTTTCCTAATTCTGCCTGCCCGGCCCGTTTGAAAATTCGCCTTCATTCCGCCGGCCCGGCCCGCGGGCCGGGTACGGGCCTCGGGCCAAGCCCGGGCCGTGCAGACCTCTATTTCAGATGCAAAAAAATTGAATCTTGGCGGTCCGGATGGTTACAAACACTATCTGCATGATTCGAGGACGGAACCGAAACAAGGCTTCAATATATAAATTAGAGGAGGATCAGTAATGGTTTGAGAAGCTTTTAGTCATGATGGATTATGCGATTTAACCCGAATTTAAAGAAGTATGAACTATGTGTCATATCCGTCTATATTATATGATCATTTGTTACCGTTTGGATCTTTTTAGGTGGTGCTAACTGGATGTTTCAGCAGGACAATGCGTCTGGCCAAGAGTCTAAATCCAGCCAGCAATGGTTTAAAAAATAAAAAAATCATGTTTTGTCGTGGCTAAGTCAAAGTCCAGACTTGAACCCTATGGAAAATATTTAAGGCATATTAATTCGCAAAGTTTATGCTAATAATAAACAGTTTTTATTTGCCAATGAAATAGAAGTAGACATTGTAAAATAATGGCACAATATTTCTGAATCTGTTCTTAATCACCTGATCACTTCTATGAAAAACAGAGTTTTTGAGGTTATAAGGAAAAATGGAGAACCGATATCGTACTAATTTGCATATTATTTTTGTTTAAGTGGTCTTATAATTTGTTAACAGTGTATTTTCAATGATTGCTTATATTTTGTTAACATACTTATTTATTGCATTATTCAAAATTATTGCAAACCAATTTTAATAAATATGTTGTATTTTGATGCCTAATGTGTTTAAACTATAATTAGAACCATTATTTACTTCATAATTTTCAAAGCATAGTTGTCTTATAATTCCTTAACGCACTGTACTATCCATCTATTATAAGGAAAACTATACAGATTCTTGTTAGATAAAAGATGAGACTTAACGTGAAGAGACAATAATCACACTAAATCACAAAATAAAGATAAGGTAAATTTCCTTACCTTTTGGTTCTTGATCGTCCACGTAGAAACCGGTACTATCTTCATCATATCCATTGAAGAGCTATATGTATATCCAATTGCTATATAAAATATCTTTGAGATTTATCCTGTAAAATAAACTTGTGTTTTCTTTTATTAATAGGTGTAATTTTTAATTCCTAATGTATCCGATAAATTTTTCAGGAACATTGTAACAATTCTGGTTAAACTATAATATTTATATGTTTCTAAAATACAAAATTGGAGCATACATCTTTGCTTCCATCTGATTACATATCTATATACACACACTGAAGAAAATTATAACTTACAAAAAATATTATTGATATATGATTAAATAACATAAACAAAAAATCTTGATTAATTATATTAATAAGACAATCAATATTATTTAGAGGCTATAAATTATTAATATAGTTCTTTCATCTGTCACAATTGCAGTCATTTAATCTAAATGTTTATCAGTTTTTGATTGACATATTACACAAACAAGGAAGTAATTTTGTGAAGTAATAATCAAGTCTTATTTATGACAGACATAAAGTGTTTTTCAAAAACAGGAGAAACAGTTTATCTTGATTAATGATGAGTTTATCTAATTCTGAAAGAGATTAGTTTTTCTAACAATTCTAACACGTAAAAATTCAATATATAACGATGCAGCATCATTTCCGTCTCAAAATTATAACTCGAGTGACTCCTTGATTACGAATATGGTAATAAACATCGAAGTAAAAATAAAAAGTAACGTGGATAATCCGAATGAATACGAGAAAAACTGAATAATGGCGTTTCAAATCATTATATATGTATCTTGGAACAAAAAGGGCCAATGTCCAAAATTGAGAAATTTAAATTAAATGCACGAATGAATTCAGGATGCGATATAAATTAATTGTTAAAAGGGCCAAAGTCATCCCAATATTAGATCAATGAAAACAAAATATTTTGTCGAGGCCAATGCTACTTACTGTTAATGTAAAAATGGCGAATTTAAAATGTAAAGAAAAAACTAAATCAATGTAACATTAGATTGTAGTGAGAAAAACATTACTGAATTGAAAGGTACAACTTTGAAAAATAATAGTACAGAAATCGTAGCAAGATTCTTAAAATTCCTCAAACTTAAATTGGGTTTCCTGCCATTTGAGAAAAATGGACATTGGCCCTTTTTGTTCCAAGGTACAGATATCATAGTCCATGCAATTTTAGATTATTCACATTTCTTTGTTTTGATGACTCGTATAGATTTGAAAAATGTAAACAGCCTAATAAAACAATATTTACTTTTTTAACATTTTTAATTTGCACATTTTAGCAATTAAAATTATTATAATGCTAGACAATTAAAAAAAATGGAATTCAGATGTTAGAATAATGTTTTGTTTAAATACAATTAATTAATTTAAACATTAGTTTAAATAAATAAAAGTTATGGGGGAAGAAAATAAAAGTTCTCTTTGATCAGTATAACAAATATATTTTCTTCTTACTATTTCGTTTTCACTTACTTATAGAATAAAGCTTTTCAAATCATAGAAATTTAGAAAAGAGTAACTCTTATCCAAAAACAAATAATTAAATTTACAGCTATTGTTCCAGAAGTGACACTTATTTATTTTGCCTTTGCTGGGATAACTCATAGAAGATATACTATACTTATGACAAGTAAAGCAGCTGTTATTATCTTTCAAATGATACATACTATAGTCTCCGAGTTTACTAATTCTCTGGGGGAAATAGAAATTTTCTTTCTATATTTCTATTTTGAATTCTCAGTATATTTAACTGTTACAAGAAAATTTAACATTCTATATTTTCTCAGAATTTTGTTACGTTATTAATGAAAGTTTGCGTTAAACAAATACTATTATTGCTTTTAAATAGCGCGTCAATTTCTTCTTATAGTCTAAGAATTTATCTTTCTAATTCTTAAAATAATAGGAACGTATGGAAAAATATCCATGCTAAAGCTGAACGAACTGAATATAATATGAAATGACAAATGTATACCTCCTTTTCAAGAAAAATTAATTAATTCAACTTTTAGGCACCCTAGGAATATTTTAACAAAATATCAAAACAAAAGAAAAATGTTTCCACAGCATTTCTCAGAGGCAGCACAAGGAAGATTTATTTGAAACATTTTTCATTTTTGTAACGTGTGTAAAATAAGATATTTATGAGTTTTTTCTATGAATTTTTGAATAAATTTAAAATGACATTGTGGTTTTTCTAATTTATCATAAAGAAGCGTTATGTTTGACATTTAATACAGAAATCTGTTAAAGCTAAGCAAAAAATATCTTTTATTATTCTTATAAAAAATATATTTTACTATTTTTATAAAAAATATCTTTTATTTTTTTTATAAAAAATATCTTCTATTATTTTTATAAAAAATATCTTTATAGGAGTGAAACAATCTGACATTTCATCTTTGTAACATTTTGCTTAAATTTTTAGATTAATATTTCTCATCTCTTATCTTTGGTAGATACTTATAGTTTCATTATAATACACTGTAAATAATTCCTTATATACACTATATGGCCAATGATGATTGGCAACTTGTGATTTTAGACGTTTCACGGATCTGTCTAGACTTTTCTCACAGAGTCCTGTTTTTGTGAAATTGTGAAGTTTTTCTTACATTTGTGAAAATTCTAATCATAATTTTATGAATTTTAAATTATCGATATATTCGGGTTCTATCCTTCATACATAAAAAAAGCTAAGTAATGTGTTATTTGAAGAGTTTAACTGTTTTGTTGCAGGTCAGATTTTATTTTTAAATGATTCAATTTAGCCAAAGTTTAATTTGAAGGTGGAAAAATTCTGCGAAAGATCTATTTAAGAGACAAATAATTTTGTGAAGGATCCTGTTTTAGGATAAAATTTTTTGTGAAAGGTCTTACTTTGGGATACAAATTTTTGTGAAGGGTCCTGTTTTAAGATAATTTTTTTGTGAAGGGTCCTTTAAAGAACCTAAAATTTTCCTAAACATACCTGTTAAATATCTAGTAAAATACATGAGGAATTATCCTGAAACTCCAGATCATATATTTCCGCAAAGATATTTTCCCGAAACCCCATAGGGGACCGTCAGCAAATTGAAAATGAAGGAATATCTTTTGGATACCGCTGTAAAAACTAATGCAGCAATAGCGTTCAAACTGTAGAGCATTATTAAGAGGATTATTGTAATAAACTGTGTTCATTTGTATAAGGATAGCATGTATACTAGTAGAGAAATTAAGGTTTTTATAAAAACAGTCCCAAATTTTGCTAAGTTTTTTGCTTATAATTTGCAGAGATATATAAAAATATGGTCTTGTCAGAAACTATGACAAAAAACACTGTACATAAACATCCTGCAATCAGAATTAAAAAATAATAAATATTGGATGAAAAATGAGCAGGTTTACTAAAAAATGCTTCAGTGCGCATGCGCGAATGCAATCAAAATAAAATGTGCATATATATTAGCTAAGTGTATAGAGCAAATTTTGTGAAAGACTCAAAGCATGGTTTGAAAATTCTGAAAATTATCGTGGATAGAATAAGTATTCTATATGTTATCTTGGCACTAATCAACACATATTTGGATAGAGATATCACTTTATAAGATGCTCATGTACGATTGCTAAAGAAGAAAAATTTCCTTCCGACTCGGCCTTCAAGCACGGGAAGATTTCGAAGATTTCTAAAGATTAAAAAATGTCTAAGAATAGTGGGTAAATCAGAAAGGACTACTGTATATTTTCGATCGTTGTTATGTTATATTTATCAGCAGGCATGACCGAGCTAAGCTCGGTCAAAATTAGTCTTGTGTCCAATTCGATATTTCATTCTCACTGTATAATTCTTGCTGTTTAGATAAAATTTGCATGATCCTAAGCCATAGGGACTCACTGACCGAAATTCTTCGAACAGACGATCTAACCAATGCTCTTCTCGAACCCGAAAACGACAGAATACAGAATTTAGTCAAAATCGTTAAAGTCATTTTATAGATAAAATTAGCTTGACCCAAGGTAACCCAAAAAGGACCTACAAATCCAAATTTATCAAACATCTGACATATCTCAATGGTCTTCTCATGTTAGGAAACGGTGTAATAAGAAATTTTGTCAAAATCGTTTGAGCCATTTTTTAGATAAAATTAGCTAAACCTTGACCCACAGTGACTCAAAATGACTGGTTAATTGAATTTTCTTGAGTATGCGACCTAGAACAATGGTCTTCTCGGACCTGAAAACGATAGAAAACTAAATTTAATCAAAATCATTAAAGCTGTTTTCTAGATAAAATTAACTTGACCCACAGTGACCCGAAAATGTCCCATTAATCGAATTTTATCGAACAAGTGACCTAACCCAATGATCGTCTCGTGCCCGAAAACCATATAATACAAAATTGTCAAAATCGTTTGAGCCTTTTTTAAGATACAATTAGCTTGAACCACAGTGACCCAAAAATGACCCACTAATCGAATTTTCCCGAACATGTGACTGAGCTCAATGGTATTCTCATGCTCAGAAACGATATAATACAAAATTTTGCCACATGTTTTAAGCCGTTATTTTAGAAACACTTGGCTTGACCCACAGTGACACAAAAATGACCCACTAATTGAATATTCCCAAACATGTGACTTAGCCCAATGGTCTTCTCATGCCCAGAAACTGTATAATACAAAATTTTGACAAAATCGTTTGAGTCGTTTTTTTAGATACAAATAGCTTGGACCACAGTGACCAAAAAATGACCCACTAATCAATTTTTCTCGAACATGTGACTTAGCCCAATGGTAATCTCAGGCCCGGAAACGGTATATTACAGAATTTTGTCAAAATGTTTTGGGCCTTTTTTTAAGTTCAATTAGCTCAATCCTGACCCATTGTGACCCAAAATCACCTTGAACCTCAAATTTCTTGGACATGCTACCAATCCCAATGGTATTCTCGCGCACGAAAACGATAAAATACAAAATTTCGTCGAAATCGTTAGAACCGTTTTCTAGATAAACTTTTGCTTGACCCACAGTGACCCAAAAATGACCCACTAATCGAATTTTCTCTAACATGTGACTTAGCCCATTGGTCTTCTCGTAATCCAAAACGACAGAATACAAAATGTAGTCAAAATCGTTAGAGTTGTTTTTTAGATAAAATTGGCTTGACCCATAGGGACCCGAAAATGACCCACAAATCGAAATTTCTCGAACATGTGACCTAGCCCAATAGTTTTCTCGTGCCTAAAAACGGTTGGATATAAAATTTAGTCGAAATCAATTGAGCCGTTTTTTAGATATAATTAGCTTGAACTTGACCCATTTGACCCAAAATGACCCACCAATCGATTTTTCTCGTACATGTGACATAGTCCAATGGTCATCTCATGCCGGGAAACGGCATATTACAAAATTTAGTGAAATGTTTTTGGCCTTTTTTGGATTCAGTTAGCTGAACCTGACCCATTGTGACCCAAAATGACCCAATAATCGAATTTTCTTGAGCATGCGATCAAGCGCAATGGTAGTGCCCGAAAACGATAGATTACAAATTTTCGTCAAAATCGTTAGAGCCGTTTTCTAGATAAACTTTGCTTGACACACAGTGACCCAAAAATGACCCACTAATCGAAATTTCTCGAACACGTGACCTAGCCCAATAGTTTTCTCGTGCCGAAAAGCGGTTGGGTATAAAATTTAGTCAAAATCGATTGAGCCGTTTTTTAAATATAATTAGATTGACCTTGACCCATTATGACCCAAAATGTCCCACTAATCGAATTTTCTCGAACACGTGGTCTTACCCAATGGTATTCTCGTGCCCGAAAATGGTAAAATACAAAATTTCGTCAAAATCAGAGCCGTTTCTAGATAAACTCTGCTTGACCCACAGTGACCCAAAAATGACCCACTAATCGAATTTTCTCTAATATGTGACTTAGCCCATTGGTCTTCTCGTAATCCAAAACGACAGAATGCAAAATTTAGTCAAAATAGTTTCAGCCGTTTTTTAGATAAATTTGGCTTGACCCATAATGACCCAAAATGACCCACTAATCGAAATTTTTCGAACACGTGACCTAGCCCAATAGTTTCCTCGTGCCGAAAAACAGTTGGATATAAAATTTAGTCAAAATCGATTGAGCCGTTTTTAGATATAATTAGCTTGACCTTGACCCATTATGACCCAAAATGACCCATTTATCGAATTTTCTTGAACATGCGATCAAGCGCAATGGTATTCTCGTGCCCGAAAACGATAGAATACAAAATTTCGTCAAAATCTATACAGCCGTCTTCTAGATAAACTTTGCTTGACCCACAGTGACCCCAAAATGACCCACTAATCAAAATTTCTCGAACATGTGACCTAGCCCAATAGTTTTATCTAACCGAAAAATGGTTGGGTATAAAATTTAGTCAAAATCGATTGAGCCTTTTTTTACATATAATTAGCTGGACCTTGACCCATCATGACCCAACATTTCCTACTAATCAAATTTTCTCCAACACGTGACCTTGCCCAATGGTATTCTCGTGCCCGAAAATGGTAAAATACAAAATTTCGTCAAAATCAGAGCCGTTTTCCAGATAAACTTTGCTTGACCCACAGTGACCCTAAAATGACCACTAATCGAATTTCCTCTAATATGTGACTTAGCCCATTGGTCTTCTCGTAATCCAAAACGACAGAATTCAAAATTTAGTCAAAATCGTTAGAGCCGTCTTTTAGATAAAAATGGCCTGAACCATATTGGCCCAAAAATGACCCACTAATCGAAATTTCTCGAACATGTGACCTTGCCCAATAGTTTTCTCGTGCCGAAAAACAGCTGGATTTAAAATTTAGTCAAAATCGATTGAGCCGTTTTTTAGATATAATTAGCCTGACCTTGATCCATTATGACCCAAAATGACCCACTAATCGAATTTTCTTGAACACGTGACCCAGTCCAATGGCATTCTCGTGCCCAAAAATGGTAAAATTCAAAATTTCGATGAAATCGTTAGAGCCATTTTCTAGATAAACTTTGCTTGACCCACAGTGACCCCAAAATGACCCACTAATCGAATTTTCTCTAATATGTGACTTAGTCCATTGGCCTTCTCGTAATCCAAAACTCCAGAATACGAAATTTAGTCAAAATCGTTAGAGCCGTTTTTTAGATAAAATTGGCTTGACCCATAGTGACCCAAAAATGATCCACTAATCGAAATTTCTCGAACATGTGACCTAGCCCAATAGTTTTCTCGTGCCGAAAAGCGGTTGGATATAAAATTTAGTCAAAATCGATTGAGCCGTTTTTTAGATATAATTAGCTTGACGTTGACCCATTATGACCCAAAATGACCCACTAATCGAATTTTTCGAACACACGACCCAGCCCAAAAGTCTTATCGTGCCCGAAAATGGTAAAATACAAAATTTCGTCAAAATCGTTAGAGCCGTTTTTAAGATAAAAGTTACATACACACACACACATACACTCCCCACAAATACACACACAAACTGATGCTCTTATAGTTCCACTAAAGTGAAGCATTTCATAATTTCTTAATGATAATATAAGTGTTAGTCCGCCAAGACTAATTCTTCACAAGATTTTGCAATAAAAACTTACGTAAATTTTGCTTTTGAAAGAAGAAAATGTTAATTTTTAATATCTATTTAAAAATTCGATAATATTTTTAGCATCCGAAAAAGCCAATATCTAAAAACTTTTTTTTTTTTTAACCAGATCTGCTTAACCTCTTTAAACTTCGAACACCACCCCGATTTATAAATTGAACAATACATATGTAATTAAAATAAATAGATAAACCACTAAAATTGTAAAAGTCGTTTTACAAAAGAATGGATGAATATAAAAAAAGAGAAGCGCAGATATGTTTGTGTTCAGTTTTCAATGCTGTTAGTCAATAACGTGGGAGTTCCTAAGAAGACAAATTACCATTTCGGAGGGGTTTCCACTTAACTAGATATCGGGTCCTATAGATACCCAGTGGTTTCTGTAGTAATACCAGATGTGACAGTTTTTTTTTATTATGCCGTATTCTGGAGCTCTTTATCTTTCTGGAGAAAATAGAAAACGGATATGGAGGTATTTTCCCATGAAATACTAATTAACATACGACACATGCTCGACGTACAGGCATTTGCGAAGAAAGCATCGTTAAAAACGAAAAAAAAAATATTGAATTAAGCAACTGTTATAGCAGTTTTAAACTGTTTTGTGTAACAATAGAAGTGGTGTATTACACAAAATTCCTCTTCAGTGTGAATTCTTAATTGTTCTTAATCTTTTTAGAAGCCCAAAACTTTTGACGACATTATTATAATTTTCATTGATACATACATCAAATTTTTAAAAACTCCCGTTAAGGTGAAAACGAGAAATAACTTTGCCAACAAACCTGATCATTTTTTAGATACATTTCTTTTTTTCAAGATATCGAGTAAAAAATAACTGCAAAATAATGCACACATATAAGATTAATTGCGGTAGGAAAAAACGTGTTATTCTTCTTCTTTTCAATTTTTTTCCACATTGCGCAATTAAGGGAGCTGGTCACTCAGCTTTCGATTTCCACTCCCTAAATTAAAATCTATGGGCATTGGACGCATTCTTATATTTAAAATATCTCCTCGGGAAATTAATATTTTTAACCTATTTTTGTGTACACTTCCTAAAAGATGTCTTTTTTTTTTCTTAGTTCTCAAAATATTTCTAAAATATAGACTTAATTTTATAGGAAATGTTAAAATTTTACTCACAGTTCGTCTGCTTTATTTTGTAATACTTAATGTATCGTAATACTTTTTGTAATACAACTTAAATATAATTTTGATACATTTTACTTTAAAAAATGCAGATATGTTTGAAGCTATTGCCGCTCTTTTGGTGCTTTTTTTTTTGTGCGTGTGAGTTGCGACGACCATTGTAGTTGACCATTGAAATAAAAATAAATAGTAATTTTTAATTAAATATGACTTATTTTAGTGACTAGACGAGACAAAGAGTGAAAATTATGAAAAGCTCTTTTTTTTCTTTCTTTCTTTTCTTTTTCTTTCTTTTTCTTTTTCTTTTTTTTTTTTTTTAATGCTGATTATTTGAAAAGGGTATTCAACTTTTTTCGTAGAAAAATACTGATTTTTGATGATTGGAAAAAAAAAAATCCTTAATGCACGGCATAATTATATAAGAAAAAAAGCTGACAAAAGTAGAAGCGAAACAATTCAGTATTATTAAAGTAATCGTGTCGTGGTCATCTACTTAAAAATGCAATTTTGAGAAAAAATTAGTTTTTATTTTATGTTATCTACTTATAATAAAAGCTGAGTTCACGTGACCGGCGGAACGATACCGGTGCGAACCACTCTGGTCTGCGAAACGACCGTAGCTAAACGCCATGTTAGGCTTAATGAAAAACATATCTTAACATATGACAGCTAAATGATAATTTTTTCTACTTAAAATCATGTCTGTTCAGCATATTTTCATATAAAACATGCGCATCATATCCATTTATAATGTATTGAGTTCTAAATTAAAATTAAGCTATTAGAAATCAAATCTAAACAAACGATACTGTTGCCATTCAGATTCAAATTCCGGCAAATTAAGAAACAAATGAATAACTCTTTGACGATTCATCAAAAAAAAATACGGCTAACATCTGATTCTGCTTTAAATATATTTTTTAAAGCATATTAAAGCCTTTAAGTTTTTTGAAATGCGTTTTTCATTATTGTTTACATTTATAAGCAGCAATTTTATTTACGACTGTTTACATTTACAAGCAGTCAGTTTACGACATACATATGAAATATTACGTAATTTATTGAATAAATATTTTAAAAAGCATTATTTAATGATTATTCATCATTATTCATATGAATCATTTATATGAATATTGATTCATATCAATGATTCATGTATTTCACTCTTCTGTAGTGGCAACAGTGAAACGCTGTTTCTTTAGGAAAAACAGAGGGATAAACGTGCTGATTTTTCGCCACTACTCGCTTTGATCAGTCAATAGTTATTTTTGAATGTTTTAAAAGTTTTTTTAATTTTTATTATGGACTTTCGGAAAGAAGGCGCCAATTGACCAGGAAAAGAATTGCGCGATCGCGGCAATCAACGGATTTTTCAGTTTGCCTGATAAACTCAGCTGAGTTTACACCGAACAGAATTAAACACCCATACGCACAATTTTTTGTTTATTTTTTATCTAAACTATGCATATTTTAAGTTCATGTTCATAAAGTGTTTATCACTCACAGGAACGTTTCATTATAATAAAGATTTAAAAATCAAAATTAAATTTTTTTTTTTTTAATTTTACTAAATTTTTCTACCGTTAAAAAACATAGCTTTTTGTATTACTTTCAATGATGCACATAATGGTGTTTTAGTTTTGGCCAAATATATGAATCAAATTTTAAAGTTTCATCTAAAATTAAAAAATAAACATCTGATTTTTTAAAGAAATGCCATATGTTTTTTGTTTTATTTTTAAGTTTCTTATTTCACCTATGCTGCATTTTTTAAGCTGAATTTAATATATTTCTGTGAATTATTTTTTGCTGTTTGAAAAATGCAACAGCTTTTTTTTTTTTTTCAACTATGCATATATTTTTAAAAGCATTTACAGACATGCCACTTTCCAGCGAAAACAGGGAATTCCATTTTTTCGGCACAGTTTATCATCCCTGGGATTGATGCAAATCAGTATTAAAATTTGTTGACATTTTTAGGACGAGAAAGATGGAGGGGGGGGGGGGTAGCAGAATTTGACAAAATAAAAATGTGAGTACAAGCAGCTGCAATTTGAGTTTATTTCTAATCCTTTCCCATGACCTACTGTGCATTTAGTCCATGTATAGAAACAAACAGCATGAAAAAAAACATATAGCCAGGAGCTTGCAACTATCATCTGTCTACTTTCCCCGAAGGATTGCAAAAATCATCAAAATATCGTAGAAAAAGGGTGGTTTCATCAAACGAATATGAATTCCATCAAAGGATCGCAGAAAAAAGCACAATTTTTCCCAAAGGGTCCTTTAGAATGCAAGTTTCGTCTAAGGATCATGGAATATGTGAATGTCGCCAAATAATCGTGGAAAAAACATGAATTTTATCAGATGACTGCAGAAAAATGCATTATTTGATCAAAGTATCGCGAAAAACATGCATTTCGTCAAATAATCACAGAAAAAATATGTTTTTTGATCAGAGGATCACAGAGAAAATGAGATTTTCATCGAAAGGTTGCAAAAGTGCAAGTTTCAATATAAGATCCTAAAAAAAAATGTAAATTTTGAAATCGGGGGATCTTGAAGCTTATTGGTTCATCAGTATCAGGTGAACCGTTAGTCAGCTAAATTTTCTGTTACGTAACTAATTTGCTGCATACATTCGGATGCACCTGTGCTTCTGTCAACGTATTTTGATTGTAAGGTAAGTCTCGCTTGCTCTGCTGTTTATTTCTTTTTTTTTTAATTAGGATTTTTGCATTAGCTGTTTAAAATGCACCCTTTATTGATGAATATATCGATTTTTACATGGTTTACCGTTTTAGAGACAGACGATTTAGCCAACGGCTGCCGAAAAAATTCAGAGTCTGAAAACATCGAGGGTGTATTACCAAACATCCATCAAAATTTAAATTTAATTCAGTTAGAAGAGAAGTACCATACCTTGACGATGTTTCAGACCCTGACTAGGATCCCTTTTTCTAAACATTAAATTATTGATTTTTTTTAAATTTAACTGATTGTTTGTTTTTTATGTAAATATTTGAATTTTTTTTTTGTATGAAACTCCCCCTTTTTTTATGAATCGCCGTCTCATTTATTGGTATTTCTTTATATTTATCCTTTTACTTTTATTTTATGTTTAATAAATTTTTTGGCAGTTGTGAGCGAGATTTTACCTGCATTCGTAACAAATTTTTCAAGATGGCAGTAAAACTTCGTTTTAAATCTTTATGTTACTTATAAATCCATGTTTTTACATCATTTTCTATTTTTTTTGTGCAAATCATTGATTTATAAATAACATAAAGATTTAAAAATTGAGTTTTTCCGTCACCTTGAAAAAATTTGTGGCACAATTTTTTTCGCCAAGCGGCACAGGATGCGGAACTCTTCCCTGAATTTTGTCAAAGAAACGTGAGAGGTGTAATTCGTCAAAAAGGCGCAGGAAAAACTTGAATTTTGCAACAAATCCCGATAAAAACACTCATTTCGTGAAAGGATTGTGGTAAAAACAGTCATTTTGTCAAAAGGCTGCGAAAAAAACATGAATTTCATCAAAGATGTGCAGAAAAAACGAGAATTTCACCATAAACATTAAATTATTGATTTTTTTTTTGTTTGTAAATTTTAACTGATTGTTTGTTTTTTGTGTAAGTATTTTTAGTTTTTTTATATATTTTTTTCTGTATGAAACTCCCCTTTTTTCTGAATCGCCGTCTCATTTATTGGTATTTATTTATATTTATCTTTTTATTTTATATTAGTAAGTTTTTTGGTAGTTGTGAGCGAGATTTTACCGGCATTCGTAACAAATTTTTCAAGATGGCGGAAAAACTTCGGTTTTAAATCTTTGTTATTTATAAATCCATGTTTTTACATCATTTTCTATTTTTTGGGCAAAATCATTTATTTATAAATAACAAAGATTTAAAAATGATGTTTTTCCGCCATCTTGAAAAGATTTTTGGCAAGATTTTGAACAATTTTTTTTTGCCAAGTGGCACTCTTCCCTGAATTTTGTCAAAGAAACGCGAGAGGTGTAATTCGTCAAAAGGGCGCAGAAAAAAAGCAAATTTTTTAACAAATCCCGATAAAAACACTCATTTCGTCAAAAGGCTGCAAAAAAAAAAAAAAAAAAAAAAAAAAAAAAACGAATTTCATCAAAGATGTGCAGAAAAAATGAGAATTTTGCCATAGGGTTGTTGGAAAAAGCTCTTTTTTCCCCCCGCATGAGGTGGTTCATATTTTCTTCATTTGAAGGTTGACTTTTACAAACACTATTTTTTTTAATGCTTTTGAGGACTTGCCACTATCTGAATAATCATGCATATCAATCACCTGTTTAATTGAGTCTGACTTAATGTTGTAAACTTAAAATAACACTTTCCCGTCATTTTTGACGGGGCCATATGCTAGTAATTATAATAGAATGCTTATTGTATTTTTTTTTTTTTTTTTTTACTTATATAGATTGGTCTATTTCAGTTTTTGACCACATAAAGAAGTCTTAATTCCGTTGATAAAGCCGCTAAAATAAAAACTCGATTTTCCGAAATTTATAAGTTATGATTACGTGTAAATCCTTAAAGCGGTTCTCAAAAAAATATTTTTTAACGTTCAATAATGCGAAAATTTCTGCTCATTTACAAACATAAAAATAGTGTTCGATAGAAACCGAATTTCGGTTACTTTCCTAGTTTCGATTGAAAACGAAAGCGAAACTGTTTTAAAAATAAATTCAAAGTAACATAAACATACATATACGCATGTTATTTGAATAATGTTTTGCGTAGAAATGTCAGTAGATAATTATTAATTAAAAAATAATTTAATTGAAATAAAATTAATTAAATATAAGGTGCTATAAACATAAAAATATATTAAAAAATAATTTCATTTAAAAATAACGAATTTAATCAATATTAGTAATACCTTCTAGATTTATCCCCTTGTATGTGAATATATAGTATGCGCGGCTCTTTGGATGGGAGTGTCGTTTGAGGGAGGTTAGGGAGGGGCAGTTATAGTAATACCGAATATTCGGCAGCATTTTCGCCAAAACTAGGATTTTGGGCTGAAAACGAAAATGAAACCGAATTTTCAGCCAAACTCTACATAAAAGAATGAGACTTGCAGGCTTGGTTATTGAAGTGATTTGTAATACAATAGATTATTTTATTTAAATTAATTACATCTTGAGTTAAAATTGATTGTTGTCTCGTGACAACAGTTTTCTTTATCTTCCCCCACTGTCGCGTCCGGAAATTCGGTTCAAAACGCCACCTTTGAAAGCCTTTTCTGAAAGATGTTTCGCTTTTCTCAAAAAATAGAAAAGACAATTCGATTACAAAGTTTCTGGTGGGCAATAAAAAATAGTTGGTATTTTCGGTCAAGTAAAGCAGTCAGCAGTTGTAATGGAATTTAATGAAAACCTTTAAAACAAAACTATCATGCAATACAATTCAAGTAATACTACTTTTCAAAATAATACATTCAACGTAGTACTTTTAATGAATGTATTACTTTTCCGAAGATTTTCTGCCTCCCCCCCCCCGCCCCCCTACCCTGCGTAAACACATGAATCGCGGTAAAAAAGAACAAGATCTTTGAAAAACAGGATCAACTCCATTGTTGGGTACAGCCTTTGTAAGTCTGCTCATTTGAAAGCAGAGCCAAAATTAAGGAGGGGGGGGGGGCATGTGCCCCGGTCACCAATTGAAGATTTTGTTTGTCGATTTTTCTCGCATCTACGTTTTGCACGCTATTGTTAAAATTATCCTGTCTGGCGTATGACAAAACATAGAAGAATCTAAAGATGATATGGCATAAGGATCCTCTATAAAACGGATTTTTTTTTCGATTCTTTTTGATTCCGTTATTTTTAATCAATCAATATTCGACAAAGCCAAGGGCGGATCCAGCTCATCATTTAGAGAGGTCATGGATATCCTTTTTGGGGGTGGGAGGCGATCATACCCTCGTTATGAGAATTTTTTATATTGAAAGCTATTCCCAAATCCAAACTAACTACTTTCCTGATACTTTCGCGAAGTCATTTTCATTTGTAAATGCAAAAAATTTGCATTAATATTCGTAAAAATATAAAATTTACCGATTTTGTTCAGATATCAAGAAATTAAAGAATTTCTTATAAATTCAAAGATTCATTCAGAAAATGTTGTCAAAGTTAGCACTTTTAGCCAAGTTTTACGAATTGACAGCCACAGAAATGCCGTCGCAAGGGAACAATTGGCTGTCACTTCCGGAAATCCGGTTTAAAAAGTCTAACAATTGTCAACGATTAAATATGGCAAAAATTTGTGTTAAATTTTAGAGATAACTAAACCGTACACATTGGCAGCTATGGGATGCTATTAGTGTCATGAAAATTGCAGGTGTAACCCTTCTTTCTGATCAAAGTATTAAATAGTTTTTTCAATCGAACTTATACTTTTGGAATGAATCATTTTCTTCTGATGGACTAGTGTCTTCCATTATTATGAAACAACCGTTATAAAGGAAGTGTTAGGTGAAGATGAAAGAGCTGTCGTAAAAAGTTAGAACTCTGATTTTCTGGTCAGAATAGGAAAAAAAATGGCCATAATTTTTTTTTCTGGTCAGAATGAAAAAATAATGGCCATAATTTTTTTTTATCAGAATGGGGAAAAAATAACCATAATTAAAGAAAAAAAAACAAGCAAAAAAAAAACAAAAACAAAAAAACAACAACAACAGTATGGCCATTTTTTTCATTCTGATCAGAAAATCACAGTTCTAACTTTTTACGACTGCTCTTTAATCTTAACCTAACACTTCATTTATAACGGCTGTTTCATAATAATAGAAGCCACCAGTCCATCAGAAGAAAATAACTCGATTAAAATTCTCTTTGTAAATATACTTTACGGAAGAGGGGGGCGCCAAAATCCATGTTTGCCCCGGGTGCAAAAAAGGCTAGTTTCGGCCCTGTTTGAAAGGAAACCGAAATACATTATGTCCCAGGGAAAAGAGAGTACCGAAATCAGCCATCTATTGTCCACTCAACAGAAACTGGAAATGCATGTGTTTCTAATTTTCAACCAATAGCCGGTATAAATAAAGTGCCCCTGATGTGAAATCTGCTTCGTTTGTCTCGTTCTATTCAGTGTTAAAGAACTACTCTCTCTTTATATTATTTGCCTGTGTCCTGAGTTATTTACTCATTTTAGTGTAATATTAAACATTTTTCTGATAGTAAGCTTGTGCTTCACACTTTTTAAAAAATAGCGTACAGTGTACAGTATTATAAAATATCATCACTATCACAGCTCAGGTATGCTAATATTGCATCGTGAATAACAAGAACTGTGAATTGTCCATGGAAAAACAATATAAGGTAACATTACTTATTATTATTATTTTTTTTTATTATTTCTCTTTCACAAGAGTGCTTATAAGTTTGAATTTTTGTGAAATCTTCAAAATTTGTCTAATGTATTTCTTTACTTTCTCTTTATAACTGTTGCGAAAAAAAATGGGATGAAAATTAAATGATATTTCTAACATTTCCCGAAATATGATTTTTTTGTTGCTACGAACTAAATTGAATAATAACAAAAACTGAGTAATAATGTTAAAGAATATCTGTCTTTCATCCTTTTTTTGACTATATATATATATATATAGTCTTATATATATATATATATATATATATATATATATATAGTCTTATATATATATATATATATATATATATATATATAAACTTTTTAAATAGCGGGATTCAAACCAAACGCTTCACTATGATATCTTTTTAACGTTGAAAAAAATAAAGAAATACAACATTTTTTAAAAATAATTCACGTAAAATAGACGTCAATCTTGCCCTGAACAAAAATAACTCTCTTGAAATGTTATACACCATAATTAGTGTCTGTATCCTAGAGATTGTATTATATAAAATGTTATTGAATTGTATAGAATAATGTTTTGCACTTTTGAGTTTTGACCCACCGTAATTGTTTTTGTTTGTTTTATTTTAATATTTTATTTTCCATTTGGAGATAATTGTATGGGGATTTTTATGTACAATGTCTTTCGGGGAACTACTTTTGTGCATATTACATTTCTATAGTGTAAAATACTAACTTGGGTGTCATAAATATTTTAGGAATAAAGTTTTCGCTATAGCAATATACTCGTATATATTTTTAAAGGGATTTTTTATACATAATTTATATAGAAGTGTGTGTGTGTATGTGTATATATATATATATATATATACATACATAATATTGTATGTATGTATATATATATATAAATTCTGTATATACATATATATAAGCATTAGCGCCCTTTTGTAAGGCAATCGGCGCCCTTTTTATCCATTTTTGCCACCACCCTCTCAGTCATGCCAGTACGACCCTGTCCTGACCTGTTTAAATATTTCCCTGACTTTTGGCTTAAATATACCCTGATTTTTCCCTGTTTTCCAGGTTTTCCCTGACCCGTAGGAAACCTGTTTAAGAGTTGGGGAAACTTGCTAAACTTATTTACTTATGTAATGCGTATAAAGAACAAACTTTTATTACTTTCTTCTATCTTTACAAGAAGAAAATATTGGATTCGTGAAAAATTTCAACTCCCAGTTTTCGATGGCCAGTTTCGAAAATTTAAGGCCGGATCAGTTGCTGTTAAGGCATCCAATGGTTGTTTTCGTGTTTGATTAAAGAAGATCAGTTAAACATTTGAAAAGAAGCTAAAATAAAATGAATTAAGTAAACAGAGTCTTTGCTTCCCGGTATTTTTTTTAACAGCGTTATAAAACGATTGACATAATACAATTTACTGCTTTAACCCCATCAAGGGTGGTGGTTCATTTTTGGACCACTTAATTTTAATTCTTAAATGCCACATTGGTACCAGAATATTGGAATGAAAATTTTCCTTTTATTAAGTAAGTGAACAAAAGCATTTTCGTATTTCGAAATAAATTTGTTTGTAAATTCTGGTGCCATTCACTGATTGCAACATTTTACGAATAGAAGTACCTTGCCCTGAAAGGGTTATACGCATATTAATGTATTTATTATTTTAAAGTTTCCTTTCTCTTTTAATATTCACGTGTAACTGCAATTTTCAAGGCATAATTTTCAATATTTTCCTGCTTTTTAACACGTACTCATTTAATAGTAATTTTAAAGTTTTTTTTTTCTGTTTTTAATAGTCACGTGTAAATAAATTTTTAATCGTAAGGAAATATTATTCCTTGCGCTGTTTTTAGAATTGAAAACAATTTCTATCATAATAGCCTAATTCGTGTGACTATCATCAACAGTTCCGGGCGGATCCCTTCGCTTTTTATATTCCAGGCGGCTATTTTGGCACTTTAAAGTTAGCCAGCCACATGGGATAAGTCGCCAAATATTATTCTATCGCCATCATTTTAACTATATATTTTATTAGTCATATATTTTATTAGTCAAGAGAATTTTGGACAAAACATAAGGAACCCGATATTATTTTAAACCTCAAATTATTGCCAAGATCTTCATTGTTTGCTTGTATAAATTGACGAAGCGAATTCACCCAGACAATAATCATCAAGGTGGAACCCGTCGAACTTGGACGAAGGAAAATGTTAAGAAGGAACTGCTTCTTTGATTTATAATAAACCTACAAAATTAGTTACAATAGAAAATGTATCTTAAACTGGTTAGTTTAACTGTCAAACAAATATTATTTTAACCTAAAATTAACAAAATACTATTTCTATAAAACTCAGTTGTCCAGGAGTCGCATTCTAAAGGGAAAAATTTATTGTTTCTTCCACTATTTTGAAAATAATATCTTCATAGTAGCTTTCTGTAGCATATTTTAAATTTAAAAAATATGAAGATTATTGATTAATAGTTCCGGTAGGAACAATAACATTTCCCCTGCTGCCTCTAGTTGCCTGAATTATTAAAATTAAACTTTAATCGCATATGTAATCAGTAAAATATAATAAAAAACAGTTATTATGATGAAGTTGTCAATTAAGTCTCTTATGCTTCGTTTTCCCGAATCAAAACGATAACATTTATTCTACTTTGATACAATCAGATTTTTTTTCCCTGTAAAATCTAAACCCGACATCATTTTCACCTTCTCATAATTTACATATGTACTTCTCATATCCGTATTCACCATGTTTAAAAAAATGGTATTTTAATTTGATCATTTTAAATTCATTTTAACTCAAAGCTTGAAGTCACGATTGTTAACAACATATTGCATGTGAACAGTCGCACTCTTAACTTCAGATACTAATCTCAATACCGAAGAGTAAAAATTGCCGGAATTTATGCTTTTTAGACGCATTTGTGTTAAAATGTTTAGCACTATCTAAGAGATTGATCGTTTTCTTTTAAATATGACGTCATTTTCACGTACTTAAGCCTTTTGCCTAGTGTCTCAAATTTAGTATCAGCACTCGTGCAGAAGAAAAAAACATGGGAACTTTATAAGGAAAAATGCGTATTTTCAAAAGCAGTACGTCATTTTCCATTCAAAATATTTTGGTGCAATATGTCCCTAATGGGATTTTGCGCCATTTAACCCTACACAACGAAATTTAAATTAGAGAAAAAAAGAAAATACATATATTTTTTAATTTTTATCAAAAAAAATGGCATGAATAAAGATAAATAAACCTCATTATTCTCTCAATTGTGCAATAATGAAAACTATATAATTACGATCATTTTGAAGAAATTTCATAACATATTTTTAAAATTAAAATATAAAAGTGAGGATATTAAAAAAAACGGCTAGTGCGGCCACATATGCAAATGAATAGTTTCCAATTAAAAAAAAGTATTAGTAAAATTGGTTCAGTAGAAAGCTCAGGGAAGACGATTAAAAAACAGCTTTGTGTTTTAAATATATAGATTATATAAAATTATAAAAAATAAATAAATTAAGCAAATTTTATTATTTTGATAAAATTTTAGTAGAATGTCTTAAAGAATAGCAGTAAAATTTTATTAGTCAAGAGAGTTTTGGACAAAACATAAGGAACCTGATATTATTTTAACCTTAAATTATTGCCAAGATTTTCATTGTTTGCTTGTATAAATTAACGAAGCGAATTCACCCAGACAATAATCATCAAGTTCTTTAGTATATGTCACTACTTTTTGAACAATGGCTTCCAAACTGAGCATGCACATTGTATGTCACTGCTCTTCTATAGACACTGTAAATTTTTGTAAAACATTGCGCTTTATCAGCCTGTGATTTCGATTACGTTATTTTTAAAAGAAGTTTTTTCACCTGTGAAGAATTTCAAAGCAGCTGGGGTGAAATGACGTACTTCTACAAAACATATTTCAATTTTAAGTATTAAAAAACACGCTTTTTTATAAAATGACGTCATTTGCATCCGCTAAATCATTCCACTTTTATGATCCAGTCTTAAACAACATCTATATAGAGCTTCTAGAATTCTTAAATTTTGTAGTGAGTCCTACATCTATAGAAAAGTATTCAAATGACGTCATTATCGCAGAATAATACCTAAACACAGCAGAAAGCAAGTCCGGAAAAAAATCGGGTATTTAATATTACATATGTCTCCATTTGTTTTTGTTTATAATAGCTCCATGTTTTATCAGAAATCATTTTTTCAAGATTCGGAAAATATTATTACACACAGATAAATAAAATTGCATTCTTTCAGCTTTCTGATACGAAATAGGTAATTGTGAAGAAAAATCACACAGTTATTTAAAATACGTTTTCGTAAAGAGAAAGTGTTATATCGTTTGTAAAATATTTTTGCTATAAACTAAGAAACTTTTAACTGATGAATAGAAACGAAATAAAGCCAAAATTCACTGGATTCAGTCGGTATTTTCCACATAGCATGTATTTTAATTTCAAATTTTATGAGGAAATGGCAACAAAAAAGTACAAAAATCTACTATTTTCCCTCCACTTTTAATAGAAATGGAGTACTTCTGTTGCCACAATTACAAAATTGGTACTAAAATCTATAAAATAATTAATATCTCAAAAATAAATTGAGATACAGCTTTCAAACAAATTGCATTTAAAAGTACATTTTTTTTCCTTATACAACGGTATGAAAACTGAAAATGTGCAACGTGTAGAAGTTTAAAAATTTTCAGCAGCGAAAATTGCAAAACGAAAATTCATTTCAAATTTGAAAGTGTTGCCATTCGCAGAATGACGTATGCGTTACGCACAGATATGTTTGTCCTTTATAATATAGATAGTCCAAGTCATGTATCTGCCATAAACAATTACGGGCTGATCCCTTCACTTTTTATATTCCAGGCGTCCATTTTGGTACTTTAATGTTAGCCAGCCGCAGGTGATAAGTCGTCAAATATTATTCTATCGTCATCATTTCACTTATTTATAATAGTCCAAGTCATGTAACTGAAATAAACAATCACGGGCTGATCCCTTCGCTTTTCATATGAAAGGTTTCCATTTTGATTAAACAATCAAAATTATTTTTTCGAATAAAACTACATTAAAGTTGCCATGATCGCAAAGAATTCTTGGTACATTTATGTTAGCCGCGTGCAAATTTCGCCAATAGCTTTTTTTTTTAACTCGCCAGTTAGCATTTTTTTATTTGTCGAGTGGTAAATTAAAACGGTATTACTTGGTCTCCAAATCTCGTCGACCAAAAATCTATCGCCAAACTATAAAATTAAATGTCAATAATGGTTGATCGTAAATTTCACATTCACTTGACTTTGAGGAAGTTATACGTTTACGCCATCAAGTGATTTTTATTTCTACGTTTTATTTGTATTTTTATTAATGTTATACTAATTTATATTTTCTTTCGTTATTTAAAATAAAAATTATGTCAATTTGTATTATTTGGCGAGTGGTTTGGCGATTTATATAATTTGACGAAATTGGTCGACGGTATAACTAAGTAATACCATTAAAACATTGCTTTGAAGTTGAAATTAAATATCATGACTTGATGCATTATTTAATATTTGGCACAGATGTCATATACGCACCGGGTTTTGCATGATAATAGCTATAGAACAAAACGATTTATAACATTTTTTTTTAAGAAAAAGAAAATAAATGTAAATAAACATTTATTAATAAATAAGCAACAATAGCTGGGTTACCAAGTCAGGGAAAATAACGCCATTTTGGCGCCAATTAGGTACCCCGGTGTGTATATGATATCTGTGCCTAATATTTTTCTTTTCGTTTCGTTTAAAAAAAAGAAAGAAGTAAAAGCCATTAATTTTAAATGTTTCAGTTTTAAATGAAAGTTTTGTATTTTAAATAAAATGATAATAAAAAAAAAAAGCGATGGGAGAAATGTTTGTCGATTTATCACCTGCGTCGCGCTAACATAAAAATACGAAGTTCTTGATTTTTCTATCAGAATCTTCCGATTTGGCGAAAGATTGTTCAAGTAAGTAAATTGAATTATGCATAAAAGTTAAAAGTAACATGATACATTTCTTAGCATGGATTTAAGGGAGGCCAAACTGGTCGCCAAATTAGTTTAAAATAATAATCTTTTCTAAAATATGAAAAAAAAAATATCTGTTATGATTAAAATTTGAGTTGCCATGATTAGAGAAAAGTATATAAAATCTCGAAAACTAATTCGAATTTAAAAATTCTAATATTACTTTTGAGATCTGCGAATCAATACGGATTTTAGGTGTTAATTTCATCGCATAATATTCCATATTTTAGGAGAAATCGCCGTGAAACATAATCAGTTGTTTAATCAGTCGTTTCATAAATTCGTTTCATTAGGATTTTATGTACATAGGCAGGGCTCGAAATGGAAAAATCCACGAACCGGAACACTATTTCAAAATTATTGTCGACTTTTTTTAAGTACAGTAAAGTCCCGATTATCCGAGTCCCATTTAACCGAGTTATTTTCTTCTGATGGACTGATGGCTTCCATTATTATGAAACAGCCATTATAAATGAAGTGTTAGTTGAAGATGAAAGAGCAGTCATAAAAAGTTAGAACACTGATTTTCTGGTCAGAATGGGAAAAAAATGGCCATAATTCACTGCAAATAAAGGCGTCTTAAATTCAGACACATATGTGACTGAAAAAGTAATTCAGACACTTAAGTGTCTGAATATGTAATTTCAGACATCATAGGTGTCTGAAATTAAGACACTTAAGTGTCTTACTATGATCATGGTATGATGAGGGGTTCACCTTCCGGTCCCAGGCCCTTTTCAGGCCCATTTGTCGACGCAAGGAACCACCCGCGAAGCAAGCCCCGCGACGCGTCCCGAAGGTCGCCGCCAGACAAGCTCCAACAGAGTGGAACCCCACGCCAACTCCGGTCAAACCGACACCGCTGCCCAGCGCACACGGTGACGGCTATTCCCAAGAAGAGACGTACGGCCGCTACGACAGTCCTCACCACCCAGCTAGAAAAACCAAGTGGTCCCTAAACTTGGTTACTCGAGCCGGTAGACCCCGCAAGCCATCGCAGGAACCAGACGCCTATAAAGACGCTGGGCCCACGGACTGAACCGAGGCTTCCCGACCCGGATTTAATTTACGGACAGGCCCCCAAGATCAGATACCATTTTCCGGCAGAGACATTTTTGTGGGCCAGCCGATAGGAAAGTTAGTGAGGAGCCCCTAGCTTGAAAACCAGGGAGGACGGGGAAAATCCCTCCGGCCGTAAAGCGACCCAGCTCCTGGCTTTTCGCCCAGACCACCCGGCTCAACCGACGGAACCCCTCGCGGATCACGCCGGGAGCCATTTGGCCCAGACTAGGTGCCGTTAGCGACCCCAGGCGGGCACGGAAAGCTCCACCTAGACGGAATAGACTCCGCCTCGCTAGGGGGTTGGACGGAACGGAGTCCCGCCAGCCCCCACCGACTCGACTCCATCCTAGGACAGAGAAGCCAGTGGAGGCCGACAGAAGCCCGCCCGCCACTACCTTACCTCACGGTCGTCGAGGGTACCCAGGCCCGAAGACCCCTGACCCCGTGCAGTGACCGACCGCTACCTTTGTTAGTGCGTTCGAAAGTTAGGTGGAGACACCTCTAGGTCCTCATCACCAGGCGAGGCAAACTCCGGTACCGCATAGACACGGAGGACCTGGATCGGACCAAGAGTTCACCTGAGGCACGATGAGCCGCCGTGTTACCGGCGAGCCTCCGGCCCGTTTCCCTGCGGGAATAGCGTTCGATGGTGGACCTGCCGGCCGCCCCCCTCCCAAGGGTCACGGCACGACATGGAGCAACCAGAGCCATACTGGCCTCCCCACGCGACCGCTCCTTGGTCAACGGGGGCACCGCCAAACCCTACCACCCTAAGGGTCGGCTCACAACTGCTCCAGCTGAGGTCCTCGGAGGGATGAGCCACCCAAGTCATAAAGTAACCTGGTATAAACACTGTAAACTGAAATGTCTGAAATTCAGACACTTAAGTGTCTGAAAATGGAGTGTTCAATTTTCAGACTTTTAAAGTGTCTTAATTTTTAAGACACGTGTATCCGTCTGAATTTAAGACAGTTCAAACGTCTGAATCGCATCCATCTTTGATCAACCTGCCTGTTCAGCAATAGGCAGCCGTTTTTTTCACTTTTTTGTAAGTTTTATACACTGTAAATGTATCCGTTAAAATATGGAAATTGTACTGTCTATTCAGACACCCATTTACGTTATTTATTTTAATGTAATTTTTTTCCGTACATTCCAGAAAATTTTCCATTTTTTTTGCATATTTCTGTATTTAAAAAGTTCCATTTAAAAGATAAAATATAACCTTTCTAGGACAAACCCATATAATTCAATCCCCTTTTCAAAAATCATCTATATTAGACAGAATTTATTTATTTATATTCATACCAGTGTGTTATTTCAAAGAAATCATGATATTTTTCATTTCAGCGAAATTTCCGTTATACAGAGGTTTACTTCAGTTTTATTTACTGTTTATTGAGTTACAGTTAGCAAATAATTTTTAGTAGTACGTTTAAAAATATACGATATAACCATGCTGAAAGCGAAATTTTGCCCAGTCTCATTCGATTCCTTCTTAAAAAGTTTGATTGCATAATACTTGCGTTACCTACTGTTATAGAAACCTGTTTAAAGAGGATCGCTTATAATTCGATAGGTAATTTATTCATCAAAAAATAGAAAACTTATTTCTATCACATATTTTCTGAATAACATCATCTGCCAATTTCAGGATTTAAGAACAAAAAGGAATTAAAATTTATACATTTCCAATTTGGAGTGGAAATTAAACCTTCAATTTTTGAAAATGAATAGTGGCGCCATCTCGTGTAGTCAAAGTAATCTATCTGGAAATAAAACTACAGCGAAAAGTCGATACATGACGTTAATGACTTTAGCGTATACCAGTGGTTCCCAACCTTTTTTTGGCCGTGCCCCACCTAGGCATCTCTAAAATCATGATGCCCCCCCCTCCCTTCTATATTATATAAATATTGTCACATAAAAAATAAACTTCCATTTTCCCAGATGGATCCGAAAATAGCATTAACTCCATTATAAGTGATTTCACATTCTTTAATTTATCAAAATCATATATTTTTTAATTACAAATATGCTTTTAACCTAACTCTATGAATGCAGTGATGCCATGGATCTTCGCATTTACATCGTTTTATTGTTTTTTGGCAACTTACCTCAAATTTTATAACTGATAAACAGTCTACATTTTTATTTTCGCAAAATTTCTTGAAAACATTTTCATATTTTGTATAACATCTGATAGAATTGATACATTTTATAATGGATTTTAGTACTTCATTAAGAATAAGTGATATTTGTTTACCGCCAAGACTGTATGGATAACATAATTCATAAGTAGCATTTCCGGGTTCACACTTTTATCCAGTTTAAGTTACTACTTACCTTTCCTCCCATAACATACTTCCTCGATAGCGGATTTTTTTCCCATTATTATTATTTGGGCCCCATGTTTTCTCCAATTTAAAATTTAAGAAGGCATATGTCATGAATTTCATATTCTGTATGTGGTCTGCAGAAGACCCATAAGAAGTTTACTTTCAACACTTTCCTTCCGTGATGCACACGGGGTTTAATTAATTTCATAAATGTAGCACCTCATTTTTATCATTCAAAACATTTTTTAGATTAAACATGCCCAAATAGTCAATTTTAGATATACTCTACAAAATTTCCTATGTAAAATTTCTCTCGTGGGGCATATTACACTATGAATAGATGTACAAGTTTTTTTTTAAATAAATAGTAAAAAAAAGAGGTGTAATTTACTAAAATAGTATTAAAACCAGAGAAATTAAATGATTCTTTGTTATATAAAAGGTTTCAAATTATAGAAGATAATCCATATAATTATTTCGGTGTCAGTGTATTTTTGAACTTTTAAATGGGATCGTTTCGGAAATTAATTTTTATTCAGTTATTTTTAAATTTTTTCATCTATTATTTCTATTTTTAGACTAAGCCACTACTTTCATTAGAAAAAAATGACAGAAAATTTGTTAATAAGAAGTCTGAAATTGCCCCACGTAGGGAACCACTGGCGTATACCCTCTGCCATACGTGTACCCTGTGTTTTTTTTTTACGACTACAGCACTGTGTATAAACTGTTCGTGTTCAGAATGATACTAAATTGGAAAAAAAACTTACTGCTACTTAAGGGGACCGGGAAAGCAAAATTCAACCAAAAAATCGATTTTTACTTTTTTATATCATTAAATATCCAACGATGTGTCACACATATTTATATATGAAAAAATAAGTGTTGAAATTATTCATTTATTATTCATTATTTCATATTTCACGACTTTTTCTCAAAACTTGGATTTTTCATGTTTATGTTTCTTTTTTTCAATATCTATTAAACTTAAGAACTCAGATTTTTTTTAATACTTGTGTTATGTTATATTGTATACTTTAACTCTGGGATTTAATGATTTGTTGAAAATTATTTATTTTAGGCAGTGAAATCTTACCAAAAATGCTAATTTAAAAATGATTTTCAATAAATAATTAATAATTAATTTTTAGTTTCACATAGAACGAAAATGGTCTGTTAAAATACGTAAAGTATGTTATTCTGTCTACTCTAAAAAATCTAGATCTCTATCTTTCACAGTTTCTGAGAAAAAGGTACATAAAGTTGGTGAATTTAACATGGCGGAGATAGGGCTTTCCCGGTCTCCTTAAAAACATTGCTTGTGCTTGATGAATAACATTATTTTGAAAAATCTGCCGACGAAGTCGTAGCCGAGTGGTCAGCGCGCCCTTATCTTACGCAGAGGACTCTGGATCGAATCCCACCTGTGCTAAGTGTTAAAGTTTACTCTAGTTTGGAATGGATACTATATAATTCAGATGGCCTTTGGTTAGTGGTTGTATATAAAATATAGAGATTAGTTCTTGAAAAATTATGTTTTATCTTTTAAATGGAAAATTTTAAATACAGAAATATGCAAAATAAATGGATTTTTTTCTGGAATTTACATCAGAAAATTTCAATTAAAATATGTAAATTATACTGGAGTCTCGAGGGGCTACAGTTTCCATATTTTTAGGGATATTATATATATATATATATATATATATATTACACCGTATAATGCTTACGAAAGAAAAAAAAAGGTGAAAAAATGTTTGTTGAAGTGGTCAAACATGGATGCAATTCAGACATTTGAAGTGTTTGAAATTCAGACGCATACAAGTGTCTTAAAAATTAAGACACTTTAAAACGTCTGAAAATTGAGCACTCCGTTTCAGACACTTAAATGTCTGAATTTAAGACATTTCAGTTTACAGTGTTCTTTTTTGAAAAAAAAAATTATGGCCTTTTTTTTTTTTTTTTTTTTTTTTTTTTACGGCTCTCTTTCATCTTCACCTAACACTTCATTTATAATGGCTGTTTCATAATAATGGAAGCCATCAGTTCATCAGAAGAAAATGATTCATTACAAAGGTATAAGTTCGATTGAAAAAAACTATTTAATACTTTGAGCAGAAAGAAGAGGCTACACCTGCAATTTTCATGACACTAATAGAATCATAAAGCTGCCAATTTGTACGGTTTTGTTACCTCTAAAATTGAATACAAAATTTTGCCATATTTAATCCTTGACAATTGTTAGATTTCGGCTATTGAATTAAGCAAAATTTACTGGTAAGTTTTAGAGGTAAGAAAAAAATCTTAAAAATTGGTAGCTATGCAGTAGCGTAATACTGCAGGGGAAAAAAAAAAAAAAAAAAAAAAAAAAAAAAAACTGCTGCAAAATTGACATTCAACAAACAAAAAACTATCAAGGGCTTTTTCAAATAAACATTTTCATTCCCCGTGTTTCTTAAAAGTAACGGAAATGTACAGGAAAGAAATGTTACTAGTACAATGAAAATTAATGAATTAAGTGAAAATTTATATTTCATCTCCTCAGTTGTTGACGATTTGTGTAAATCCGGCTTATCCGAGGTGAGTTTGGTCCATATTAACTCGGATAATCGGGACTTTACTGTGTATGAAATTTATATTTAACCGTAGAAAAACCAATTTAAAAAAATGCATTCAAAATTCTAAATAATTAGGAAAAAAAGTTACAGAGAGCATAGTAAGCTACATGCATGAAATTGTAATAATATTTTTTTATAATTCCATAAACCGGAACAATATTTTCCATACTTTCACGAACCAGAACTATATTTGTCACTATTTCACGAAGCAGAACATCGTTCCGGTGCATTTCGAGCCCTGTATATAGTGTAGATATAATATGATAAACACATGCACATATCCACGTATAGATAATGTCTTTGTAATCCAATGGCGCAGTTAGAATTCGGTCCTAAGGGGGGGGGGGGGGTTTAGTTGTTGATAATGGTGATCGCCTCTAATTGAATCACTGGCTAATCGAATCAGTCTATTTAATGAATGAAATCATAAAATTTTTCTTTCTGGGATATTAGAATCAGTAGTTACCCTGGTTATGTTCCATTTAAACAGTTTACAATATTAGAGCTATACAAAACTTAAAATGCATCAATGAAGTAACACAAAATATTGTTAGATTTATATAAAGTGTTTTAAAAAATCGTAGACAAATTTTAAACGATAGAAGACGTATACAAACATTTTTTGTACAGAAAATCAGGGTTGCAATCCAATTTTTCAGTCAAAAATAGACATGGTTTCACTCCAAGGCAATCCCGAATTCTTGATCCTAACTTCAACAATAAAGAAAATTTAGCAAATTTTTCTATAGCCTTATCTTGCTTTGTGTTCACGTAATAATATCGCAAGAATTAATAGAATTTATAATTATCCATGTCCAAACAGTGCTGAATTAGGTATTCTATATTTTAGAATGTAGTTAACATTAAATACGATATAATTGACTGAATTACTATGCACTACCAGCACTTTAAGTGACATCGAATTTCGCATAAAGAAAAAGCAAATTTATTGAAAATTTTGTTAAAAAATCGTCTTTATCGTTACAGTTCTCAAAAAATATCTGGGTTCGACTTGAAGTCTTATCTATACAGTAGGACTCCAATTATCCGAACTCTGACTATCCGAATCGCTGATTATCCGAATCGCTTTCAGAAATTCAGAAAAAAATTAAGACGGAAACGTGCAGCGATTCGCAAAATAATGATTCTGTCTACGCGCGCCTTCTTTCCTTCCCTCTGCGAAGCTAATGTAGGCGCAGTGCGAACATTATTGGGATGATGAGTCACCGTCTGATTGTTCACGGCATAGATCCTGGGTTTCAAATTCTAAATGATGATGTGTTTATTGAAAGTGTCGAGGAAGAAGATGACTTTAATGTCGAAATTGAAGCAGACACGGGTCCACCAGCTAGTGAAGCATTTGCCGACCTTGAAACTGCTTTGAAGTGGATAGAGCGCCAGCCCGAGTGTGACTATACATGCAACTTCTCGCTGTCACGCGGATGCGCGACTTAGCTGCTCGAAAACGGATGAAGACTGTCAAACAGCTTACTTTGACCGAGGTGTTCAGCAAGCAATGACTTTCATTTACAGTACGGTACGTACATACTGTACTAATGTACAACACTTGTAAGTACGCTTAACATGTAAAAGTGTTGCATTTTCATTTAATTAATTAAAAAGCTCTTTTTCTTTAAAATTAGTTTTTTTCTCCCATTTTCAACATACATACATAATTAAAATACACCCTTTTTTGGAAAAATCCAGTTATCCGAATGGGGTCCGGTCCCAATTGATTCGGATAATTGGAGTTCTACTGTACTAATATTATAAAGAAGCAACGTTTGATTGTTAGTTTTATTCTATGTCGGTGGAACACCAAGGGCATATGGGAGCAAAAGCGTTCTAAAAATGCGATTTTTGTGTAACTGAAGGACCTAGAAACTTGAAAATTGACATGGTAGTTTCTTTACAATATAAATGTTCTCTAAGAACAGTTTCTAAAAAATTCATAATTTAAAAGAATGAAAATGCGGGAAAAGAGTTCAAAAGTACGATTTCTATGTAATATCAGGGAATACGAAACCGATTTCAAAAGTAATGGTTGTAATTCGATGGTGACAGTCCCAGCTCGAATATAGGCTATATTTTATGTCGCCGTCACTACCAGCAGGGGGTTGCAGGAGCAAAAAAAGGTTCTAAAATTGCGACTTTTGTGATACTAAGGGGCTAGAAATTATAAATGTGTCATGGGTGTTACTTATAAGATGTAAATGCTTTCTAAGAACAGTTTCTAAAATTTACAAATTTAAAAGGCTGACATGAGCGAAAAGCGTCTAAAAAGGATTTTACAATTTGTATGGAATCTCAGGAACTACATAACCTAAATTGGTTGTGACACTCCCTGCTGCAACATAGGCTATATTTTATGTTGGTGCCTCTCACACCAGAGGGTTGCAGAAGCATAAAATTTCCTACAATTGCGATTTTTGTGATGCTGAAAGGCCTGGAAACTTGAAATTTGCCATGGCAGCTACTTATAAGATGCAAATGCTCTCTAAGAACAGTTAAGTAAAATATTGAAATTTAAAAGGGGTAAAAATGCTCGAAAAGAGTTGTAAAAGCTTTCTAAATTAAGATTTCTATGGAATTGTTAAAGATATTAACTTGAAACTTGGCGTGGCAAGTAGTTATAAGATGTTAATGATCTTTAAGAACAGTTTCTAAAAATTTCCTCATTTAAAAGGGTGAAAGGAGCGTTAAGTGTTCTAAATTACGATTTCTATGGAATCTTGAGAAATACCAAACCGATTTCAAAAGTAATAGTTGCCAACTGATGGTAACAGCCAAAGCTCGAATACAGGCTATATTTTATATCGGTGCCACTACCACCAGATGGTTGCAGGAGCAAAAAATGTTCTAAAATTGCGATTTTTGTGATGGGGCTAGAAACTTTAAATTTAACATGGTAGTTACTTTTAAGATGTAAACGTCCTCTAAGGACAGTTGGTAAAAATTTCGAAATTTAAAAGAGTGAAATGAACGAAAAGCGTTCTAAAAACTTTCTAAATTTCGATTTCTATGGAATTTTTAAAGATAGAAGCTTGAAATTTGGCATGGTAGATATTTATAAGATGTAAATGCTCTATAGGAACAGTTTCTAAAAAATTCAAAACTTAAAAGGGTAAAATTAGTGAAAGCATTCTAAAAACTTTCTAAATTACGGTTTATATGGAATCTCAGGAAATGCCAAAACGATTTCAAAAGTAATGTTGGCAAATTGATGGTGGCAGTCCAAGTAAGCTACATTGTATGTTGGTGCTACTATACCACTAGAGGGGTAGCAGACCGTTAGACTGGAAGCTTGGAATATATCATGGTTGTTACTTTTAAGATGTAAATGCTCGCTAAGTATCGTTTCTAAAAAATTCAAAACTTCAAATGAACACTGAAATGAGCGTAAAAGTTTCAAAATACATTCTAAATTATCATTTATTTAGAATTAGTTTCAGCTCTTCTCATTAATTTAAGTCTCATTTTCGTCTAATCCAGTGAAATAATGAAGTTTAGTGAAACTGTGGCTTAGTTAGTAACTTTTGAATTATGCGCAGCAGTATAATTTTGTCTGATAAAAATAGGCACACAATTACCACTTGGCATATTTCAATTATAACACGAGCAAAGCCGTGGGTTTTGCTCCCTACATTTTTCGCTGTATAAATGGATTGCGACCTGGTTTTCTACACAAATGTTGCTAATATCTACCCTCTTAAAATTGTCCTACCTTTTTTTAAACACCCTGTATATGTCACAATTTTTTTAAGGAAAAATTCATGTGTGTTTTCTAAATGTTATTTCTTTTTTTGTTTTTTATGATTTTACGGAATATTTAGATATGCTTAATTTTCTGTTACCTATGGAAAAAGTTCAATAACATTTTTGAATAAACTAGTCGGATGTGGCAATCCCAAAACTTTCTTCTATCTCATACTTGTTAATACTTCCTGAAAAATGCAGCATCTTTTAGATGATTTAGTGCCAACTTTTGGAAGTGCCACCTTTTAGATGATTTACACCAAAATGTAATCAGCAACAACTTATGTCAACTTCTAATTGAATTTGACGTTTGATGAAAATCCGTACATTAGTTTATGAGATAGCGCTATTGTGGAGATCGTGAAAAGTTCTGCATAGCAATGGCACCTTGTTGGACAATTTACACCAAAATTTTATCAGAATCAATTTATATCAGGGATTAACTGAAGCAAAAGTTTCATGAAAATTCATGAATTAGTTCTTGAGATACAGTTATTGCGGAAATCGTGAAAAATGCAGCATAGTAGCACCACCTGTTGGGCGATTTCTACCAAAAACAAAACAGCACTAATTTATATCAAGGACTCACTGAATCTGAAGTTTGTTGAAAATTCGTGCATTAGTTCTTGAGATAGAGCTATTGCGATAATCCTGAATAATGCAGCATAGCAGTGCCACCTATTGGGCAATTTACACCAAAACGTAATAAGCACCAGTTTATATCTGGTACTAACTGAATCTAAATTTTTATTAAATTCCGTTCATTAGTTCTTGAGGTAGAGCGCCCACAAAATTTGTGTCGCACACAGACAGACGGACGGACAGACAGATATTTTGTAAAAACATGTTTTTCGGGATCTCTGCCCCCTAAAACGTGTAAGTCCGTCGAAAACCGGAATTCGAAAATTTTCATGAATCCAATACTTTCTTCTTGTAAAGATAGAAGAAAGCAATAAATAAACCATTAAATTTAAAAAATGAAAAAACCCGACTGAGTAAAATGCGAACTAATTAATTATTTCTCATCAATGTGAAACTACTTTTTTTTTTCAATTCCTTCTATTAGCTCACACTCTTGCTATATATATCTTGTTCAAATTTCCAATCGTTAATGAAATATTATTCATCCAATCAAGCTCAAATAAATTTTTTTTAACTTGTAGTGGATGACACTTGATGTTAATCCAGTTTTTTTTCAAATATTAATTCATTAATTAAATTAAATTAAATAATTTTCAATAATCGAGAGAGCCCTCTTCTTGATCAAGGTATTTATGACCGAGAGGGCCCTCTTCTTGATCAAGGCGTTTTAAGCGCCACTCAACAGGAAAGAAGAATGGGAGAAAAAAAGTTCTCTTATTGACCTAAGTAGGAACTGACTTAAAATATTTTTTTTTTTTTATATATATTACTTGTTTATATTACTTACCTATTTTTTTATTTACTTGTATTGATGACTTTTAAGTTGTGTTTAATTGTTAGTTCCTATCTATAAACACTGTTTTGATGAGGTCTATAGATGTCCATGATAGTTAGAGTTGCAGTAAAGCTAGAGATCCACAATACATGCACAACTTCCAGGTTGTATAATATTTTATTGTAGCTTCTGACTGTAAAATAGTCAATAAAATATCGTCTTCATTTTGAAAGACCTATCCAATGATATCCCACTCAATAGGGTGCGTAAATTTTTTTTCGTCTCTACCACCATTTTGTATTTTACGGCCGCCATTTTGAATTGATAAAAACAAAACCTAGCCTATAACCATCGGGCCGTTAAGACGAACTGATAGAGACCTCATTCATTAAAATCCATCCACCCGTCGGGATGTTTCCAGGGTATAAAAAAATCCACGTACACAGATACGCGTGAAACACACAACCCTTCTTTTCAGTCAGGTAAAAAGGGTGCTTACTCTTTCACTTTCACGAAACGACATATATACCTTTAGTTAAATAAAAGGCATTGCAGCTAAATACCTATAAGAAATGCTTTCTCCCCTCATAATGATATTTTGTAGTTTTTACGTTTTATCTAGTTTAAACAGTGACCGTAGTTTCGTCCTCGTGAAAAATATAACAGGTCATAATTTTGATGATATGCAGGTAGCATCATTTGAGATTTATAAGAGTAAATCAAGGTATAAATAATTTATTGTTTATTAATTTATTTGAAACCCTACCTCTCCACTTGCCGACGTGGTTGCTGATAGTTATTCAATAATTATAGTTAGATATTACAGATCTGCATAGACTGGGTTTACTTTTCATCAACAAAGTTGATGCATAATTAGCATAAGTTTGCATCTGAGATATAGATAGTAATTTTTATTAATTCTAAGAACGTGCTTCACATATTATGCCTGTCTTTCGAAAATCCTGCTCACAAGCATGTATCTATAAGTCGATGCAATTGCAATCAGTGCTTCTTTCAAAGGGTGGCAGTGCCTCCCCGAGAGCAAGACTTCCTGGGGGAAATTTCAAATTACATTACCAATTAAAAAAACTGCAATTTTTAAATTTATGTATGTGGAATATTTCGCAAACCCCTTCCTCTCTCGACCAAACAGCAGGCGCTAGATCACGTGGTCTGACTAGAGAATTAATATTAAAAGCATTTTTTCTCTTGTTCTTTTAGTTTAATTTTGAAGTAGTAATGATAAAAGTTGAACGCAGCAGGTAGACTACGTATATGTTTTTCTTTTTTTTTGTCTTGGTCTTCTAATAGAAGAAATGATGTTTTAATTTTAAAAAGGGAAATTTATTTTCGAATATGAAATCATGCTTGCTTTCTTGGCTTCTTTATGGAAGAAAATAATTGCTGAAATTTTAATTGTTTTCAGAATCATGAGTTCTTGAGGAACAAAGAAAATAAAATGTCTTGATTTTATAAATTAATTATCTTGGATTACCAGCGAGGAATATATATGTATATTTAACAAATATTATCCAAATGTTTCGCTGTAAATAGTTTATACATATTTAAAAGTGTAAAAATAGAATTCTCGAAGTTTTTAATCATCCTGTGCTTATTTTTATTGAACAACACCTGCGCCACTTTCAATCGTGAAATATGCTTGATGACTTTAATATGATTTAACACGAATCGTGAATTCTTCAATTATGATCTCCCAATAATAATATCGTGGAAAACATGAAGATTATTCATTAATGTATTCCCCACCCTGAAACAAATGGTTCAAAAGAAACGCTGATTGCAATAATCTGTTTAATCACAATCAAAAACAGCTTTTTATGTTAGTATCTTTATCGTACTACTGTTTTTTTTTTGTTTTTTTTTTAATTCTTACTTTTTCAAAGCTTTTTATCCACATAACTTGGTCTTACGTTAGAGATAACTGAGAGCAAAAACGCAAAACGGAGCGTTTGAAACTCTGGAATCTAGAAAGCGTGTGTTTTATGTTTTTCTCTGGAATTTAATGGTTCATTAACGATTCGAACATAGAACAAAGACAGAAATGAATTAAAAACTGTACAGAGTATAATACTAAAACTCAGAGCATCTCTTCGGTAGAAAATGACCATTTTTTAGACTAAGACGTCTCGAAAATGTGACCGGTGTCCTTTTTAAAATCAAATGACCAGTTTTCACTTAACTAAAGCATGTAATGTGAACTTTCGCAATTTTAAATACAATATTCGCCATTTAATTGAATCACTTTTATAAAAGAGTATATAAAATATGTATTCAGAATAATGATATAAGATGAATGGATGTTGACGATGGAAAAAAAATGTTTATGTAAATGTAAGAGACTTCGTAAGTAAAAAGCAAAAGGGCTAGGCCATAAGCTGATGCCATCACATTGTCACTTGACAAGATTAAGGGCAGCAACCTTTCTATGGATCGCGAGTCGCTTTCCCTTTTTTGGCCTGTCCTGTGTGGATACACAAATTTTTTGCTTTTTACTTACGAAGTCTCTTACATTTACATAAACATTTTTTTTCCATTGTCAACATCCATTCATCTTATATCATTATTCTGAATACATAATTTATATACTCTTTTATACGTTGTACAACTTCTTATTGCATTATGTTTATATTTTTGTTCGAACAAATATTGCTTATTTTATATATGTTAAGGTATACCTGCATCTGTAATTCCATTTTGCATAAAGACTGGTGTTAAAGTTGCTTTAAAGAACGTTTAACAGTAAAATGCTTATTCATTAAGAACTGTTCCGGAACATGAAAAAAAATAGGCACACATATAATCATGGCACCTTACAATTAGAAGAAACTGTTACTTGTTTCAAGTTTTTCGGCCATGTTATTTCACATGAAATTCAGTACTTTCATGTTTATTCTTATGTCGTCATTTATATATGTCTTTTATGTAATTCTGAGAGAGATTTTCATATTTTTTTTTCAATTACCAATGCAAACAATTTCAAATCCCAAACAAAAGGGGGAAATATATAATATCAAAAATTATATATTAAAATAATCTTCCCTTTCATCCTTTCAATTCTTAATTTTTCCCTAGTTTATTGTTTTTAGTCTTACCTCCAGCTCCGTTTAAATCATTAGAAGAAATCTTATGAAACCTTTAACACAACCCCTTTTATTTTAATACAATCCCTATCTTTAAAATTCGCAATAGTTACAAAACCCCCCTTCCAAAATAACCGTTTAAAACCAGATGCGTACTTAGTTCGATGCCTGCTAGCGGATCTTTTTCATGACCATATATGGGTATTGATCACAGGCCATATTCGCCGAGAGAATTGCAAGCTTAACAAAAACCTTAAATCATATCCTTTTTTGGTATTGAGAGTTTCAATCCAAGTACAATATGTTTTGTCTATAAAACCGCAGAATGAAATTCTTATGGGATTTGGAATTGAATTCAAGAATAAAGGCGATAAACACGCCAATCTTTATATGAAGATCTCCCTATCAGAAAAAAGTGCTGTAACCCTTTTGGCGATTTATTTGGCGAGAATATGTAAGTCAGAAGAAATGTAATGTATCTGCCTCGCTCGCACTTGCCTGCTTGCAACCGCCTACGTAACCCTCGCTCAGCACCCTCACCTCTGAGTCTAATAAAATAGTAATGGTACGAACTTGGATGAATCATTTACAAAAGGTAAAAATGTGTACATTCTAAGTTTCACTGACACGCATTAACCTACAACTTCGTTATAACTTTGTTGAGGAAAATTTTATTCAACAAAGCCGCATATTCCGAATAAGCCAAAAAGTTTTAATATTAACTTTGGTTTTGATTCATAAAAGCGGCTAAATTGCTCAACTAGTGATTCATATAAGCAGCAATTATACTAATTATTTTAGCTCTGGGAGAGGTTTTACCCCCCCCCCCTTCGCTGCACTAGTGTGTAATCTGGTATGTGTTTCTGATTAACGATAAATAAATATCATATTTATATGTGCTATATTATAATAGATTAAAATTTCCTCCTGTGAAAGTTTCATTTTCGTTTTCGATCGGAAATTTAAAAAGAATTGAAATTAGATTCAAGCCTCAAAAACGTGCTTCTGATAATTTATATCTTCACTGTATTAATTATTTCATAAACAATCTATATTAAAAAAACAAATATATTCCTGTGAATAACATTTATGTCACATCAACAGTGGTTCTGACAAAGGATTTTTTTTTTTTTTTTTTTTTGGGGGGGGGGGGGATTTTTTTAACTTTTAAACATTGCACAATTTCAATTTTTGCTCCACGAATAAGAAAAATAAACGTATTTTTAAATGATTTTTTTTATAACTGTATCTCAATTTACGGAGGAGGGTCTATCGATTTTTAAAATAATTTCAAATATGATTTTTAGGGTTTCGTACTTAAAAAGTAAATATGGAACCATTATAAGATCACTCCTGTGTCAGTCTGTCACAGCCACTTTACTCGTAAACTATGGAACATGGAAAGTTCAAATCGGGGGAAGTAATAAAGACTATTGACTCATCTATTTACAGATTATCTATTTACCTTGCAGGAAAATCATAGCGATGGCCCTAGGTTACATAGTTTTTGAGAAAAGCGCATTTTTCCGTTACCTACAAATTTCGATTTGCGGGCATTCAGCAAAGTTGTTTAGGAGCACTGAAGGTACCTATCGTAGCAGAAATAAAAAAGCATTCTTGATAATGATTTTCGAAAAGAATCGTCGTTAATTAGTCGAGATATTAACCCTTAAAGACACGGACGGTTTGGATATACATAATGTTATGTATATCCAACTCTATATACCATCGGCTTTTAAAGCTTGGATAACAACTTTTAATGATATATTTGTGTAATGCAATGCCCAGTAGCAGTGTAAAAGCAATTAACGTCAGATTGTTAAAAATATACTAATTTAATTAGAATTAATCACATAAATACTATGGGATTCGCGACTAGTTTGCATTGAGTGGATCTCTCAATACGCATCTCGTTTCTTTAAATATTAATTAAAAACCTATCAGGAAAAACGCGGCACGGTCCAAGGCAGCGTTGCAACTTTGTGACCTCCTTTCGAAGCACTCTTAACACAATGGCAAGTTTAAACTTTGAACAAGGGTTTTGTTTTAGCTACACTGTAAAAAGAAAAGATTGTTACTACGCTGAATTTAGTTTTATGAAATGCCAAATGAAGTTTAAATATGCACTACTTTTATTGTCAGTACCGAATTAAATTCATCATAAACATATTAGGATAAGATTAAAAAAAAAGAGTTATACAGAATAGCAATATTTGAATGATTTAGACTTCATATCTCTGAACTTTTATGGTATACCCATTCATACTTTTCTAATATATACAGCTATACCCAACCCTACGTTGTATAGTGTTTTACAAAGTCTTATTATTCTTTTATCAGTGATTTTTTTAAATAATACAGTTAATATTTGATACATTTAATGTACGGAACCCTCTGAGCGCATTTACTCGTTTGACACTCGCATTTAACCGTTTATTTTTAATTCATCTAAAAAGAAGCCCATACAAGCCAATTATGGAAGATTAACCCATTTGCACTTAAAATAATGAAGTAATTCAGCATTATATAATAAAATTTCCAAACAAAATTAAAATGTCACAAATAAACGAATAAATACGAATAAATAAAACAAGAGTTTTATAGGCATGCAACTTAACTTCAAAACGGAATTAATCAAAATTAAATTGTTTGCTTTAAGTGATAAAATTTTTCCCGATTACCCGCTGGCATGTACCTAATAAGAATGTATCAAAATTTTTTTTTGTTGTAGTTGGTAGTCAATCTGGGAAAATATGCTAAATTTAAAATATCTAGTAGTTTTCAATTAAAAGTGATTTTCAAAGGTGATGTGTAATAGATGTAGATTTTTTTAATTTAAATTTATAAATACAAAATTCTTGAGACTTTCTTAGTTCAGACCCACTCTGGTATTTCATCGAAAGTTTGATGCCAGAAAGAAAAAAGAGAGACAAACATATTTTTAAATTATATAAGCAAAAAAATAATATTTTTCTCTAGGTGATAACCAAGATATCAGATATCAAAATATTACATTTGAAAACTTGTCAGATTATAAAATGTGCAAATAATAAAAAGTCTCAGAGTGGGACTGGTAAACCCCACCACCACGTTAAGGTGAAGTCTCATATCGGTGGGGGTCCCTCCCACCACCCAGAAGAGCTGACCAATATCCGGCTGAGTTTTTAATTTTACTTTATATAAAAAAGCGAGAATTTTTAGCTATCCTAAGTAGCATTTTTAAAATTTTCTACTTGTGTTGATCACGATCATTTCAATCTTCAGTAAACTTGAATCAAAATATCAGGCTAAGACAGCTTTAGTATGTTCAAGAAAAGTAAAAATGATTGCCTTGAACAAAAATTATTGTAATCTTTTTTAAACTTACTAACACGTATTTCCTTGCACTTAGATTATTATTTTTGTTTAATACATTTTTTTTACAAAAGATTTCTATTACTGTTCCCATTCTTTAATTCATAAAAATAAGTGTTATTTATTCCTACTTTTATTTCAATCCATTAATAATGAGATTTTTATTTTCAATTTTCAATGATTTAGAATTTTAAAATTTTCAAAACTATATAACTGACTAAAGACTGTCTTACTGAAATATATTTGTGTGTACGTCAACTCTCAAATAGAAAGTTTTTTCACTGATTCATATTTTTTAAAAAGTTATGTGCTACAATTGTTTAAAATTTTTGTGCTGAAATTCTAAAATTATTGTTCGGGTAAGAAATTTTTAAATAATATTTTAGAATTTTAAAGATGCAAATTTAATAAGCTGAAGTTTTTTCTTATTTTTTTTTTTTTTATCATACGAGTGAAGTATATAAATCCGTATATATTTAATTTTTGTACTTATGAATTATACCCGAAATATTAAATATGGTTAGCAATGAAAATTCATGCAATTAGCAATATTATGTATAAATAATATTCTTATAATTCCGTTTTGGTAAGCTCTTCCGACCCCCTTCCCCCCCAAAAATTTATTTTATATATTTAATTAATACATTATATGTGTACCTCGCGTTTAGAGTCTTTGAAGCATATTAAAAGTATAGTTATTACGAAATGCGTGGCTAGCAGATATAAAATGTTGTGAAACATGAAAAATACATTATAATATACATTAAAATATACATTTATTGATGATATTTAAAGAATAAGCGTTACAAATAAAAGAAGCGAAAGCAAGACACGACGTGTTATTTTTGTATAAAATGTTTTTCGTGATAAAAAAAAAAAAAAAAAATGGAAGAAGTTGGCCAAGTATGCGATTATGCGACAACCCAGAGGTCGATTAGAGTGACGTTGAGAAATCAATTTAGAAGCACTCTTGATAAGCTCTTGGAAAGCCCATCCACCAAGGCAAGGTATTGCCACATCGAATGGGGTCGGTTTTTAATTACCCTGAGGCCAAAAACCGTAAAAAAAAAGCCACACAGAAATCGGTTTTTAATTGTCCCGAGGCCAAAAACCGTAGAAAAAGCAACACAAAATTCGGTTTTTAATTGTCCCGAGGCCAAAAACCGTAGAAAAAGCAACACAAAATTCGGTTTTTAATTGTCCCGAGGCCAAAAACCGTAGAAAAAGCAACACAAAATTCGGTTTTTAATTGTCCCGAGGCCAAAAACCGTAGAAAAAGCAACATAGAAATCGGTTTTTAATTGCCCTGAGGCGAAAAACCGTATAAAAAGCAACACAGAAATCGGTTTTTAATTGTCCCGAGGCCAAAAACCGCAGAAAAAGCAACAAAGAAAGAAAGATGCATCTGGCCATAACCATCGCCAAATGACCCCTTTTTTATCTAACATATGCCATATGATCCTTTTTTGTTATACCACTGCCTTACAATATATTTTTGTGAGTCCTATACTATTTATTTGCCTGCTGCTAGTACTGTTTGAGATAGCATGAACCCTCCGATGATGATTTAAATATTTTTAGTTTGCAAATTATGCATGAGGAAGGAAGGATTTTATGAAAAAAATGTTATTATGGAAATGTATGTAAAACAATATGCATATTAAAAAATCAGTTAATACTTTCTCGTTTTTATTATTTATTTAGCTGTAAGTTGTTGTTGGAATTAGGAATGCTGAAAAAAATTATGCTCATTAAAAAAACAGTTGATATTTTTCTGTAAAGATCTAAGAATTGGTATTGTGATGCTATTGTAATCTATTAAACTGTTGGAAATTTAGAATAATAAACCAAAGTAACAATTAAACATAAAACTGGACACTTATAATAATAATAATTTAGATATTTGCAGAACAATACCGAAATGAATATCTTAAAATTTAACTTAAAACTAAATACAGAATATAATTAGGTAAATTAAACTTATACATACTAAATTCAGAATACACTGTCAAACCCACATCTTATTTTTTTACTTTTAAGGGGTCAGGTACCTTTTAACATGTCGAAAAATCGAGTTTTTTAAAAAAGTAGCTTACAATTAAATATGTTATTTTAGGAACATTTAAAATGAAAGAGAAGAAGAGAAGTTATGTCTGAAACACTTTGAGCTTAAGAGGGGGGGGGGGGGTACCTTTAAAGTCAATTTTCTCAAACACGTGTTTTTGGTCGTTGCGAGCACGATTTCTGAAAAATTATTGCCTAGAATTTCACAAATATTTAACTGAATGTAATAAATGTATACTGATGTATACTGATGAATGATACTGATTAAATGTATATGAATGTATTAAAAAATCTTGGCTGGATTTAGCATTTCAAGTGCGAAAAATCATGCGCGCAATGCATGCAAGAAAAATTCTTTCGTAAAAATTGTATTATCTATAAAAATAAATTAAAAAACTTTAAATGTGTGTACTTCTTTTGAGAACTTTAATTAATAAAATAAGTCTTTCTTAATATGTGTTTTAAATTTTATAATTAAAATTCAATTATTAGTTACAGAGTGATTGTTATTCTTATAGAGGCCACTTTTTCTCGCATTTTGTTAGTTCAAAGGATACCGACCCCTTTAAGGGGTCAAGTACCTTTAATTCAAAAAGTTCTTTTTCTTTTTATATTATAAAATATTGTTTATTTGTGATATTTTAAGCGAAATCGAATTCAAAATTTTGTGTTAAAACGAAAGTTGTAAAAAAAAAAGCGTCAACTATCGTTTTTCTGGCATAAGAGAGGTTTACGTTTTCAAAGTTATTTCATTAAGAATGGATATTTGGAGGCTCAGTTTTGCCAAAATGGCTAGCCAGATTCTCACAAAACCTTCTGATATTTTGCATAACTAATAAGTGTACTCTGAATATCTTACATTTTTTATTATTCAGTTAATTCATATAGAATGATGCTTTCTAATGTATTGGAAATGTTTCCGAACCCCCAAATTTTAATAAAGTACTTACTTATGTTACTAATAAATACAAATTTTGTTTTAATAGCAGATTATTTTAGATTCTATTATTCTAGATATTAAAGAAAAACAGCTTATATGATTAAGTTATGTGAGTGGTATCCTCCTCACTTTACAATCATTTTCGTAAATATATAAAATAAATGTAGTTGATTTCTTAAAAGAGAAAAAAAAGGAATACAGGGCTACCACAGGCGGCTATTTTTTTAATTCTACCTCACACCACTTTCTCAAAACAAAAATTACTGACAAACTATTCGAGAAGATTTGCAAGAGAAATATACTACAAAATCTGTTTTTTTTTAAATAGTGGTGCGAATAGAATAGAAAAATAGTCGCTTGTGGTAGCCTTGGAATACGATCGTTTAAATATTTCTATTAAGTTATTTCTACAAGTGCGTCTAACGATTTAAAAAAAAGTGCTTAAACATTTTGGCATTTAAAAAGTACGTGGTCTTCAAACTGTGTCGCCGTATATCGTTTTTAACTGATTCCTGCTCATAGAGACATATACAGGATGTTCCAAAATTCGACCGAGAAATTAAAAGGGGTGATTGAAGGCATCAAGAGGATGAAAAGTTACCATGGAACATGGGTTCACAAACCACCCGTTTAATCAAGGATACAGGGTGTTCTACCTTAACCCAACTTTTGTTGATGGAAATAACTTAAAAGCCCTGAAGTATATTATAATGAAACTTTTAATAGACATGCTCACCTTTGGTGCAAGTATGGTAATATTAAAAGAAAAAAGAAAAATGCCCAGCTAAACTGATGGCATTGAGCTCACAGGCTATTCACACTAATTGTATATCATGCTCTTATTTTAAAGAATAATGCCCCTCAAGAAAATAAGTGAAGGGGAATTAGCCCCCGTTTCACGCTTTATACTTAACCAGTGAACCTCCGAATCTAATCAGGGAAGCTCCTTATCATAATAAACCGGTATACCAAATTTGGAGCAAATCGAATAATCCTGCAAAAAAAAAAAACCATTTATCTAAATTAAGGGGGTGGACTAGCCTACCCCCCCCCCCCTTTATCCTTAACCAATGAACCCACAAAACTAATCAGGGAAGTTCCTTAACCTAATAAACCGGTATACCAAATTCGGAGCAAATCGAATCATTCTGCATGAAAAACCCATTTATCTGAATTAAGGGGGTGGACTAGCCCCCATTTTCCCCCTTTATTCTTAACCAATGAACCCCCAAAACTAATCAGGGAAGTTCCTTAACCTAATTAACTGGCATACCAAATTCGGAGCAAATCGAATCATTCTGCATGAAAAACCCATTTATCTGAATAAAAAGGGGTGGACTAACCCCCCTTTTCCCCCTTTATCCTTAACCAATGAACCCCCAAAACTAATCAGGGAAGTTCCTTAACATAATAAACCGGTATACCAAATACGGAGCAAATCGATTGATTCTGCATGAAAAACCCTTTTATCTGAATTAAGGGGGGTGCACTAACCCCGTTTTTCCCCTTTATCCTTAACCAATGAACTCCCAAAACTAATCAGGGAAGTTCCTTCACATAATAAACCGGTATACCAAATTCGGAGCAAATCGAAACATTCTGCATGAAAAACCCATTTATCTGAATTAAGGGGGGTAGACTAACCCCGTTTTCCCCCTTTATCCTTAACCAATGAACCCACAAAACTAATCAGGGAAGTTCCTTTACATAATAAACCGGTATACCAACTTCGGAGCAAATCGAATCATTCTGCATGAAAAACCCATTTATCTAATTTAAGAGGGGCGGGCTAACCTCCCTTTTCCCCCTTTATCCTTAACCAATGAACCCCCAAAACTAATCAGGGAAGTTCCTTAACCTAATAAACCGGTATACCAAATTCGGAGCAAATCGAATCATTCTGCATGAAAAACCCATTTATCTGAATAAAAAGGGGTGGACTAACCCCCCTTTTCCCCTTTATCCTTAACCAATGAACCCCCAAAACTAATCAGGGAAGTTCCTTAACATAATAAACCGGTATACCAAATACGGAGCAAATCGATTGATTCTGCATGAAAAACCCATTTATCTGAATTAAGGGGGGTGGACTAACCCCGTTTTTTCCCCTTTATCCTTAACCAATGAACTCCCAAAACTAATCAGGGAAGTTCCTTAACATAATAAACCGGTATACCAAATTCGGAGCAAATCGAAACATTCTGCATGAAAAACCCATTTATCTGAATTAAGGGGGGTGGACTAACCCCGTTTTCCCCCTTTATCCTTAACCAATGAACCCACAAAACTAATCAGGGAAGTTCCTTAACATAATAAACCGGTATACCAACTTCGGAGCAAATCAAATCATTCTGCATGAAAAACCCATTTATCTAATTTAAGAGGGGCGGGCTAACCTCCCTTTTCCCCCTTTATCCTTAACCAATGAACCCCCAAAACTAATCAGGGAAGTTCCTTAACCTAATAAACCGGTATACCAAATTCGGAGCAAATCGAATCATTCTGCATGAAAAACCCATTTATCTGAATAAAAAGGGGTGGACTAACCCCCCTTTTCCCCTTTATCCTTAACCAATGAACCCCCAAAACTAATCAGGGAAGTTCCTTAACATAATAAACCGGTATACCAAATACTGAGGAAATCGAATGATTCTGCATGAAAAACCCAATTATCTGAATTAAGGGGGTGGACTAACCCCCTTTTCCCCCTTCAAATTCGGAGCAAATCGAATCATTCTGCATGAAAAACCAATTTATCTGAATTAAGGGGGGGGTGGACTAACCCCGTTTTTCCCCCTTTATCCTTAACCAATAAACCCCCAAAACTAATCAGGGAAGTTCCTTAACATAATAAACTGGTATACCAAATTCGGGGCAAATCGAATGATTCTGCATGAAAAACCCATTTATCTGAATTAAGGGGGGTGGACTAACCCCGTTTTTCCCCCTTTATCCTTAACCAATGAACTCCCAAAACTAATCAGGGAACTTCCTTAACATAATAAACCGGTATACCAAATTCGGAGAAAATCGAATCATTCTGCATGAAAAACCCATTTATCTGAATTAAGGGGTTGGACTAACCCCGTTTTTCCCCCTTTATCCTTAACCAATGAACTCCCAAAACTAATCAGGGAAGCGCCTTATCACAATGAACCTAGGAAAAAATTTTGAAGCAAATCGGATGTTTGTATCAAGAGTTATCGCGTTACGTACATACGTACGTACGTACATACATACATACAGAGCGGGCGGGCACATTAGCTCTCAGGCTTTGATAGCCTGTGAGCTAAAAAAGTGGTAGAAGTTTCCATTGTACGGGCCAGCAGTATGTACTGGACGCTCCACATTTTGGACCATGAATATAAGTTCATACGATATCATCGATTGCGTAAGCACCCTGTTTTTTTCAGGGCTTTTCGAGATGTTAACACATTTCATATAAAGCAAGGTCCATATCGTTACATTTTTATTGCAATATTTTTATTTTCCGCAAAATTAATACCGCCAAGCCGACTTCAGTTAAGGTAGAACACCCTGTATTTTTGACTAAATAAGTGATTTGTGCGACCCTATGTTCTATGGCAATTTTTCATCTTCTTGATGTCTACTATCACACCTCTTAATTGGTCAGTCGAATTTTGAAACACCCTGTATATATATATATATATATATAAAGCAGCTGTTACCCGTAACTTCGTTTACGTAAGATTTAAAGACTAATTAATCCGTTAATTAAGCGAAAGAATTCACTCCCAAATAATTAAAGCGCGTTTAATTAACCGATTGAAGATCTAAGTAGAAGAACATGTTAAGTAACAAAAATTACATTTGAAGAAATTTGAAGTGAAAGTTTTTGCTGTAAATTCTAATGATTTATTTTCTGTTTGATACCATGTGTTTAAAATATTAACAGGTGTGGTACTAAACTCTCTCAGAATAACTTATTCATATTTAATTCTCAAATATTAAAAATTATTAATATTATTGACATTATTAAATATTAAAATATTAAATATTAATGAATAATGTCTTAAATCTTCAAGACTAAATAGAATCTTAGTATTTTATCTTCGCCATATGATAGGATACCTCATAGCGCTTTCATCCAAAAGATAAAAATTTTCTATTGACATTATTAAATATTAAAATATTAAATATTAAGGAATAATGTCTTAAATCTTCAAGACTAAATAGAATCTTAGTATTTTATCTTCGCCATATGATAGGATACCTCATAGCGCTTTCATCCAAAAGATAAAAATTTTCTTTGGAAAATGTGGCATAACATGTTCATCCACTCAGCCCTTCAATTCATTGTTATATTTTATAGCAAACTATGCTTTTGATAATTCCATTTTGCAATTTTTTTTTTTTTTTTTTGTATAAGATTATTTTCAGTTATTTCATGTGCTTAAAATTTCTTACGCTTTCCCTAAGATTATGCTTTAGTAAATTTACTTCTATTATTAACCCTTTATGTCCCGGTGGTACTTTAAAGTACCATTAAAATAACTTGTTATAAAATTCATTTAATATATCGATTAGCAGTAATACATTTAAGGTTGAGTTATAGAAACTTTATCTTGTTCTAAAAGCATTATGGATTGAAGAAAACAAAAATATTTTTTAAAGGATGATTTCTTTTTTCATTTGCACCTTTTCAGCTTTCTGGACGGTGAACGATTGTGAAGGAAAAGTTTCAGTTCGGAATTGGTTAAGGATAAAGGGGGAAAAACGGGGTTAGTCCACCCCCCTTAATTCAGATAAATGGGTTTTTCATGCAGAATCATTCGATTTCCTCAGTATTTGGTATACCGGTTTATTATGTTAAGGAACTTCCCTGATTAGTTTTGGGGGTTCATTGGTTAAGGATAAAGGGGAAAAGGGGGGTTAGTCCACCCCTTTTTATTCAGATAAATGGGTTTTTCATGCAGAATGATTCGATTTGCTCCGAATTTGGTATACAGGTTTATTAGGTTAAGGAACTTCCCTGATTAGTTTTGGGGGTTCATTGGTTAAGGATAAAGGGGGAAAAGGGAGGTTAGCCCGCCCCTCTTAAATTAGATAAATGGGTTTTTCATGCAGAATGATTTGATTTGCTCCGAAGTTGGTATACCGGTTTATTATGTTAAGGAACTTCCCTGATTAGTTTTGTGGGTTCATTGGTTAAGGATAAAGGGGGAAAACGGGGTTAGTCCACCCCCCTTAATTCAGATAAATGGGTTTTTCATGCAGAATGTTTCGATTTGCTCCGAATTTGGTATACCGGTTTATTATGTTAAGGAACTTCCCTGATTAGTTTTGGGAGTTCATTGGTTGAGTTATAGAAACTTTATCTTGTTCTAAAAGCATTATGGATTGAAGAAAACAAAAATATTTTTTAAAGGATGATTTCTTTTTTCATTTGCACCTTTTCAGCTTTCTGGACGGTGAACGATTGTGAAGGAAAAGTTTCAGTTCGGAATTATTCCTATAGTATTTCTATTGTAAGAGAATTGTATTTGTACATTTCCTACATCTATAAAATACTAAAAAAATATTTCAAATAAATGATCCGAGTGAAACTATAAATATTGCAGAAAATACCTATAAATACAAATTTAATTAATTAATTTCCAAGTCTTTCTAAAATTTATTAAATGATTGAGTAAATCTTCTAAAGTAGTTTCAAAGATTCACGAAAAATGCTCTATAAGATGAAATTTTCATGAATTTATAATTTGGAACATAAAGGGTTAAAAAGTACGTGACTTTCTAATTGAATCGCGCTATATTATTTTTAACTGATTAACGCTCACATAGACATATATATATATATACATACATATATATATCTATATATATATATAGAGAGAGAGAGAGAGAGACTAGCTGTTACCCGTAACTTCGTTTACTTAAGATTTAAAGACGAATTAATCCGTTAATTAAGCGAAAAAATTCCCTCCCCAATAATTAAAACGTATGCAATTACCCAATTCATTTATAATTTTATAGAAGACAATATTTTTGATGAAGGTACCTGACCCCAAACGTATTCATTAATAAAATTTAATTTAATGCATGCTCAAACCGATCTATTCCTAATGAAATATCCCCGTAATATTCCCCCATTTACAACCCCCCTTCCTAACTGGGATATGGATCTGCGGTCCTGAACTTGGCCGACCTACCGAACAAGAGAGCGAGCCTACTCAAACGTGCTCTCTGTTTTGAAACTGAGGAAACCTGTATGCCTGACAAATCATTATCACTTTCCAGGACCCGCAGCATACTGTCCGAATATCCCAAGTTGCGGTGAACACGTCCAACCGCAACTTCGCGATCCTCAACACGCCCTTTTGGCCCATCTGGTTGCTGTGTACACATCTCCTCAAGAGGACGATATGGTACACAGGCTTCTATACCTACGCCTGAAATACCCCTTCCCCCCTGCGGTGAAGAATAATCACCGCCACCTACTTCTAACCCCATCTGCAAAGCCCTAGCCTGGGCAGTTGCCCTACGTTTCCTCGACAAAGCCTCATTAGCTGTCTTCAAAGACAGGAGCATGCGCATGCGGAGAAAAACAAAATCATTTACCTTTATGTTTTCCGCTTCTCTGTCATACTTACATGCGACCGGAACACGGCGAAATCCGCCAAACACGCCGGAACTGAAAATAAATAAATAAATAAAAATGGGAGATTTAGATGAACACATAATATTTACATTTTGGTTTTGATAGTTTTACAATATTTGATATATATATTTGACACTTTTATAATATTTGATTGTTTTATAATATTTCTACGGGGTATTTTTTACTTACGGGTACTTTTTACTACATGATTCTTTACAAAAGCACTCCCATTGGACGTGACGGTAGGCTGCACGCGTGCCTTTAATGCAATCATTGGCCCGAGCGCGCAACGTCATCATTTTGTGTTAATGCGAGCTATGAAAAAAAGCGGACGCATGGAACAATTCCTCAGAATTTGTTCGATTTTTCACCTGCCAACATCCTGCTGACTGGTAGTTCTTTGACAGTAGTTTTTTATTCTAATTTATGTCACGATCATAACCATGATTTTATTTAAATCTTAAGGCCTGAACTTATCCATGGAAATGTGAGAATGGTTTTTTATGATGTGCTGTTAATAAAGATATGAAGGCCTAAGTTGACTCATTATTTCGTAATGGAGAAACTCCATCTTTTTCATTCCAATGCCTGTGTAATTTCATCACACGACCTGCACCAACGTCAACAGAATGCATATTGGCTATTTATCGAATCATAATGATTCGATTCACGACTGCTATACTGCAATAAATCTGTAGGAGTTACCTAACTTCTAGCAATGTATTATTCTTCGATTTAATGCTTCATAGTAAGCACGCCAGAATTTCTACAATTTTACACACATATGTATATTATTATTTTTTTATACACACTATACTTCTGTTTGTATGTAAAAAATCAATAAATGGCTTATTTATATTGCATAAATTGTATAAATACTGAAAAAAATTGCATGTGTAATATGAAACAATGAATAGGTTGCCAGAAAATATGTCGTCAAATTTCCTGCTCTTGCCAAGGTTATTTTCTCTATCACTATAACTAAAATGGTTATATATGTATAAATACGTATATATTAAACAAGCATAAAAATCCATGAGGTTTGTTTTCATTAGTTGTTTATTATTTGGCAACAAATCTCACTTTCTGAAACTTGAATTGCGCCAAGCTTCTTTAAAAAACGTCAAAACCCTTACACTAGAAAAGTACACGCTGTTCAAATGTGTCGAAAAAGTCACATCACGGACTTAACTGAATTTGAGGTTTGATGAAAATCCGTGCATCAGTTCTCGAGATAGAGCTATTGCAAAAACCGCGAAAAATGCAGCCTAGCAGCGCCACCTGTTATGCAATTTACACCAAAAACTAATCAGCACCCATTAACATTAGGGACTAACTGAATATAAATTTTTATTAAATTCCGTGATTAGTTCTCGAGATAGAGAGTCCCCAAAATTTGTGGCACAGACAGACAGAAAGACGGACCGACATACAGAGTCAGAGACTCACAGACAGACATTTTGTAAAAACATATCCTTCGGGATTTCTGACCCCTAAAAGATGTAAATCCGACGAAAACCGGAGATGGAAAATTTTCACGAATCCAATACTTTCTTCTCGTAAAGATAGAAGAAAGTAAAAATATGCTTCTTTTTGTGTAACCCTGATAGATATATTTGTATACACACCACATAGTATCCTAAAATTAGGTTCAATTGTGAAACAAATAACACAGTTGTAAATTCCCCATCAGTCAGTAAACGGAAATGTACCCTAGATTAGTAAGTTAAAATATTATGTCTAATTGGAAACGCATTAACACATATGAAAACCCAATTTCAGCTGTTCCCATCTACAGTCGGCAAATTATCCGAATTCTTTGATCAGCCCTGTATATGTTGTATTGCCCTATTGTATATTAATAATCTTGTAGTGAAATTCAGTGATTTATATCAATCTCAATATATTTGAAATAGCGTAATGTCATTAAAATACACTGCAAACGTGAACTGTTAATACCACATACTTCATATACAATACCAAACATGCTTTGGTGACCTTATATAACGTTTATCAATTGCATGAAAGTTTAAAAATCCGAGTATATTTATGGGAGTTAAAGCGTAGACAGACGGACAGACAAACCGAATGCATAAACACTTTTCAACTTTGTTGTGAAGTGTTAAAAAGTTTACCACAATTTAAAACGCACTTCAGCAATTATTGTTCTTAAATAGTACTGTAACCAAACTATTTTGTCGATCCCTTTAAAATGAACGATGAACTATATACACCATACTCTTTATTAAGCATCTTGTAATGCAATTCAATGATATACAGGGTTTTTCATAAAAGATAGGCAAAATTTTAATAGATGATAGTACACATCCAAACAAACAATTTTCATCAAATAATGCATGGTCGGAAACAAAACGCAAAGGTGCTAGCGCATTTGGAAACTTGGTACATCCAAACATTAAAACTCCATACCTGTTGCGAGTGATCGGGAGAAGAACAAAACCAATAGCAGGCAAACGTGACATGGGGAAGAAGAAGAACACATATGCAAAATTTCGCTTCGATAATAAAAGCCGATGATCCGAGTGTGCAAGTGTCAATCGCGGTAGGAACGTATCGGAAGATGTTGTCCTTCAGTAATAGGGAAAAGGCTGATATGCATTTTGTCTACGGAAGTGCAAATGGAAATAGCTTGGAGGCTCAACGGTTGTATGGAGAGTGTTTTCCCCCCTTGGTTTTGCCAGTCAATAGTTCTTTATGTATTTTTGCCTCGTATAACAACATCACCTTCCGCGCCCTCTCGCCTCTTAGCGTTTTAATTCTTTGCATGCATTCTTTGATGAAAGTTATTTCTTTGAATGTGTACTATTACCTCTTAAAGTTTTGCCTGTCTCTTATGAAACGCCCTGTATATTATTTTCAACATGTTTAAAAATCCGTAACATCATTAAAATATGCTGAAAATGTTTTTTGTACATAGACCGTCATGTCTGGGATGCTTTTGAGTGTCCTTGTAAACGAACTATCACGCTGTACACTAATTTTTAATACCAAACGTGCTATAGTAAACCTTATAGACATATATCAATTGCATGGCAATCCGAGCCTATTTACGCGAGTTAGAGCTATATACTGACAAATAGAATTCATAAAGACTTTTCAACTTTGTTGGAAAGTGTTAATGAATAGTATACCGATTACGAATGACTGTTAGTTTATTCTGCTTAACATCCGTAATCGTAATTCCATCGATTTCGTTTTGCAGCGGACTGTCCAATGTTGCTAATTGTGCATTTAAATCACTAGCAAACTGCCAAATCAATCCACATGAAATAAATATCATTGCATCAAACTCGCAAGCAATTTCTTTAACATTTATAGCATTTAAATTATACATTAACATAATGCAAAATAGGTGACACATGGTTACATGAATAAACCATTTAGGATTATATTAAATGTACGTGTGTATATATGTAAACACAATAAATAAGTGATATGTTATATATATAACGCTGGCGTCCGACTAACTGAAAAGTACCGAAAAAATGGGAATTTCAAAGAAACAATTACATCAAAATGTTTAAAATAGACAGGAGTTTAAAAAAAAATTAAATTTTTGAAAACTGTGAAGCTTTAAGAGTCCTCAGTTCCCTTAAATAACATTTTACGATGAGACAGGTCTTTAATAATTTTAACTTTGAAAAAAAAAAAAAAAAACGACCACCTGCCCTTTTTTTCCGAACCGAATTCCAACCTATGTAAATATCAAATCGGCCCCTACCTGTAGAACTTCGCGTGTAACAACTAAATCTCAAGTACCTGCAAGCGGGTAATTTCTCATATCCCTTCTTTTTCAAATTCCACGTTAATAACGCGTCAGGTAAGAGGGTGTTTCTAGGGGTAGGGCTACTATAAAAATTACAGGGCGACCAGGAAGGAAATACTCTAAGTTACATTTACGCTAAATATACATATAGCATTGCATTTATGTAAACGGGAGAAACATAGCAACCGTTTGACGTCACATAGAAAATATCTGTATTATTCTTTAGCCTCTCATTATATTGAGCAAGTCGAAAAGCAAGAAAAAAATGCACGATATAACCGAAGGTATAAAAATTTTTGAGTACAGTAAACTTCAAGAAAACTTTGTATCCAAAACGTTATTTGTACCTGTATGTTACAATTTCACTTAAGAAAAACATTGTACTGACGCTTTTCTAATCGAAATATAGATAAAATTATTTAAAAATAAGTTTAAGATTTTTTTTTCTTTCTGAAGACACAAAAAGGGAGCCATATATACGAATAAGTGATTTAAATAGGTATGGAATAACTGGTATTTAGAGATATACATCAAGCGAACAAGCTCCATTCGTCGCAAATGCTACAAAAAATGGAACAGAAAAATTTCAACAAACTCATTCGTACCATCATACTTTGATTTGAAAATAATGTGGACAAAAAGGCAATATTCTTGTCCATTTTGCAGAATACTTATAAAACAGTATGAATATAATACGATTACGAGTACGGAATGGCGCTGGAAAACCCTTAATATAATATACAAAATAAAAGTTCTGAGAGAGGGCACCTCCGAATAAGGACATCACACTTTGATTAATATACTTTGAGGGGGGGGGGGGTGTCTATGTAGAGACTCTTTTCCCAGTCCCGACTAAGCCAAATCATTTCTTCTAGATACAACCAGTTACTAAGTTGACTTGAATAGAGTACGTCTTGCACGTAACAATTAATATACAGTAAAATAAATAATGAATAGAAAAAGTAAAGAAAGAAATTGTAAAATAATCAATTTATTGAAATAAGTGAAAAACGTATGTAAAAACGTAAATAAGTGATTTTATATGTATTTTAAATGTATATTATATATGTATTTTAAATGAAATGACTGAACAGTTTGTAATTAAAAGGTTATGAATGCGCTGCGAATGATGGCGTTAGGAACACTATTTGGCAATTCATCCCCAGCACCCGGCTAGCACAAATGTACTTATTTGTATATTAAACTTTATGTACAGATCGATTATAATTAACATTCGCCTATTGGACTCCAACATAAGAAAGCAGCCAAAGAGAGATATTGCCAAAATATTTACTCTTAAAAAAAAAAAACGGGTACTTTTCGGTTAGCCGGGCGCCAGTGTTTTATATATATATATGCCAATTATATGTATATATATACATGTATGTGTATATATATATACACATATATATGCATTTATATATATATGTATATCTATATATGTATGTGGCAATACTCTACCATGTCTGTGCCAATACTCTACAAGATATTGCAAAAAAGATAGCCGGCGATGCACAAGTAAAGCAGACAAAGGTTGTGTTTATGACGGCCAATTATCATCACTAGGGATTTAGTACCTAAGAGGGGGGGGGAGTGCTCTCCGTGGGGGGGGGGGTTCTTTCTAAGGGACCCTAACCCGTATTTACGCTTGGAAAACCAAGGCTCGAAGAAAACCACAAAAATTCCGAACGATTAGGCCGACGGGCGCTATTTGGATGGAACCCGGCACCTCCCGTCTACCAGCTTCGACAGCAGAATCTCTCGGGCCACTGGTGGGGCTAAAGCAGACAAAGAAAATAACAGAAGAAACAAGAAGATTGATGAAGAAACGAAGATAATTTAAAATGAAGAAAAATGATCCTAAATCAAGAGTTGAATATGCTGAATTATATGTAAAACGGTAAGAAAATGTGTTACAGAAAATTTAACTCTGATCTTGTCAAGAAAGTTCTAGAAGATAACAAAAGTTTAAAATCAGCTAGGCGCAAACTTTGTGTTGGAAGAAAAGGTATTTTTGCACTAAAGCGGGCAGATGGAACAATCACCAAAATCAATAAAGAAATAGTACACATCGCCGAAAAATTCTATAACGATTTATATAAATGTGAAGATCAAAGGGAAATCAATTTATGTGATCCATGAGAAAACTTAACAGAAACCGAAGCCATAATCCCAGTGATGACAGACAAAGTTTTACAAGCCATTAAATTTATGAAAAAAGGTAAATGCCCTGCAGAAGATGGAATTACAATCGACCTTATCAAAGAAGCAGGAGAAGAATTTGCAAAAATGCTATCCTTACTGTTTTTCAAATGTCTCAAGAAGTCAGATGTACCAGAAGATTGGAATAATGCTGTGATGGTGCTACTTTTCAAGAAAGGAGAGAAGGAAAACATTAAAAACTACCGTCCGATCAGCTTACTATCAGTGATTTATAAAATTTTCACCAAAGTTTTAACGATAAGACTTGAATCAGCTCTGGACTCAGCACAATCTACAGAATAAGCAGGATTCCGAAGTGGAATCAGCACTATGGATCATATCCAAACGGTAAGGGAACTCATAGAAAAACATAATGGATATAATTCACCTCTCTGCCTTGCCTTTATTGATTATGAAAAACCATTTGATTCGGTCTACACATCAGTAGTAGTAGAATCTCTGGAGGACATTGGTATAGACAAATCTTGCATCAATATTATAAAGAAGATTTACAAAAAAGCAACAACAACCATCCGCTTGGACAAAGGAAAAGAAAAGATCAAGTTTGGAAGAGGGGTAAGACAAGGAGACACCATTTTGCCTAAGCTTTTTACTCCTGTCTTAGGAAATATTTTCAAGAAGCTGGATTGGTAAAACAAAGGGATTAGAATAAATGGGGAATATTTAAGTCATATCTGATTCGCTGACGACATTTTAATTTTCAGTAACAGTCCTGAAGAATTGGAAAATATGCTACAAGATATGGCAGAAGCTAGCATTAATGTGGGATTAAAAATAAACTTGGAAAAGACTAAGGTGATGTTCAATTCAATTGCATCAAAAAAGAAAATCGTCTACAACAACACTGAAATTAAAGAAGTGCAAAATTATGTGTACCTTGGGCAGGAAATATCATCGGATAATAGTATCATGAATGAAATCAATAGAAGAATAAGAAATGGATGGAGTGCTTTTGGGAAGAACAACATTATTCTGAAGAGTAACATGCCCCTTTGTTTGAAAAGAAAGGTATTTCACCAATGTGTTTTGCCTTCGCTAACTTATGGAGCAGAAACATGGACGAAAACAAAACGGATGGTACAAAGATTACAAACAACACAGAGAAGTATGGAAAGATGTATTCTAAGTATAACTAGAAGAGACAGAAAAAGAAGAACCTGGATAAGAAGTCAGACGAAAGTTTTTGACATCATTGAAAGAATTAAACGGCTAAAATGGAAATGGGCTGGGCACATTGCAAGAAGACAAGACAATAGATGGAGCACAAACATCATACAGTGGTATCCCAGAGATGTAAAACGGCCAAGAAGACGACCTCAAGTAAGATGGAGTGATGAAATCAGAAAAGTAGCAGGTGTAAATTGGATGACTAAAGCACTAGACAGGAAACATTGAAAAAATCTGGGGAATACCTACATCCAGCAGTGGATTGAAAACGTTTGATGATGATGATGATGATGATGATGCTATATGTGTGTATGTATATATAACACTGCCGCCCGGCTAACCGTAAAGTACCAAAAATCGATTTTGAGAAAAATGAAACAGTATCTACGTATTTGTCAAATGCGTTTAAAATGTTAAATAGTGAAATATCAAGTGTTGTGTTCCAAATATCACGCCAAAATGCATCGGCAGTATAGATATTTCGTCCGAGCAGGCAAACATTGGATATCCACTCAGTTACGCAAAATACTTCAATGAAACTTGTGTATGAAAAAATTAATGATAAATGTAAGAGGGTTTTATATTTTTGGAACAGATGTCATATTCGCCCCATATTGACGCGATTTTTTTCTGTCTCCAATATCATATAGGCAACAGGTACTTGCGCCAAAGTGTCGTTATTTTGCTTGATGTGGTAACCCGGATTATGTTGTTTATGCTGTTGATGTTTTCGCCAAATTGGCAACCGAAAAAAATCGCGCCAATATGGGGCGAATATGACATCTGTACCATATTTTTATGGCACAGATGTCATATTCGCCCCATATTGGCGCGTTATTTTTCTGACGCTGATTTGGCGAAAACATCAACAGCATAAACAACAACATCCGGGTTACCATATCAAGCAAAATAACGACACTTTGGCGCCGGTTAAGTATACATTGCGTATATGACATTGGCGTCAGAAAAAAATCGCGCCAATATGGGGCGAATATGACATCTGTGCCTTTTTTATTACCAATTCCATTAAAAAAATCAGGTTTAAGTAAATCAAATTTTAGATTATGCGATTCAAACTGATGAAATATGTTACATTATAACAAATTTATTATGTTTTTAAATGGTATAACGGTAATAGGTGCATATATTTCACACAGATTGTCTCACGCATTTGAAATGCATAAAAATATAGTTTTATTTATTTTAAGATTTCTAAAATGAAAACTTTCATCTTTTAGTTAATCTTAGAGGAAGTTTAACTAAATTGTATTCCACTTTTGTTGTGGAAAGTAACTTTACTATTTAAATATCAAGTATTAGCATTCATTTGTATAACTTGATAGGATGAAAAATGCGTTTAAGATTTATTTTGACGGATAAATCATTTAGAAATAAATATATTTATTATAATACATAAGTATGTGTACTAGAAATGTCATGAAATAATGTAAACATTTCTTAGAAATTAAATTTTCTCGTGGATTGACATCATCGCATACAACTATTCATATTATAACGGCCTCGAGATAAAAATATTAAGTTACGGTAAAATAAATAAAAATGTGTAAATATCTATATATATACTCACAAGCACGAAAAAAGACCCATTGTAATCACCAATTGATGAAGATTTCTTACAAAATAAAATGTTATTTCACAGTCTGTAAAATATATGAAATAGCAGAGCGACAAACTCAAATCAGCTATTTAAAATAGTGTTCTATTTCTAAAAAAATCAAATATTGCTTTCAACAATGGCTCTCGTGCGCTGATGTTTTACAACAATGGGACTCTTAAGCTAATTTTTAACATTCAATTCTTATATTTTGAACTTCATTTTTGTACGGCAAAATATTTTCCGTACTCCGTTGCCACTTATTTTCTAATTTTTAAATAAATTTTCTTGCAGTAATGAAAAATCTTGGGACTCATTTTATATTTTAAATATAAGCCGGATTTTTCGTCATTTGCTCTGGGTTTTCTACTGACCGAATTTAATAATTATTTTCTTAAGTGGAAGCTTTTAATTTGTAGATCCTCCAACACTAAATATTTTTTTAACGTTTTAATTTTTATATTTATTTTTAGTTTTTAAAAAATTAATAACATTTCTTCAAAATTGCATTAATCGGGCCATTTTCTTTGTTTGTGAGGAAAAGGAAATAATGTGGGTTAGTATTTATTATATTTTTATTGACGACATTTTCTCAATTCAATTGTTATTTTTAATTTGAATAGATGATGATGCTCAAGACCATCAAAAAGGCCAATGAACATAAAAGTTAAAATGAAGCAATTTTTTAAAAAGAGCATTCATATAAAAAATTGAAACTGCAACATTTTCTTTTAATTGCGTCAGATGAACATCATTTTTAGCGACTTTTTATTCCAACAGTTCTGTAATAAGAGGTAAAAGCTTCAGTGGAAGAAAAGGCTTTCATCTATGGAAATGACGTCATTTTTAAAGGATATTTGAATTATCCTGCCGACATTCTTCGATCTGGAAAAGAAACGAAATACGAAAGTGACATAATATTTTAAGAAGGAGGAGTATTTTCACTGGTAGAGGTGAAAAATTTTACTGCGAATATGTCTAAATGACGTAAATTTAAGTTATTATCTGCCGGTACTGAGATTAGGAAGTCAAGAGTTTCAAAACTCTTAATCTCAGAATCGACTACTGGTAAAACATTTGAAAATGACATCATTTTGACGCAATTGATATGAAATATTTTAGTTTTATGAGTAAAAGTGCTCATGTGAAACGTGCACATTCATTCATAGTGCAGAGTAAACATGACGTCATTTTCGCCGCCGGCTTTTCTAAGGTTAACGGCCTTATAAGTAGCAATTCTATTTGGCGCCTGATGCGAAAATTTTTGTTTCGTTTTCTAGCAATAACCTGTGCATCAGTAGTGATAACTGACATTGCCAATCAAGTGCTTATCTGGTTCGGCTCCTGGTGCTCTTCCTACTAGAACCATTCACAGATAAGCAATGTCAGTGAAAATTACATACGCAATCGAAATAAAATATTTTAATTTTACGAATGAAAATTTGCGTTTACTTTTCTTTTTTATATAATATTCATGTGTCTAAGATAACTGGACGCATCATTCGGTAATTACGAATGTTTCGGGCCAGATCCTACTCACCGCGCCAACAATGGCATTAATTACAGTAACCCTTTTATTTATTTACTAGTTTCATTACATAAGGTTTTTACATAAAAAAGAGATGAATTAATGTATCTTTTAATGGAAACTATGTTTATTTTTTTTTTAAATGGTATAAAAAAAGCATCGATACTTTTTTTATTACATAATGTTTTTGCATAAAAAAAAGAGATCAATTTATGTATTTTTTAATGTTTATACTATGTTTCTGTTTTAAACTACTAAGTTTATTTTACATCTATCTTATCTTATGATTCAAGGGGCCCTGTACTGGGCCCCTTGCAAGTATGCCAGGGTCATAACTGAAATGTAGATATGGGGCAGAAACTAAAAGGAGAATTCACCCCAAAAACGAAGAAGATCGGATAGAAAAGAGGCATGCTATTAACAATTTAGTGCACTAAAACTTCAAGGTGCCCTGTACTGGGCCCCTTGACAGGGTACCAAGGTCATAAATGAAATGGGGCAGAAACTGAAAGTAGAATTCACCCTAAAAACGACGAAGATCGGATAGAAAAAAGGCATGTTATTAACAATTTAGTGCACTAAAACTTCAAAGGCCCTGTACTGGGCCGCTTGACAGGGTGCCAGGGTCTTAACTGAAATGTAGAAATGGGGCAGAAACTAAAAGGAGAATTCACCCCAAAAACGAAGAAGATCGGATAGAAAAAAGGCATGTTATTAACAATTTAGTGCACTAAAACTTCAAAGGGCCCTGTACTGGGCCGCTTGACAGGGTGCCAGGGTCTTAACTGAAATGTAGAAATGGGGCAGAAACTAAAAGGAGAATTCACCCCAAAAACGAAGAAGATCGGATAGAAAAAAGGCATGTTATTAAGAATTTAGTGCACTAAAACTTCAAAGGCCCTGTACTGGGCCGCTTGACAGGGTGCCAGGGTCTTAACTGAAATGTAGAAATGGGGCAGAAACTAAAAGGAGAATTCACCCCAAAAACGAAGAAGATCGGATAGAAAAAAGGCATGTTATTAACAATTTAGTGCACTAAAACTTCAAAGGCCCTGTACTGGGCCGCTTGACAGGGTGCCAGGGTCTTAACTGAAATGTAGAAATGGGGCAGAAACTAAAAGGAGAATTCACCCCAAAAACGAAGAAGATCGGATAGAAAAAAGGCATGTTATTAACAATTTAGTGCACTAAAACTTCAAAGGGCCCTGTACTGGGCCGCTTGACAGGGTGCCAGGGTCTTAACTGAAATGTAGAAATGGGGAAGAAACTAAAAGGAGAATTCACCCCAAAAACGAAGAAGATCGGATTGAAAAGAGGCATGTTATTATCAATTTAGTGCACTAAAACTTCAAGCGGCCCTCTACTGGGCCGCTTGACAGGGTACCAAGGTCATAAATGAAATGGGGCAGAAACTGAAAGTAGAATTCACTCTAAAAACGACGAAGATCGAATAGAAAAAAGGCCTGTTATTAACAATTTAGTGCACTAAAACTTCAAGGGGCTCTATACCGGGCCCCTTTCAAGGTTTCCAGGGTCTTAACTGAAATGTAGAAATGGGGCAAAAACTGAAAGGAGAATTCACCCCAAAAACGAAGAAGATCGGATAGAAAGAGGCGTGTTATTAACGTTTTAGTGCATAAAAACTGAAAGGAGCCCAGGGGTCCCGGCCCTTAAAAGCTGTATTAGTGAGTTATAAGATATTCAGAAACATTTGTCCTTTTATACATTTATAGCAATAGAAGATTCTTCGGATCGGCTCCAAGTAGCGCATATATCTAAAGATAAATGAAATCGATTTGTAAGATTCATCTATGGACTATCTCATGTTAAGGCGTCTCATTACTCATGGGTTGCATGAGACACACCAGAGTCTCATTAACCATGGATCGCATCAGACGCATCAGCGTCTCATTACTCATGGGTCGCATGAGACACACCAGAGTCTCATTAATCAGGGGTCGCATCAGACACATCAGCGTCTCATTACTCATTGGTCTCATAGACACATCTTCGTCTGATTTCAAGAATCATGCTACGAAGTTTTTAAATACAATTTGTATTAAGTTTTTTTCTATTTAAATTATTATATATATTTTATGTTAAAAATTTCAGTTCTTTCACCATAGACAAATATATTTCTAATATTATTACAAATAGCATAATAATACAAAATCTCCTAATTAAAGTAAATTAACTAATTCATCATGTATCTATAACTGAGCTTACACGTGTTATCGCAAAGTAAATGATCTATTGCTAAGCTTAATGATGCACTTTGGAAACCCATTAGCAGATTATGTAAGAGTAGTAGGAAATCAGTTTGATTTATTTTAAAGTTTCCAGCATGTGCTGTGAGAATGAATAATTAAGAAGGATTAAAATTTCAGTTTTATTTGTTTTTTGCTAGTTTTCTTAAAACAAATTGCATAGACAGCATTTGGAATTCAAATGTCGTAATGAAGAAAGTGCAAATTATGGTTGTCCTTATAACAAAAATAAAATATTCGTTCTTCAAACATTCGTACTTAGAAATTATTTGTTGTGTATAAATTCTATAGACCATATAAATAATTCCTTCCGTATATTGATGGGAATTTCTGAAGGGGAATTTTCAACAGTGTTACGTGTTTAATAATTGAATTCGATTTTAACATAAAATGTAATATATATAAAAATCTCTACATCATATACAGAGCTGCACAAAATAATGCTGATAATTCTTCCGGTATCAAGCAAATTTCGATTTAAAAAAATAAATTTTAGAAGACAAATCCACGAAAATTACCGTATATTTAGAGTGCGTCATTTGTTGATTAAATGTTTTCCATAAAAAATCTATTTAAAAACAATTTTTATAAAGGACAGATCGGAAATTGTACGTCAAACGTGGCAAATGACAGTATATTTAACTAGTACTATAACTAGTTTTATAAATATTCAGATCTTGGTGCAATAGCTGTTGCACTCATATGCAAAAATGCAGGAATACAAAATTTATTACGGTTATATATATTAAACTCAGTAATACGGAGATAATATGAGGCCATGTTAAATAGGACGTAATCACCGTGGTAACCTAGAATCATTGCCTATCATGCACTGCAAACAGAGGCGTCTTAAATTTAGACACATATGTGACTGAAAAAGAATTTTAGACACTTAAGTGTCTTAATTTGAAAATTAAGACATTATAGATGTCTTAATTTAAGACACATACGTGTCTTACTATGATTGTGGTGTAAACGAACTGAGAATATTGCCTAAAATATCCGAAAACGTCTTATTTTAAGACACTTCGTTACTTCAAACGTGTCTTAATTTAAGACATTTTGTTTCTTCCGTTCCTCCTACGTAATAATAACCAACAGGGGGCACTCTCAGTTGCGCATGTGTTTTAGATATCTTTCGTTCAAACTTGGTATAAATTGTAATTCAAACTGAAATTTTGTTTTTATGTACGCGTGTATTTTAAATCGTTTCTTGCGGAATGTGAAGTTCTGTGATTTTAATTCGTATTCACTTAGTTTATTTATTTATTGAATACATACATCTGGCTTGTGTGCTTGACACCAAATGCCTCGTATAAGCTATTGTCTATATAAGGAATGGATCGACATAGAAGTAGACAACACTTGGAGTTTACACCCGGTATTAATTTGTGTCAATAATATTGTATTATTCTTCTTCGTCATGTCAAAGTAGACAAAAAAAAAAAAAAAAAAAAAAAAAAAAAAAAAAAAAACCTTTTGTCCAGCGGGTTATGTTTTGAGGATGAAGCATTTTAGTATTTTGATGCAAGTCTATCTCCCGCACTGTGATGGTTTTTAAATTTTGAAATCGAGAATTTTTCTTACCTCTTGCAACAAAGATTGAAGTAAGTGTCTATAGTACTAAAACTAGTGTCTTTTTTGATTTTCATTATAGTCCTAAACAAAATCTTGCATGAAATGCAATTAGTTGTGAACCTGTTTGCGAAAAGATTCTCGAAGTACAGTGGAACCCGGTTAAGACGCGTTTCAAGGGAGTGTGCAAAAGTCGCGTGTTAAACGTGATTTGTACAATGTTCCATGAGCTGGGCTTATTTACACATCTAATCGTTTAAATGTGTTAAAATCATATTTAGTACTCCTGTGATTGTAATAACGACTACCATTATAATTTGTCTTTCTTTTTTATATAAGAAAAAACTATCCTTATTAACCTTTAATTAGCATAGTAAAAAGTAAAGAAAGCATTGAAAACATAAAAGAATTATACAACCGCAGTCATATTTGTTTAATCTTTACGAGTCTACAGTGTATTATAAAACATAGTTGTGATATAATGTATATTTAAAACCTCACTAACAACAACTATAATCATCCGTAATCATAATAATTTCTATGACGTATCTGTGTATCCTGAATTCGTCTATATCTCTCTACTACACTGAAAACATACACGAAAACAAAAGAAAAAGAATGTTAGGACGCGGGATGAAAGAAGAATGGCAGTGTTGGTAATTTAGTGGGATTTTTTAAATTCAAATAGCTGCCACAATGCTCGATTAGTAATATTCGACTTAATTAATCTGTTATTAATTAAAGTAAGTACTACTATTCGGAAACAATGATTTTTATCTGAATAAATAACATCCACTAAATTCGCCACACTGGAGTAGAGAGAAGGAATTCGCGTCTTAAAAGTGATTTCTTTACTCAAAGGACCGAAAATCTATCGCGTATATTAAGCGGAATCGAGTAATAACCGTTCGGGTATTAAACGTGATATTTGTACATTAGATTTATGGGCGATGCTCAAAGGATAAAAAAAAATCCGCGTATTAAGCGGGATCGCGTATTAACCGTGAGCGTCTTAACCGGGTTCGACTGTATATATTTCTAGACTTATGTTGTTGTCCTGTATTACAAATTATATATTCTAAATTCTCATCTTTTTTCCCAAATTTAAAGTAATAATATCTCTAAAAGAAATACATTTTAAGTTAAATTCATTCTCTTGCTTTCAATTGCAGTACTTATCTGCCAGTAACCGACTACACGTTAAAAAAAAATCTTTAAAACATCTTCTAATATTTTTAAAACTATCTTTCTTCGTTTTCATGAAGTAAACGCATTCGTTAAGTTTTAATCAGCTATTTTCTTCCTACTGGAAACAGCAGATTAAAAATTAGATAGATAAAGTACGTGAAAATATATGACTTTGTCATAACATAAGACTAATGTATTATGTGCTGTTAATCTACGAATAATTGTAAAACTGCCAGTAAGAATATACATAAATATTTGATTTGAAATCAACTGTAATATTGATTTTTTGATTACTTTTGTTAAAAATGTTATTTGATAGTTAAAATGAGAAAAAAGTAAAAAGCTATAACTAGATTTAGCACTTAAAATAGTGGTTTTTATAATTTTATTTATATGCATCACTTATTCGAAAAATACAAAAATGACAATTAGATGTTTAAAATTTATATTTAAGACAAAAAAAGTTTGGAAACTACGCATAAGTAATTTTTTCTTCATGTTATTAATACAGAATATCATTTATTTATTTTTAGTGAGAGTTAAATAGCTTTTGTGATTATCCTCTGATCTACATAAAAACTTGTTCATTGGGCAACATAAATTTTAAAAAAATCTAATGTTTAAATTCATATGAATTTTCATTTTTCCGGAGATGGGGGGTGGGGGATTTTCGTATGCAAGTTTCGTAAAGCTGATATCTTTTTCGACTTTGCACTGATTAAAATGAAAGTTTTGAACTTTTAGAGTAGAACAAGATTAAAAACACAAAATACATTTATAAAATACCAAAAAATATTTCAATTGCGGACACTTCGGGGTGGCGGAATTTGTTCAATAATTGAAGGTGTCTGCTTTTGTGAGGTAAAAATAAACAAATGTGTATGTGTTTTGTATAAAAAAGGGTTTTTGATTAATAGAGTTGTCCGGAATTAGGGAATGTCCATTAACCTCTATACCGCAATTCCCAAATACCGGAAGCCCCTTTTTAGCGAACATAATGCAGGATTGGACTTTTTGCAGAAAAATGATTTGATGGTAGCATGGGCAAACTGGGCAGTATCCTTTATCTTCTCCCTAGCATTTTAGGTGCCACAAATTAGATATGCAATTTTTGTAAAGTTTATATTTTAAATTTGTTTCGACATTGTTCTGATTATAATCTATATTTTAAACTTTTAAAGTAGAATAAAGTAAAAAAACTAACCCAATAAAAAAATCTAAATGCAGCAAAACCTCTCGATAACGAGCACTTGCGGAGCGCTGAATTTGTTTGTTATTCGAAGGTGCCCTCTTTTCTGAGGAAAAAATATACGCTTATGTTGAAAAAGGTGAGTATTCGCTAAATAAAGTTACCCATATGAAGGTTTTGCAGTAAAACCTCCATTGGATACTCCTAAATAGAGGGCACCACTTCCACTATATAGAAGACACATTTTTTATTTTTATTACCTCAAAAAATCAGGCACCTCCGAATTGAGGACAAATTATCTAAGTGATAATAATTAAGTAATAATCTCCCCCTATTGAGAGGTTTTATTGTGTTCAGAAAATATTTTTTTGTTTCTAATCTTGTCCTACCCCAGAAGTTCAAAATATTGATTATAATGAGTACGAAGTCGAAAAAAAAAATTATCAGGTTTACAAAAATTGCATACTAACTTTGGGAGCCCCTAAAACGGATGCGGTGGAGGGGACAGATTCATGGGCAAATATTTTACCAGGATTTAAAGTGGTCAAACATAGCTACTTATAAATCTGTAAAAAAAAAGCTTGAAGTGTCTGAAATTCAGACGCAAAAAGAGTTTTAAAAAATTGAGACATTTTAAATCGTCGGAAAATTGAACACTCCGTTTCAGACACTTAAGAGTCTGAATTTCAGACATTTTAATTTAGAGTGTGGAATATCATTGATTTGATTACGTATGATAGGATTTGACAGAATGATGAAAATTTTTATTGATATATTTTTAAATTTTGATCCGATTTTCATAAAATTTGAAATAACTCGACAAAATTCTGCAACGATTCTAGACATTAAATTTCAAACCATTCGGCTGAGTAGTTTCTGCCCTGTTAGATGCGGACAGACGGACGAATCAGACGGCGACTTTAAGTGCCACGTATTTATATAATTATGAACGCCCCCCCCCCAAAAAAAAAGAACAAAAAAGAAAACTTCATCAATAAAATGGGAATTCATATTGTACTTAAATTATTTATATCCATTTAGTATATCCATTTTGGACATAATTATTTTGTGAATGAAAAAGCTTTAACAGATTCGTAGAATTAATTCTATTTAATAAAAAAGTGTAATTTCATATTCATAAATCAAATTACATCTGTATACTATTTAATATCTATATATCGATTAATGATATAATATTTTCTTGCTGAAATTTTCTGATCGAGACCTACTTAAATTAAAAAAGAAAAAAAAAACCTTATTCAATAAAAAAAAGTACTTGCTATATTAACTCAAAAAATAATTTAATTGAATTAATTTTTTATTATTCAAAATGTTTAAAAAAATTCAATGCACCACAAATTAGTACAGATATTTTGATCGATGTTGAAAATTAATATTCGGATAATTCGGAAGAAAGTAATTCAAATATCTTAAGTTGTCAATATGTTAATGAAAATTTTTATTTAATTTTATCAAATCGAATATCGAAGTATAAATGGGACTTTGCCCCAAGGGCCCTATACAAGGATCCGTCCTTGATTCCACAGAATGCACATTAAAGCGCACTTCAGTAGTTCGTATCAATTTTATTGTGATTGAATAGGAGTAAGCGCCAGAGTTGTAAAAAACCCGGGGTTTTAAAAGAAAACCCAGCCGGGATGGTAGCTGGGCGGGTACTCGGCAGCTACCCACTACAACCCTTAGGATTATAAATTACTCGGATTTTTTTTTAAAACCCAGCCCGGGTGGTTAGCTGGGCGGGTACCCGGGCAGCTCCCACTACAACACTGAGTGTAACAGCATAAAAGTACACTATATAGACAATTTTTCCGACCCATAGCAGAGCTAATTTAAACTAATTTTTTTCGTAGCCCAGTAAACAAGCACAGTCCATTTTCAATTTGGAATGTCTCTTAAAAACAATTATCTGGACTTGGCTTTATGCGTGGCCAGATCGTTCCAATCTATTTGAAAAATACTGTGCAAATAAGATAATTATTCTAGAAGAACAACAAGAAAAGAAAATTGGCTTTGGCCAAAGTATGTAGCAAAGAACCTTTACAGATTGATTTTAAAAATAGTAGAATAATTTATACATAAAATTTTTACTTAGTATCCATTATTCGGGAATCAATAGAGATATTTTTATGCTGTGAGAGTATTTGATTCAGCCTCCCTCGAGTTAGCGAAAATTTGGAAAGAGATGCTATGCAGGTTTAGAAACAATAGTAGAAGTTAATTCACACTCACAAATATCCATTTTTATTTTAACTGTTTTTTCATTATACATGAGGTCTCGTGATATTATTCACCAACTTCTTGTTTTTTTTTTTTTAATTGCGAAAAAAAATTATCAACAAGGATCTTGAAAATGTCGCCGTTTGTGCGATGAAACATATGTCGATCTAAATAAAGGTATTATGCCTTTTGAGTATATTTTTTCACTACTTTTAGCAATTTTTAGTTTAGTTTGAAAGATAATTATCATTTACATTTCTTAATAATATTGATATTACTTTTTTTTTCCTTCAATGTATTTCGGTTTGGAAATGCGTAATATCATACACCAAAATTTGAATTTATTCAAAACTAATTCACCACAAAGAAATATATAAAATACGATATTTTCAAAAATTTGTAAAGGAGAAAGATAGTATTTACTATTTACTAATCATTTTACATTAAAAAAGAAAATTTCATGTACTTAAATGTAATTACAAATTCCGTCTAATGAACTTGTATCTGCATTTACACGAATTTGACGTCTTTGAAAGAATGAGAAATTACTGCTTTTCTTTCAATAAATGCTGATAAATTATAACCTTCTTTTAGATGCGCATAAATATATGTCAGAATTTGAATTCATTCAAAAATAATTCACCACAAAGAAATGTATAAAATGTGATATTTTCAAAATTTTTAAAGCAGAAAAATAATATTTACTATTTACTAATCATTTTACATTAAAAAAGAAAATTTCATGTACTTAAATGTAATTACAAATTCCATCTAATGAACTTATATCTGCATTTAAAAGAATTTGACGTCTTTGAAAGAAAGAAATTACTCATTCTTTCAAAGTTTCAAAAACTTCTCACTTTTCTTTCAATAAATGTTGATAAATTATAACCTTCTTTTAGATGCGCATAAATATATGTCAGAATTTGAATTCATTCAAAACTAATTCACCACAAAGAAATGTATAAAATGCGATATTTTCAAAATTTTTAAAGAAGAAAGATAGTATTTACTATTTATTAATCATTTTACATTAAAAAAGAAAATTTCATATACTTAAATGTAAGTACAAATTCCGTCTAATGAACTTATATCTGCATTTAAAAGAATTTGATGTCTTTGAAAGAATGAGAAATTACTGCTTTTCTTTCAATAAATGTTGATAAATTATTAACCTTGTTTTAGATGCGCATAAATATCTGTCAGAAAGCAGAAAGATAGTATTTACTATTTACTAATCATTTTACATGAAATTTCATGTCCTTAAATATAATTACAAATTCCGCCAACTGATATTTGCATTTAAAAGATTTTGACTTCTTTGAAAGAATGAGAAATTACCGCTCTTCTTTCAATAATTGTTGATAAATTATACCTTGTTTTAGATGCGCATAAATATCTGTCAGAATTTTTATGATTGATGAGATGTTTGATATTTTTTATTTCATAAATTATATGCAATTTAATTTTTTTTGGTAAAACAAATATTCTTGCAGTGAATTATATAAATGTTTTTTTTAAACCTCTATAACAGGGTCGGCGAACCTATGGCACGCGTGCCAAACGTGGCACGCGGAAGAATGTTTTTGGCACGGCGTTGATTGAGGTTTTAAATCAAGATACAGTACGATATTACACAAAACACACCAATTTAAATGAGTTCAACTTGTTTAAATACGAATGATTGGAAATCGAAAATCTTAAATTGCAACTTCTTAAATTCCAAGTTAAGTTCATATTGGCTAAAATATTTGTCAAAAAAAAGGATAAATTATGGAAATTATCTAAAGGAAGGAGTGTTAAAAATTATAAGTAAAAAAGCCAATGATAAAATTATACCAACTTCGACTTTAATTATAGGGCGATTTAAAAAAGCTGAATTTGCCATTTTACCAATTTTTCCGGTTATATATGTTAGCGAATCATTATTTTCGCAAGGGAATAATATAAAAATCCGAATACAAACCATTTATCAGATAACTCTAGTTCAACTTGTTAAGGTTACTGAGTATGAATCTGATATTAATTGTTTTTCATTTAAGATGAAACAACATAAATCGCATTAATTGTTATTACTTTTTAAAGTATATTTGTTTCAGTAATTATTACAATACAGTACTTACACGTATTTCTGCCATATTGTTTAAATTTTAACAAATAATGTTCAAGAAAATTTGAGTCTTGTTTCTTGATCCACTTAATTTGTTTTTTAGTTGGCACTTCATGGTCATGCAAAAGTTTTTTGAACAAAATTGTCACGCGGATGTAAAAGGGTTTGCCATCCCTGCTCTATAATTTCAAAATTTTACACAATTTAATATTTCTAGGTTTGTATACAATCACCTTAATAATGCACTCACTAATAACTATACAGGTTTCCCTCGATTAGAGTTGTTAATTGCTTCTCGCTGTTACTGAACTAACCAAAAATGCACTTGGCTATATACAGGGAGTTCCAACATTCAGCCGACAAATTAAGAGATGTGATAGAAAGCATCGCCATAGAACATGGTGTCGCAAACTACTCATTTAGTCACTAATACGGGGTGTTTCATCCTAGCTGAACTTGTGTTGCCGGTAATAATTTTGAGAAAAATAAAAACATTTCAATGAAAATACAAAGATATGTTACCTTGCTTTGTATGAAATGTTATAACATTACGAAAATTCTGTAAAAACAAGGTGCTGAAGGAATCGATGATACCGTATGAACTGATAATCGCATTCCAAAATGTCGCGCGTCCATTGCATACTGCTGGAGCGTATAATGGAAACTTCTACCACTGTTTTTTGGTGTTATCTTATTTATAACAAAACTAGACGTGTCTATTTAAAGTTTTTTTATAATATACTTCAGTTTTCTGAAAGTTATTACCGTCTCACCCAAATTGAGTTAGTCTAAAACACCCTGTATTTTTGATAAACACGTGGTTTGAGACTCCATGTTCTATGGTCATTTTTCATTCTCTTGATGCCTTCTAGCACCCCTCTTAATCCTTAAATGCCTGAATTTTCAAAAATCCTTTTAAAAATGTTTTTCGGCTTTCTTTTTTAAAATAAATTATGGGAAAAATACTTTTAAAAATCATATTTTGTTTTAAGTATGGTTTACGGCTAAAAAATTGTTTGTTACTAATCAGCAATATTGGTGTTTTCAGGGCTGGCTATTTGCCGGCAAAAAATGGTTTTTGCCATGCCAGTGGCAGAAAGTGGTTATAACCGGTTTTAACCGGCAGAAACTGGCAACAACTGGCATAAACGCATTTCGTAACATAATCTGACATTTTTTTTACTAGTATTAAATTCCTTAAGTACATTTTATTCCGTATAAATAACAAATGAAATATTGTGGGTAGTTTTAATTAAAAAATAAAAAGATTTGTATTAGAAAAAATGAGTAATGTAAAAGATGAAATTTTTGTTGTAGTATGGTTATATAATTTTATATGTAAACAATTATTAGAGTGTTTTAAAATTTCAGTTTAAAAATCAAATACATAAATTTATCCAATACTTATTTTAAATTAAACACTGAAAAGAAAAGAAAAATATTCAATACTTGCTCAAAATACTTTTCTGTAATTTAACGTAATAATTTAATAATAACACTATAAATTGTCTCTCATAGAAATGTTATATGTAAATCTTGTAATTTCGTGGATTTAAAAACATTTCATTTAAATACAGTATTCAAAGGAACAAATCTGATCCCCCCCCCACCCCCAATTTAATACTGTTATAAGCATAGATCAAACTTTGTGCGAATTTTAGTAAAAAAGCTAAAATCTTTAACAATGATTTTATACAGAAATAATGTAGAGACACGACAAAAAACGATCATATGGGATTTTTTTTTCATGTCTGTATGTCATTTGTGTGTAAAATCGTTGTTAAAGATTTTAGCTTTTTTATTAAGACTGTTAGTTGAAAATGTTCCAACTACATTTTCCACTAACAAAACAAACAACTACAAAGGTTCAAAGCAGATTTACAGTAATAACCGACTACCATATGCTAGCTTATTTACTTCATCCTAAATGTATGGGATCAAGATTGACATATGAGCATAAAGAAAAGGCAAGGCTTTCTGATATTAATCCCAATTTTGTGCCATATATAATATCCATTGAAGCAAAATCGACTCCTGTCCCAGAAACATATTTCTCCAAGGAAGTCCTAGAAAATGTCTTGCCCTTGCCTTCTGTGTTGTAGTCATCTTTAATAAAAATGAATACTGGTGAAAATGAGGATTTTTCAAATTTTGCATCCTCAATAATGATATTTCCAGCAAGTAATGATAGTCTTGAAAGAATATTTTCAAACTTTTCTTTCATTCAAAACAAATTAAGAAACAGTGTGTTCAGAAAGATTAGCAAAATTTTGTCCTATGCTATGAAATGTTCTGTGGAAAAAGTAATAATAGTATATTTGAGTGGCAGTTTTTTTCTTTCAATATTGTAAAATAATTGTACAAGATATTTCATTGAATTTTTTTTCTGTTATTTACTGTGCTTCAATTATTTGCTTATATATTTTCACAAGAATCATAATCTTTAAGTTATTGCATTGCATTATTTATTTATAAATACTCTGAAAAATACATTTGTTAAAATATCATATATATATATTTTTCTTTTTTTACTTTTAAATAATTAATTTTTAAAACTCTAAACAATAATATAAAATAGTTAAACTTGTACAGCATCAGACTACCATTGAAAATTTCTGTTTTTCAAGTGAAAGAAAATTAGTACCTATTTTTATATAAACAAAGTATATTTATATGATCATTTTGAAACTTTTTTACAACTTTGAATAACATTCATAATCTTTAATTTTTAACTTAATTGTTTACATATCAATCACATGTGGGAATTATGAATCATTGCACATTAAAGTTCTTATTAATATTATTTCTTAGTTTCTGCCAGTTTTTGCCACTTACTGGCAGAAACTAGTTTTTGCCATGCCGGTTTTAACCGGTTATAACCGCTGGTTTTAACGACTCTGGCAGAAACTTGCCAACCCTGTGTTTAATTGAAAAAATAATTTTCCTTGATAAAATTCTATAATATTAAACACACAAGAATTTTGAGAACTATGATAAGAAATAAATTTTACTTGCTCGCTGCAGAACAAAATAGGGTATTTCGCAAGCTTCCGAACAAAACAAAAAGAACATGTATGGACAATTGAAAAATAAATCTATGTTTATTCTTAAACAGCACAAGTGTTGCCATCTAAATGTTGAAAATCGATTTAATAATATTTTCAGAATGTATTTTATTGGCAACATTAGGAATTATAGCTTCAATATTATTCTAATAGTATTTATAAGCCTAAATTGGGTATGTTGCCGAAAAGCAACACCCGGCATTTAAGGGTTATTTTGTCGGACGAATTTCGGAACACCCTGTAGTTTTTAAATTTCTAATATTATTATAGTAATTATAGCGTCCGATGCACTCCAATGGTACAAAATCGAGATCTGTTTATTCTCTCATTGCCTGCCGCATCATATGACTCTCATCATGTACACAAAAGGACATATGCATTTGTTAGTTACAAATGCTTGCAGAATAGTGTAATTGTTGTTTGGTTAATTATAAACACCCTATGTATGTGTTTTTTTTAAGCTTTTTTTATCTGTTACATTATATTTTAATGCACCAAGAAACGTCTGTCTATTAGATAGCTTCTATTACAAAAACTAACATGTCGTTAAATCTACATATGGCGACCGTTTGGAGGAAAATAAATCCGGAAAATGTCGGTTTTTTTTTCACTGATCATGACCCCCAATTCCAAAAACCACGCTCCTTTCAAATGTTAATATATGTGTATAGTCAAACTTTTTGTAATTATAAACCATTTTAAAAAATGAAAACATTTATGATACAGTCAAACCTCGTTAACATGAACACGCTTAGCGTGAATTACTTTTAACGTGAATTGTTTTCTCAGTCCCCTATAAAAACGAATACAAAGATTTGATACTGATAACATGAATTACTGTTAGCATGAACTTAATTTTGATTCTCCTTGAGGTTCATGTTAACGAGGTTCGACTGTACTATAAAATTAATTATCCAAAATACTGTATATACGTATATATATATACACATACCAGGGGGATTCAAAACTTATCGTTAAAATTTCGTGGGGAGGTAGGAAATACATCAGGAAATCGATTTTACATAGGAAAGTATGTCCAGAAATGTACGCATGCGTATGTAGAGGACGCTGTTTGTACCCAACGTTCCATTCCATCCCAATCATTGTTTTGACTTTCCTAAAGCTAGTATTATTTCTTCTTCTATTTCCACTTTTCATCTGGACTTCCAAGTAGCCTTTTACATCTTTAAAAACTCCAAAAATCTCGTTAATGACCTTTATTCAACACCATTATCTGACGCCTGGAAACTTCTAGTTTAATTTTGTTCTTTCCGGTTCTTTTAACCTTTATTATTATTATTTTTCAAATGGTTTGTTTTTTACTTTTTGTTTTCATTTTTATTTTATTTATATTCATTTTTATTTTATTTATATATTAGTTTATTTTATTCTTTGTTTTTAACTTTTTTCGTTCATGAATTTTTAAATTTTGGTTTCACACCAGAAATCTTAAACGTCACTAACGAGATTTTTAGAGTTTTTAAAGGTGTAAAAGGATTCGCAGAAGTCCAAATGAGGTAAAAATAGAGAAAAAATAAAACTTGCTTTAGGAAAGTCAAAACAATGATTGGGACGCAATGGAGGGTAGGGTATACACAGCGCCCTCTATATACGCGTGCGTTCATTTTCAGACATACTTTTCTATGTAAAATCTGTTTCTTGACGTATTCCCTACCTCCCACGAAATTGGAACGATAAGTTTTGAATCATCCTGTATATATCTGATCTTTGTCATGCTATAGCACTCGTATTTCTCAACCGATTTGGATGTAACTAAGCATGTGTATTAGCCTTACCAAGATCTCGACTGAGTTCATTGGCCAGCTACGCCCGACATCTTATTTCAAAGTGGCAACCATTTAGATTTAAAACTCAAAACACAATACAAAAAAAAAAAATAAAATAGAAATACAAATTTATTTTTTGCCAATTTTTTGCAAATTTATGCTTTGACACAAGAATTCTGGAGCACTTTTTGTTTGACATCTTAAACATCTTGTTTGACATCTTAAAAAATAGAGGTTCTCGTCATATAATAGTTGAAATTGTAGGGCGGTTGAAATCACCATAAAAAAAAAACAGGGTTTGATTTATGAATATGAGTGAACGTCTTTGATCGAAAATCATCTTTTATTGTTGTAACAATTTTTCGAATCACGCATAAAACTATATACAGTAAATTCTGTCTAAGGCGGACTCTGTGTAAGCCGGAAATCTGTCTACCTCGAAAAAATTTTAAAGTCCCGGCGAACCCATAGAAAATAACATTAATTCTTGCTGCATAAGCCGGAATCTGCCTAACGCGGAAACGGAGAGGGTTTTAAGGACCCACCGAAACCGAAATTTTCCATAAGGCGGAAAATAGGATATTTTAAAAATGAAAGGCATTCGTTTATGGAACTTTAAAACTAATATATATACGTCAAATACTCAATGTTGAGCAAAAAAATTAAATTCCGTAATACTTTAAAAAAGTTAATTCAAAAGAACAGAAATTATTTAAATTTTAAGGAATTCTTGCTCATGCCATTTTTTTCCTATATAAATATGCATTTAAAAGTTATTATTACTAGTTGAGTGCACATTTATGAAAATACGTATTGTCTACAATACATGGTGCGTTCACAAAGTTTCAAGACTGGTCTGATAATTCAAAATTTATTAAACATTTTTGTACCGCGAACTAAAATTCTTCGAAATATGACCCTTGGGCATCAACACACCGCTGCCAGCTTTTTTTCCTATTGTTCATAGGCCCCATAGAAGTCTTCGCACGAAAGGTTGTTAAAGGACTTCGTCGAAGCTGCCTGGATCGCTGGTATCGTGTCAAATAGCTTCCCTTTCAGGTCTTTCTTGACCCGGGGGCACAAAAAAAAGCAGCTTGGACCAAAGTCGGGGCTGTAAGGGGCCTGCAAAAGTAGTGCCACGTTAAACATAGCCAAAACTTCGGCAGTGGCGAGCGGCGTGTGAAAGGGTGCATTTCCGTGGGGAACAATACAATCGTTTCTGATGTCTGGGCGGACGCGACGGGTAAAGTCAGTTTTTCTCTGGAGTGCTCCATCAGTTTTGGCTATATTTAAAGTGGCAATATTGCTGCAAGCCCCTTACAGCCCCGACCTCGGTCCCAGCAGCTTTGTTTTGTTCCCCCGGTCAAGAAAGACCTGAAAGGCAAGCGATTCGACACGATTCTAGCGATCCAGGCAGCTTCGACGAGGTCCCTTAACAACCTTTCGTGCGAAGACTTCTGTGGGGCTTATGAACAATAGAAAAAAAAACGCTGGCAGGGGTGTGTTTGTTCCCAAGGGTCATATGTCGAAGAATTTTAGTTCGCGGTACAGAAATGTTTAATAAATTTTGAATTATAAGACCAGTCTTGAAACTTTGTGGATACACCATGTATATTATGCTTTAAGGTTGTACTCAAATTCAAAGTGATGGCTTTCTGTCTCATTCCCGAAGTTATTATTTTTTGTGTGTGTGTGTGTAAACTTCAAATTTGTTTGTATTACAGCGGTACTAAGAAATTGAATAGCGTTTCTCATTTATTTATAAAGACAAAGGATCTTCCAGAATTTCAGTTTTCGACAGATTTTCGAGTCAGGACAACCAATGAAAGATCGTGATGAAAGATCGAATGAAAGATCGCGAGCAATTCATTATAACTCAACATCCAATCTTTTTATCGAAAACATAAAACGCTATTCGAATGACATATGCTCCATTCCAATAAATCAGGCTCTTTTGCATAAGCCGGAATATTGTCTACCACGGAAAATTTTCTGAGTCCCGACTGATTCCGCCTTAGACAGAGTTTACTGTATTCATACCCATAGCATCAAATTCTAAAAAAAATCGCTAAATTTGGCGACGAAAAGTAAGTCGCCATATGTGAAGCCAACGTGACTGTAGCTGACTAATTTGGTAAAGTTCTCATTTAAAATCTGTATTTACGACAACCGGGAATGAATCTCCTCTAATTGGATTTTTCGCATTTCAGTTACGTGTTTTTGAGTAAAATTAGCTAAAATCTTTAAAAAAAAAAGAATTAGAGAAGCTATCTTTTCCTCTCAGAGCAGGCCGGAAGAAATTTTTTTTAAAGTACATTGCTTCCTTATTTTCGTCATTGTTCTCAAGAAAAAATATAATTTCATACTTCATAACTTACTTCGGTATTACCAGATTATCCGGTCGCCCCGGTGCAACGTCATCAAGGTATTTTTAATTCGACGTTTTATTTACATTTTTATTAATGTTTTACTAATTTATATATTTTTGTAAAATAACTAGCCCCCCCCCCCCCCTGCTCTCTACGCTCACCAACCCCCCGCGCATATATAAAAAAAAAAACAGGGTTTGATTTATGAACATGAGTGAACGTCTTTGATCGAAAATCATCTTTCATTGTTACAATTTTGCTTCGCGATTCCATTCGGTATCACGAAACAATCCCTGTTTTCTAGCCAACTCCAGACGTAATTGTTTCGCGTTTCCATTCTGGATGGCTTCGCGATCCCTTATTTTCTATGCATTCAAATTTCAGATTCCACTTGGTAAGCACGCGCTCTTTCCCAAGTGCTGACAATTTTATTTTCTTATCTCCAAGCACATTAATTATTAGAGCTTACACGGTTTCATAATCATAAGAATTATTAAATATAAAATGATATATATATAGTGTTACGAATATTGTAAATAGTTAGTGCTTGTGCTTAAAAATAATGTAAATAGTTCAATTAAGCTCTATTCATAAGCTAATATTAGTTTTTGTTGCATTGAAATAATCTCAATTTGTTGAATTTCTGCAAGTATGTAAACCCTATTGGATTTCAATGGCAGTCTATGGAAATTTCGCGATATATCGCCAAGTTGGCGAAAAAAATGGCGACGTTTGGTGACAGAGCCCCCCCCCCCTTGGTAGCCCCCTTATAGCGTCAGAAATCTCTGACCAATCAGATGCGTTCCACGGTATCTAAGCAGATTTTCATTAGTCCATTTCCAAATCGTCACTTTTTTTATATATACAGTAGAAGCTCGATTTTACGAACCCGATGGGACTCATATAATGTGTTCGTATAATCGAAAGTTCGTAGATGGGATTGATATTAGTTCAATGGGATGCTGGTCGGGACCAGTACTTCAGTTCGTAAAAACGAATAGTTCGTAAAAAAGAGGTTCGTAAAATCGAACGTCTACTGTAGAAGAAAAATTACGTCAATTTGTATGATTTGGCGAGTAGTCCGGCGATTTATATAAGTTGGCGAAATTCGTCGACGGGATAATCAAGTACTACCCTTAATTCTTTATGGACACGCTATGTCTTATTTATAATAATGTGACTTAAGCATTTTTCATACAAAACAGAAAAATCCACATTAATGTTTCACAAACATTTAAAACGGTTCATAGAGCAGAGCAAAATGCAAGAAATGTATTAACATTTCAGGACAATCATACGAAAAATTTGAAAATATATCTAGCACGAAAACTTAAAAATATGGAAATAAAATTCTTCACTTATTACTAATGTAAAACCATTTTTTATATTCTCGCTGTTTTTTTTTTTTTTTATTATTTAGGTTTGGAATTTTGCCAGAATCTTACAAAACGTAATAAAACTGAAAGGGTATCTTAGATTCCATCTCTTTCAGCAGAAGAAAAATAATGCTTTTAAATATGGAAAAAGAGATCCTTCAAAAGAAAATACAGTAGACTCTCGATTTTACGAACCTCTTTTTTACGAATTACTCGTTTTTACGAACTGATGTACTGGTCCCGACCAGCATCCCATTGAACTAATGTCACTCCCATTTACGAACTTTCGATTTTACGAACACATTTTATGAGTCCCGTCGAGTTCGTAAAATCGAGCGTCTACTGTAATACTTTATGGTTCTTCAGGCCATTAGATATGAGAAAAATATTGTGACACATCAAACAGAAATACTATTTGTTTTTTATTTTAAAAAGGATATGGAGGGTAACTCATTTATCATCTAAACTCTAAAATCACTTTTTTTATGAAATATGAGATAAAAACTACTTTACTTTTTTAAAATACAGTACAACCTCTTTTATCCGAAACTCTTTTAATCGAAACTCTCGGTTAACCGAAATCCATTTTTAAAGCTTTTTTTTTTTTTTTTTTTTTAAACCATTACGTTTCTTGAATGCAAAATCCATTTTGAAAACTTTTTTTTTTAAACTACAATATACCTTGTGTGCAAGCGGTCCTTTCCGAACTATGAATACATATAAATATTTTCGATCCCCTTTCTTAGAGTTCCTTTGAATTTAACTAGAGCTCACGTAAGCTGCGGAGTGGAACGAAGAAAACGAATAAATTAGCAATTCTGAAGCTGTTGAATGTTTGACAAAAGGTTTGGCATGGTTGGAAGAGCAGAAAAACTGTGATACTGGTTAACTAATAATATTAAAAAACTCCGTGATAGAGCTTCAAAACAAAGGCAATCGAAACTGCGACAAACAAAACATTTTTTCAAACCCTTGTGATATATGTAAAAGGTACTTAATTTCAAAATTAAAATTCAAATAATTTATTCTTGTTTCTATTTTGCTATTGCTTTATTTTTATTAAGCACTTGTTACCATAATAAGAAATATTGCATATATTTCTCCAAAATCTTAAAATGGATGCATTCTCGATTATCCAAAAATTTCGATTTTCCGAAATATGGTCGGTCCCAATTACTTCGGATATTCGAGGTTCTACTGCAACAGTAGCTAATATTTTAAAAGTAAAATAACAGTCATACAATATTTATAGACATATTTTTTCCTTTGTAAAGAATTGTAAAAGCACACATTACATATGAGGACGTGAGTTTCAAATCCACCTTATCCAGAAAATCAAATTTTGGGAAATCGCAAAAAACCTCCGACTGCGTCCATTGGTTTTCATTGTAAACCAAGATTTTACAATGCCAGAAATACACAATAAAACCTGTTTTTTGCAGATTGTAGTGTTTTTTCGATGCTGGTTTGTCAATAGAAAAGATTGTTAGAGAAAACTCGATTTTTTAAATTTTGTATAAGGGGAGTTTTGAAACTCAAGACCTCATATAAATTTTAAATAATTCCAGTTCCTCTAACTTTACTCCATGCTCGATAATAAATCAATTAGGTTAACCGACACTTCACACATGTTTCATGATTCGATTTCCTTGAAATATATCTAATGGTTTTTATGGCTGCTTCAAAACTATGTACAGTAGAACCTCGATTATCCGAAGTAATTGGGACCGACCCTCTTTCGGAAAATCGAAATTTTCGGATAATCGAGAATGCTTCAATTTTAAGATTAAGGAGAAATACATGCGCTATTTCTTATTATGGTAACAAGTGCTTAATAAAAATAAAGCAATAGCAAAATAGATACAAGAATAAATTACCTGAATTTTAATTTTGAAATTAAGTACCTTTTACATATTTCACAAGGTTTTGAAACAATGTTTTGTTTGTCGCAGTTTCGATTGCCTTTGCTTCGAAGCTCTATTACGAAGTTTTAAATATTATCAGTTTACCAGTCTCGCAGTCTTTCTGGTGCTCCAGTCATGCCAAACTTTTTGCAAAACATTCAAAAGCTTCAAAATTGCTAATTTGTTCGTTCCATTCGGCAGCCTACGGGAACTCAAGTTAAATTAAAAAAAATCTAAGAAAGGGGTTCAAAAATATTTATATGCACTCGTGGTTCGGTTGGTTGGTTAGTTAGATGTATGAGGTTTTTATGGCGCAAAATCCCTTAAGGGACATTCTGCGCCAAAACACTCGTGGTTCGGAAAGGACCGCTTGCACACAAGGAATAAGATAATAGAATATGATAGTTAAAAAAAAAAGCTTTCAAAATGGATTTTGCACGCAAGAAATGTGATAATAAAGTTTTAAATTTGGATTTCGGTTAACCGAGAGTTTTGGTTAAAAGAGTTTCGGATAAAAGAGGCTCTACTGTATTTCAAAAGTGATAATTATTTTACTTCATGATAGCAGCTATTAATTTTATTTTTAGTAACTTTTACTGCAATTCAGTGCCTGTATAACTAGAAAATACATCGTATAAAGTCCTCCCAACTATCAGACGATTTCGATTTCCCGGCATAATCCTAGTACTGTGAGCGTTTGATAATCAGGTGTCTACTGTATCTGTTTCGATATTTTTGTTTATCATGCATTATTTTGAAATTGAATATAAATGGTTGGATGTGCCAATCCCAAAATTTTCTTCTACCTCATACATCTTAATATTTCAAAAAGTAGTTATACATGTTAATACATCAATATTATTAGTTCAATATTATACCAACTTTGATTTTCATCTTAAATTTCTGCTTCAGGCGACTAATCAGAGTAATAAATATATTAAATTTTAAAAATCAAAAAACCGACTGCGTAAAAAGCGAACTAATTAATTATTTCTAATCAATGTGAAACTATTTTTTATATTACTTACCTATTTTTTTTTTAATTTACTTGTATTGATGACTTTTAAGTTGTGTTTAATTGTTAGTTCCTATCTATAAACACTGTTTTGATGAGGCCTATAGATGTGTATGATGGTTAGTTGCAGTAAAGCTAGAGATCCTACCTACACAACTTCCAAGCTGTGTAATATTTAAACAGAAATTCTGACTGTAAAATAGTCAATGAAACATCGTCTTCCTTTTAAAGGACCTATCCAATGATATGCCACTCAATAGGGTGCGTTAAAATAAATTCGTATCTACCGCCATTTTTTATTTTACGGCCGCCATTTTCAATTTATAAAAGCAAAACCTGGCCTATAACCATCGAGCGGTTAAGACGAATCGATAGAGACCTCATTCATTAAAATCCATCCAGCCGTTGGGATGTTTTGAGGGTATAAAGAAATGCACATTCCCAGATACGCGTGTGAAACACATAACCCTTCTTGGCAGTCGGGCAAAAAAGAGTTAATCTAGATCATGATATTTATTAAAATAGATAGATTTTTCTTATTCTCTTGTCATCAGCTGTTTGCGAATAGCCGGCTTAGCAGGACGCGAGCTCTCGTCGCTGCACGAGCCTCCGATGGACAATAGAACTACGAAAAACCAAGGAAATTATACAAAAATCACTATCACAGCGCTCCTTTTTCGCGGAATATTTCGAGATTCAAGGAGGATCTGCTGGCCATAGCCAAAAACATACCAAAAATATTTGGTTCAATTCTATGCATAACTTCATACAATTTTCGATGGTACAATAAAGAAAATGGCACAAACATCGCTATTGCAGCGCCCCCTTCTGACGGAATATTTTCAGATTCAAGGAGAAACTGCTTGCCGCAGCCAAAAACATACCCAAAAAATTTTATTCATTTCTATGTATAACTTCATACACTTTTCGATGGTACAATGACGAAACACGGACAGGCGGACACACGGACGGACAGACAGCCATTTTGTATAAACATGTTTTTTGGGATCTCTGCCTATAAAACGTGTAAATCCGACGTAAACCGGGAGTCGAAAAAATTCCGATTACATTTTATTTAATTTATTTTTAAATTATTAAATTATTTTTAAATTAATTATTTCAAAAAATTATTTTAATAGATGTTAAATAGTGGTGGAGAAGAGAGACAATGCCAATTTCGTGCATTTCAAATTGCACAGTTAAAAATAAAATAAAAGAATAGAATATTTGCTTCTACAAATTAGTACAAATAAAGTATTCATATATTCGAAAAACTAACAGTAAGAAAAAAATTATCTAGGGGAAAAAAAAAAACTCCAATTCTCTCTAGTGCCTTTACGAACGGAAATACAATTATGTAAATTAACGCTTAGGTTTTGTTACAGTTTTTTTTTTCTTTTTTTTTTAAACTCAAAAAGTAAAGTAGATCTGATACTGATAAAAACCGATTTTAAAGATTTATTATTTTTATTTATTTATTTATTTGCGTGCACAATGGTTTTAAAGTTAAATTAATTTCTTTTATTCTTTGAAATATCATAATATGGCTGTGTTGGCAGGTGTAAATCGAGGCTCCAAATGATCTGGACACCTCTAATTTATTACAGTTTATTTCGCCTTCGTTAGTCACAGATAATACTGCCAACAGATAAGGCGAACAAAATCAGTATAATAATAGCCTAAGTCATGTGATAATCATCAGCAGTTCCGGGCTGACCGCTTCGCTTTTTATATGCCAGGCGGCCATTTCGGTACATTAATGTTAGACAGGCGCAGTCGATAAATCGCCAAATATTGTTCCATTGCCATTATTCATCTATATTATAACAGTCCAAATCATGTGACTGTCATAAACACGGTCTGACCCCTTCGCTTTTCATATGCACTGCTTTCATATTGATTGAAAAATCAAAATTATTTTTTCAAATGAAACTACATAAAAGTTTTCATGATCGCAAAGAATTCTTGGCATTTTTATATTAGAAGGGCTCAGATCTCGTCAGTAGCATTTTCTAACTCGCCAGTTAGCATTTTTTATTTTTCGCGTGGTAAATTAAAACAATGCTTTGATTTTGAAATTAAATGTCATGGTTTATGGTATTATTTTTTTTTTTTTCCTTAAAAAAAAAGTTAAAAGGAATGAATTTTAAATGTTTCAGTTTTAAATGAAAATTTTGTATTTTAAATAAAATGAGTGAAAGGATTACATTTTAAATGAAATACGAAAAAATGCGACGGAAACAGTGTTTGGCGATTTATCACCGGTGCCCATAGCTAACATAAAAATACCAAGTTCTTGATTTCTCCATTCTAAAACTTCCGATTTGGCGAAGGATTGAGCAAGTAGATTAATTATGAATAAAAATAACATGATACAATGCTTAGCATACATTTAAGAGAGACCAAACTGGTCGCCACGGGTGGCTAGTTTCTTTAAAATACTGGTATCCAGAACATTTGGAGCTCCGATTTAAGTGGCAACACTTCTTAGAACGTAACTTTGAAACATGCTGTGATGGCATTAAGCGCTTCGCAACCTGAATGCCCTTCTCGGTGTATCATTTGTTAAGAGAATCCTTATAGGTTTGAAAAGGAACCACTGTACAAACCTAATGTTAGTGTAAAAACACGGTGATTAATACAATAACTAAATTAAGTTCAGGATTCAAGCTATGTGCGACATTAAAATATTATTTTATTAGATAGCACATTCACATAAAGTATTTAATACACCGAAAAAGTATTTAATTTCGAGAAATTTCATGTTTAGATAAATAATTAGCAGACTCGCCCGGCGCGGCGTTGCCCTGGTCCGTGATGAATGAAAGTTAAATGAACCTCAGATTTGTATGATTTTGTACCTTCAATCCCCTTTTGTCAAAATTTAAATTTTTAAATGAAAAAAATCGCAAGAAAAATATTGAATTGAAGGTACGTGCTATTTTGCGTTATTTGATTTTTGAAGTCTATGCGTACCGAAAGCGAGCGAAACCACGACAAAACTACTTAGGTTTTTACTAATTTCGTGGGCATTTTCACGATTTTTTTTTTTTTTTTTTTTTTTTTTTTGTAAAAAATATTTCTACCCATCCGAACATTTCAAAATTTTTGAAAGAGATGTAAATCTGGTCTATTTAGATGCTTCGAAAAGAGTGTGTTAAAATAAGGACGGCGACTAAAATAAGAAATTTGCTTAAATTACTATTCGAAAATAGTGGTTAGTTCAATTTTCCCCCGATAGGGAGCGCAGTATGTTCTATACAAACATTACTGTACGAAACAGTGGTAAAGGGCCTGTTTTAACTTACTTGAAAGTCGATCGGTTAGTTCGTTTTCCGAATTTTAACAAATTCGCGTTCATTCTCTATTTAAAAAAAAAAGCGTTTATTTTTATTTTTGAAAATCGATTTTTTTTATATATATATATATATAAAATAAAAAGTTCTAAATCAAATTTTTGAAATTTACATACACTTAATTAGTGTCCAAATATAGGCCTAGATGCATAAATTTCAAATCTCTAAATGCTGTATTTTTAAAAATTTGATTTAAATTTGAATTTCCATTAAAATTTTAAACTGTGGTTTTTATCCACTCTGCAAAATAAAAACAGGTGGTTTTTGAAGCAGGCATAATGTCTTTAACTTCTGCAAAAAATCCTCGTCTCACAGCTAGTGAGACGAGAATCAAAAGAGCGTTTCGATTGGACAGTCTTGTGCTAGCCTCGAATCGAGGTGCAAATCTAGTCAGCGTGTGGTTTTGAGGAAATAAATTCTTTTTTTTAATTTGGCTGTTTGATGGCTTTTCAATAAGAGTGAGTTACGGTTGTTAATTAATAACTCGAATAATTATAAGAATTTTAAGATTCTGAGGCTCAGGTACATTAGGAGAGGCCTTGGACTGTCTTCAAAAAAATTTTGAGCCTGGTACGTGCCGTAGATTTTACTAGCCATCGCTCGCACACACACACGCACAGAGCGATTTGTTCTTTTAGAATAAAAAACTATTTTCAGTGTTCTCATATTGAGTTAACTACATTTCTTTGCAAAGTCCTGAAGTTATAGATTATTTAAATAAGATAATTACTATTGACTACAATGCTATGATCATAAAAAGGACATCAAAGGGCTATAAAAACTCATTACTATATTCATCATAAGTAGTGAAAGATAATACTTTCGAAAATAGCATTTAAATATTCAAGCTCTATGTCACGTTCATTCAAGGATTAAACTCAAACTAAACAAAAATAAAATTTCGCCAAGCGTCAGCCAACGGCAAAACCGCGCCAAGTGACTCAAGGCAATTATGTGAAAATACTTAAAAAAAGGTAGCTTTTTAATAGAAGAAACCAGATTAAAAAAGAAAAAAAAGTTTACTGTTTCTGCAACAATAAACAAAAATTTAAACTGAATTTTGTTCTTCTGAACTCATATAAATATACTAGCCGCCCTTGGCGACCAGTTTGGTCTCCTTTAAATCTATGCTAAGCATTGTATCATGTTACTTTTATTCATAATTTAATTTACTTGCTCAATCCTTCGCCAGATCGGAAGATTCTGATGCAGAAATCATGAACTCGGTATTTTTATGTTAGCTGAGTGTAGGTGATAAATCGCCAAACATTGTACCCGTCGTATTTTTTCTTTCATTAATTTCATTTAAAATATAATACTGTCACTCATTTTATTTAAAATACATAACTTTAATTTAAAACTGAATTACTTGAAATTTATAACTCTCAATTTTTTTTTTTTTTTTTTTTTTTTTTTTTTAAGGAAAAAAAAAAAAAAAAGGTTATAAATAATACTCTGAACTGCGACATTTAATTTCAATATCAAAGCTTTGTTTTAATTTACCTCGCGAAAAATCGTTTATGATTGTCGCATGAGATAAACTATTATAATACTGATGATATGATGGCGATGGAACAATATTTGGCGATTTATCCCCTACGCCCGGCTAACATTAAATTACCAAGTTTTCTGTTTCGCATATAAAAAGTGAAGCGGTCAACCCGGAACTATTGATGACAGTCACATGACTTAGGCTATTATTATATAGATTTACGAAAACATTAACACTGATGTAGGATTGAACGCATATTAAAAATCAAACATGATATAAATTATAGCATCATTATTTCAGTAAAGAATGAAACATTGGCCGATTGTTATATATAAATGTGTTAAAGAAATATGTTTGATCGGAATCCTTAAGATTTTAGACGCTAGGATCAAATAAAATGATTAACAAGTGCAAAGAAAGAAAGAGCCACTGCTTGAAACAAATAATAGGAGCCTTGGTATGTTTAACAAGTTGGAAATTGCACGTCGAACTTGGTAAATGAAGTGCGTTCGTACTATGACTAGTTTTATAACTGTTTTTTGCACCGCAGATTATACAGAATGTATATTTCAACTGCATTTCATGAGTTCCTATAAATTTCATTCTATTCGAAAGGTTGTAACATCATTAAAATGCACTTGAAATAATTTTTCCCATTGGCCGTAATGTAACGGAAAACATTTGACTGTCCCTGTAACTAAACTGTGTATCCGATTTTCATAAAATTTGAAACGAATCGACAAAACTTTACAACAATTATATATTTACTAAATTTCATGCCATTCGGTTGGGTAGTTTTTGCTCTGTTATATGCGGACGGACGGGCGCACAGTGGAGTATTTGACCCGAAATACTGGTCAAAAATATTTTTCGATGTAAATATAGTCCGGTTGGCTTGAAATTCTTCGATGTTATTGGGTATCGCATGTTTGGTATTGTAAATGAAGTCTATAGTCTTCACGGTTCATTTACAGAGACACCCAAACGAATTCTCTTACATTATGGTCTATGGGGAAAAATCGTTTGCTCGGTATTTTACTGATATCATACTTTTAAACGTACTGAAATTTGCATACATCACTAAAGTGTACTAAGGCACTTATTGTAGAATATGGTGTATATAGAATATATCGTTCATTTACAGGGATACATAAAAGAATGTGGCTGAAGAATAAATTTAACTATTGAAGTCTATGACCAATAATTGCTGGAAGTGCGTTTGCAATTGTGACAGGCGTTTTAAAATAGAACATTTTTTTTTCAAAATATTACTTCGTGTGGATACATTCTATAGATCATATACAGGGCTGCACAAAAGTTCTCAAGTACATTTCCATTTATTCACGGAAATGGCTGAATGGACATTTTTAACTGTGTTATGCGTTTCACTGAACTAACTTTTAGCATACTATGAAGTAATATTTTATATCTTAAAAGCTGAGTAATTGTAAGTAAGATTTTAACACTACACGTAATAATGAATATACATTTTATAAATATTTTGACAATTAAGAAAAAAAAAGAGTCATCATTTAAGAAGAGAACAAAGAAAAAAGAAGTTAAAATATTAATTTACTTAGTAGATATTTTAAAAATATACATAAATCACATGTCCATTCCCTTAACATTACCGAAGGGAGTTCGGAATTTGAGCGACTTGTAACCTTAACTATTTACTGTTTTTAAGAGGAATGTAATTGTTGATAGGTTTGTCTTATTCGCTATTAATGTTTTTAAATTTATTTAATTTTACTATATATAAAACTTATTATTTACATTTAATAATACTTATTACATTTAAATTACATTTAATAATAATTATTGCATTTAAATTATGTTTAATAGTGTTATATTTAATAGTAGGTTCAGTACAGTGGAGTCTATATAGTATAGATTGCTAGTTTTTGAATGTATTTAATATTACCAGTTTCAAAATGATTTTTTAGAACTCTTCTTCATCACTTTCTTCTTGGCTTTTATCGGGACTACCATCAGACCTTGCTGGAAGAAGAAGTTGTAGGATCTCGCTATTGTATGGCTTGCTCTTTTTAGTTGATAAACGGAGTTATTAGAAAATATGAAGTTGCTTATTTTCACGTACATTTTATAAAAGGAAAAATTTTAATTAAATTTTCTTGGTGCCATTTATCAGTTTTGGAATTAAAATTAAGTGTTCCTTTTTAAGGACACCGCCCTCGAAAAAGGTTAATTCCCTCCTTTCACTCCTTATGTTACACACATGAGCCCCAAGAACTAATTAGGGAACCCTTTTTCAATAAATAAGTATATACAATTTGAAGGCGATCGGATATTTCTATAAAAAGCATCGAGTTGCGTGCGTATGTACGTACTTACATACAGACAGAATATGTAGGTGCAAAAGCTCTCCGGTAATATCCTGTGAGCTAAAAACCTGCAATACGACAGCAAATATATAGTTCTTATCTCTTCAATTCGGTGGCCGCAAAACAGAGTATTTAAATAGTCATCTCGAAAAAAAAAATATATAAAAAAATGGCACCAATATGCGGAAGATTTTTTTGCAGAAATTGACACTCAAGACTATAACTAATACGATTATAATTCAAACATGGCGGGGCAAAGTGCGGCACATATTTAAAAAGCTTCCGATATGTATAAATCAGAGCAAAAAACCCTTTAAAAATAACCCTTTTACACATTTAATGTTTTTTTATTACATTAAAAATGAAACTATTTAAATTAACACATAGTTTAACACTAAGCTCTGACCTTTGTTAAACACGTAAGCCCTGTTTAGTTTCAATTCAACAATTCATTGAGTCACAAAAAAATTATATTTAAACATAACAGTAATGCCAAAGAACAACAAAAATCACGTCTTCTATGAAAGAAACTTCCTCTTCAGCTGAGGCCTGGAGCCACCCGATATAACTCAGGTTCCTAAATTGCCATAGGTCGATGCACCAGTTAGTCAGCTATTAAAGAATATGATTTTTACACTTGTTGACGGAATTTTAATTTCTGCATTTCTGGCCAGGATTTTGGGTCAAATACTCCAGGTGCTACGTATTTATATAATTACGAACGCACCTAAAAATGGTAACTAGCATTCATGAAACTGAATTATCTGAAAAAAGAGAAAAACATATTATAAAAAGACTTTCAGATAAGAAATAAAACTAACAAGGAAGGTCTCCTTACTGGGCATACTCAGAATATGTTGAAAAAAATGCTAGTGAAACTACTCATGTATGTGATAAGGGATCAGTCAAATTTAATGGCGGAATTTCAGTAGAAAGTCTATAAAAAAATAGAATACTTTCGAATATTTGGCGCGAAAATACGAAACTGGCACGCGATTTGGCGAGCAGGATTTTTCCTCGCCAAAAGCAAACGATTTTAATGCATCTGAAAATTTATTAATTGTTTTTTAGAATGCACGGTTTTTAATGAATTCAAAATTAATCAATTAAAGAGGTTATTATATATTTTTTATATTACATATATATGTTGCTTGTTGCTGTAGGTATTTAATTTCATCACTGTAAAAATTTTTTCTATGCTTTGCAAGTTGCAAATATCTATTTTAAGTTATAGTCAGCTGACATTTGATTTAACATTTCCATATCGAAGACGAAGTCGTTTCCATAGCAACAAAATCAAATCGACAGTGTTCTATCCGCCTTATTTTTGAGCTTGAAATAATTTAAATCAATTTAAATTTTGTTTTAAATCGTAAAATATGATATTTAACTTTTATTATAAATACATATAAATATATATCACAAACAATAGTTAAAACAAATTAAAAATGACAAAACTAAAGTTATGTAAATTAAACTTGTATAAACAAATTCAACATAAAAAGTTTTTTCCTACATAAAACCGTATTTTTTTTTCATCGCCAAACGGTGATAAATCGCCAAATAAACGAAAATTTCGTTATTTTTTTACGGACGCTGTATCAGGGTTCCGCTAATTTTTTTTTTTTTTATAAACATATATATCCATATGAGAAGAACATTCTGTAATTTTTTCAGATTTTTCTGAGTATGCCCGTATGGAGACCTTCCTTGTAAGTGCTTTTGGGGTTACTGGGACTCAGTGCACTGTAAAAATAATCTGTAGTACTACTTGAAAATCTCTGGGCAACTGGGATTCCATGAACGTTTCTAGTAACCAATACAGCTTTTTCTTAAGTAACATTACTGCATTTAACTTAGTAAACAGCATATAGATGTCCTTAGTGAACATACTAAGAAATCGTTAGTAGCCATTACAGGTGCTTTTTTAGTATGTATACTAAGAAAGGTTAGTAGTATTACAGATACTACTCTTGTATCTTCGCTAAGAAATTGTGCGAACTGAATTGTGCATTAAAAGTGAAAAAAAGACGCTGTTGGCGCCATCTTTGTAGAATTTCGGAAGCAGCTATGTTTATTAGTGCGGGAGATTTATGTCGGGTTTTTTACCTCGACAGAGACCAGAACTCACTATATGGGGTTTGGGAACCGAGCGTTCTACATACAGGGTGTCCAGCGAATAAGACCCCGATTTCAAAATTAAATATCTCAAAAACAAAGATCAATAGAATTATGCGGTAAACGGTATGTTTATTAGCTAAGCTGTAAAAATGTTATACAGAAGTTTCAAAATTTAGTTACAAAAACCGTTAACAGATGGCACTGTTATCGCAATGCCTATAAATTGTGCTTCGAAGTCCAGAGCACTAACGTCTCATTCCTACATGTTTCCCTATGGAAGGACGAAAAGTGAGAAAGTCCACTTTTTCGTTGGGGTGATGTGCAGAAGTGGAGACATCTGGTCACAGAATTATTGAACCAGCTTTAATTGTAGAGAATTTCAATTAATAGAATTTTCAATAAAAAGTTTAGAAATCATTGTATTAAGAATTTGTTAAAATATTTTATTAAATTCAATTTATAATGCCATACAATTATTTAAATCAAATGCATATACTTAGAAAAATAATTTTGTAAATTTATTTATTTTTTATGTTTTAAAATCATGGCATAATATTTTGGTATTATTGTTTATACCTGAATTATTATAAATAGAAAAGTATTTTTGCACTTTTCGTTTATATTTTTGAATCACGGCATAATATTTTGATTTTAGTGCAACACATATGTTTCTTTTCCTTGTAAACAAAGTTTTAAGGACAAAAATTATGCATTGAATTATTTCATTTTTAAAAGGAATTAATGATAAGTCATATCATCAGCGTCGAACCAAAAGTATTTTGGAGGCTGCACTCCTTTCTAAAACTTCTGATCATATCGCTAGAAGCTGCACTATACTTCTGTACTCAATGATAAAAAAAAAATTAAAATGAGTTTTTAAAATTAAAATGATTTTTTTAACTTAATTAAGTTTTTAAAAATATAAACTTTGTATTTTTCCATTCAAACTATTTTCTACAATTAAAAAAAATGATTTATGAATCATTATTATAAACGCTGAATGATTAAAAAAAAAGTTTTTTTTTTTAACTTAATTAAATTTTAAAACTGGAAACTTTGGACTTTTTTTTATTCAAACTTTTCTTCATAATTTAAATAAATATTAAAAAGTGAAGATTTTCAATTTTTTTCTAATCCTCCTCTGCTTGGATTCGATTCCACGATCTACCAATTAGGAGAGAAGAGACATACCACAGAGATACTGGTATCCAGAACGGAATAGCTTATAATAAAATTTGAAACAAATCTCAATTCTGTCAACTCATGACTGCGCTTCTGCACATCATCCCAACTAAGAAGTTGACTTCCCACTTTTCGTCCTTCAATAGGGAACCATCTAGCAATGAGACGCTAGTGCTCTGGGCTTCGAAGCACAATTTATAGGCATTGCGATTACAGCGCCATCTGTTAACAGTTTTTGTAGCTAAATTTTGAAACTTATGTCTAACATTTTTCGGCTTAGCTAAACCGTTTACCGCATAATTCTATTGATCTTTGTTTTTGAGATATTTAATTTTGAAATCAGGGTCTTATTCACTGGACACCCTTTACCTTGCTACTGGGGCCGTGTTTGTAAACGATTTTAAATGCGAGGGGTGATGAAGCTGATTCTGCTGTGTGTTGGTATTTTTATAGGACTGAGCGTAAATTTATTGGTGCTATTATAATTCCTCCAAGTTTCAATTAATAAGCTTAATTTTTTATTAGGGTTTTTCTATGCTTATTGGATGATTAGAATATGGCTTAATTAATATAATTCTTTGCTGGAATTTTCTTTGCTTAATGAATGGTTTGAATATTTTCTGAATTCTTTATTGCAGAAAAATAAACAATTTCGAAGTGTATTTTGGATAGAATAAATTTCAGGTAAATTTAATTTGAGGCGGTGTTCAGAATTTGTGACAGATTTTAAAGACAGAGAAGGACGCATGCGCAATAAGCATTCAGTTACAGCTATTTTCTTTGTAATGTTACTAGCAGTGACTGGTTACAGGTTATTTTCTAGTAACTGCTATAATATCTGTAATGTTACTAGCAGTGAATGGTTACAGGAGATTTTCTAGTAACTGCTATAATATCTGTAATGATACTAAGTACTTTTTAGTAAAATCACATACTTTTTTTACAGAGTGGTTGGAAGCAGCGAAACTACAGTATTCGCATCCTTTACCTACTTACTCCAGTAGTTTTTGTTGCAGCGCGCTACATTTTTTGTGATCTAAATGTACCGAGAAGCACAATACAAAAAACAGTCGTTTGTAGTGAGTAGTGCAGCTACTTTTCATGCTATTTCAGAAATGGACAAATGTGGAACTCTACAAATCACGTGAACGCAAGTTGCTTCTTTTGTGCAAAATCCGTGCTCCTTGCTCAAATTTTCGCATCTTAGCTGTAAAGCTTAACAGGAGGGCTTAGAAATGCATCGCATGAAATCATGGAATCTTCCATTAACTAGTAAAATAATCTGAGAAATTAATTTTCTTTCTGACAAGTCTTTAGAAAAGTGGCTGACCTACTTCTTAGATACACCCGTTCTTTTAAATAAAATAATAGAGTGTATGAAATTTGTAGAAAATAACGAATTTTTATTTACGAACCCTCTTCCTTTTTCAGTCATCTCGCTTGGCGCGCTATGGTTTGGTCCTAGCCTAACCCTCGGGATGGTTTCTGGTTTTAAAATTCGCGACCTGGCATTTTTTTTTGGTAATATGTTTGTATTGTATTGTACTTTTGGTATTTGCAATATTAATAATTCTATACATCGATAGTATTAGATGTGTATGTGTATATATATATATATTTTAAATAATGTATTTTACTTGTTAGGCAAAGTGGCCTTAAACCATGTTAAACTCCAGAGGTTGAAATGTACTTCCCCCGGGATTACACTACAACTCTAAAACGAAAGCTGGGTTCCCGGGGCGATCATCTCTGTACATCTCTGACAACACTTGTCAACTTGCTCGTTATTAGGTCTCCATGTTTTAATGGCAGGATTCTTTATTTCAATTTCTTCATTTCCAGATTTATTTATTGTTATCACTTTGAGTTGTTTTTCTGTAACTTTCTAAATTATAAAGTTATACAATTCAATATAATTAACTCTCAACAAATCTCAATATACACTTAACAGATCTAGCGTGTGATGGATAATTAAGTAAACAAATCTATAGGTTAAATACATGAGTCAATGGTAAATTTTCGTCCAATGCAATAATTATTGTAAGAATAGTAAATAATATTTATGCAGCATAAATATTTTACATATAGTGGTAGTCCCTAGTTATATCGTACGTTCAGTTTCTTAGCTAGTTTCGCTGGTCAAATAGCTCGTTCATTGGTTTCGAGCCTCTCAAAGAATAAGCTATAGTAAAATCGCATTTTTCATATAATTATATTTAAATATTGATTGTATTATGTGTAATTTAAATAAGAGAACTATAATACGTGTACAAAATAACATTTTGGCGAGAATCACAGAACATTTTATTGCACGTTAACTTTTTTAATTTTTCAATGCCCGTGATTATATCGCTTATTTGATTGTTTTCCGTCAGACAAAGTGTAACCAGAGGTCACGGTATTATTTAATCCATGACCTCAATTTCGCGTGCAGGTCAAATCTTTTGACAAATTCTGAAAGTTGCGAATTAGTTTTTAGTCGCTATTTTATAACTTTTAGTTGCTATTTTTATAAACAAGTAGTTGTAGTTGCAATTAACTACATTTTCGATAAAGTAGTTGTAGTTGTAGTTCATCGTAATAAAAATTTAGTTTTTCTGTCCACTAGTTGAAAGTATTGAAATCATTCAACAATACTCGATGATTCGCGTCAGTACTCTCGATGCAGTAAACCCAGAACTAATTCAAAATCTTCTTTTTGTTGTGGTTCTACGAAATCACCGCAGTGTCCAAAGAACCCTTATTTTACGGAAAATAAAAAATATATTTGTATGTTAAAAAACATGTCGAATTTGTTTGATTGTATTCCGGCATAAGCTATTTAACGAGGGGTCAATGTGTAATTTAATCCGTGTACTCAATTTCGATGACAAATACTGAAAGTGGTGGAAGTAGCGGCTACTCTTGACAAGCAGTTTGTTGTTGCTACTTTTGAAGACAAGTAGTTCAAGTTAGCCATACTTTCGGCAATGGGGTTATCCATATATGATGCCACACTTTTTATCAATATTTTTGACCCCCTCCCCCCCTTTGTCACAAAGTGTCACATTTTACCACACCCCCTCATCCCCTCTTGACACATGTCACGCTATATTACATAAACATATACTTGCAGTTCAAAAACAAAGTAGTATATTATAGATCATATTTCAAATTTTATTTTTAAACTTTTAACTATGTGTTTTAATGACAATTGTGAGCATGATAATAAAAATGATTCGTGTACTTATTTTGTATGAAATAAGATTAAGATTTACAACAAAAAACATAATTAATGTACAATAGTAATAAAACATTAATATGAAAGAACAATTAAAAACAGTAGTATTTTGGAATTTAAAATGGAATTTAATATATTTGGCTTTACATGTTATCTTTACTGTATAAACACAAAATACTTTAATTTCAAAATAACTTTAAAATTTAATCTGCTAAATTTTAATGCTTTAATTTTAACCAAAATGTGTGATGTCACACTTCTTCTTACCCCCTTCCACCCCCTTGTCACAAATTGTCACAATTTCATGAACCACCTCCCCCCTCCAAGCGTGACATCATTTGTGGATGGTCCCAAAGTAGTTATAGCTGTAGTTCCCTACAAAAAAAAAAAAAAAAAAAAAAATATTTTCCCGTCGAATGACTGGGAGTATTGGAATAATTGAGTCATAATTAATGATTTCCATCAATTTTCTGAACACAATAAACCTAGGACTGATTTGATGTCTTCTTTTTGCTGTTGGTCTACGTAAACTTTCCAGAGCACAAGTAAACATACTTTACGATAAATAAAAAAGAAATTTGAATTTTTAAAATAATTTAGACTTAATTTGTTTCCAAAATTGACCATGGAAATTATGTAGTTTTTGTGGGAATTTAATTATGCTAAAAAGTATGGCTAACATATGATAATATTAGTTGATATGTAATAGCGCGAGAACATTCATAAATATTTCCTTTTACGTGCTTTATAAGAATTAGTTTCACACATTTTCCTTCATTCATTAATTCACTCCACCTCTTTCCGCTAATTTTCTGAAAGACCAAAATAATGCACTAGTGTCTCTGAAGGCGCATGAGTGAATTTGAATAAGGTTCCATTTATATTACCAACAGAATTCCCAATGTATTTTGACAGGTTTATTCTTTTGTTCTGCGAAATCTTGCTATTAAAGATTTCCAATTAAAATGAGGACTTCTTCGCTTATTCCGTAAGATTTTGGTCATTTGGAATGCTTTCGTTTATCAATTTATAATTAAACTTCATTCACTTTCTGCTTAGGCTAATTCGAATGACATAAGGTCATTTTGTAGAGAAAGTATGATAACAGTGCTGCCATTTGTGGATTTTTCACGTTAGATAAAAGGAGTGATAACGGAATGCAGTTTGCGTGATAAAATTATGCTTGCCTGCAAAGATGCACATTATTTAGTACATTCGTATATTGGTTTTATGTGCAGTAAAATGTAATTATTATCATCTGATGTTTGATAAGCTCATTTCTCAATTCTGAGAAATTGAAATATAGATAAAATTAGCTTAGACATTGATATTTTAAGCGCCAAATAAAAACAATTTCTATTTTTAAGGGGTTACACCAATTTGCCACCCTAAAATGGTCGTTTGGTTGCATAGGGTTTTATGGCGCGAAGACTATTTAGAGACATGCTGGGCTAATTCTAAAATTTAAGGTTTTTGGGGTGAATTTTTTTGAAAGCAAGACGAAGTGTCCCAGCAAAGAGGAAATTGCTGGCAAGCAGCAAGATAGGTGCTGGCAATTATGGAGAAGTGCTGGCTGATGGTCTACAACTATATGACCACTGCTGGACAGCTTCAGTCAACTTTGTTGTTGGAAATCAGCAAATAAAATTCTGGTGGGCATCCAATTTATCTCATGCGCTGCCCCCCCCCCCCCCCCCACTACATGGAAGTGCACGAGCTTTTGCAGTATTATTGCTGGAAACCCTTACGCTAGGTGGCGCTGCGAATATCGAAGACATTGAGTATTTGAACACAAATTTGAAATGAATATCTTAACACAATTTAAGCTGTGAAGCTAATTATTTTTTTGAAATTGTAAAAAATATAACACCACTGCCACCAACAAAATAAATAAGTAAATGAATAAATAAATAAATTCTTTATTTCAACGAACTTTTTTTCTCTCCTTAAATCTGGTTTTACTAGGTTACAAAGGATTTCGGTTTTCATAATTTACGCAGTTCAGAATCAATAATAAAAAAGCGTATAAAATACATAGGATTTCTATACAATAGACTAATTTCTATACCAGTTTAATGATTGGGAACGTAAATCACCAAAGAAACTAACTTGAAATAGTATAATGAGAGCATGAAAACTCCGAGCAGTCGTAGCGTACGTTGAAAGCACTTGTTCATGTCCGATCACGAAAACCAAACAGCATCGAGCGCGGTTAGTATTTGGGAGAGTGACCACATGCAGTTCAAATATTTCTATAGGCATTTCTATTATAGACATTTCTATAGCTCTTGGTGAAACTAACTTATAGTAAAAAGAGCCATAATTATATAATACTTTGTTTTTTATAGAATTCTATAAGAAATATTTGCAAGGGAAAGTGCTGGGCCAGCAAAGGAATAGCAGTGGGATTGGTGCTAGCACTGCAGGAAAAGTGCCGTATTGAAGTAATGTGATGGCATACCAATGCTGGCCTGCTGTTGGCCATCACTGGTGGGCCAGCTGCATTCGGCTCGGACACTTTTGGAGATGTTTAAGTAATGGCACCCTTGCACTTTACCGCTGATAGCACTGCTGGCTGCCATCTTTTTCCAGCTGATGGCCCACTTTTTCTTTCTTTGCTGGGGTGTATGAAAATCCTATTTAAAATAAGTTATTAATAATATATTAAAGTAGAAAATTATGTTACTTTTTAGTTTGACTTGACAGCTGATTGGCGGAACCGGGAACGCCTCGAAAAAAAGGGTCAAACGTCAGATTATAACATCTCCCGGTAGACTTGATTTAGAAAAATGCAACAAGGAAAAGTAGTTTCTTCAGTCCAATAGCCAGCGAAATTCCTAGACGTTTAAAAATACATACTTTTTTAGTGTAATGGATCAATAAAAATTAATCGCTTTTTTTTCTTGTAGAAAAACAAGATATCAATATTTTACAAATAAATGTATATTTCAAATAAAAAATGTGAGACGAACACTTTTCCAAAACACAAAAGTGATTGATTAAAAATTGGCGGGGCTAGAGTGTACGCCAATTTCGAAAATGCTGTTCTGAAAAAACGAAAAAAAATTTTGCTTAAAATTTTAGTTACTGTTTGAACGCACTTTCACTTCGGTAGCACCAAAAACACCCTTTCACTTTCGATATTGATTTCTAACTAATAAAGTACGAGTGTCATGTTAGAAACAAAACTTTCCAAATTTTGAATTTGCCAAAGTGGTGTTACCCATTAAACTTACTCAACTATTAATTTTTTAACTTATAGTTTTACTCACTGTAAAAAAAAAAAAAAAAAAAAAAAAAAAAAAAAAAAAATCCGTTAAAATACCAAAATTTACTGGCAATAGAGACGCCAGCACTATTTTCGTATTTTAACTGGAATTTTCCACCGTAAATTCCAGAAAAACGAAAAATTTTCTGGTGTATAATAATAAGCTCGACGCAGCAGGGGTCGTTTGGTAGCTTTAGGGCCCCAAGTCCTCCTTTCCCGCTTTTCGGTGTCTTTAATTTGTGTAATTTCCCTTTTAAATTTGTCCGGTTTTAATTTTTGATTTTTTTTTTCAACTTGGCTTCCACTAGAGTCTCTTATACTCGGGACGTGACTGGGGACCTATGAACCTGGGTTCTGCAAAAGAGTCGGAATAAGTGAAGAATAAAGGACCGGGGACCGAAAGAGGCCGTTTACCACGGCGGCCTGACTGCGAGTAATACTCGCACTTGACCGTTTATTTTACATGAAGATATCAACCATTATCTACTTGTTACAAAGTTAGTATGTTACTGACGAGAATTATAAGTGTGTGAAATGGCTTGTATGGTGAGGCCATATATTTGTATTAGATTTGTATTCGAAATTAATCTGTTCTCAAAATTTATTTCCCTTTCTTCTGTTTAACGCTAGCATTCAAAAATCATTTCTAATTTAGGTCTAATTTAAGTGCAATCGTTATACTCACATAAATATTCTTTTTGTTTCTGTTAAAAGCTATCATTCAGATAAATGATTTATTTGTTATTTCTAATTTAAGCACATTTCCTTTCCCCGCATATATATTCTTTATTGATATTTTTTTTTGTTAAACGCCGCTTCTTTTACAAATCTGTTTACATAATCTAAAGATCATATAGTTAACTTTAAGCTTGCTGGCGTCTCGTAAATGCATTAAAATACACACAAATTTCATTTTCACTTCGGCTGGTAAGTAGATATTTGTCATTAATTATCCTCACCGTTAGAATTTATGTAAGCAATAGTAGGTTTGCTTTATTATTTCACTTAATAATTTGTTTCCAAATGTGGTTTCTGTTCTTGTCGTTTATCTGGTTCAAATTTTAATATCTCTCCCAGTTTAACGGTTATTTTGTGATTGAAATATTGTCTCAAGACAGATGTATTTTTGGCGTATGATATTATGCAGATGGAAGAACACTTCACCTCTGCTCTTGCTACTGATAACACCGCAATACTTTGCTTCCACGGGGGCCCACCACTAATTTTACATCTTAGCCTTAATAAAGATTTTCCATGGAACTTTCACCTGAATTATTGCCTAGTGGACATTCTTTACATGAAACGGATCCATGACTGGCGTTTGCGAAATATACAGCGTTTTTTTGTACTACCAATTTATTCCATATAAACCGGCCTCCAACATCATTATTTTCCAATATTTCAACAGCTTCATACATGGTGCCTTGAATACAGTTTATCGGGAAATAATTTATAAAAAAAGAAGAAAGGCTTGAGTGGTGGCCCTCCCAATTTTTCCAGATTTCTCTTCCTGTTTTTATTAAATCATTCAGAAGTATTAGTGCTGGATTTCGTCTAATTAAAACGACTTTTGGAAACTGGCATTGTTTATGTGAGCATGACATCTGCTCGGGACTGGTGCGGATTATTTGTTACAAACTATGTTCGGACATTATTCTCGAACTATGTGGTAAACACAGCCGTAGCCCCTTGTCGCAGTCATGAACTTACATCGATGACGGCGTGTTATGGTGCTCTCTAATGCAGCTTGCTCGAGCCGGCATCCAAATTTCCCCGTCTAGGCTTAATGACTTCGCTTCGGTTCCAGGATTGCTATGCGATGTGCCGTGCTGTCAATTGGTTCCTGTCTGCATATCCGCTGGTAACCGATTCCGCCGGCATTTCGCGGTTTGTTTCATCTACGTCTTCTCGGGACTGCAGAGGCCTGTGAAATCAGTTTCGTTTTCGTGTTTATATCTGGTGTCTCAAATTCGCTGGTGAAGACGTTGTGTTGCTGCAAAATATCATCACTGCTAATGTGATTTTTATGACTAAGGATATGCCGCTCTTTCAGTTTCGCATCCCAATACGACGGAATTCGTCGATTTCAACTTTACAGTTTTGATTGAAGTGTGACAGTCCTATTTCTACTGATAGTGGTATGTGCCGACAAAACTCTGCCTTTTAGCAGAGTCAACATATGTTTTTCTAGGGAATGTGAGATATGCTCGAGGAGTTGCTCTTCGTGAGCTTGCCTCCCATGTTTCAAGCATGTTGCAGTGCGGGTGCAACATACTCTGGTGGTTACAGTAAAAAAAAATCGCGCATAGTGAAGCAGATAATTAAAGGCATAGTGCGCGTAACAGTGAAACACACTGCATTAAAATATGGGTTTGAGAGGGTTATGGAATACATATGTTTTTCTTTATTATTATTACTAGGGGATCGTACCCGGTCTTCCCGGGTTAAAGAATATAGGTGAAAACATTTTTTTAATTGAAAACTAATAATTTTTTTATATGTAATAAATTTATTAGATTGACCACTTACATTAAAAAAACATTTTTCGTATGGAAAATACGAATTATACAATCAAATAAATTTTTGAAATTTATCAAATGTGATATTTTCTTATTAGCCGCATGCTAAGAGTTATTTGAAACATTTTGCCACTTATGGCATCTTTTTATATTCTGATAATTTCAGAGCTTATACATGTCTGGTAAATTTGTGTTTTATTTATATTATTTTATTTATTTATTTATTCATAAGGAAGTTTTTTAATGGATATTAGCCGTAAGAAAATGATGAACTCTTTATTTTGCTTTAAGGGAAAACGGATTAATTTTTCGTAATTGAGCTCCGCGCGATATAGATAGATTAAAAAATATTTCATGCTTTAAAATTGTTTTTAAAACCATAGACAATAAGTAAACTTTGTAAACAAATGCCATTTGAAAAAAAATCCTATTTGGTGATCTAAAAATTTAAATTGTATGATTACAAATATGTTAGATTTGTGTTTTTTCGATATTATTCTTTTATTTGTTTATAAAAGTATTAATTTCGTTAATTTGTCTTTCACAAATATCTTAGATTGGTGGTTTTTTTAATATTATTATTTTATTTGTTTATAAATGAAGTATTAATTTCGTTATGCAAAAATAGTCAGAAACAAATGCTAAAAATGTTCGTTGCTTTATTTGCAAAATGTTTATTATTATTATGTATTGAAACCGACACGTGATAAGATAAACTTTAAAAAAACATGCTTAAAAATTATTTTAGAAAATATACTACATCAGTCAATGAATACAGTTTTTAAACAAATTGCATTCAAAAGTAGATTTTTTCCCTATGCGACGAAAATTGAAAATGTACGATGGTCAGAAGATTAAAAAATTGCAGTAAAGAAAATTTCAAGATCGAAATTTGATCGTGAAGTGTTGCCATTCGCAAAATGACGCCAGCGTTACGCACAGATACGTTTGTTCTTTATAATATAGATACTTAATCAGTAAAATATAATAAAGATCAGTCATTAGGACGTGGTTATTAATTGAGGCTCTTATGCTTGGATTTCCGGATTTCTCTTATGCTTGAATTTGCATACGCACTTCTCATATCCATATTCATCATTTTTAAAAAATTTGTATTTTGTTTGATCATTTAAAAAACATTTTAACTCAATTGAAGTCACGATTGTCAGCAACATCTTTTATGTGAACAGACGCACAATTTACTTGAGATTCTAATCTCAATTCTGGAGAGTAAAAATTTCCGTAATTTATGTTTTTTAGACGCATTTGTGTTGAAATGTTTAGTTTTATCTAAGAAAATGACCGTTTTCTTTTAAATATGACTTCATTTTCACTTAAATAAGTATTTCGCCTAGTGTCTGAAACTTAGTATCAGTACACATGCAGAATAAAAACAATATAGAAAATTTATGAGGAAAAATGCGTGTTTTCAAAAGCAGTATGTCATTTTCCGTTATTATGCCCCTAATATAGTATTCTGCTCCTAATGGGATTTTGCGCCACTATATCCTGTACAACAGTTTTTATCAACAATTTTGAATTTTTTATCAGAAAATAACACGAATAAAGTTAAAAATACCTCATTATTTCTCTCTTGGCTGCAATAATGAAAGCTATCTTTTTCATCATTTTGACGAAATTTCATAAAATGCTTTTAAAATTAAATTATAAAAGTGGGGACATTAAAAAAAAAAAAACAGATAGTGCGATCACATCTACAAAGGAAGAGCTTTAAGTAAAAAAAAAAAGAAATAGTAAAATTGGTTCAGCAGAAAGATCGGGGCAGATGCCTAAAAAACAAACTTATGTTTTAAATGTATAGATTATATAAAATTAGGAAAAATTAAATTAAGCAAATTATGTTATTTTTATAAACTTATATAGTAGAATGTCCAAAATATTAGCAAAAAAATTTTATTATTCGAGAGAATTATCGACAAAAACTTCAGGAACACGATATTATTTTAAACAAATAATTATTATTTATAATAAATAATTAATATTTTAATTATTATTAATATTATAAATATATTAATAATAATATAAATATATAAAAATATTATATAATAATAATATTAATATTTATAATAAATAATTAATATTTTAAACAAATAATTTTTAATTATTTGTTTGCTTGTCTAACTCGGCGAAGAAAATCCATCCAGGTGAGAATCATCATTTTCTGTAATATAAATCACTATTATTTGCATGTCACCTCTCTTTTATAAAGACACTCTAAATTTTTGTAAAACGTTGCGTTTTATCAGTGTGTGATTTCGATTACATTATTTTTAAAAGTGAAGCATTTTCACCTGTGAAGAATTTCAAGGCAGCTGGGCTGTGAAAATGACGCACTTTTACAAAACATAATTCAGGTTTAAGAATTAAATTACAGGCTTTTATATAAAATGACGTCATTTGCATCCGCTAAGGCAATCCCCTTTTACAATCCAGTTTTAAACTTCATCTATAGAAAAGTATGCATATGAGGTCATTAACACGGAATAACAGACAATATTCTTGACATAGCCCATATTTTAAATTCAACTTTTTTTCAGGTTTTATGAGAAAATGTCAACAAATAGATACAGTATCTCCTATTTTCGACTATTTTCCGTTTATTTTCAATGAATTTCAATAGAAATTAAGTACTTTTGTTGCCACGATAAGAAAAATGGTATTAAAAACTACAAAAAAATTAATATCTCAAAAACAAATTGAGATACAGCTTTCAAACAAATTTCATTTATAAGAGCATTTTTTTTCCTTATACGACGGTGTAAAAATTTAAAATGTGCGATGTTTAGAAGTTTAAAAATTTACAGTAGAGAAAACAAAACCAAAATTTTATTTCAAATTTCAAACTGTTGCCATTCGCAAAATGATGTATGCGTTACGCACAGATATGTTTGTCCTTTATAATATAGACTAGGGGATCGTACCCGGTCTTCCCGTGTTAAAGAATATAGGTGAAAACATTTTTTTAAATTGAAAACTAATAATTTTTTTATATGCAATAAATTTATTAGATTGCCCACTTACATTAAAAAAGCATTTTTCATATAGAAAATACGAATTATACAATCAAATAAATTTTTGAAATTTATCAAAAGCGGTATTTTCTTTTTAGCAGCATGCTAAGAGTTATTTGACAAAGATTTTGCTACTTATGGCATCCTTTTATATTCTGATAATTTCAGAGCTTATGCATGTCTGTTAAATTTGTGTTTTATTTATATTATTTTATTTATATATTCATAGGGAAGTTTTTTTTAAATGGATATGAGCCGTAAGAAAATGATGAACTCTTTATTTTGTTTTAAAGGCAAACGGATTAATCTTTCGTAATCGAGCTCCGCGCGATATAGATAAATTAAAAAATATTTCATGCTTTAAAATTGTTTTTAAAACCAAAAACAATCAGTAAACTGAGATGAACTTTGCAAACAAATTCCATTTGAAAAAAATCCTATTTGGTGATCTAAAAATGTAAATTGTACGATTACAAATATGTTAAATTTGTGTTTTTACAATATTATTCTTTTATTTGTTTATAAAAGAAATATTAATTTCGTTAATTTGTCTTTCACAAATATATTAGATTGGTGTTTATTTTATATTATTCTTTTATCTGTTTATAAAGGAAGTATTAATTTCGTTATGCAAAAATAGACAAAACCAAATGCTGACAAATGTTTGTTGCTTTATGTGTAAAATGTTTATTATTATTATGTAATGAAACCGGCACGTGATAAGATAAACTTAAAAAAAATCATGCTTAAAAATTATTATAGAAAATATAATACATCAGTCAATTAAGATACAGTTTTTAAACAAATTACATTTAAAAGTAAATTTTTTCCCTATGCGACAGAAATTGAAAATGTACGATAGTCAGAAGATTAAAAAATTGTAGTAGCGAAAATTTCAAGACCGAAATTTGATCGTGAAGTGTTGCCATTCGCAAAATGACTTCAGCGTTACGCACAGATACCTTTGTTCTTTATAATATAGATACTTAATCAGTAAAATATAATAAAGATAAAATAATAGGATGTGGTTTTCAATTGAGGCTCTTATGCTTGGTATTCCGGAATGAAAAACAGCAATTTTCACCGTCTCAAAATTTGCATACGCACTTCTGATATCCATATTCATCATTTAAAAAAAAATTGTATTTTGTTTGATCATTTAAAAACCCTTTTAACTCAAAACTTGAAGTCGCGATTGTCAGCAACTTCTTTTATGTGAACAGACGCATTTTTTACTTGAGATTCTAATCTCAATTCCGCAGAGTAAAAATTTCCGGAATTTATGTTTTTTAGACGCATTTGTGTTAAAATGTTTAGTTTTATCTAAGAAAAAGATCGTTTTCTTTTAAATATGACTTCTTTTTCACTTAAATAAGCATTTCGCCTAGTGTCTGAAACTTAGTATCAGTACACATGCAGAAGGAAAAACAATATAGAAAATTTATGAGGAAAAATGCGTGTTTTCAAAAGCAGTATGTCATTTCCGTTATTATGCCCCTAATATAATATTCTGCTCCTAATGGGATTTTGCGACACTAAACCCTATACAACAATTTTTATCATCAATTTTGAATTTTTATCAGAAAATATCATGAATAAAGATAAAAATTCCTCATTATTTCTCTCTTGTCTGCAATAATAAAAGCTATCTAATTTTCACCATTTTGAAGAAATTTAATAAAATGCTTTTAAAATTAAAATATAAAAGTAGGGATATTTAAAAAAAAACAGATAGTGCGATCACATCTACAAATGAAGTGCTTTCAGTTAAAAAAAAAAAATATTAGTAAAATTGTTTCAGCAGAAAGATCAGGGCAGATGACTAAAAACACACTTGTGTTTTAAATATATAGATTATATAAAATTAGGAAAAATTAAATTAACCAAATTATGTTATTTTGATAAAATTATAGTAGAATGTCCTAAAGAATAGCATTAAAATTTTATTATTCGAGAGAATTTTGGACAAAACTTCAGGAACATGATATTATTTTAAACCACGAATTATTTGTTTGCTCATCTAACTCAGCCAAGCAAATCCATCCAGGTGAGAATCATCAATTTCTGTTATATAAATCGCTATTATTTGCATGTCACCTCTCTTCTATAAAGACACTCTAAATTTTTGTAAAACATCGCTTTTTATCAGTGTGTGATTTCGATTACATTATTTTCAAAAGTGAACCATTTTCACCTGTGAAGAATTTCGCAGCAGCTGGGCTTGGAAAATGACGCACTTCTACAAAACATAATTCAGGTTTAAGAATTAAAATACACGCTTTTTTATAAAATGACGTCATTTGCATCTGCTAAAGCAATCCACTTTTACAATCCACTCTTAAACTTCGCCTATAGAAAAGTATGCATATAACGTCATTATCGCGGAATAACAGACAATATTCTTGACTTAGCCCCTATTTTAATTTCAACTTTTTTTCAGGTTTTATGAGAAAATGGCAACAAAAAGATAGAGTATCTCCTATTTTCGACTATTTTCCGTTTACTTTCAATGATTTTCAATAGAAATGGGGTACTTTTGTTGCCACAATAAGAAAAATGGTATTAAAATTTATAAAAAAGTTAACATCTCAAAAATTAATTGAGGTACAGTTTTCAAACAAATTGCATTTAAAAGAGCAATTTTTTTTTTATACGGCGGTGTAAAAATTTAAAATGTGCAATGTTTAGAAGTTTAAAAAATTGCAGTTGAGAAAATTGCAAAACCAAAATTTTATTTCAAATTTCAAAGTGTTGCCATTCGCAAAATGACGTATGCGTTACGCACAGATATGTTTGTTTTTTATAATATAGATATTTTACTTGAAATTAATATTGTGTAAATTAAATTTTAAATGTGTTTTTTGATGGTGCATTTTAGATTTTTCTCATGCCCATACACATAATTACAGTGCAAATATGAGTAGATATTTTTTATATAATTTATGAATACTGTGTTTTCATGCATGTCTCTCACTTTCAATTTAAGACTTTAATGATTACAAAATTTATAAATGTGCTTTACTTAACTTTAGATATAGATAAAAATATTTGTGTGTTTATTGATAGATAGTATATTTTGACAGCAAAGTGCATATTTCATATTTATTTCGCGTCATACATGCATGTATTCACAATGTTTTTAATATCCTATATTGGTTTTACATACATTTAGATAGATATTTTTGGTAATAATTCTTTGATTTTGAGAAAGTTTTTTAAAAATGTGTGTTCTTGAATAGAAATTTTTGCATTTGATCCAGTTATTTTATACTAGGTTAAAAAAAAAAAAAAATTGAATCTGACTTTTGCGTAGCGAATGAAATTACTTAAGATTAAGGCATTTTTTTTCTTTTAGAGGTTTTTTTTTGTCACAATTCATAATCCGATTTCAGTGTAGTTTTTTTTTTTAAGTTGCATAATGTGTAACTTTCATGTAACGTGTTCTCTGAGTCATGCACAAAAAAAAAAAAAAAAAAAAAAAAAAAAAAAAATGCCCATGATATTGCTGCAGTAATTTTTATGGCAGCAGGATTCGTGCATTTTTGCTTTCTTTTAATAAGAAAGAATGAAAATATTTTTTGTATATAAAGTGTCTCTTTTTATAATAAAATATGTATGTATAGGTACGATTGTACCTATAGTTATTTTTAAATGCAGAAACTTTAGGGTATTGTTTGGTGCTGCCATGTGTCCATGTTCATTAAAATAAGTAAGTATTTTTATATATTTTCTACATTTTCAAGTTTACATAGGGGAGACCGGGGCTAGTTGACTACAGGGGTAAGTAAGCACAATCCTCATAAACCGCCCGTTTGTGGATAGATTGCGCAACCAGTCACAGAGTACATTTCTTCTTACTTTTTACAATCCTCATTGTAGTTTTGCAGCGATACCTACGTACAGTGCACATTTATTACGATTTTTCTGTTTTTTGCACTCATAAGTAATTTTTTGCTGCTTCATTCTTTTTCTAATTTCTAATACTTATCTTAATAATTGCGATTTTACTTGCCCAGTTTTTCTTAGTGTATGATTAACTATACCTACCCCATATGTGATTTACTTGGATTATTTATGGTTAGATGGTTACGTATCCCTTTTGTGAAGAAATTCATTATGGGGATAGTAGGCGCATTGAACACGGAGCAAGTTGTCTCGGTGTCTGGTGCGTGCTGGTAGCTTGAAAAACAGCAAACACCGAGAAAAGTGGTTGTAATGCAAAATTTTTGGCATACGAGACTTGCCCAAACGGAGACACTCGATTTTTTATTTGTGACAACTGTAACTCTGATGATGATATCGAGTAGGATAGAAGATACTCAACGTTAATGTTTTATTCATTATTTTTATGTCTGTATAATTTAGAATTTACATTGTACCGCGATAACGCCTTTGTTTAAACTTACTGATAATAATGAAATTGATTTCTCTTAACTGCGTGTCTTATTTGAGTTTTTTTTAAATTTGTATAAAGCGTGTGCCAACTTACCCCATAGGTATAGGCAACTTGCCCGTGACGGGGTAGGTTGGCGCACAATTTTCCTTTTACTTTAGGCTTCTGCTAAACATAAACTACAAAAGCTACAAACTCAAAACTCCGGGTATTTATAGCCCAAAGCCTGTCCTTTAAAAGTACAGTTAAAGTTTCATAAAAAAACTTAAACAAAAAATTAATAAAAATCAAAAACTAAAAACTGCGCCTACTAGCTCCGGTCTCCCCTACCTTTAAAATTATTTGAGAAAATGTGGTATTGTACATATTTTTGGAATTTCATCGCCAGTCGAGTACACTGCTATTTAATATTCAGTATTTTTATTAATTTTACTGCTAGTTATCTAGTTTTGCTATCTCCCTACATTTTCACATGGAATTTCTCTGATTTTATCACGGGATTCAATCAGTGTATTTCCTACGTATTTACATTTTTGTCATATTATAGCGCATATCTAGGCATTTACATTACATTTCATGTTAAAAATTTTACTTTAATGTTTAAGTATTCACTATGCCTAGGCGTACATTTTTAATTGTTCGAAGTGCGAGTGTTTCATTAATTAAGCTGTTTCCTAGGTCTTGCTCTCTTACGTTTGCATATGTTTCTTGTTGGAGGTAGATGAGGTGACGACCTCTTTTCTATTCGGATAGGAAACTTGGCCACTTACACCCTTTAAATTTATGCATCTTTGTAGTTTATCATTCACAGCTATGTAAATTTTAAACTTTTCTCGTAATGCGAATTTTTTTGTTCAGGTTTTACTTGACACATTGGCCTAGATTCACAGAGGCATTGTTTATGGCTTTCTGATTAATTTATTAATTTGTACAATTTCATTTCAATTTCTAGATTTCATTGTGGCATCCAACATATTTCTACACCTTTCATTGTAATTTTGTTTTGCTAAATTACAGTTACAACTGGATTTTGTTTAAAAATTCACGTGCACGTTTTGTTTTTGCATATGCTATGTGGCTGGTCCACTGATGTCTAGGCTATGCTGATATAAATCGTACATTGTATTATTTATTGGGCATTTGCATTTTACTCCTGTTTTTCCAATTTTATTATTGCCATTCACTCAAGATGGCTTTTACCGGTTACACAAACACAATTATGTCATGAGAGGTTTTCAACGATTTTCCACGATTTACGCACGCCATGTTTGAATATGTCTTGACGATTGATATTTTTGGGACTACTCGATTTTATGCTTTCCAAATTTTACAATTTTTATTGTCATTTTATTTTCTATTATCCTTTAAAATTAAGTTAACTTTTATTTTTGGACCATTTGTTCATTTAGATATGCAGCATTCTAGTCCAAGAGCTGTTAAACATTTTAGGGAAGGTATTTGAGGCACCCTGAAAATTTGTGCAACACTTCTTTTGTAATGGCTGAATACAAAATCGAATGTTTGGCTAAAGGATCGTGGCCCAAAAACTGTGCCAGACACGTGTCAAGTGCCATTTTTTGACTACCCCCAAAAAAAGGTATTTGAGGTACGCTGAGATTGAGACAGAATAATATTTATACTTAGAAAAAAATATTTTGAAAACGGCAGACACTTTAGTCGGCCCAAAAACTGTGCCAGACACGTGTCAAGTGCCATTTTTTTGACTACCCAAAAAAGGTATTTGAGGCACGCTGAGATTGAGGCAGAATAATATTTATGCTTAGAAAAAAATATTTTGAAAATGACAGACACTTTAGTCGGCACAAAAACTGTGTCAGATACGTGTCAAGTGCCAAATGGCACTTGACACGTGTCTGGCACAGTTTTTGGGCCACGATCCTTTAGCCAGACATTCGATTTTGTATTCAGGCATTACAAAAGAAGTGTTGCACAAATTTTCAGGGTGCTTCAAATAACTACTCAAAAATGTTCAACAGCTCTTCTACTATTCTTTTTATTAAATGGTAATTACACTTTAGATTTACTCGACAGTATTTTTTTTTTTTTTTTTTTTTTTTCTTTTTTTGTATTCTATATCATGTTTGGCATTTCTTAATGAAAGATTCGGCAGTATTCTTTTATACTTTCTCATATTGTACATGGGAATTCTGACTCTCTTGTTGTCAGAGGATTTTGCACATCTTTTGTACACACATACTGTTGAGTTTTTCATATTCGAATTTATACTGTACAAGTGTTAGTTTTTGCAATTTTTACATGGTGCCATATTGTTTCTAGCTAGTTTTGGTTACTCAATTTAATCCTTTTTCAATAAATTCTTGGGAGATAGGTTACATGATTCATGTAACGGCTTTAGATATTTGAGTCGCAATATACTTTTCTTTTTAGTCTTTTTATGTCGCACTTTGCTTACGCATTTAGGCATGTATACAATTTTAATTTCATGTCATGTAAGTTACTCTACACACAGCAATAATACATTGGTGTTTCGAAGTATATGGGCTGGTGTTTGCATTTCATTTTTTTTTTTTTTTTTTTTTTTTTTTTTTAGTTGTTGCTGTTTTTCAGTGTGAGATTTTAAAAAGTTGTAATAATAAAAAGTTTCTCTTTTAACGATATATTTTTTTTTATTAACTGCTTTTGAATTTTTCACAGTTACACTACTGTTTATTTGTTTTCACACAAACATGATTTTTCACTAATGGCAGGGATATGTACAAGGAAACATGAGAAGTTTTTACATGTCGCCATGCATTTTTCACCTCTTTTTAAAGGAACTTAAATTTTATACTTAGGTAATGTCATTGGGATACTTATGGCGTACAGAAGCACTACATTTTTTTTTTTTTTTTTACACAATTACATGCAACAATGTTCAACGGTCAAAGATTTTTTTTTTTTTTACACACGTGCTTTCTATACTGCCATAGTGTTTTATGTACATACTTCTTCGTTTAAAAGCATTTCTTTGTAACTTATATTTGGCAACAAGGTTCACATACCTTCTAGATTTAAATTTTCTTCAAGTCATTGAATTTCACATCACTATTGGCACACATGGTTACAGGTTAGTATAAAAGAAGAGAGAAAGGATAGTAATTATATGTGCAGGTCAGTATTTATATTTTCATCTATTCTCGCTTCTAGACACCAACCATAGTTTTAATCCAGTCATCTAGATAGGATTTGTTTTGTAAACATCATTGTTTATCGCCTGATATTACACATCATAGGCTTTACATGCAGGTTTAATTGTTATTTACTAGTACTTTTTTTAAATTCAGGTATATTTTAGATATTTAGAGATATCTTGGTAACATTTATGCAATACATTCACTTGTTGCAGTTTTTCAAACAGGATGGCAGTTGGCAGTACCCAAATATTTTTCCTTTTTATGATTTAACTTCTGCATTTTTCTATGTTTAACTTCAAGGGTCTGTTTAGACAATTTATTGAAGTTACAAATACCTGTACAGATTGCACTGTGCAGTGGTACAGAATTTCTAATTTTTGAAATTTGAGTATATTATAACATTGCTTTATTTACATTTGCTTATTTGATTTTTATTATTATTGCATTATATAAATAGACTATGCTAGCAATTGAATGCCAGTCGGCTTAAAAGATGATTTGCATACTGAGTCATGCTATTTTCAATGTAGGCCTACTTTTAAATTTTATGTGCACTTGAACTTTTACCGTCTCAAGAAGACGAGTTTTTTTTATGGTTTCTGGACTAAAGAAATAAGAGACCAAATGTCATGTATATGACAAATTTTGATGGTACCTAGTGTATGCAAAAAATAATTGCATATTTTTAATGTACATGTACTCTTTTTTTTTATAGTTCCGATAGCTTCCGTCTTCCGATAGCTGCAAAAGTTAATTCATTGTGTTCTGATGTTTATAATATGTGTACGCATCTGTGTTGGGTCAAGTTTTGCCTATTTTTTTAAACATTGTGAAGGGGGAGATATATATGGCGAGGCCATATATTAGTATTAGATTTGTATTCGAAATTAATCTGTTTTCAAAATTTATTTCCCTTTCTTTTGTTTAACGCTAGCATTCAAAAATCATTTCTAATTTAGGTCTAATTTAAGTGCAATTGTTATACTCACATAAATATTATTTTTGTTTCTGTTAAAAGCTATCATTCAGATAAATGATTTATTTGTTATTTCTAATTTAAGCACATTTCCTTTCCCTGCATATATATTCTTTATTGATTTTTTTTTTTTTTTTTTTTTTTTGTTAAACGCCGCTTCTTTTACAAATCTGTTTACATAATCTAAAGATCATATAGTTAATTTTAAGCTTGCTGGCGTCTCGTAAATGCATTAAAATACGCACAAATTTCATTTTTACTTCGGCTGGTAAGTAGATATTTGTCATTAATTATCCTCACCGTTAGAATTTATGTAAGCAATAGTAGGTTTGCTTTATTATTTCACTTAATAATTTGTTGCCAAATGTGGTTTCTGTTCTTTTCGTTTATCTGGTTCAAATTTTAATAACTTTCCCAGTTTAACGGTTATTTTGTGATTGGCGTATTGGCTCAAGACAGATGTATTTTTGGCGTATGATATTATGTAGATGGAAGAACACTTCACCTCTGCTCTTGCTACTGATAACACCGCAATACTTTGCTTCCATGGGGGCCACCACTAATTTTACACCTTAGCCTTAATAAAGATTTTCCATGGAACTTTCTCCTGAATTATTGCCTAGTGAACATTCTTTACAGGAAACGGATCCATGACTGGGGTTTGCGAAATATACAGCGTTTTTTTGTACAACCAATTTATTCCTTATAAACCGGCCTCCAACATCATTATTTTCCGATATTTCAACAGCTTCATAGCTTAGAATATAAAAAAGGAAACAAACCGATTAAAAATATAGTTAAATATTAAAAAGAAAATCTCCTGGCTATCTATATTATAATGCTAAAACGTTTCCGTCACTAAGGATGATATTATAACTATAGTCGAAACCATGTGGCTACATCATATATTTATATTCTAATGATTATACATATTCTAATATTTATTATATATACTCTTTCCAAAAACCGAATGATTTAAAGTAATATATGGTTTTAAATATTAAACACTTACTTAAATTAACATCTGTAAGAAATATGCAATCATTATAATGAATTTAATAATTATTCAAAAACGGCTGTCTGAACCAATTTAATCAACTTAATTTTAATTCCACAAAATCGAAATTTATATATGCTCTTGTAATCTCAATGATATATTACAAAACTAATGAAGAATTTCGAAAATTCATCAGAGGTTATTAAGGGATTATTTGATTTAGTTTGAAAACCAATTTAATTTAATGCATATTTGCTGCATGGTTTTAAATAATGAAAATCACATAATAACCTATAAATGCCAAAGTCAATACTGCTTTTAGTATGTTGGAAATTTGTTGAAAAGTGGACCGTTTTTCATATTTATACATGTTCTTATATTGAAACTATATGAATATATTCACATTTTCATAGAAGTGTTTTATGAAAAAGGTTCCCGAGGTTTGAAATATATTCATAGTAATGTATTTAAACTAATTGGTTAATTTTTTAATCTTTGTTATATTAAACATCTACGAATCGAATTGGCTCGCAATAAAAAAATTATAGTCAAATATTTAAAACTACGAGTGAATTTTAAAATTTAAACATTATTTAAATGTACGACAATCGCACCTCCAGATAATATTATTTACAAGACCTTAGTGTAGCACTTTAAAGTATAGTGTAAGTAGCGTTAAACACTGTGAAAAGCGTATAAATTTCACAGCCATTTAACTTGTGAACCGTTGTAGCTACAGTAATAAAAGTACACATAGGTAAGTGAATATTCGTTACACAATAAGTCGATATACTTAGAGTCAAAATCCGAAACTTGGCTAACCTATCTCAGAAACTTCTGACGATTTTATAAAAAAGTCAATTAGAAAATTGTTCAGTGTCACAGGTGTAATAAAGAATTACCTAAATGTGCATGAATAGCGTAAACCGAAAACAAAAAAATGCATACCGATTTTGCGAATTGCATCATTTCATCTCCATGAACTCTTGAAAAGAATGATTAATTCATTGATTTGCAGCTGACCGGAACTAATTGGACCATAGCCAATAATGTTCGGCTTCTTCTATCTTCAACATACTGTTTAAGTGCAATTTCCGATATTTTTATCATACTAAACTTCAGTGTAATGGGATCAAGACAGTAGTTTCGACGGAAATTCGACCAATTTTATTTATCTATTCGTTTCCGGTTTAGACTGTTTGTGCAATTGAAGTGTAATTTTTCACTAAATCAGGGCGCTAAGAGATTTTCTAATTGACTTTTGTTTATATCTCTAAAAGTTATTGAGATAGAATCTGTAAATTCTTCGCTTCGTTTCTAGTGGCGTTTCATTGTGTAGCGAGTACTTATTTTCCATTGTGTTAACACTACTTTTATAACCATAGGTAAATCTGTTCACAAATTAAATGCCCACTTAACTTTTACGTTTTCTGCCCAGTACTAGCATATGTGAAAAAGTAACATGATTAAAAAAAATGCTTAAATTTCTTTAAAAAATAAACTTTCTTTGTATAATTAGGTAGATGGACTAAAAAATAAGCTATATAACTTATTTTTCTAGTAACATACTGAAATTAAATAAAGTCGTTGAAATTTAGTTTGTGTAATAACTCTCCAGACACGGAATATGCAATTGAATTGAAGATCAATACAGATAACAAGGTGTATGTTCCTTTCTTACGAAAACAAATTATTTAATATAGTCATGTGGAACTTCGGATAGACGTAGTAGCATGATAGTGTCTTTTCGAAGGCGTATGGCAAAATTTAACGAAGAAAAATGTTTTATTGAAATTATATTTGAAATGTTTTATTTAACAAACAAATCTCTAGCAAACCTCGTATGGCAAAATTTAACGAAGAAAAATGTTTTATTGAAATAAAACAAAGGATTAATTCTAGATTAAATAATTTCACATTAACAGCAATATAAAATGATTGATGAAGGGGTCGATGGGTTATAAAAGACAATTGCTGGATCAATTAATTAAGTCGCCACAAGTCGATTAGATAGTTCATGAAATCTAACGTCTGTGATTTAGTTCAACGATGAATTAGAAAGTCTTTTCTACCGTATAAGTTACACGCTCAGCTCTGACACATAGTTTCAGCATTTGACCTTCGGCCTTAAGTTCGAATTCAAGAAGTCTTTCACTCTCGGAATGCCTCCGAGAAAATCCCACAATTCTGAGACTTTGTCACTCTCCACCAGGTAAAGACCTGAGCCTCTTCTCTCAAGAGTTCAAACTTAACTAACTTATTTCTAATCAAGGATCTACTCTCATAATCCCTTGATTTCAGAAAACAATAGTGACTCACTGGCCACTAGAAACGTTTCGTTTTTGATATCACCTGCAAACTGTCATCTGATAGGATGACCATGCTATTGTCTCTTTTTTGGAAAGCGTACTTTCGCTTTCGTCTGGTCGTGAGAAATTTCTTCTGCCTCCATTTCACTTTTACTTTCGCGGCGCATAAAAGAAATACCAGACCGGCTCTGTATTTATTTATCTAGTTGTCGCTGAAGTGTCATTTACGAAGATGTATTGGGATTGATCGACTTCATTTGATCTCCCCAGCAAAAGATGGGACTTAGCCGAATCGCAGCCTGTTTTCACAAATACATGGGATTTCCTATACCCAGTAGTATCTGTATATATTTCAGGGTCTCTCATGTAAATTAGTAGATTAAGTTTGATTTTCTACAGTCATAATGTTTACTTTCGGTAAGAAATGTGATGAATCTGACTTCAAATTTAACTTTATCAAACAATAAAGCATATTTACGAAAGTTAGTATGCGGTCAAATTAGAAGGGAAAATTTACAGAACGACAGGTATAGATCGGCAAATAAAATTCATAAACATCTTTCAACTGTCTTTGAAAATGTATAAAATTCAGGGGAAACTAATATTCGGTATAACAGTTAATTTCTATAGCCTTGTACAAGTTTTAAAAAGTCACGTGATATACCTGTGTATGCATAAATATAAAATATGTACTAGTATGTCCAACGTACAGTGATGAAAAAAATATATGTCGGTTTGCAAGAATTTTATATCTTACTTTTTTTTTTCAAAATATCATTTGTGGCACTAGTCACATGATGCAAGAAGAAATATCTAAAAAGAGTTCATCTTCTTAAGAGCCAGTAGTAAAAAATGCATATGATCTGAAACATTTGAAAACATAGCTTGAGCAAATTTATAAAAAATATCAAAGTAAGGTTCCTCAAATATCTAAATGTAAAATCACTCATTTACTTTCTCTATGTCTTTGTTCAAGTTGGGAATCTTGCCAGAAGCTAGCAAAATGACATAAAACTGAAAATGTGCCTTAGATGATATCTCTTTCAGTAGAAGAAAAATACGTTTAAAAATGAAAAATAATCTCTGAAAGAAAATAATACTTTATGGTTCTTCAGCCATTAGGTAGGAGAAAAATACTGTGATATATCAAACAGAAATACTATTTGTTACTTCTGTTAAAAATGATAAAAGAATCAATCTTTTCAGCTTTTGAAAGGATTTTATTATTAAAATATAAAGTAAAAGTTCATTGTTTTAGACTGTAATAGTTAATGCTTTAAAAGTATAATACGGTTCAATACTTTATAAAATTTACAGATGATTCTATTTCATTTATAATATCTTTTAATCGCATAATTTTTGTCTGAACTTAAAATGAAATATTTGTGAAATATTTTATGAATCAAGCATTTGTTCAAATTAAGTATAAATATTTATTATATAAGTATACAATTAAGTATAAAATTCAAAGTAGTATTTTTAAAATTTTATATTGAATAACTTATTTAAGCAGATAATTCTGTTAAGACAGCAGGTATCCTATACAATAAAAACCTATTCACATCGTACCTAAAAATGGCAAAAGAAAATACAATTATGATCCAGATAATTTTCGAAATTTTTTTTCAAAGTATGATCTTTTATCCCGTGAACGAAAACAAGTAATTTTTAAATAAATAAATAAAACCGGCTTCAAGGGGTTGTTTATCCCTTAAGGCACTGATATTTAATTGTTACTTGCCTTTTGGCAGAGTTGCGTGAGAATGTTTTGCCACAATTGAAAGTTTTGTGGTAAGGTAACCTTTTATTGCTATTCACATTTATTCTAAATCCCATTGTTGGCAATATTTCTCATTTTAACACACAGTAAACTGTGATATATTACAATTTTTGTCGGGTTTGTGTAAAAAAAAAGACGCCATGTCATCTATTCTAAAAACATAAATTAGTACTGTATATCTCAACAATGTACCAAAATTTCGCGACGATAGAAGAGGAAAAGAAAACAGACTGGTAAAAGAAACGTACCATTTTAGGATTCTGATGAAATTTATCTATGAGACCACCATTCAAATGAATCGAACAGAAGAAAAAAATCAAAAAATCAGTGCACCCGTTCAAAAGTGATACATGGGGATGCATAAATAACATAAACAAAACAAATCCAACTGAATTGCAGAATTTACCTCATTGGAAGTCTCTTATTAAACCTTTCTGGATATATTTTATTATTTGCCTAAGGTTTAACAACCGTATATTTGTTAATCCTAGATTACGTAATTTATAGCATTTCAGTGTATTTTATACTGCACCCTGTGCTGTTGTAGTTAACATTTATTTAGAAATTTAGTTCTTCGGTATTTTTTTTTTTATGCAGTTTGAGTACGGTTCTCATTCCGTAAGTTAAGTAACTTAGTCGAAAGACAGAGTATTAACCCATTTGTGCCCGAATTTCGGTTTTCTCAAATGTTTTGGTAAAATCACTTTAAAATAATGCAAAATGAATTGGAAAAATACCAAAAAAAATTACACTTACATTTTTTTGTATTTATTTAATAAAATATAAAAAAAAACTGCATATGAGTATTTCTAGTAGAATAATATGCATAATTACATGTTTTATCTATATTTATATTTAAAAAGTTTTTAAATTGTATATTATGTACACTGTAAAGAAAATTCTATAAAGTTACTAAAGTTTTTCTAGGATACTGGGATTCCTAGAACTTTTTATGTAACGGCAACAACAAAAATTCATGTAACAGACACACTTCTGCGCCGAAAATCAAAAAATCTGTAAGGTTACTAAGATTTTTTTTAGGAAACTGGGATGCCTAGAACTTTTCATGTAACTGCAGCCAGAGTTACAGATAGAATTTTAGTAAGATTACTGTAATTTTAGCAGATTCATTTGTAAAGTTACAGATTTCTGTTGCTTTACAAAAAGTAGTTTTGAAGATTTGCAGCTTTTTTTGTATAGTTGCAGGCGAAAATTTTGTAAGCATGTAACTTTACATCTGTAGAACTACAGATTTTTTTTACAGTGTACTATGATTAGTATTTTTATGAACTACTACATTTATTTCTTTACAGAGACTAATAACGTTATAACTATTATTAATAATAAAATAAGAATAATCGCATTGCTGACTTAAAAACAATTTATTTCATAAATATCTTCAAAAGCAGATGACATAAATAACTGCCTCCTACACTGTAAAAAAAAATCTGTGAAGTTACTAAATTTTTTCAGGAAACTGGGATTCCTAGAACTTTTCATGTAACGGCAACAACAAAATTTCATGTAACAGACACACTTTTGCGCCGAAAATCAAAAAATCTGTAAGGTTACTAAGAATTTTTTTGGAAACTGGGATTCCGAGAACTTTTCATGTAACTGCAGCCAGGGTTACAAATAAAAATTTAGTAAGATTACTGAAATTTTAGCAGATTCATTTGTAAAGTTACAGATTTTTGTAGCTTTACAAAAACTAGTTTTGTAGATTTGCAGCTTTTTTCGTACAGTTACAGGTGAAAGTTTAGTAAGCATGTAACTTTACACCTGTACAACTACAGATTTTTTTTTACAGTGTAAATGTCCAAAAAAAATATGTGCCCATTTGTGCCTAGAACCCTATATTTTGGACGTTACAAATATGCATAAAAAATAGGCTTGAACATTAAATTTCGCAATTTAAAAAAATACGTATTTAAAAAAGTCTACAAGCTAAGATTATGACTTGCGATTTTGGATCCTTCATAGAAAAAATACAAGTAAACTTACTTTTTACATTTCGCCATCTTGAAAAATTAAAAATTTATAAACACCGAAAAAAGCCTTCATTTAAAGAAATAAATATTCATCTTCTGCTATCATCTCTCGGTAATAGACAAAGACATTTATAAATATCAGGTTGTAACAAAATTTTTCTGCCACAGCTAATACGGTCTGCGCAAACAGTTCGCGTTGACGTGTTTGCTCATATTTTGTCAAACGATTTTCGGCGTTTGAAAGAACGAGACTTGCTTTAGAACACTGTGTTGTGAAATTTGTAAAAAAATATCATTATCATTATGTACAAGGTGGTTGAGATAGAACTATCATGCTACCAGATTAGAACCATCATTTACTTCGAGATCTGTTGCTAAAAGTCAACTACAGAATGTCACCGAATAAAGTGTACAGCTTCCGGTACTAGTGTTGTACCGTATTACACTATGAAGATTTGGCGGAATGGTGGTTATATATAATATTACAGTTAATTATATATATTATAATTAGCATTATGTAATGGTGATTTGGCGGAAAACTTTCGTTACAACCTAATAATTATTTCATACAATTTTCATGTTATAAAGGAGAAGAAAAAATATACTTATTCGTGAAAATTTGAAATGTCCCAAAAATGGGACGCTAGGCATAAATGGGTTAATAGTTGAAAATTTGAAATTACACAATAACACTGTGTACCCATGCACTTGTGTAGTACTTATTATAATGTATATAAATTATATCGAAAAACAACAGCAAAAAAAAAAATAATAATAAAAAAAAATTAAAAGAAATATTTTTTAGTAGATAGACTCGTCAAAAATTGGCGGTAAACAGCTTAAATATTCTATAGAAAAAAATTGATAAAATCGTTAAAATGTCAGAAATTTTTACAAAAAATTCCTTATCAATAATCAAAATAAATAAAAATCTCTTTTTTTTTTTTTTATCCGGGTTCGCCAACGGCTGATTATTAACTATTATTACACGGATATATACAACAGGGCATTTTCCAGAATATTAAATTTCAGTTCCGAAAAAGAGCAACTCCAAAGTTTTATCTTCTTAAAAATTCTAAAAATAAATTTTTGAAAATATACCAAATTTGTAGATCATTTTTATTTCTTTATTTAATGGACAATTACAGGCCAAACCTTTTCATTTAAAATTTAAAATACAAAATCAATAATTAAAAGATTTGGGGATGTTAAATATTACTTAATAGTAATGTAGAAAAAAAAACAAATTCTATAACTTTTCCTCGTAAAATAAATTATAATTTACATTATTAATCTGGGTTATCAAAACGCTAACAATATCAGAAGTTATTTTATGCCGCGAGCGGGGTTCGCGGCATAAAATGAGCGGGGTTCGTTTTTCCTTTAGAAAACCAGAATTAAATTTTTTTGGCGCCATAGGACATAGATTTTTACTGAAACGAAAGAATTTCAAAACTGGCTTCCCAATAAGTTTAGTTATAGAAAATCACCTTAAAATACTTATTGCAAATGACGTAAGAATTAATATCTTATAATATATATTTTATCTTACCTGATAAGTAAACTAAACTTAAAATCTCAGTTTTCTTTTTCAAACGTTGGTATTAACTGGGTTTTAATTTTCTTAGGATTTCACTATTTTGGGCAACAGGTTTGTTTTTCTTAAGAGTAATTGAATATTAAATTCCTTTGTTTTAAATTGTTTAACCCTCTCGTCACCCAGAGCCTCATATGAGGCTCCTACTTCGAAATGCAATATTTGAAAGACAAAAATTATTTTTGTTAATTCCAGCACCTAGTAGTAATAGCATAAATATCACGATACATTTACTATTATGACTTTACTTATGTTTCAGCATTTAATAATAATAATATTAATAACAGTTTTATTAATTATTAATAAACCGTTTTCGTTTCTTTAAATTCAAATATATGTTTCACTCTTTAAATTTAAATTAGGGACTCCTTTTCCGAATTAGTAATTTGTAATAAAAGATTAAAAAAAACTACTAATTTTTTATGTTTGTTTAATCTGGTTGTAATACGACATTTTCCAAACGTCTTAAAAAATTCTTCCTTAGACTATTTTTATATGAAAAACACGCAACATAACTACAATCGTTAGCTTTCTGTAAAAAACACATTCGTTAAATTTCAGTAAACTGTAACTTCTGTGATTTCGATAGCTACTTTTAATTTTGTTAGTGTAAAAGTAATTTTTCCCAAAATTGTAAAAAAAAAATCAATGCCGAGAGGGTTAATAGCGCTATAAACAGTTCTATGACAGATCCCTTGAATAAATGAAAAAATCTGCTATATGACTGCAGTTCTCAATACTACTTTTAGACAACTAACTTATGTATAACGTTTTCATGTCCTTGGTCACATATGTGGACGTTTAGTTTTTTTTATAATTACTGTCAATAATAAAAAGAACAAAAATTTTATAATAACTTATTCACTAGAAAATCCCTCAAAAAGAGAAGTAAAAATTTTATGGTTTGGCTGCACCGTTGTACAGTTAGAGATATAAAAAAAACGTGTAGTAATTTTTCGGCAGTCAGTATTGTTGGATTATTTGAAGAAATCGTTAATATTTGATAAAAAATAATATCAGATATATCAGATATATAAGTATATTAAGTTTTAATAATTTCTAGAAATGTAAGAAAGAAATTTACCGTTAGCTTTTGTTAAATTATAAGAAATCATTTCACTCATAAATTACAATTAACATTCAGTGGCCATAAATATGGGCGTTATTCTTTTGTGAATTTTCATTTTTGTTTCCTTTTTTTTAGCTTTTTGAATTCCTATCAATATAAAATGAATAAATCATTTAAAAAACATTAAGGCTTTTTTTCTCACCATAGGAAATTGCCCCTGAATAGGTTAAAAACACTTACCCTTTGATTATTTGATGCATTGAACAATGAAACATGCAATAAAATATAAGAAAATTAAAGACAGTACACCAAACCCTACCAGTAATAAAATAAAAATTATATTTTAATTTAAATTTTTCTGACACCCTATATAACCCATTTTAAAAAGTGGTTTTTTTCCTTCTGCAACTGAATAAAACGACTGGAAAAATATGGGGGTCACTCCGATCGATTTTATTTATTTAGAAAGTGGTCGTGGTCTGCATACAAAACTGTTAATGTTTCATGTAATAGTAACAAATCTGAAGTACTAGAATGTTTGGGCAGCAACGCATATTACATCCCAATACTTCTTAAAAAGTGAAATATAAATATTGGGTAATATTCAATAATATTTCCAATCATTTTTTAGTCACTAAAACCTTTGTTAACGTTTTTAATGTTTACAACATTTATTTCAAAGTTATAACTGAAACTTAGATGATTTTATGCATAATTTTGAGTTCATTGTACAAGTTCACAGACACCACATTCAGGAGAACAAGTTTTTCTGGTCATGAATGATAAAATTGAGAGCGACGTGTTGCAGTATACGACTCTTGGAATATACGAATCATTTATTTATGTGCTTATTTCCTTAAAATTTGAATTCTACGATTCAAAGCAATAGAGTTACTCTAATTTAATATATACAGTGTTGTAATAGTAAAATAATCGGAGGATACAGGGTGTAAGGTAGAGGATATATGCTAGAGAGTATACGCTATAACTTTACGAGAGGAACAGAGGGCATACGGAAGTCCTTAAATAAATCCAGAAGGTATCTAATATGTACATGTATACCCTTTACTACATCCTTGAATATATATGCTTACTTTATTTGATTGAATTTCAAATAACCACTTCCTTAAAATGGTATTTCGAATGTCACCAATTTAAATAATATTTATGCTATCTCTCACATTCTTTATGCATGTAAAATATTAAAGCAAAAATAACGCGAGGATTTCCCTAAATATTTACTTATCAGATGTGAATTATCTTCAGATGTGTCCTTCTGTGAATTAACTTCATCTCCATTTCTTAATTAGCACTTTTAATCCATCTCCTTTCGTCACTTTTCTTAAAGAACAATATTATACATTCATGCCACAAAATGTGCATGAGTTAATTTGAATTAAGATTCATTAATATTATCGATATTATTTTCACAGGCATTTTGACAACTTAGTTCTTTATTCACTGAAAGTATGCTATTAAAGTTTTCCAATTATAATGAGGACACCTTAGCTTACTCCAAAAGGATTTCGGCTGCTTATCAAGTTACATTTCATTTACTTTCTGCCTAAATAATTTGTATAACAAAAGCTGACATTGTGCGAAAATTTTCATTATAATGTTGGCATTGATAAACGTTATTGTATTCCTAATCATTAATTTTGAAAGCCATTGTCTATTAGTTGCATATTTTCCTGCAGATAGTGCTCAGATTATATAAAACAAGCAGTAACTCAAAGATTCTATGAAACAATTCATTAATTTAAAATTGACATTTGTTACTTAATGTCTTTTAAGTACTGTTAAATTTTAAGTAACGAAATTAACTTTTTTCTCGACTCACGCAATCCTAGATCGGGAACCTCAAAATGCAATATGTGTGTTTTTCCAATGATTTTTCATGAGTTTTTCCAGTGATTTTTCATGTGATTTTACCTTGATATTCGAATTATTTACCTGGTTAATTACGGCAGTTTCATAAATATGTGAGAGTATTTATTTGAAAATTTGAATAGCATGTGGGAATAAAAAGTTTCGTACGCAGAATACACAATAAAATAGATTTGATGTACGTGTAATATGAAATAAATTATTAAAAATTATATTCAGCTATTACCAATTTCAAAATTGCATTTTTCAACTACGTAATAGAACAGCGCACTTAACACATTTCCTGCTGTTAGTGGGAATACACTCCATTTTTTGAGAATTGTTTTTCTTATGAAAGTAAAGGGTTGAACAAAAATATTTCATTGAAAACTAGAAAGTTTGTTTTAACTAATTATTTTTCTTTTTTTCTTGTTATCAATAGCAAAATTTGTATTAAAAAAATTGTAAATTTAAAATGATCACTCTTTGGGAAAAATGAAACGCTACTATACATATGCTAAGTGCTTTGAAATATTTCATAAATAATTTTAATTTCAATTTCCATGATTTGTTTTCCTTTTAGAAAAAAAAATCATGTAAGTCATATTGTTGTTTTTTGTTTTATCAATGTCTCATTACAACTGTTTTTCTAAAACTCCTGCTGATAGTATCTTTTTGAACCGTTTTGTAGATCTTAAACAAAATATTTTTTTTTTCAGTTTTATCAATTGTATGACCCGTTTATCATAAAATAATAGCACGAAGTAAAATTTTGAACAAAATGTTATTGCGTACAGGAATGAGTTAATATTCAAAATGAAAAAAACACACGCTTATAGAACGCACATCCAGCTTAAAAAGTCATGTTCAGTTTAAAAAAAAATATATTAATAGTAACCCGTTCAAAAAAATTCCATTCTGGAAGTCACATATATATACTTTTTTAAAGATTAAATGTATTCAATAATAGAGGATGAAAAAAAAAATAAATAAATAGAAAAACGCTTGTTGCAAGCCTTTTTACCTAGATTTTTGTTTAAAAGCATAAAATTATTCAACATTGATTTTAGGTATATTTATTTATGTCTATTATCACGGTGCCGAACAACACCGGGCAGGTCAGATAGTATTATATAAAAGAAATCGTATTGGTCTCAAACACATAAAGTAAATATCTTAAGAGCTCTCACCTCCATAGATGTAATAGCATTCATCTTAATCCTTCACTGCCCGATTTTTCCTAATTTTATGAAATAGTTTATTTTTTTGAAAATCTATATATCTGTCTAATAATGGGAAAAAAGGTAAAAAAAATAAATTTAACTTATTTAATAAACTTATTTAACTTTATTGAAAAAAAAATTAATTTTGATATTTTATAGTGTGTGCTATATGTACACATTTAGAGTTTTAAAATATTGTAGTGCTATATTTTGAAACTAAATGAGCTTAAATTAATTAATTTTATCTGCTTAACACTCTGAAACTTTTTATATTAATATTTTTAAGTATTCAGTAAAAATAATGAAAGTAAATCTTACCTTAATAGCTGTATGTATTTTTTTTTCTTTTTCGAAGAACAAATTTTAATATTTTGACTGATGCAGACATCTGACATGGACAAAATAAGTGTTATTCCCGGCTTTGGATTGTTCTTGATCGGTTACAGTGATAATAAACCATAATGGAAATTATAATGTTTTTAGGTATGTGCCAGATATGGCACGTGGTGCTATGAAGGGTTAACATTAGATTTTCTCATGTAGACACTAACCGGCGCTCTTATGAAGTTCAATCAATAATTCTATCTTTACATTTTTTACAGTATTTTGGTAAAAATTAACTGCAAGCCCGATTACTTTTTGAACAGATTTGCTTTAAATTTAAAAAGCCATTTATTAAAAAAGTGAACAATTTCTACATTTTTCTATTATGCTCCAAAATTGAATTATGTATAAAAATATTCTGATATTATGTCAAAATGTATGATTAATTGTTTTCCTGCTAGTCATTGCATTACTCACTTCATTACGGTTTTTTGTTTCGTTCATAGTACAATTTTTAATGTTCACTAACCAGGGGTCTGTCCAAACTTTTTTCACAGGGTCCTGTTTTTGTGAAATTGTGAAGTTTTTCTTATATTTGTGAAAATTCTAGTAATAATTTTGTGAATTTGAAACTATCGATATATTCAAGTTCTATCCTTCATATATAATAAAGGTAAGTATATGTTATTCCATGAGTTCAACGGTTATTTTGCAAGTCAGATTTTACTTTTAAATGAACAAATGTGTGAAAGGTTCAATTTGAAGGCGGGAAAATTTTGTAAAAGGTCTATTTATAAGACAAAGAATTTTGTGAAGGGTCCTGTTGTGGAATAAAAAGTTTTGTGAAGGGTCCTGTTTTGGGATGAAAAGTTTTGTGAAGGATCCTGTTTTAAGATTAAAAAAAATTCTGAAGAGTCCTTTAAAGGACTTAGAATTTTCCTAAACAGATCCCTGCTAACTTCTGGCAGAAACAGAATTTGGTCGATAGTTTTGTTGGGGGAAATGTGCTTTGTTATTATAAGTCGCATTAAACCTTTTATGTACTGCATTATGAATTCATGAAAATTTTACCTTCTAAAGCATTTTTTGTGAATCTTCGAAACTACATTAGAAGATTTATATAATCATTTAATAAATTTTAGAAGGATTTTAGAAGGATTGGAGGATTTAGAACGATTCATTAAATTTGAATTTATAGGGATTTTGTGCAATATTTATAACCCCACTCAAATCTTTTATTTTAAATATTTTTCTTACTGTTTTGCAGAATTAGGAAATGTACAAATATAATGCTCTTACAATAGAAATACAGAAATATTTCGAATTGAACCCCCCCCCCCCCCAACGCCAAGAAAGCTAAAAAGATCATCCTTTTAAAAATATGTTTGTTTTGTGTAACCCATAATGCCTTTGAAAAAAGATAAAGTAATGCATCTATAACTCATTCTAAACTCTATTACTACTAATCGATGCATTAAATGAATTTTATAACAAATTATTTTAATGGTACTTATAAGTACCGTCAGTAGATAAAGGGTTAAGAAAACAAGAACTACTAGAAGAAAGTCATTACTTTATTTTTCATTACTCAGTGAAGATTTTAATTCTGTATAATGTCATATTTGCATAAAACCTAACTTGAGGAAAAAAATGAGTTAAACTAAGGAATATGAGATATATAGTGTGGGATAATGCTTTCTAAACGCTGGTGCAATATGAGTATTTATCTAAAATAGCCCAACGGAAATACAAGAATTTTATTCTGATATTAAATATTATATATTTACTTTTCAAACGCCAAAACATTTATTTTTAAATTAATTAATGGTTTAATATATTAAGGACTTAATTATATCGATATCAGTAACAAATACGCTAAAATTATAATGAGTTGCATAATCAATAAAAATGGCTTGGTAAAACAATTTAATTAACTTTCGTCAAATTCCACAAAATTCACATTTATTCATGCTATCGGAAACTCGGTGACCTATGTAAAACTAATAAAGCAACTCGAAAACACGTCAAATGTCGTTAAAATATTTATTTAACGATCGTTTCAAAAGAGTTATTATGACATATTTATATATAGTTTGTTGAATGTGTTTGCGTAATTAAAATTACTGAAAAAGACTGGAAAATTAATTTTTGTTTATCGAATATCCATATTATATGAGTGACAATAATGGTTCAAAACCTGCTCCGAATAGGTTAAACAAAAAGTGAATAAAGTAGTAGAATCTCGATTAACCGAGCCTCGATTAATCGACGTTTCTCTCAACCAAGCCGACAACGAAATTTTTTTTTTTTTTTTTTTTGTGTGTGTGTGTGTGTGTGAATGAGTCTTGAAAAAGACCACATTTTTTACTGCACTGATAACTGCCCTAAAATATTTGGAGCAAAGAATCGATGTTACGCCGATAGATCTTCTGTTGCTCAAAAATTGGCATGGTCGGACGGCAACTAATATAAAATCCGGAAATTTTCAACGAAAGGTAACATACTTTTTTTTATGATGTAAATTTAACAAAATATTGTAATTAAATTTAAAAACATATGCATTTTCTGGAGATTTATTTTATTTTTGAAAATGCATCTTTCAATATTTAACTTGGTATAGTGAAAAAAAAATTCAATTTGCATTTTTAAATTTACTACTAGTAGTTGATTTTCTTTAAAAATTTGTTGAGCTCTGAAACATAACTTTATATATGTTTATTTTTGTCATTTAAAAAACGTTCTATTGTTTTTTATTCTAAGAGATATGAAATTCGCGAGCACGGCGAGTTTATATACACAGTTTCTATTAACCGAGATTTCCGATATCCGAGGTACTAATGATCCCAATTAGATCGGATAATCGAGGTTACGCTGTATTGCTATTTTTATAAATGTATGGGATATTTGGTCTCTAAATTATTAATATAATATTTATTTTAGCTGCATATGAAAAAACTTATAGATTGAGTAATAGATAGAGTAAATTTATAGATTGATTTTTTTTTTCCATGAAATATTTTTTATTTCGTCATTTGAAAATAAAAACTGCTACTGTGTCATTTATTTATTCAATGTAATTTTTATTGATTAAATGGATATTTAAAAAACGAGACAGATATTTCTGATCCATGTTCGCCATTTGTACATTTAAATGCATACAATTTCCGACTATTCTTAATTCTAATATTAAAAAATCTAATAGCCATTCTTATCTTCCCAGAAAGGTTTGGATCTTTCCGAAAAAAAAAATGTCAAAGCTGTTTTGAGCCGATACTCCTTACTCGATATTCTGAAAATGATCATCATGAGAGTGCATTTGTATATAAATCCAGAAATATAAGTTATTTCTGAACGGAAAAGAAGTACTCCTTTCTACATAAACAGTCCTGTCTTTAAATTCCATTTATTTACGTGGAGAAATGCGTTCGTGAATATGTCAGAACATTTTCCATTGCAGAGTGGAGAAAATTATTTTTACAACATCCTTAAGCTTAACCTTTTCAGGGAAGATTTTTTTATGGTGAGGAAAAAAGGACTTATATTTTTAAAACGATATTCCTTACTCGTTATTCTGAAAATGGTAATCATGAGACTGCAATTGTATATAAATCCAGAAATATTAGTTGTTTCTGAAAAGAAAAGAAATACTCCTTTCTACATAAACAGTCCTGTCTTCAAATTCCATTTATTTGCGTGGAGAAATGCGTTCGCGAATATTTCAGAACATTTCTAATTGCAGAGTAGAGAAAATTATTTTTTTCAACATCCTTAAGCTTAACCTTTTCAGGGACGATTTTTTTATGGTGAGAAAAAAAAGTACTTATTTTTAGGTAGCTTTCATTACAAAAAGCTACCTAGTGCAGCCGTTCGGAGGAAAGCGATTTCAAAAAATTTTGGTATATTTTCATCGATCATGACCCCCAGAACCCGAAACCACCCTCCGTTCAAAAGTTGATATATATATATATATGATCTTTGTCACACTGTAACTCTCGTATATATGAACCGATTTGGATGTAACTTCGTGTATACATAGTGCATACCAATGCCTCGATCGAGTTCATTGGCCAGCTTCTTCCGCCATCTTGTTTCAAAATGGCGGCCATTAAATTTTTTTTTTTTAATTTAAAGTTTAAAATGTGGTACCAAAAAATTTAAAATAAAATATTTTTTTCTTATGTGTTTGGCCTTGGTACAAAGATTCCGGAGCATTTTTTGTTTCGTCTATATCTTAAAAAATGGCTGAGTTATATCACTTTGAATTTCTAGCGTGGCTGACGTTTTGAAACGACCTGATTTTTGTCACGCGAAAACAGACGTGTTTATCAACCGATTTGGATGTAACTTGGTGTGTACATAGTACATACCAATGTCTCGACCGAGTTCGTTGGCCAGCTTCATTCGCCATCTTGTTTCATTTTAAAAAAAAAGCCATTTAAAATTTTTAATGAGTTATCGAAAAATTGAAAAATGAAAAGATTTTTTTTTTATGTGTTTGACCTTGATACAAAGATTTCGGAGCAGTTTTTGTTTCGTATATATCTTAAAAAATGGTTGAATTATAGCACTTTGAATTTCTAGCATGGCTGACATTTTGAAACGATCTGATATTTGTCACGTGATAACACGCGTATTTATTAACCTATTTCGATGTAAGAAGGCATGTGGATAGTATATCGTAATGTGTCGACCAAGTTCGCTGGCCAGGTTCAGCAGCCATTTTGTTTCAAAATGGAGGCCATTAAATTAAATAAAAAATTATATTTAAAGTGAGGTGAAAAAAAAAAAAAATAGAAATTGAAAAAGGTTTCTTTCTTAAGTATTTGACCATGATATAAGGATTCTGGAGCATTTTTTGTTTTGTCTTTATCTTAAAAAATGGCTCAGATATAGCAGTTTCAATTTCTAATGTGGGTGACATTTTGAAAAATTTGATTTTTTGCCTGCGACAGCACTTGTATATATCAACCGATTCCGACGTGAGTAAGCATGTGCACAGGAATTGCTGAGGTCTCGACCAAGTTCACTCGTTAGCCTCATCCACCATGTTGTCCTAAAATGACAGTAACTTCAAGATATCGCCGAATTTGGCAACCAAATATAAGTTACTTTAAATAACTTTTCAGCTTAGATAAAGCTGACTAATTTCGCGAAATTCTCATTCATAATCATTTAGTATTGATAAAAATTAGTATTGAATCCCCTATAATTGGTTTCCACTAAATTGAGCTTCGTGTGTCTGAATAATATAAGCTTGCTTTTTAAAAATAAGGAATATGAAAGCTACCTCTTCCTCCCGGCACTTGCCGGAAGGACTTTTTTAAAACGATATTCCTTACTCGATATTCTGTAAAATGGTAATCATGAGTCGACAATTGTATATAAATCCAGAAATATTAGTTGTTTCGGAAAAGAAAAGAAATACTCCTTTCTACATAAACAGTCATGTCTTCAAATTCCATTTATTTGCGTGTAAAAATGCGTTCGCGAATATTTCAGAACATTCTAATTGCAGAGTGGAGAAAATTATATTTTATAACATCCTTAAGCTTAACCTTTTCAGGGACAATTTTTTTATGGTGAGGAAAAAATGGACTTATTTTTTTAAAACGATATTCCTACTCGTTATTCTGAAAATGGTAATCATGAGACTGCAATTGTATATAAATCCAGAAATATTAGTTGTTTCTGAAAAAAAAGAAATACTCCTTTCTACATGAACAGTCCTGTCTTCAAATTCCATTTATTTGCGTGGAGAAATGCGTTCGCGAATATTTCAGAATGTTTCTCATTGCAGAGTGGAGAAAATTATTTTTTTACAACATCCTTAAGCTTAACCTTTTCAGGGACGATTTTTTATGGTGATAATAAAAATGACTTATTTTTTTAAAACGATATTCCTTACTCGATATTCTGAAAATGGTAATGAAATTGTATATAAATCCAGAAATATTAGTTGTTTCTGAAAAGAAAAGAAATACTCTTTTCTATATAAACATCCCTGTCTTCAAATTCCATTTATTTGCGTGGAGAAATGCGTTCGTGAATATTTCAGAACATTTCTCCTTACGGAGTAGAGGAAATTATTATTTTTTTTTTTACAACATCCTTAAGCTTAACCTTTTCAGGAACGATCTTTTATGATGAGAAAAAATATGATTTATTTTTTTAAAACCATTTATTCATTTTATATTAATAGGAACTCAAAAAGCAAATTCAAAAAAATGGGTGGGGGGGGGGAAGGGGACAAGAAAAAATCACAAAAAAAATAATAAATAAAAAATAACGTCCACATTTGTGGCCGCTGAACGTTAATGGTACTTTATGAGTGAAATGATTTCTTATAAAAGAAAAAACTAATAGTAAATTTCATTCTTACATTTCTAAAAATTATTAAAACATCATATGTTCAATATATCTAACAATATTTTTATCAAATATTAACGATTTGTTCAAATAATCCAACAACACTGTTTGCCGAAAAATCATGTCACGCTTTTTTTAATATCTCTAACTGTACATCGGTGCACCCAAACTATAAAATTTATTTCTCTTGTTAAGGGATTCTGTAGTGAATAATAGACAGAGAGGCGGTAGCACAGACAATCACATCATCGAGTTCACGGCTGAAATTCCAGAATTATTTAAAACTCGATTTGCATATTAAAACACAATCGGTCTGCCAAGTCCTATCTTGGTGGAAAACACCTAAAACCCGATTTTAGCGGTTGACTCGTAGGTTTACCATTGTGTTTTCCTGCTCCCAGTCCTTCATACTTTCATGCCTTTATGTGCAGGAAAGTACAATGGTAAACCTACGAGTAAACTGCTAAAATCGGGTGTTGAGGTGTTTTCCACCAAGATAGGACTTGGCAGACCGATTGCGTTTTAATATGCGAATCGAGTTTTAACTAATTCTAGATTTTCAGCCGTGAACTCGAGGAAGTAATTGTCTGTGCTGTCGCCTAACGGTCCTAAAGTTAGTATTAAATTTTTGTTATTTTATTATTGACAGTAATTATAATCATAAAAAACTAAACGTCGGCATATGTGGCCAAGGGCGTGAAGAGGTTAAAAACACGCACCGCAACTGAAAACGCACATCCAAGAATTCTCGATCATAGACAGCGATGTCGCCGAATTGTTTGGCGTGTTTTCCTATTACAATTTTTTTTTGTAAAAATTTGATTAACCGGGTTTACTGAGTGTGAAGCAATTTATCAGTTTATTTTCATATACACTTTTGAAATAGTGACTAAATAAAAGCAGACTATTGCAAGTTAATTTCTTTTCTTAATTGTGTATTGATAATTTCCCAAAAATCAAGTTTATGTGTCATTGTTATGACTACAACTGTACTTGTCTGGTTTATTTGCAGGAACTAATGTTAAAAATTCAGTTCTTAAGCTTTGTAGATGAACAAAAAATATTTTATTGATAACAAGTTAATTTAACATAAAATAGTGTTTCATAACATGATTTAACATACACTAACATACGTTTTTACTAATTCCTGGACATATGTGTCTCAATTATTTGTTGTTAAGCATTTTCATAATTAAGGATTTTAAAAAAAGCAATCAACATAATTGAGGACGCGAGTTTTAACACTTGCCTTATCCAAAATTTAAGAAAACGAGTTTTCTCTGTCAATATATTCTGTTGGTAAACTTGCATAAAAAAAAAAAAAAAAAAAAAAAAAATACAATCTGAAGAAAAAGACTAGTTTTATCATGTATTTCTGGCATTGTAAAATCTTAGTTTATAATGGATACCAGTGAAAGCAGTCAGAGGTTTTTCTCGATATCCCAACATTTGATTTTCTGGATAAGTCGAGATTTTAAACTCACGTCATCACTTGTATTCACTAATAATTGTTTTCTAATAAATAGATTTTTAATGTTAGGAATAGGAGTGGAATACGGTTTCATTAATAATAAAAAAAGTGCAACTTTGTTCATCCTCTGCAATAAAATTCAAACAATAGTGACATTTTTACCAATATATGTAGAACCTCGATTATCCGAAGTAATTGGGGCCGACCCTCTTTCGGAAAATCGAAATTTTCGGATAATCGAGAATGCTTCAATTTTAAGATTCAGGAGAAATATATGCAATATTTCGTATTATGGTAACAAATGCTTAATAAAATCAAAACAATAGCAAATTAGAAACAAAAATAAATTACCGGAATTTTAATTTTGAAATTAAGTACCTTTTACACATATGTTTTGTTTATTGCAATTTCGATTGTCTTTGCTTTGTAGCTCTATCACGCAGTCTTTGAATATTATTAGTTCACCAGTATCACAGTCTTTCTGCTGCTCCAGCCATGCCAAACCTTTTGCAAAACATTCAAAATCTTCAGAAATGCTAATTTGTTCGTTTTCTTCGTTCCACTCTACAGCTTACGTTAGCTGAACTTAAATTCAAAGGAATTCTAAGAAAGGGGATCGAAAATATTTTTATATGTACTCGTAGTTCGGGGAAGACCGCTTGCACTCAAGGAATACGATAGTTAAAAATAAAAAATATAAATTAAAAAAAACTTTCAAAATGCATTTTGCACACAAGGAATATGATAGCAAAAAAAAAAAAAAAAAAAAAAAAAAAAAAAAAAAAAAAAAAAAAAAAGCTTTCAAAATGGATTTCGGTTAATCGAGAGTTTCTGTTAAAAGAGTTTCGGATAAAAGAGGTTCTACTGTAATTTCTTATCAAATAAACAGCCTGTTTAATGTAAGTTATAAACATTGAATATGCATTCGTTAGAAAAAAGATAGGTTCAGCTTTATTCTATATATGGAACAAAATTCAATCAATGTAATTATACTCACTCATAATTTGCTATATCCTATGAATTATTTAATTTTATGAAAGAGTTTTAAATACTAAATCTTCCAAATTAAAATGGTTTCAGATTTATTTTTAATCTAGAATTTTGAAAAGTCATGAAAATATTTTACATGTTTTCCCCAATTCGTTGAATACGTTTCATCTTAATGTCATTTGTACAGGTTGAAAAAAATTACTAATTAATATAATTCGTGATAAACAGCATATAATTATTCATAGCACATTTTTCATTTTATTTCAGCTGACAGTATCGCAGTAATATATTTTTTCTGATAAGTCTCATCGCCGTAGATTTTTTTTCTCGTGACAATTGATTAGTCAAATTACTTTTTTTAATTAATTAACATTCCTGATCGTTTAAGTAAAGAGAGCTGAAAAAACGAGCACTAATGAGCAGTTTGTAAATATCCTTTCTGAAAAGTCTGTGTATAAAAATCCCAATTGATTAAGGGGATTGTACGTTCACACGTTTTCTGTATAATTTCTACGAAAGCCATAATATACTATGTTTATGTTTTTTCCCATAAAATATGCGACTGTATTTATATTCTCATGTATTTAATTTAAATTTCATTTTTAGTATATATATATACAGATGTGTTTTTAAATTAATTACATTAAAACTCTGATTATACGAAAATCACTCAATCAGACTGCTAAATATACAGAACGATATCAAGAATTAATTAATTGTGTTTAGGGGAGATGGAGGCACATGTGAACAGTTCGCATAAATATAGCTTTTTCTCATAATTGGATTAATTCTTATAAATAAAAACTAGTCAGTATAGTAAACAGAACTTTCTTTTACGCATGGTAATTTTTTTAATCACCTGTATAGTTTTTCTTACATTTTTTAATAGTTTTATAAATTCAAAAAATTGTTCACATGTGCCCCATCAGCGGGGTAGTTGTGAACACTCGCGGAACACATGTGAACACAAGGAAAAAATATCCTTTGACATGCTTTTTCTCCTGTTATTAATTTGTTATCATAACCATTACTTATATTATCAGTAAAATTCACCATAAAGAAAAAAAAATAATTTTTTTTCTAGTTTCTGAGTGATATGTTTAAACAAAAGATTTTAAAATGAAACTAAATATACATAAAGCTGTTCTGACACCACACCCAAGAATTATATTAGTTATCAATTTGAAAATTTTTCATTTTAAAAATGTTACTGATATCCATCCCAATTCAAATTATCCTATTCATAGCTGTTGTTTAAAAGATGGAAGTAAGCCATCACTGCAAGTTTGAGAAAAATGAAAAGAAAAAAAAATTACAAAATTGTTTGTCACAACTCATAATACTCTTTGTATTAACAATGCATAAAAAATATTGTTTTAAACCGTTTACTAAAATAGTACATAACACTTATTGCATTTTAGTAAACATTGGATTTATTTAAATTATAACTGAACTCAAATGAGCTTCTTGCTCTTTGTGTACTCTTTGCTCTTCCTGACAAATGTGGAAGTGAAAGTTTCAATACAATATCATTTTTTTGTATGACAGAAATGTCTACTATTTCAGGGAAATTATATGAATTGGATCTGAGATTCTTTCTCGGGAATTTAACATACATTTTATCATTATCAATTCTTTCTATTCGCCCAACAGGGAAAGTTTTTGATTTTTGTGAACTGTTCATATCTGCCCCAACTAGTCTGTTCACATGTGCCCCGCATGGCTGCTAGAGTTAAATTGATAAATAATTAGCATTTATCAATTTTAGGGAACAAAACAACTTTATTCAAAATATTCATCATTAGTAATAGTATATGTTAAAACATTAAAATTCTTATAATAAATTAAATAAATAAACTTTATCACTTACCAAAGTTGAAACCGACATTTTACATTTGACATCTACAAACAGTGTTTTGGCTACTGAAGACAAACAAAATGTCGAAAAGCTTCAAAAAATGTTTACCATATGTCTACAAGTGCTGTCATCTTTGGTAATTTTTTTCAAAAAAAAAAAACTTAAAATAACTATTGAAAAACTGTGATGTTCACATCTGCCCCCTGTTCACATGTGCCCCCATCTCCCCTAAGGGGAAAATAATGCAATCTGCTTGACATTCCGATTCTAACTAACATTAAATTTATATTTATTTTAAAATTTAGAAGCATACATTTAATTAATTTTAAGTCCATATTTGTTGTTTTGGGAAAACTATTAACTTTAGTGGACATTAACTTTAGTGGACACGAGTCCTCCGCATTTCTTGTTTTTCCCCAAAACTTTAAATTTCCGATCCCACATTGCTATACCGTCAACCTATTTTGGTCTTTGTGGCGTTACTTTGGTCCATCTCATAAAAAAACGTTTTATTCTTTGTATCGAACAAACAATACAAGATAATTCGAAGTTTTTGCCCTTGAAAAATATTTTAGACCATACTATAGGGTATTTGAATAGTTGGGGGGTAATTAAAATTTTTTTTAGTGACAACACTGGATGTGTTTGTAAACAACTGTTTTCGTGTGTAGATTTTAACTCCCCAAACTTTCTATAGTGAGACAATCTGGATAAGAGATATAAATAAGGTAAGTGTCAAAATATTACCTTTAGTAAACTATAACCTATGTGTGATCATAGGTTTTCCTTTAATTTTTTATTTTGACAGAAAATGTTTACGTTTTCATAAAGCTAACATGAAAATTAGTTTTTCGGGGCTACTTTGTGCCAGGATTTTTTTTTTTTTTTTTTTTTTTTTTTTTTGCCGGGACGTAGCTCCAGTTACTCAGAAATGCATTTTATACAACCAAATCTCTTTAAAAATGTATTAGGTAACATTTTCTCCAAATGTTACAGTAATTATTTTTGTTCCAGTTGCTGAGGATAACATGATGAAAACTGTTTCTCTTGTCTTTAATATTAACATTTAGTTTATTCTGTTTAAATGTTAAAAAAACCATTTGTTTATCAAATTTGCAGTGTTAATTCATCAGCAGATCCTATTGCAATCAATTACTGATTGTTTTGATTATTCCAACATACGAATTTTATTCATTTTATATGAAAACTAGGGGGATCTGCCCCATACATGCTACGCTCGCCAACCCTCCTCCCCTCCCCCCCCCTCCACACACACCATTCAGACACGGCAGAATCTAAAAACATCCTAATCTGATCGACTTTAAAAATATTAGAGAGTCCAAGTCATGTAACATCTATAAATAAATACGGTCCGATCCCTTCGCTTTTCATATGAAAGTTTGTCTCAGACATCACATACGACCCCGTATTGGCGCGATTTTTTTCCGACGCGATTTTTTTCGATTTGGAGAAAACATCAACAGCATAAACAACAACATCCGGATTATATCAAGCAAAAAACGACACTTTGGCGCCAGTTAAGTACCCGTTGTGTATATGACATTGGCGTCAGTAAAAAATCGCGCCAATATGGGGCCGTATATGATATCTGTGCCGAAAGTTTTTCCTTTTGATTAAAAAATCTTATTTTTTTTTTCAAATAAAACTACATAAAAGTTGCCATGGTCGCAAAGAATTCTTGGTACTGTTACGCCAGCCGGGTGCAAACATCGCCAATAGCTTTTTTTCAACTCGCCAGTTAGCATTTTTTTTTTCGAGTGGAAAATTAAAACATTGCTTTGAAGTTGAAATTAAATGTCATGGTTTGTTGCATTATTTAATATTTGGCCAGATCTCACATTGGCGTGATTTTTTTTTTTTTTTTTTTTTTTTTTTTTTTTTTTTTTTTTTTAACGAAAATTTGGCGAAAACCTCGTTTTCGAATAGCAGTTACATATGTATTTTTGGTACTACTTAGTTATACCGTCGACCAAAAATCGATCACCAAACTATAAGATTAAATGCGAATAATGGTTGATCGTAAATGTCACATTAACTTGACTTTAAGCAAGTTACACGTGTTTACGTCATCAAGTGATTTTTATTTCGACGTTTTATTTATATATTTATTCATGTTATACTATTTTAATTGTTCTTTCGTTATTTAAAATAAAAATTATGTCAATTTGTATAATTTGGCGAGTGGTTTGGTGATTTATATAATTTGGCGAAATTTGTCGATTTAATAACTAAGTAGTACCATATTTTTTAATTATGTTCTATTATTTTTAAAAGAAAATAACCCCAAAAAACAGTTAGTAACTATAGAACAAAACGATTTATATAGTTTTAAAAAAGAAAAGAAAAGTAAGTAAAAATTTATTATTAAATAAACAGCAATAGCCGGGTTACCATGTCAATCAAAACAATGCCATTTTGGCGCCAATTAGGTACCCCGGTGCGTATATGACATCTGTGCCTAATATTTTTCATTTCGTTTTGTTTAAAAATAGAAAGAAAGACGTGAAAGCCATCATTTTTAAATGTTTAAGTTTTAAATGAAAGTTTTGTATTCCAAATAAAATGAATGAAAGGATTATATTTTAAATGAAATTAATGAAATACAAAAAAAAAAATGCGACGGGATAAATGTTTGGCGATTTATCACCTGCGTCCCGCTAACATAATAATACCGAGTTCTTGATTTCTCTATCAGAATCCTTCGATTTGGCTAAAGATTGTTCAAGTAAATTGAATTATGAATAAATGTAAAATGATATATTTCTTAGCATACATTTAAGGAGAGCCAAACTAGTCGTCAAATTAGTTTAAAATAATAACCTTTTCTAAAGTATGAAAAAAAATATCTGTTATGATTAAAATTTGAGTTGCCATCATTAGAGAAAAGTATTTAAAATTAGAAAAAAAAAATTAATATCTCGAAAACTAAGTCGAATTTAAAAATTCTAATACCAGTTTTGAAATATGCAGATCAACATGGATTTTTGGTGTTAATTTCATCGCAAAGTATTCCATATTTTAGGAGGAATCGCCGTGAAACATAATCAGTTGTTTAATCAGTCGTTTCAGAAATTCGTTTCATTTCAGTCGTTTCATAATATCCGTTTCAGAAATTCGTTTCATTAGGATTTTATATATATAAGGTAGATAAGTGAATGGACCAAAGAAGCCCCCAACAGGAGCTACTTTGTTCCAGAATTAAAAAAAAATTTAAAATATATAAAATTGCCTCTTTAAAACCATATAGTTTGCTTCATTGATTCCTGTTAATTGATTACAATTCAATTTCAACGTTGAAAAATCATATATAATATTTTTTAATAATGGAAATGTTAGTGGAACCAGGAAAAAGTGGCCCAAAATAGCCCCGGTTGACGGTACCAAAATTGCTTTTTTATGGGTACTTTACCTTCCCTTACAGTTTTGATCATGATTTTTTGGGCACCCTGTACATATAAAAATGTGTTCAAATTTTTACTGGTAATAGTAGATTACTATTTTTTATTTCACTGCATACCATTAATTTTACGTTCATTAAGAAACATATAAAATTTTTAAATATCAAGAAATATCGGCATTTTTCTGATATGAACAAATCACTTTTTGAATTTCATCATAAAAACTTAAATTTAATTTAAGAAATACAGGGTGTCCATAATTAAACGACCCTATGCTTTTATTGGCTTACTCTTACTCAGTGGTGTCTACAAATCTGCGAATGAAAGTTTGGAGGAAATGTGGTCCACGGACAGTGAAGGCCAATATTTCGTGCTACAATGTCAATGCAGCGTTCTCAAAATCTGCTTCGATTTTGTAGATTTGACAATGATGCAACGAGAAATCAAATATTGCAGGTAGACAAATTAGCTGTCGTTCGTGACGGTTGGCAAATGCTGCTCGAAAATCTGGCAAAATATTACAAACCTGGAACAGATCTAGCAGTCGATGAACAATTAGTGGCAACACGTTGTCGATGCAGTTTTCGACAATACATACCGAGTAAGCCCGGAAAGTATGGGATAAAAATATTTTGGTGTTGTGATTCAACTACCTCGTTTCCTTTGAAAGAAGAAGTGTATGTCGGACGACAACCTGGTGTTGCATTTGGAGCAAATAATATTTCGGAAACCGTCAAATGATTAGTTGACCCTTGGAAGAACAAAGGTCGCAACGTTACCATGGACAATTACTTCACCAACGCGCAGTTAGCAGAGGATTTGCTAGTTTCAAAACTACAGTAGTTGGAACAATTCGAAAAAATCGAAAGGAAGTACCTAAAGAATTACTGCCAAATCATCAGCGTGATGAGAAGTCTTCTATCTTTTGTTTTGATAAAGAACTCACTCTAGTTAGCTATACTCCAAAGAAAGGGAAGGCAGTCGTTTTACTATCATCCATGCATCATGACAAGATGATAATTGAATAGGAAGATAATAAGCCAGAAATTAATACTCATTACAATGCAACAAAATCTGGAGTTGACAACTTTGATCATTTATGCAGATTCTATACTTTCAAGCGAAAGATACGCCGTAGGCCTGTGGTCTTCTGGTTTAATATGATCGACAGTGCAGCTGTTGCTGGGTTCATTATTTGGATTTCAAAGTACTTAGATTGGGAATTTGGAAAGCGCCATCAAAGACGTTTATACCTGAAAGATCTCGGGAGAGAATTAGTAAATGATCAAATTCAGAGAAGACTGCAGAATTTTCAAACGCTGCAACCTGGAGTTCGCCTTTCATTCAAATTATTAGGGATCGAAATTCCGAAACTACATACTGAAACTACGGGATCTGGAATTCAAGAACCTAATAAAAAGGCTAGGTGCCAGCTATGTCCACGTTCTATGGATAGAAAAGTGAAGACCCGCTGTTCTAGTTGCCATATCCCTTGTTGTCCGGAACACCAAAAGACAGTTTGTGAGGTATTGTCAGCCAATATTTAAAATATGTTAAAATTAATGTAAATTTAATATTTTTGGGTATAAAAAATAAAGTTTATTATGAAAACATCAGAATAAGCGTTAATTTTTTTAAATTTAACTGAATAAATGAAAAAAGTACTTTATAAGATATTTAAACCATATTAAACATGTGTAGTATAGTATGGGGTCCGTGAGGACTTCAGTTCACAACAGGGCATGTTTTAATAGGACATAGTGATAGGGTTAAAAAGTTTTTACGCTTTATTTTTCTCAGATTAAATAAGACAAATATACAGACCGTCCCTGAAAAAAATAAAGCGTAACAACTTTAAAAAATGATTGATGTTCAAATTGAACGTACCGTACAAACTCTGAAAAAAAATGAATCCGCCAAAGACAGTCGCCATTTTTCTCAGAGCTCAGGCCTAGTATTCAGTGGGCGGTGGCTAAATGTGTAATTTATTAAAAAACGCTCCCTGGTGGCGAAATTTTGAACTAATTTTTTTTCGCTCAAACAAAATACCATTTCTTTATTATGCCCGACACAAAATTTCACAACTGTTTGATCAATAGTTTCGTATTTAGACAACTTTAAAGTGGGGTCGTTTAATTTTGGACACCCTGTAGATCGTAATGATATGAGTAACTTATTTTACTACTTACAATATACTTTATTTAATAGAATATTAGACAGATAATACGGTTACTAGTTCATTAAGTCTATGTAAAATATTTTTAGTTTAAGTATTAAATGACTCTAATACGAAATAAGCTCTTTTTAGGTGCGTTCGCAATTACAGTAGAGCGCCGATTATCCGAACAAATCGGGACTGACACTAGTTCGGATAAGCAAAAGTTCGGATAAATGGACAGACATTTTAAGGGATGTTTCTGACTATACTAAAACCTTCAGACGTTATCTAAGCTTAGGATTCGCAACACCAATTAGTGTCGGCATGTTTAAAAATTGGTTTTTTTTTCTTTCTTTTTTTGTCTTTTTAATATATATATATATATATTTATCCTGGATTTTTTTTCTCTTTTTACCATTTTCTGAACTCCAGATATTATAATTTAAGCAAAAAAGTTTTCGATTGTTGATTTCTTCAAAGAAGACATTCTTTTCAATTGTTAAATACGTTAGTTGAATAGGATGAAAGTTCTTCTGCCGTTCGAGCCATTTCATAGCTGTTTTCAAGCATTCAAAGGCTTCGTTATGTGATGGACCAGGGTTATTTTGAGAGCATACGGTTTAATTTTCGTCAATTTCTTTTTCATCATGAATCTCATCCACAATCTCATCATCATTTAAAATCTGATATCCAGGGTCATGTACTTAACTATTTAACCATAACCACTCGTTAATTTCATTTTTTTTCCATAGCTTAGGATTCTTCCCATCTCCTTTATTGTTTTACATGCCTAATTTTTCTGCTCCACTATCAGTTTTTTTTCTTTATTTAAAATTTTATTCAAAGCCAATGGATAATTGGGAGTTCGATTAAATATTTTTGGGGAGAATTAGGCAGTTCGGATAATTGGAAGCTCGGTTAATTGGAGTTCCGATAATCGGTTCTCTACTGTATATAAATATGTAGCGCCTATAGTCGCCGTCTGGTCCGTCCGGCCGTCTTTCGCATATAACAACACAAAAAATACCCAACCGAATGGTTTGAAATTTAATAAATAGAATCCTTGCAGAATTTTGTCGAGACATTTCAAATTTTATGAAAATAGATACAAAACATAAGCAAGTAAAATTAAATTTAAAAAATCAAAAAACCCGACTGCGTAAAAAGAAAACTAATTAATTATTTCTCTTCAATGTTAAACTATTTTTTATATTACTTACCTATTTTATTGTATTTACTTGTATTGATGACTTTTAAGTTGTGTTTAACTGTTAGTTCCTATCTATAAACACTCTTTTGATGAGGTCTATAAACGTTTATGATGGTTAGAGTTGCAGTAAAACTAGAGTTCCTACCAACACAACTTCCAGGTTGTACAATATTTAAACGGAGCTTCTGACTGTAAAATAGTCAATGAAACATCGTCTTCATTTTGAAAGACCTATCCAATGATATGCCACTCAATAGGGTGCGTAAATTTTTTTTCGTGTCTACCGCCATTTTGTATTTATAAAAACAAAACTTAGCCTATAACCATCGGACGGTTAAGACGAATCGATAGAGATTCTACGTATTTTTTTATACATTTTGGGACAGCTGAAAAACTTAAAAGTTATTGAAATTAGTACAATATACTGTCAAGCTAACTCAAACAGAACTTTGAAAGAGTGTAACAGGAATGAACTTTTCGAACAAGTAAAAATTAAATTTGAAACATAAAAAAACCTGACTGGTGAAAAAGCGAACTAGTTAATTATTTCTCATTCTTCTTCTAATTATCTTACCTATTTTTTTTATTTACTTGTATTGATGACTTTTATGCTGTGTTTAATTGTTAGTTCCTATCTATAAACACCGTTTTGTTGCGGCCTATAGATGTCTATGAAGGTTAGAGTTGCAGTAAAGCTAGAGATCCTACCTACACAACTTCCAGGTTGTGTAACATTTAAACGGAGCTTCTGACTGTAAAATAGTCAATGAAACATCGTCTTCATTTTGAAAGATCTATCCAATGATAGGCCACTCAATAGGGTGCGTAAAGATGCTTTTTCGTCACTACTGTCATTTTGTATTTTAAGGCCGCCATTTTGAATTTATAAAAACAAAACCTAGCCTATAACCATCGGACGGTTATGACGAATCGATAGAGACCTCCTTCATTAAAATGCATCTAGCCCTTGGGATGTTTCGAGGGTATAAAGAAATCCACATACCCAGATACGCGTGAAACACATAACCCTTCCTGGCAGTCAGGTAAAAAATATATTAATAAAAGTTTTTTTCATTCCATTAAATCCTATCATACGTAGTTAATTCAATATCCCATGATAGGTAATGATTCTAGGTTGCTATCGTGATGACGTCCTATTTAAGATGGAGTGCTATTCTTTCCGTATTACTGAATTTAATCTAGAATCATAATAGACTTTGTATTTATTGCTTTTTTGCATAAGAATGCAACAGTTATTGCACCAAGATCTAAATATTTATAAAACTAATTATAGTACAAGCGCACCTCATCTGCCATGTCTGACCTACAATTTCCGACTTTTTAAAATAAATTTTCTTTTATGAATAAGAACTGATATACAAATGTAACATAATTATATCAGTTATGTAATTGTATGCATTACTTCGATTTAGAGAGTTTGAAATTAAAATTCGTTATTTGAATTGGTTAAGCACGCAGTGATTCATAAAACGAAATTATAATACTCCATTCTTTTGTTTTTATTCTACAATATTAGAAAATACAGTCGAACCCCAATTTAACGAATCGTTCGGGACTAGCGACTTTGTTCGTTAAATCGAGATTATTCGTTAAATCGGGAGAATCAAAATAATATTTTTATACAACAAAACAAGTTAAAAGATGGCAATAAATAAGAAGAACAATGCTCATTTATTTACCTTAATAATGATGTTGAACATTTGTTGCTTTAAGAAAATACAAATACCCTCTATAAAAAATTGATTATTTTTTTATGCACTACAATAAATCACAAGTATTGAATTTGAGTTTGTTCAAATTTTATAACATAACTTTTATAGATGTTTGTTTGCGATATTTCGATTTCGTATTCCAAACTTCTGTATATTTATTTTTTCTGAAGCTGGGAAAACAGTGTCACCAACATCATGGGCATCAAATACCGCTTCAAAGTATCCAAACTGCTGCTTTGAACGTTGCATGCTTAATTTCTATTTCATCTTCTTTATCCAATCCACTACTACTGCTATTAATAACCTCGGCGTAATGTACATTTTTGCTTGTAGATATTTCTGTGTCACAAGATACATATTTAGAAAATTAACAATCAGGGACATTGAAAAGTTTTAATAAATATTGAAAAATTCTTTAATTTTTCATTTTTTGACATCGAAAGTTATTCGTTAAATCGGGATTATAAATTCACTAAATCAAAGTATTTTTGATCCCTTTTCGTCGGGATCATACAAAAATTCGCTAAATCGAGAAATACGTTAAATCGCGATTCGTTAAATCGGGGCTCGACTGTACTCGGTATAAAATCTAATAAATGTATAATTTTTATAATAAATTTTATACAAATTCAGCATTGACCACAAAATAATTATAACTATACATATTAACAACTCATAAATAAAAGCATTTTATTGTTCTTGCTTTTTATTTTAACCATTATTAATTTTTGGACGGTTTATATTTCGACTTCTTTTCTTTCCCTTTATTTTCTTTATTTTCGGGCACTGTTAACAGGTAATGTTCCTTTCTTTTTTCAGACATTTTAAAACATAGATTGTTGTCTCTATGCTGGAGTTTAAACCGCACTGTTATCTTCGTAACATTTTCTCTCGAATTTTAAGTTTATGAAACGAAAACTGTAAATTTTTATATAATGGGTTTTGAGACAGATTTTTAATTCGCTGAAATATAAACTAAATTTACTTATTTATACACTACGTTAAATCTTCTGCTCTGAAAACTGCGCACTGAGTCACGAGATGACATTAGCAAGCTAATTTTAAATCAATGACAGCGCTCTTTTCAAATTTACCGTTTGCATTTCAAATGTTCATATATATATGCTACAATGTTAGATCTGTCTCCGCGATTTTCCCTGTACTTGTCTAAATTATTTATCTATATTCACTAAATCCTTATTCTTAACTAATTTCTATCATTAATTCTGGTAAATTTCCTTTAATTTAATGTCTCACTTGTCTAATTCACTTAATTATTACGCATTTGGTATTCTTAATTTAAATGTTCCATTTCCGATCTTTCGCATTTTAAATGTTCTTTGGTAGCCATTTTTTTTTTTTATTCCAGCCGAGTTTCCTTCCCGCGCTTTATTCGGGGGGTTCCTTTTTGCTTTATTGTCCCTCCACACGCTCTGTCAGTACTCTTTGCATGGCTTGATTTCTTTGCATCTTAATTGGTTTAGAGCGCGTACTACGTCAAAATTGCATTCCTACGCTTGGAGAGTAAAAAGCAGTTACGCACGATTCTCCAGCAGATTTGCTGAGTTTTTTGAATTGTAAACTACACCGTGGCTGTGTATCTGAGAAAATGAAGTTCGTTCTAAAGATATTTTACCCTTTTGATTTTCCCTTTTTGGTGTAATGAAATGATTACTATAGTCGATAGATGTTTCTACATCGAAGTTATTAATGGAGCTGCACCGTGAGTTGTGAGAACTGCCGCCCGATCTTATGGAATAAAATCCTGTGAACATTATTGCTCTCGTTACTTGTCTCCTGGAGAAATCCCAATTTCCATTTCCATTGTCTTTTATCATAAGCCACTGGACTGCCTATCATCTTTAATGAGGAAAGATCATCGTATATAAAGAGTAAGCTGTTCAATTAAATAGGCGAAGCTGTTGCTCTAGTTTCCTTTACTTCACGTTCGTATATCCATGCTACATTAATCTTCTTCATGTACTTCGCTATGAGTTCGACGATATTGTTTTCCAGACGACCGCAATTACCGTATTAGATTCATTCTATTTTATATAACATATATATATATATATATTGATAGGATATCTGAGGTTCATGTCTAAACTGATATCTTTTTACTTTTTATATTTTGTCTGCAATTTGTTTTCCCTTTTCTGAGAATACATTCGATTTCGGAACGTAATCCGAAGTTAAATGTGTCTTCATAAAAATAAATCCTTGTAATGAAAATCGCAAACGCAAAAATTACCCAGTCAGACACCGACCTGAGATATCCTCTATTAAAAGAATCAGATAAAATTATTGAAATGCAAGCGAGAAATTTAAAAAGAATTCTCTAATAAGTTTAACTTCAACTAGTGATCGGAGTTGCGTGACTAGCTTGGCTTCCTGAACGTATTTAAACGTCATGTTAATTGCTATACTGCCCGATACATGCTTTATACAGTAAAATTGATTTTCTGGCTTCGCTGTCACGTATAAGTCTTCTTATTCCTTCTGAAACAGAGCAGGGTGTGTTGTATAAAATTTTATTATACTGACGAATGCGATTAGTTCCATTTTTTTTTTGTTTGTGACAATTCATATGCTGAGACGTGTACGATTATGCTGATTTTCTGTTACATTTCAGCATTGTAAACCTCTTAATTTACTTTCGATTTGGTCGTAATACCTACTAATATATATATATATATATATATATATATATATAAAACAAATTAACACATGCGTAAATAAAATTACCAAGAAATATATAAAATAAGAAAATAATTATAAAAAATTAAAAATTGTAAAATAATAATTCAAAAATTATTGTAGGATGGTTGGGTGGGTAGATGTTAGGGTATGGAGGAGGGTGGCGTTGTTTAGATAATACGCAATGGTTAATTTAAAAAAATGGGGCATTTGATTTATAAGTACGTTGCTAATAGACATTTTATATTGGGTGTTGATTCGATATTTTTATATGTATAATGTAGTTGTATTTATCTATTTATCAATTCATATTAAATTTATTCATATTCATTAATATTTAATAAAGTTAACGATTAACTTGTATTTAATTTTTAGCCTACTCAGGACAACATTAATTTCTAATAGTATACTATCTTAAAGGAGAATAAAATGCATAATGAGTGTATTTGTTATACCTAATGCTATGACAGTATGGATTTTAATTTGGTAATTTGTTTTTTTTTATTATTTTTCCTCTAACTTTTTAAATCTTGTTTCATTTTGAACTTAATTGGTGTTCATTGGTTTATTTCGCGGTTTTCTGTGTGTGGTAGTTCCAAATTCATATTCTTTAGTTTTTTTTTTTTTTTATGGCTAATATGAAGAGGAAACCACACACAATTTGTGGAACTTTAGGCATTTGGGACCTGAAGATTCTGTCTAAGTTCTACAAATTTCCATTATTCCATTTTAGTTATTCAATTCTTGCTGTTATTTACTATGTTTTCCATTACCATTTTTCTTTTTCTGCTCATTTTATTTATTTATTTAATTTTTATGTTTGATGGTAATTTGTATTGATTCTTAATGGTCATATATATATAGTGTCCTTTTATTGATGATTTCAGTTTTTGTTGGCGGTCGGTAATGTTTATTTAATGGTTATATATATATATATATATATTGTACTGAAAATTTAGATATTAATAATAATAATACCTCTCCTCTTTGAAGATCTGTGTCAAAATTGCATGTCATATCTTCCGAAATGTCTATGTGTTATTATATAAAACAATCAACTTAATCTATTTAACTTAAAATATGGCATATGTTATCACCTTGAAATAAACGAGATTTTTCTTTAAATATAACGCCTGAAAAACTGTGTCATGTTCAAGTAAATTAAGAAAAGAAATGGAATTTTTTTAAAGGGATAATGGAATAAAGGGATAAAGGAAGAAGTGTATGTCGGACGACAACCTGGTGTTGCATTTGGAGCAAATAATATTTCGGAAACCGTCAAATGATTAGTTGACCCTTGGAAGAACAAAGGTCGCAACGTTACCATGGACAATTACTTCACCAACGCGCAGTTAGCAGAGGATTTGCTAGTTTCAAAACTACAGTAGTTGGAACAATTCGAAAAAATCGAAAGGAAGTTCCTAAAGAATTACTGCCAAATCGTCAGCGTGATGAGAAGTCTTCTATCTTTTGTTTTGATAAAGAACTCACTCTAGTTAGCTATACTCCAAAGAAAGGGAAGGCAGTCGTTTTACTATCATCCATGCATCATGACAAGATGATAATTGAATAGGAAGATAATAAGCCAGAAATTAATACTCATTACAATGCAACAAAATCTGGAGTTGACAACTTTGATCATTTATGCAGATTCTATACTTGCAAGCGAAAGATACGCCGTAGGCCTATGGTCTTCTGGTTTAATATGATCGACAGTGCAGCTGTTGCTGGGTTCATTATTTGGATTTCAAAGTACTTAGATTGGGAATTTGGAAAGCGCCATCAAAGACGTTTATACCTGAAAGATCTCGGGAGAGAATTAGTAAATGATCAAATTCAGAGAAGACTGCAGAATTTTCAAACGCTGCAACCTGGAGTTCGCCTTTCATTCAAATTATTAGGGATCGAAATTCCGAAACTACATACTGAAACTACGGGATCTGGAATTCAAGAACCTAATAAAAAGGCTAGGTGCCAGCTATGTCCACGTTCTATGGATAGAAAAGTGAAGATCCGCTGTTCTAGTTGCCATATCCCTTGTTGCCCGGAACACCAAAAGACAGTTTGTGAGGTATTGTCAGCCAATATTTAAAATATGTTAAAATTAATGTAAATTTAATATTTTTGGGTATAAAAAATAAAGTTTATTATGAAAACATCAGAATAAGCGTTAATTTTTTTAAATTTAACTGAATAAATGAAAAAAGTACTTTATAAGATATTTAAACCATATTAAACATGTGTAGTATAGTATGGGGTCCGTGAGGACTTCAGTTCACAACAGGGCATGTTTTAATAGGACATAGTGATAGGGTTAAAAAGTTTTTACGCTTTATTTTTCTCAGATTAAATAAGACAAATATACAGACCGTCCCTGAAAAAAATAAAGCGTAACAACTTTAAAAAATGATTGATGTTCAAATTGAACGTACCGTACAAACTCTGAAAAAAAATGAATCCGCCAAAGACAGTCGCCATTTTTCTCAGAGCTCAGGCCTAGTATTCAGTGGGCGGTGGCTAAATGTGTAATTTATTAAAAAACGCTCCCTGGTGGCGAAATTTTGAACTAATTTTTTTTTCGCTCAAACAAAATCCCATTTCTTTATTATGCCCGACACAAAATTTCACAACTGTTTGATGAGTAGTTTCGTATTTAGACAACTTTAAAGTGGGGTCGTTTAATTTTGGACACCCTGTAGATCGTAATGATATGAGTAACTTATTTTACTACTTACAATATACTTTATTTAATAGAATATTAGACAGATAATACGGTTACTAGTTCATTAAGTCTATGTAAAATATTTTTAGTTTAAGTATTAAATGACTCTAATACGAAATAAGCTCTTTTTAGGTGCGTTCGCAATTACAGTAGAGCGCCGATTATCCGAACAAGTCGGGACTGACACTAGTTCGGATAAGCAAAAGTTCGGATAAATGGACAGACATTTTAAGGGATGTTTCTGACTATACTAAAACCTTCAGACGTTATCTAAGCTTAGGATTCGCAACACCAATTAGTGTCGGCATGTTTAAAAATTGGTTTTTTTTTTCTTTCTTTTTCTGTCTTTTTAATATATATATATATATATATATTTATCCTGGATTTTTTTTCTCTTTTTACCATTTTCTGAACTCCAGATATTATAATTTAAGCAAAAAAGTTTTCGATTGTTGATTTCTTCAAAGAAGACATTCTTTTCAATTGTTAAATACGTTAGTTGAATAGGATGAAAGTTCTTCTGCCGTTCGAGCCATTTCATAGCTGTTTTCAAGCATTCAAAGGCTTCGTTATGTGATGGACCTGGGTTATTTTGAGAGCATACGGTTTAATTTTCGTCAATTTCTTTTTCATCATGAATCTCATCCACAATCTCATCATCATTTAAAATCTGATATCCAGGGTCATGTACTTAACTATTTAACCATAACCACTCGTTAATTTCATTTTTTTCCATAGCTTAGGATTCTTCCCATCTCCTTTATTGTTTTACATGCCTAATTTTTCTGCTCCACTATCAGTTTTTTTTCTTTATTTAAAATTTTATTCAAAGCCAATGGATAATTGGGAGTTCGATTAAATTTTTTTGGGGAGAATTAGGCAGTTCGGATAATTGGAAGCTCGGTTAATTGGAGTTCCGATAATCGGTTCCCTACTGTATATAAATATGTAGCGCCTATAGTCGCCGTCTGGTCCGTCCGGCCGTCTTTCGCGTATAACAACACAAAAAATACCCAACCGAATGGTTTGAAATTTAATAAATAGAATCCTTGCAGAATTTTGTCGAGACATTTCAAATTTTATGAAAATCGATACAAAACATAAGCAAGTAAAATTAAATTTAAAAAATCAAAAAACCCGACTGCGTAAAAAGAAAACTAATTAATTATTTCTCTTCAATGTTAAACTATTTTTTATATTACTTACCTATTTTATTGTATTTACTTGTATTGATGACTTTTAAGTTGTGTTTAACTGTTAGTTCCTATCTATAAACACTCTTTTGATGAGGTCTATAAACGTTTATGATGGTTAGAGTTGCAGTAAAACTAGAGTTCCTACCAACACAACTTCCAGGTTGTACAATATTTAAACGGAGCTTTTGACTGTAAAATAGTCAATGAAACATCGTCTTCATTTTGAAAGACCTATCCAATGATATGCCACTCAATAGGGTGCGTAAATTTTTTTTCGTGTCTACCGCCATTTTGTATTTATAAAAACAAAACTTAGCCTATAACCATCGGACGGTTAAGACGAATCGATAGAGATTCTACGTATTTTTTTATACATTTTGGGACAGCTGAAAAACTTAAAAGTTATTGAAATTAGTACAATATACTGTCAAGCTAACTCAAACAGAACTTTGAAAGAGTGTAACAGGAATGAACTTTTCGAACAAGTAAAAATTAAATTTGAAACATAAAAAAACCTGACTGGTGAAAAAGCGAACTAGTTAATTATTTCTCATTATTCTTCTAATTATCTTACCTATTTTTTTTATTTACTTGTATTGATGACTTTTATGCTGTGTTTAATTGTTAGTTCCTATCTATAAACACCGTTTTGTTGCGGCCTATAGATGTCTATGAAGGTTAGAGTTGCAGTAAAGCTAGAGATCCTACCTACACAACTTCCAGGTTGTGTAACATTTAAACGGAGCTTCTGACTGTAAAATAGTCAATGAAACATCGTCTTCATTTTGAAAGACCTATCCAATGATAGGCCACTCAGTAGGGTGCGTAAAGATGCTTTTTCGTCACTACTGTCATTTTGCATTTTAAGGCCGCCATTTTGAATTTATAAAAACAAAACCTAGCCTATAACCATCGGACGGTTATGACGAATCGATAGAGACCTCCTTCATTAAAATGCATCTAGCCCTTGGGATGTTTCGAGGGTATAAAGAAATCCACATACCCAGATACGCGTGAAACACATAACCCTTCCTGGCAGTCAGGTAAAAAATATATTAATAAAAGTTTTTTTCATTCCATTAAATCCTATCATACGTAGTTAATTCAATATCCCATGATAGGTAATGATTCTAGGTTGCTATCGTGATGACGTCCTATTTAAGATGGAGTGCTATTCTTTCCGTATTACTGAATTTAATCTAGAATCATAATAAACTTTGTATTTATTGCTTTTTTGCATAAGAATGCAACAGTTATTGCACCAAGATCTAAATATTTATAAAACTAATTATAGTACAAGCGCACCTCATCTGCCATGTCTGACCTACAATTTCCGACTTTTTAAAATAAATTTTCTTTTATGAATAAGAACTGATATACAAATGTAACATAATTATATCAGTTATGTAATTGTATGCATTACTTCGATTTAGAGAGTTTGAAATTAAAATTCGTTATTTGAATTGGTTAAGCACGCAGTGATTCATAAAACGAAATTATAATACTCCATTCTTTTGTTTTTATTCTACAATATTAGAAAATACAGTCGAACCCCAATTTAACGAATCGTTCGGGACTAGCGACTTTGTTCGTTAAATCGAGATTATTCGTTAAATCGGGAGAATCAAAATAATATTTTTATACAACAAAACAAGTTAAAAGATGGCAATAAATAAGAAGAACAATGCTCATTTATTTACCTTAATAATGATGTTGAACATTTGTTGCTTTAAGAAAATACAAATACCCTCTATAAAAAATTGATTATTTTTTTATGCACTACAATAAATCACAAGTATTGAATTTGAGTTTGATCAAATTTTATAACATAACTTTTATAGATGTTTGTTTGCGATATTTCGATTTCGTATTCCAAACTTCTGTATATTTATTTTTTCTGAAGCTGGGAAAACAGTGTCACCAACATCATGGGCATCAAATACCGTTTCAAAGTATCCAAACTGCTTCTTTGAACGTTGCATGCTTCATTTCTATTTCATCTTCTTCATCCAATCCACTACTACTGCTATTAATAACCTTGGCGTAATGTACATTTTTGCTTGTAGATATTTCTGTGTCACAAGATACATATTTAGAAAATTAACAATAAGGGACATTGAAAAATTTTAATAAATATTAGAAAAAGTCTTCATTTTTTCATTTTTTGACATCGAAAGTTATTCGTTAAATCGGGATTATAAATTCACTAAATCAAAGCATTTTTGTTCCCTTTTCGTCGGGATCATACAAAAATTCGCTAAATCGAGAAATACGTTAAATCGCGATTCGTTAAATCGGGGCTCGACTGTACTCGGTATAAAATCTAATAAATGTATGATTTTTATAATAAATTTTATTCAAATTCAGCATTGAGCACAAAATAATTATAACTATACATATTAAGAACTCATAAATAAAAGCATTTTGCTGTTCTTGCTCTTTATTTTAACCATTATTAATTTTTGGACGGTTTATATTTCGACTTTTTTTCTTTTCCTTTATTTTCTTTATTTTCGGGCACTGTTAACAGGTAATGTTCCTTTCTTTTTTCAGACATTTTAAAACATAGATTGTTGTCTCTACGCTGGAGTTTAAACCGCACTGCTATCTTCGTAACATTTTCTCTCGAATTTTAAGTTTATGAAACGAAAACTGTAAATTTTTATATAATGGGTTTTGAGACAGATTTTTAATTCGCTGAAATATAAACTAAATTTACTTATTTATACACTACGTTAAATCTTCTGCTCTGAAAACTGCGCACTGAGTCACGAGATGACATTAGCAAGCTAATTTTAAATCAATGACAGCGCTCTTTTCAAATTTACCGTTTTCACTTCAAATGTTCATATATACAGGGTGATTCATAAAAGATGGGCAGAACTTTAAGGGGTTATAGTACACTTAAAGACAAATAATATTAAATAGGAGACTAAGGGTCCCAGACGTATTCCCAAGGAGATAGGGGGCATTAAAGTTTAGGGTCCGAAATTTCAAATGATTATAAAACATGGAAAAATTGGTCGATTCGTTTGCGGTTTTTGCAAAAAATTTTCTTTATGCCAGTATTTTCTTGAAATAAAATTTTAAAGTTCAATTTCAAAAAATGCCGATAAGGGGCGCTTTAGACTTTGGAGTAACAAACAACTATTTTTTAACGTTATTTTTTGTATTTCTTTAAATGATTTCGAAAGCTTAGACTTAAACTTAAATTTTGATCTAAAAATCTGAGTCCTAACGAGTAGTTAAGTAGCATAAACTGAAATTTGAAATTTGAAACCCTTCTCCCCCCCAGAACAAAAATCAGTTATTCCCGATCTTTGTGTCGTAGATTAGGCTCTAACTACTGCCGCGTTTTGCTAAAATTATTCTTTATGTCAGTATTTTCTTGAAAATAAATTTTAAAGAAAATTTTCAAAAAATTCCGATAGAGGGCGCTTTAGACTTTGGAGTAACGAACAACTATTTTATACCGTTATTTTTTGTGTCTCATTAAATGCTTTCTAAAGCTTAGACTTAAATTTTCAACCCAAAATCTGAATCGTTAGACGTGGTTAAGTTTCTGGGGAGAGGGGTTTGAAATTTCTACTCCTGAGCACAGTTCAGTTTACCATGTCCACACATTGTGTGCTGTGATACGAGGTAAAAAGACACAAATTAGGATTATGTTACCAAAGCATATTTATTAACATGTAATTACAATAAATGTTCAAAATTGTGACCACCAGAGGTTATGCACGCAGAACAACGGCGAAGAATGGAACGCCGAACATTCGCGAAAACATCAGGCTTTTCGAGCACTTCCCCTACAGCGGCGGAAAGTCTGGCGACCAGTTCCTTGGGGGATTCAATGGGTGTCTCATACATAAGAGCCTTCAATCGTCCCCAAAAAAAGAAATCGAGGGGTGAAAGATCTAGCGAGCGAGCAGGCCAAGCAACAGGACCACCTCGACCAATCCATCTGTTCGGAAATGTGATGTCCAGATAGTTGCGGACGTCTCGTACGTAATGGGCTGGCGCTCCATCGGGCTGGAACCACATGACCCGCCGGATGCGTGGAGAAACAACGTTTAACAGGTCTGGCAGCACATGTTGCAGAAATGTGAGGTATGTTTTACCGTTGAGGCGTTCAGGAAGAAGGTACGGTCCGATTAGGTGATCTCCGAGGATTCCTGCCCAAACATTGATGGAAAAGCGTCTCTGATGAGCATGTGGATACGTAGCATGTGGATTGACATCCGCCCATACATGTGCATTGTGTGTGTTAAATGTACCTTCACGTGTGAAGGTACATTCATCGGTGAAAGGCACAGTTCGTCCAAAATGTGGATTTAGCGCGTTCTGCTGCAGAAACCAGCGGGCGAATTCAATACGATTTGGATAATCCCCTGGAGACAGTTTCTGGACTCGTTGCACATGAAACGGGAGCAAATGTTCATCCTTCAGTACCCTCCAAGTCATGGACTGTGAGGTATCCACCTGCCTAGCCACTGTTCGTGTACTTGTACTTGGCTGCGCCGCTACTACATCCAGAATGGCTTCTGCAACAACTACTGATTCGTCCTTTTTTGCACGACCTGCATTCGACCGGGAAGCGAGAAATGATCCCGTCTCACACAACTGTCTGTGCAAGCGCTCGAAAGTTTTGCGGTTAGGAAACCGCCTGTTGGGAAATCGCTCTCCGTACATTCGTTGTGCCTCTGCACCATTTCCATCTACCGCTCCGTAAATTAAATGCATCTCAGCCTTTTCCTTATTCGTGAAGGGCACCATCTTCCTATTCATTACTACAGCGACTTACACTTGACTCACCGTTCAGTGGTTTTTATGCCTGAATCGTGTCGAAATTTTGCATACGTGTTCTTCTTCTTCCCCATTTGACATTTGCATACTTTCTGTTTCCTTCTTCACCCGGTGACTAGCGTCAGGAATGGAGCTTTAACGTTTGCATGAGCGACGTTTCCAACTGTGCCAGTGCCTTTATGAGTGAATTCCGACTATGCAGTCCTTGACGAAAGTTGTATTTTTGCCTCGTATCACAGCACAGAATCGTTGGGCATGGTTAAGTAGTGCAAACTGAACTATGTTCAGAAGTTGAAATTTGAACCCCCTCCCCTCGCTACTGAACCACGCTCAGCGATTCAGATTTTGAGCTGAAAATTTAAGTTTAAGTCTAAGCTTTAGAAAGCATTTAATGAGACACAAAAAATAACGGTATAAAATAGTTGTTCGTTACTCCAAAGTCTAAAGCGCCCTCTATCGGAATTTTTTGAAAATTTTCTTTAAAATTTATTTTTAAGAAAATACTGACATAAAGAATAATTTTAGCAAAACGCGGCAGTAGTTAGAGCCTAATCTACGACACAAAGATCGGGAATAACTGATTTTTGTTCTGGGGGGAGAAGGGTTTCAAATTTCAAATTTCAGTTTATGCTACTTAACTACTCGTTAGGACTCAGATTTTTAGATCAAAATTTAAGTTTAAGTCTAAGCTTTCGAAATCATTTAAAGAAATACAAAAAATAACGTTAAAAAATAGTTGTTTGTTACTCCAAAGTCTAAAGCGCCCCCTATCGGCATTTTTTGAAATTGAACTTTAAAATTTTATTTCAAGAAAATACTGGCATAAAGAAATTTTTTTGCAAAAACCGCAAACGAATCGACCAATTTTTCCATGTTTTATAATCATTTGAAATTTCGGACCCTAAACTTTAATCTCCCCTATCTCCTTGGGAATACGTCTGGGACCCTTAGTCTCCTATTTAATATTATTTGTCTTTAAGTGTACTATAACCCCTTAAAGTTCTGCCCATCTTTTATGAATCACCCTGTATATGTTACAATGTTAGATCTGTCTCCGCGATTTTCCCTGTACTAGTCTAAATTATTTATCTATATTCACTAAATCCTTATTCTTAACTAATTTCTATCATTAATTCTGGTAAATTTCCTTTAATTTAATGTCTCACTTGTCTAATTCACTTAATTATTACGCATTTGGTATTCTTAATTTAAATGTTCCATTTCCGATCTTTCGCATTTTAAATGTTCTTTGGTAGCCATTTTTTTATTTTTATTCCAGCCGAGTTTCCTTCCCGCGCTTTATTCGGGGGGTTCCTTTTTGCTTTATTGTCCCTCCACACGCTCTGTCAGTACTCTTTGCATGGCGTGATTTCTTTGCATCTTAATTGGTTTAGAGCGCGTACTACGTCAAAATTGTATTCCTACGCTTAGAGAGTAAAAAGCAGTTAAGCACGATTCTCCAGCAGATTTGCTGAGTTTTTTGAATTGTAAACTACTCTGTGGCTGTGTGTCTGAGAAAATGAAGTTCGTTCTAAAGATATTTTACCCTTTTGATTTTCCCTTTTTGGTGTAATGAAATGATTACTATAGTCGATAGATGTTTCTACATCGAAGTTATTAATGGAGCTGCACCGTGAGTTGTGAGAACTGCTGCCCGATCTTATGGAATAAAATCCTGTGAACATTATTGCTCTCGTTACTTGTCTCATGGAGAAATCCCAATTTCCATTTCCATTGTCTTTTATCATAAGCCACTGGACTGCCTATCATCTTTAATGAGGAATGATCATCGTATATAAAGAGTAAGCTGTTCAATTAAATAGGCGAAGCTGTTGCTCTAGTTTCCTTTATTTAACGTTCGTACATCCATGCTACATTCATCTTCTTCATGTACTTCGCTATGAGTTCGACGATATTGTTTTCCAGACGACCGCAATTACCGTATTAGATTCAATCTATTTTATATAACATATATATATATATATTGATAGGATATCTGAGGTCATGTCTAAACTGATATCTTTTTACTTTTTATATTTTGTCTGCAATTTGTTTTCCCTTTTCTGAGAATACATTCGATTTCGGAACCTAATTCGAAGTTAAATGTGTCTTCATAAAAATAAATCCTTGTAATGAAAATCGCAAACGCAAAAATTACCCAGTCAGACACCGACCTGAGATATCCTATATTAAAAGAATCAGATAAAATTATTGAAATGCAAGCGAGAAATTTAAAAAGAATTCTCTAATAAGTTTAACTTCAACTAGTGATCGGGGTTGCGTGACTAGCTTGGCCTCCTGAACGTATTTAAACGTCATGTTAACTGCTATACTGCCCGATACATGCTTTATACAGTAAAATTGATTTTCTGGCTTCGCTGTCACATATAAGTCTTCTAATTCCTTCTGAAACAGAGCAGGGTGTGTTGTATAAAATTTTATTATACTGACGAATGCGATTAGTTCCATTTTTATTTGTTTGTGACAATTCATATGCTGAGACGTGTACGATTATGCTGATTTTTCTGTTACATTTCAGCATTGTAAACCTCTTAATTTACTTTCGATTTGGTCGTAATACCTACTAATGTATATATATATATATATATATATATATATATATATAACAAATTAACACATGCGTAAATAAAATTACCAAGAAATATATAAAATAAGAAAATAATTATAAAAAATTAAAAATTATAAAATAATAATTCAAAAATTATTGTAGGATGGTTGGGTGGGTAGATGTTAGGGTATGGAGGAGGGTGGCGTTGTTTGGATAATACGCAATGGTTAATTTTAAAAAATGGGGCATTTGATTTATAAGTACGTTGCTAATACACATTTTATAATGGGTGTTGATTCGATATTTTTATATGTATAATGTAGTTGTATTTATCTATTTATCAATTCATATTAAATTTATTCATATTCATTAATATTTAATAAAGTTAACGATTAACTTGTATTTAATTTTTAGCCTACTCAGGACAGCATTAATTTCTAATAGTATACTATCTTAAATGAGAATAAAATGCATAATGAGTGTATTTGTTATACCTAATGCTATGACAGTATTGATTTTAATTTGGTAATTTGTTTTTTTATTATTTTTCCTCTAACTTTTTAAATCTTGTTTCATTTTTAACTTAATTGGTGTTCATTGGTTTATTTCGCGGTTTTCTGTGTGTGGTAGTTTCAAATTCATATTCTTTAGTTTTTTTTAATGGCTAATATGAAGAGGAAACCACACACTTTATTTGTGGAACTTTAGGCATTTGGGACCTGAAGATTCTGTCTAAGTTCTACAAATTTTCATTATTCCATTTTAGTTATTCAATTCTTGCTGTTATTTACTATGTTTTCCATTACCATTTTTCATTTTCTGCTCATTTTATTTATTTATTTAATTTTTATGTTTGATGGTAATTTGTATTGATTTTTAATGATCATATATATATAGTGTCCTTTTATTGATGATTGATGATTTCAGTTTTTGTTGGCGGTCGGTAATGTTTATTTAATGGTTATATATATATATATATATATTGTACTGAATATATATATACATATATGTATATGTATATATATACAGTGGCGGTCAAAAGTTTCCGGCCAGTTAGTTTCTTTGATTTGTTTGATAGAAGGTTTCAGTGAAGAAGAAGCACAAATGCTCCAAAAGTTAGGAATAAGTAAAGTACCTCGGACCACGTGATCATTTTGATTGGATGCTTAAGATACTTGATGCAAAGGGGAGGAATTCGAAATTCGCGCGTGCAAAAGTTTCCGGCCATTCGTCATCCATTAGTTTTTGCTATTGCTAAAGTGTTTTTTTGGCCATGTTTGTTAATTAATCAACGTGAATAATGCATTTGAAATTCAAAAATGAAAATTTTAATAATTTATTTAACAATTATTGTTCCTAAACGAGTGATTTGTTTGTCGCTAAAGGGAGAATCCTCTCGTGAGATTGCGGCTAAGTTGTCGATCGGAAAATTTGCTGTAAACGATATTTTAAGAAAATATAAAGACGGTCATGGCCTTCGGAACTTACCACGGTCTAGGGGACTTCGGAAAACGACTATTCTTGTAGACAGAATTATCAGAAGAAAAGCAGTTGGTGACCCGCGTATAAATGCCGCTGCAATTCCACGCGATTTATGGTGTTAAAATATTGCTGAAATAAGTCTGTCTACCATATCAAGACGCTATGTGACGTAGAACTTTGTGGAACAATCGGTGTTAAAAAACCTTTCATAAATAACAAAAATTCAGAGGGCCCGATTGGCGTTTGCCAAGGAATACAAAGACTGGTCAAGTGAAAACTGGAAAAAAGTACTATTTTCCGATGAATCGACGTTCAATCTTTTTGGTAGTAATAAAAAACATTATAACCGACTACCTAAAAACAAAAGATAAGATACGAGATATATTATTACTATAATGAAGCACGGCGGAGGACACGTTATGCTGTGGAGAGCATTTTCTGGAAAATGCGCCTGTCCGTTATTTGAAATCTGCGGCAAGATGAATAGTGAAATGCATAATGATATCTTACAAGATAATTTGTTGCCTTATTGGAGGAAAAATTGTGGTCGCAACTATTTGTTTCTTGATGATAACGACCAAAAGCATACATGCAAGCTCGTCAAGCAGTGGCTTTCGCACAAACAAAATCCTCTTTTGAACTGGACAGCCCAATCATCCGATTTGAATACAATAGAAAATCTTTGAAACTAACTTGAAAACATGTGTGGAATTATAAATATTCAAATTCAGCAGCATTTTCACAAAAATTGTAAGAACCGTGGACAAAACGTAACATTGATGATCTACAACCGTTCATTGAATCGATGCCACGTTGCTGCGCCGCAGTAATTATTGCTAAATGTATGAATACAAAATACTGATTGTAAATGTTGTTGATCACTGTTATTTTCTGTTATAACACCACTTTTTTCCAAACTTGCAAAGGTCCCAGCAAGCACAGAACTAACAGATTGGCACAAAAATTATATCTTCCGTCAAGTATTAGAGGTGTTATTTCGATAACAACGAATCGTAACCTAAAAGTATCGATTCTGCCCTTTCATTCGATATCTTTGGCGATACTTTCATGGGTTATCGACGTTGCGCCAGAAACATGGCACGACGACGGAAATCGGCGATATAGGTGATACGTGTTTGATGCAAATACGTACGAATTCCGAAATATCTGGCATAAAAATGTTAAAATAAGGGCACAAATTTCGCATTGCTGATATCCAACGACAATCATTGTGAACTGTTTTTTTTTATGCATATATGACAATATAGATCTTGTGCCAATATAATGATATTTTATATGCATGTCGGTGAATACCTTTAATCGATTTAATTATATATTTTGTAGTACAGAAACTGTTTTAACCCATTCAGGGCCAAAGCTCTTCCATTGCTAAAATGTTGAAATGAATAACACCGGAATTCACAAATAAATTTAATTTAGAAACATTCATAAGCTCTTTTTTTTTAATATTCTGGTACCATTTGGGAATTAAAATAGAGTTGTTTCATAAATGTACTATCGCCTTGAAAGAGTTAAAATAATTTATTAGTTATATAATTGAAAAAATAAACTTTCTGTACATTATAAAAGTATTCACATGCACATTTCTCAGTTACAGAATCATAAATTGTTCCAAATTTATGGTAGAGAATTGAAGCTTATGTTTTATTGTGGAACGTTAGAACTGAAGAATTCACCCCCCCCCCCCAAAAAAAAGAGATTTTGCAGTTCACTTATTCTCTATTGTGTAGTACTTAGCTTCACTTTAACTTAATAGATTCATTCTGCCTGTATTATGCTTAGAGAAAGCACAATATATTTTTTTAATATTTTACATAAAAAAATTTTATTCAGTTTTATATGTGTTTCATTTATATCATGCTTCATATTTTTGATCGCATTCAAAAAAAAAAAAAAAAAAAAAAAAAAAAAATATTTTTTTCTAGCAAAACTACCCTTAACTATTTATCAAGCATTTAAAAAAAAAAAAATTGAAATTTCTGCTAAACTATTCAATGACCAACTTGTTTTTTACCATAAAAAATTCATTTATTATTAAAGCTGAAATTAGCATTATATATATAAAAAAAGATTTGTTTACATATTGAAAATTTTATACGTTGTCTTTTTTTCTCATACGATATATGCCCAGAATTCTACTTATCATTTAATAAAAAAGTTATTCCAAAGAAGCAAATATTTTTCTGATAAGCGAAAAAAAAATCCTGTAGCTTTTCTAATTAATCATGAAGCATAAAAATATTCTAATTTTTGCTCATTCCAAGTGCAATAAATGAAAAAAAAAATCAAATATTGTTCCAAAGAAGCAAACATTTTTCTGATATAAGTAGGGGGGGGGGGGGGAATTTCTTATACCTTTTCTAAGTAATCATGAAGCATAAATTCTAATTTCTACTCAACTATTCGATGCTTTGACACTTGGTTTTGATCATAAGATATAAGATTTATTATTAATGTAAATTATTATTATTAATGTTGAAATTAGCCTTAAATAAAAAGCTTATTTCTACTTACTGCAGATTTTATTCTGTTTTTTCCTCCTATGACATTTGCCTTAAAATCAATGTAAAAAAAAACTCTTATTACTTACAAATTTAAACATTATCAGGGGATAACACAGATTCCACCCCTTCCCCCCCCCCTTGAGTATTAGAGTACTTTTGTGATATAACAATTTAATTGCAAAACTTCTATTTATTTTAATCTTGAATTTTTGTTTTCATCACATTCAATATTTTTACACTCCAAAAATATTTGAGCAACTAATTAAATTAATAAAGTTTTGTTTTTGAGATGCATAAACCATTTAAATAAAAAAAAAAATACATAAATAAAATTGCGACAATACAAATTTTGGAGGGGGGGGGGGGCAATTAAGTGGAATAACTCATGCTTCATAAACTTTTATGTTGAGAGACTTTAGTACAACTGAACATTTTGTATCAAATAGAATTAAATTAAAAAATTACAAACTATTTAAATTCGATAATAATTACACATGCCAATCAAAATTAACTTTACATTCATACACATGCAACAAATACATCTTATCTGAAATCAAATGTGAGACACACAATCAAGCATTAAAGAAAAAAAAAAATAATACTTGTCCCCCTCCCCTTTTGTTTACAATAAATCTTGAAATGCACCTTTTTTTTTTTTTTTCCCAAATCACAGCTGGAATTAAGCTAGACCACTACCCCCTACATACTACTGTATGAAGGGGGTATGAAGGGGGGAATTAGTATGTAAGGGGTAGTGGCTAGACGGCTTTAATCATTTTCCGGCAAATCTTCTCTTGTTCCATCTGAAAATACCTACCGTGCTACGATAGCTGAAATAAATAGACACAGGCAATATAAAGCAATGCTAGTGTTTTCATTGTGCTACTTTATTTATTAAACATAATTTTTGCTTACAAATTATATATTTAGTATTTGTTTTAAAACATAAAGATTTTCTTTTTATTTATTTTTTCAAAGATCAGATTTAGAAATAGAATATATTTTACATCTACAGCTATCATGAGCTTTCACAATATATTTTCTGGCAAATTCGGAAACTGGCTTTACTCTAAAGGCCGGTATACTTCAAATCCAGATTCCTTACGAGTCGGGAAAAAAAAGGTATTGCTCCAAGTATCTGATTAATTTCTCCACCTATTTTAATAAAATAAAATGAAAAGATCTAAAATTGTTATTTGTGCACACAAAATCAAATGATTAAACATGTAGAAATATAATAAACAAAATAACAATTTCACACCTTGAAAACAAGTAAATTACACATTGCATTAACACTAAACACGAGGGCAATTTGGAAAGTAACCTCCGTTTATGAATTAAAAAAAAACTAATGAAAGGAAACATGTTTTATTACTTACGTATGAAAGACACGTTCTTCAGCTACTTCTCAACATAATTGCCGTATTAATTATAACGGTAAATCAGCTTTGAAATTCTATCATCACAGACTTCTGCCGCCAGCCTATCCAACTGCGATTATTTTTAAATTCAACTCGCACCACTCTTTCAATCCAAAGAATTTTAACATATTTTTCTATATAATTTGCTGATAAATGTACTACCAAAAATATTTAAAAAAATAGTGGGTCAAGTAAAATATTACGAGAGCAATTCGGAAACTAATTTTCATTTTGTTGTATAAATGAAAGACACGCCTACTTTCAACAATTTTTTATTTACATCTCAAAGGTACAGCTGTCTTCTATTTTTCAACATAGTCACCATGTACATTCAAGCACTTGTCATACCGTTTTACCAACTTACCAATCGCTTCTGAATAAAACTCAGCAGTCTGCAAATTCAGCCAACTTGTCACAGCGGTTTGAAGAGCCACATCAGCGAAGTGCTGTCCTTCAAGCCACTTCTTCATTTCCTTCAACAGATGAAAATCAGAAGGAGCCAAGTCGGGGCTGTAGGGGGGATGATTAAACACGTCCCATTCGAATTGGCACAAAAGATTTTGTGTTCTCTAAGCACTGTGAGGGCGAGCGCTATCGTGCAAGAACACAATTCCAGATGTCAGCAGGTCGCGACGTTTGTTGTGGATGGCTCTTTTCAGTTTCTTCAAAGTGTTACAGTAAACTTCAGAATTTATTGTCTTACCACGTTTCATGAATTCGACCAGCAAGATACCATGAGCATCCCAAAACACGGTTAACATAATCTTCCTCGATGTCAAAATTTGACAGGCTTTCCTTAGCCGGTTTGGAGAACCGGTATGACCCATGTCATTGACTGTTGCTTTGTTTCAGCATTTACATACGCAATCCAAGTCTCGACGCCAGTCACTATTCTATTCAAAAACTTCTCCCCTTCCGTATTGTACCGGGAAAGAAAGTCTAAGACAGCGTCCATTCGAATAATTTTGTGGATCTCCGTGAAAATCTTTGGTACCCATCGAGCACAGAACTTCCGATAGCCTAATTTTTCAGTGACAATTTCGTACAAAACAGTCCGAGAAATGTTCTGAAATTCTTGGGAAAGTTTCGAGATTGTGAATCGACGGATCTGACAAATTTTGTCTTCAATTTGTTCGACGAGATAATCACTCACTACAGACGGCCTCCCACTCCTTGATTCATCATGGATGCATGTTCTTCCTCCTTTGAAAAACCTGACCCATTGACACACTACACCTTCACTCAATGTTTGGGCCATATATGGCACACAGTTCACGATGAATGTCCGCTTCTGACAGTTTTTCCACCCAAAGAAATCTTATTACTCCTCGTACCTCGCATTTGGCAGGATTTTCAATAGCAGCGCACATTTTGTGACGTTATAACGAGGAAACACGCAGTAGTTCGACACTCTTCCTAAGATTGCTGAAATTTTACGGAATTACAGATTGCTTAATTTAGCAATGGTTGTGCTTCGCCCACTACTAATAGTGCCATGCCTCGACGGAAGTTAATTTTTGAAATGTCATTTTATTACAAATAAAAAAAAAAAATAGTTGTGTGGATAGAATAGAATGAACAGCCCTGTTGAATAGGCCGGCGGCAGAAGTCTGTGACGATGGAATTTCAAAGCTGATTTACAGCTATGATAATTGTTTTAAATAATACTTCGATTATGCTGAGAAGTAGCTGAAGAATATGCCTTTCAAACGTGAGTAATAAAAAAACGTATCCTTTCATTAGTTTTTTTTTTTTTTTTAATTCATAAACGGAGGTTCTTTCTGAATTGCCCTTGTATATAGGGAATTTCATTCAAGATATATAAAAATACAGTATTTTTATTTAAGCCTAACTTATTTTTGTGTGATTTAACCACTAAACAACATTTTCCATTCTTATTAGAGAATCAGCAGCTTATTGAAATTCTAATGTATTCTCATAAAGATATATATACGAAACTTACTGCTTTGAGCATTAGCCACTTTAACAAGGACTCTTTGCTACAGTGCTAAATCAGAAGTTATATAGAAATTACTAATATGCAGGGTTTATAGGCATTTGAGAAAGAAAAAATTCCAAGGAGTCTAGAAAAATTCTAAGGAGTCAAAGAATTTTAAGCGACTTATTTATTTTATCATGTATGTTACGTACTCATGTAACAAGTGTACTCACCCTACTTTTAATACCTCATTTAAGAAAAAGAAAAAAAACAGATTTTACAGTACTGAAATCTTATGGAAAGTGCTAAAATTGCAAAAGCCAGTCAAATCTCAAACATTCATCATGTATCATTGTGCTCCTAGATTTAAAAGTAAATTTTTAAAAGCAAACAACAAAGGGAAAAAACATACAGCGCATACAAAAAATATTTCTTTCTCCTCCCCCCCCCCTCCCGTCTTTTTTCTAAGAAGATTTTGATTTTATTTTCTTAAATGGCTAATATCTTACATGCCATATATGCTAAGAAAATTTCGTATACAAGCAGTATTATTCATTGCAGAAGATATAAGTTTACTTATGAAATATCCTTAAAAAAAAAAAAAAGAAAAAAAAGAAAGGGCACTCAATATTCTAACAATCTTTGTATTATGGATTAACAAAGTACAATTGACAACGTCTATAAAATACCAGTTTTAATTTCGAAAATTTATTTCAAGATTTTTACAAACATCAGTAATGCAAAACTAGAAAGTTATAAGCAAAACTATTATCAGACAAATACATTTAATCAAAGAGGGTTTAAAAGCTTTTACGAAAATATTCAAATTATTTACCATTACATTAAGTTTATCCTTTTCAATAATTTAAAAATGTTTTAATTGAAAAGTATAGCAAAAAGTACTTCTTAAAAACATATAAAAAAGAATCTGAATATAACGATCATTTTTAATTCACAAAATTACGACTAGATTTTTCACAATTGTAAAAAAAGCTGTTTACAATTTCACAAAAACAAGACCCTGAGAGAAAAGTCTGGATAGACCCCTGCTGATATCTCGTAAAATAGCATAAAAATAATAGGCAATTTTTTTTTTTAAGTTTAAAGACAAAAAATATAATAGATTATACAAATACATGGGCAGCATATTTTATACACCAATGGTACCTTATCAATAAAAATATTGAAACAATATAAAAAATTCCAAACTTCAACTTTAAACATTGGTTGCACATTAATGGAACTTTGAGAAGAGAATAAATTAAGCACAAATGTTAATCACATAATTATTGTAGAAATTCACAACTGTTTATTCACTGAAAACTCAATGTCGCTATCAGTAGGCAAACCACCCATATTTTTAAAGGTTACTTACTGATTTTTTATAAAGCACAATTTTTTTTTTTTAAGAATTATATCAGACAGAAAACCAATAAAAATAGTTTAGAATTATTAGGTACACAGTTTAAAAGAGAACCTTGAAAGATAACAGAATCTAAGTCTTCTATTATATACCAAAGTTATAATTCTGTAAAAAATAAATAAATAAATACAACAAACTTACATGTTTGGAAACTTGCTGAAACTGGACTTCAATAATACTAGTCAAATATATTTTAAATAAAAAGGGAGGTCTTCTTGAATTTCCCAACCAGACCATCTAAAAAGAGAAATTAAAAAATAATACAATAATAAAAAATAAAAAATTTTTATTAACATCTTTATGAATTAAAAAACTTATTTGGCATTATTAAACATATACCATTTATTTAATAGCATAAGATGTAGAATTAAGTAAGAATGATAACTATTTGAAAATATAGTGTTATTCAAAATTAATGTTTATAACCATTAAAAATTCATTATACTACACAGTAAACTATAAACAACAAAATAACTTCCACTATGCAACCGAACTCAAATATTGATGTCGAGCCGAACATGGGGGAAAATTCCATCAAACAATAATAAGATCCGAACCACAAAAAAACCTTCGGTCAACATGCAACTTGACCCAAACCTGACAAAAAGAAAAAAAAAAATTGAACCACAACTTGATCCAAACAGGACAATACCATTTCCATCAATATGAAACTCCACCAGAACTTAGTTTTGACTCTAAGCCGCTTTTAGTAGGGTGCAGTGCCTGGCGGCCCTTTTTATTACTTTTTTGTGCCCGGCGACCCTTTTTATTACTTTTTTGTGCCCGGCAACCCTTTTTATTACTTTTTTGTGCCCGGCAACCCTTTTTATTACTTTTTTGCACACGGCTGCCCTTTTTAACTCTTCCTATGCGCTCCGTGACAATTCAATTGATCCTGGGAAACTATAGCAAATTCTAGGGACTCTAAACAAACCAGTTGAAAATATTTTTAGTGAACAAGGTACAAGTGTGCTCTTTTTGAAAAAAGTAGGTCCTTTTTTAGAATAGTGTTCCCTTTTTGAAAAAATGTACCTTTTTTTAGAATAGTGTTCCCTTTTTGAAAAATTCCCTCCCGGCGGCCCTTTTTTTTCCTAGAGTCAACACTAAAAACCCAACAAAAAAGTTCTATCAAGCACAACCCAATGTGAAGATAGCAAACTAATTTCCGTCAGCATGCAACCTGACAAAAAAAAAAAATCTTTGAACAACAAAACTCATCAAAAACCAACAACATAATTTCTGTTAGCACGCAACCTCACCCAAATGTGGAAAAAAAAATCCCACAAACTACAACCCAATCTGAAAACATTACTGCCACAAAAAACTTGTTTTTGCCAAGTAGCAATTAATTATTGAACAATGCTTGTTTATAGCAACTTTAGGCTTAAAATTTTTTGAAAATACAGAGATTTTTAAACATAAAAAAAAATAAGAAAAGCAATCCAAAATACAGAAATTTTCAACAGAAATCGACCTTTCAAACGTTATTTGTATAAAAGGAAGATTGGGGGGGGGGGGGGGAATTCGTAATGTAATACATAAATAAATTGAGATTAAATTTTTTCAAATGGTTAAGTAAAACAAAAATTCATTTTTAAAAATATAAATTATGAAAATATAGCCATAAAATAAAAATATAGCCATAATGTATAAAAATACTGAGATTATAAAATCAAAATAATGAAAATATTTCTTTTGAAAATTGTAAATTATTTTTAAAAAAAGGCTCGACTTTTACTCAAATACAGGGATGTAGTGGAGGGTATACGGGGGTATACGCCGTAGAGACCTGCATGGGCCATGCTCGGGCCTATTTTCATTCATGGCACTCGGGCCGGGGCGGGCCATACTTTTTTTTAAGGCTCGGGCCGGGCCAGGCTTATTAGTGACTACACTTTACGGGCCAGGCCGGGCCTAATTTTTTTTTTTTTTTTTTTTTTTTTTTTTTTTTTTTTAATGCACAGATCTGGGACTGGTTTTTTTTTGCTAGTCTTCAAGGCCCAAAATTTCCAGTCCTAGTTTTTAGCCAGCCCGTATTAAAATCATTTTCTCAATGTGGCCTGTCAAACGTCGGTAAAATTAGCCTGGCCCAAAGATTTTTGCAAAAATGAATACATTTTTAAATCTCTATTATTCTACAATCAAACATTAACATTTATTCTTTTTAAAGAATAGTAAATTTCTAAGTTTATTAAAATATAGCTAAAATAAAATATAGTAAAACATGTGAAAAAGAACCTGCCTATGGCGGATTCCTGTTTTAAACGGAAAAACGTGTTGATCGATGCAAAATTAATATACTAATATGTAAGAAAAGAATATATAATACATTTACACTTGCTAAGAAGGGGACTTGTCCATAACGTATTTTTTTTCCCTTTCTATGTACTTGAGTCTTGGAAGACTTTACTCTATAGTATTTTTCAGATTTTTAACACTTCAATGCATGAAATATGGATTAACAATATTAATGATAACTGAAACATTTACATACAAGAAATAGCGATTCATTAAAAAAATAAATATCGCAACCTACGGCACTTCTATAAAAATGGAGATTATAGACATGAAAAAAAAAGTTAAGATAAATATTTTTTGGCCAGAACTCCCCGTATGAGACCAATTTTTAACCAAATCAACATAAAAAATCAATGTTTTGTAAAAATGCACTCGGGCCGGGCCGAACTTTAAGCTGTTATACCGGGTCGGGCCAGGCCAATAATTTTTTTTCTACGGGCCGGGGCGGAACTTTTAACTTTTTTACCGGGCCAGGCCAATATTTTTTTTGTACGGCCCGTGCCCGGGCCTAGAATTGTCAGCCCGTGCAGACCTTTAATACGCCGTATACCCTCTGGATTTTTTTAAGGAACACCGTATACCCTCTGTTTCTCAAGAAAGCTATAGTATATATAGAATAGGGTATACTCTCTGCTTTGAGCGTATTCCCTCTGCTTTTTTTTAAGACTACACCGCTGCTCAAATACGTCAAAATACTGAGAATAAAATATTGAAAATATAAAAATGAATAATAAAATCACATTTAAAAGATAAATTGTTAAATTAGTTTCAAAAATATGGTTTTAAAAGCATACAATTTTCACAAAATGCTAATTTACCATATGACGTAACATGACCAACAACAAAAAAATAAATACATAAAAATTCTTTTTAAAAAATTGTTGAAAATATCAAAATAAAGCAAAAAACACTTTAAAATATGGATGCACAACCTTTGACACATGGGCCAAAAGTGGCCGCAAATTTCGTCAATTTATAACTACAAAAAATCACAATTTTTGTCCATAGGTCGCAGGAAATATTCGTGAATTTTACAATTTGCCATGGGTAAAAATTGCAAATTTCATCAATCGCCGGCCAGTACCATAGGAAATTCCCAAATTGCGAATTTCATCCATCGCTAGCCGAGAAATATCTCTTATTTCGTCGACCGGGCACGGAAAAATGGCGAATTTCGTAAATCAGGTATGAAAAATCGCGAGTATTTTAATCGGGCATGGAAAAATGGCAAATTTTGTTGATCGAGAACGGAAAAATTGTGAATTTTGTCGATCAGGCACAGAAAGATCGAAAATTTCATTGATCAGTTGCGAAAAAAAAAACCACGAATTCTGACAGTTTATCGCGAGAAAAAATTACGAATTTCATCTCTTTGACGCGGAAAAAAATTGCAAATTTCGTCAGTCAGTTAAGAATCATGAACTTCGTTGATCGGCTGTAGAAAAATCACGAATTTTGCCGAGCAGGCGTGGAAAAATCTTAAATTTTGTTATTGATTGCAAAGTTGACTGCGGAAAAATCACAAATTTAATCAGAGTCAATGAAGAATCGCGATTTTTGTTGATCGGATGCTGAAAAATCACGAGAAAAAAGGCACGAATTTTGTCAATCTGTCGCAGTTGCAAAATTGCAAATTTCGATGATTGATAAAATTACAAATTTTGTCAATTGGTCGCAAAAAAATCTAAAAAGTCCTCAATTGCTCGTGGGAAAAAAATGTGAATTTCGTGCATTATTTGTGGAAAAAACACAAATTTTGTCTGTTGGTCACAAAAAATATCGTGAAACAAATCCATTGGTCGTAGGTAAAAATTGCAAAATTCTTCGACCGTGTGCGTTAAAGGAATCGCGACTTTTGCCAATTTATTGCAGGTGAAAAAAATTGAGAATTACATCAATGAATAGCAGGAAAAAAATATATTAATTTTGTCAATGGTCAGTGATAAAAATTGCAAATATTGGATATCGATCACGGAAAATATCACAAAATTTTCTAATTACTCATGGGGAAAAAAAAAATCTCGAATTTTGTGATTCACTTATGCAAAAAAAATTGCAAATTTCATAGATCGATTGCATAACAAAAAAAAAATAGCAATGCAATTTCATCGGTCGCAGAAAAAAAAATCATGAATTTCGTTGATCGGCAGCAGAAAATAAAAAATCAGGAAATTTGTTGTCTGGTTCAGGAAAAAAATCGTTAATTTCGTCAATTTATCGCCGGCATCACAAATTGGTTGTTTGAAAAGTTTGCAAATTTTGCAATCTGCAATGGCAAATTACCGCGAAATCTGTCATTGATAAAATATTGTGAATTTCAAAGAAAAACAATGAATTTTGTTAATCAGCGGCAGAAAAAATAGCATAATTAGTCCATCATGCTTTGTTATTATTATTTTTTTTTTTTTTGAAATGAAGTTATTCTGTAATAAAAAAGTTGTATAATTATCAATAACATTTATTTTTTTGAAAGTGCATATATTTTTTTCTTTAACAAGTTTCCATTATCAAGAAGGAAGAGTTAATCTTTATAAAGTGTTGTAATGGTTATTCATACAGATGTGAAGAAGCGCTGCCTTCCTGCAATATAATAATTTATTTCTACTTGTTCATCTTTTTTATATACAAAAAATCATTCCTCAAGAATAGAGAGTTATTTTTTACAAAAATTTGTATAATTAACACATATAATATATATCAGGGGCTGCACTAACCATTCACCTACTCGCCAAATGCGAATACATCGTGAAATTAGCAAGAAAAAAATATTGTGGCAAAAAAGCTGGCGAATGTTTTTTTGGGAGATTCTTGTTGTTGTAATCATGTTTTGGAACACAAATGAAAGGTTACTACATGAAGTACTCACAACTATCATCTAATATTTATACCAGATGAAAAGAGCAGCCATTGCCAATCCAAGCTAACGAAAGAAACGAGATCGCACACTGAACTTGATCGCAAAACACCATAACAATGCACGTCACTTATAGGTCAAAATTAACAATTTTACCCACTGGCCAGTACACTGATTTTTTTCACTGGCAGTTTTTTTTAACGACTGGCCAGTAACAAAGTTATGTACGCTCCATACAAAATTGTGTTTTTTCTAACTATCAACATTGTGATTTACTAATATATATTACTTACCATTCGATATGATTACACTCAACTGAAAATTTTTATTTTTACTATTAATTGCAATGAAATAAATTCACAGGAAATTTTCAGAAAGGTTACAGCAGAGGGGGACCCCACCCCCTCGACACTAACTAATATGCATTTTTCTGCGACCTTTTAACGAATTTCGCGATCTTTTGGCGAAATCTGCATTTTTTCCGCGATCTTTTCACGAAATTTGTGGGTTTTTTTCCCCATTCTTTGAAAATATTTGCATTTTTTTTTCAAGATTTTTTAACAAAATTTGCGTTTTTAGGCGATATTTTGCGTTTTTTCCCACGATCTTTTGATGAAATTTGTGTTTTTTCCAGAATCTTTTCGTGAAATTTGCGTTTTTTCTACGATCTTTTGACGAAAGTTGTGTTTTCCCGTAATCTTTTGGCGAAATTTGCGTTTTATCCGCGATCTTTTCTCGAAATTTGTGTTTTTTCAGCGATCTTTTCTCGAAATTTGTTTTTTCAGCGATCTTTTCTCGAAATTTGTTTTTTCAGCAATCTTTTCTCGAAATTTGTGTTTTTTCAGCGATCTTTTGACGGAATTGGCGTTTTCCTCACAGTCTTTTCTCGAAATTTGTGTTTTTCAGCAATCTTTTCACGAAATTTGCGTTTTTTGCACGATTTTGTTACGGTAGTTGCGTTTTCTCCGCGGTCTTTTCACGAAATTTACATATTTCCGCGATCTTTTCACGAATTTTGCGTCTTTCCGCGATACTTTGAAGAATTTTGTGATTCTTTTTCGCGATTCTTTGTCGAAATTTGTGTTTTTTCCACGATCTTTTCTTGAAATTTGTGTTTTTCTGCGATCTTTTGACGAAATTTGCATTTTTCCCGTGATTTTGTCATGAAAGTTGCGTTTTCTCCGCGATCTTTTCACAAAATTTGCATTTTATCCGCAATCTTTTCACGAAATTTGCGTTTCTTCCGCAATCTTTTCACGAAATTTGCGTTTTTTCCGTGATTTTGTCACGGAAGTTGTGTTTTCTCCGCAGTCTTTTCACGAAATTTGTGTATTTTCCGCGATCTTTTCACGAATTTTGCATATTATCCGCGATCTTTTCACGAAATCTCCATTTCCAGCGATCTTTTCTCGAAATTTGTATTTTTCCGCGGTCTTTTGACGAAATTTGCGTTTTCTCCGCGATTTTGTCATGAAATTTGCGTTTTCTCCGCGATCTTTTCACGAAATTTGCATTTTCCCGCAATCTTTTTCCGAAATTTGCATTTTCCCGCAATCTTTTCCCGAAAGTTTCGTTTTTCTGCAATCTTTTCACGAATTTTATGTTTTATCTGCGATCTTTTCACGAAATTTGCATTTTATCCGCGATTTTTTGACGAAATTTGCGTTTTTTCCGCGATCTTTGTGTTTTTTCTGCGATTTTTTGACGAAATTTGCGTTTTTCCACGATCTTGTCACGAAAGTTGTGTTTTCTCCGCCATCTTTTCAGGTTGCGTTTTTTACGTGGTCCTTGGGCGAAATTCACGTTTTTTCTCGATTCTTTGACGGAATTGGTGATTTTTTCCTACGAACAATTGACGAAATTGACTTTTTTCGGCGACCATATAGAAATTAGCGATATTTTTTTGTCCGAATTTTCGGACTGATGATAATTTTTCTGAAAATTCGAGACAGCTACCCCCTGCAGACAGCTACCAATTCACCCCTGCAACTTTTTTTTCTTACGTTCAGGAGAATCGCCGATTTGGACGCCGTAAATTACGAACGAATTTCACCCCTTTCCTCCCTGGCATCGATCTTTTAACCATTGCGTTTGGCGAGTGGTGACCATTGAGTTTGGCGAGTGAGTACAATAAAGTTAATCGCCACGTTTTAAGGGTTACTCGACGCCTGGCGAGTGCTAATTTTGTGCTATAACGTCACTGCCCTCTAGCGAAGGATCGATGATACAGGCTGAATGATAGTAAAAGTCGATAGTGGCAGCAACGAAATGACGTATCGGGATATGATACCGTCGTGAAATTCTTACATAACGAAAGCAACCTCTAGAAAAGAGATTTAAACTATATTTATAAAGAAACAAATAAATAGTTTTAAAGCACAATAAAGAAAAACATTCGCTCATAAAAAGTAAGCATTTAAGAAAGATATAGTTACTAGTACTTTTATATTTAAATGATTATGATTTGAATTAAGATATGAGATGAAAGTTAAAAGTAAAGGTGTCGAGGAATTCAGAATATGAAGTACTGTCCTGTCAACGTCAAAGGATCGCTGAAAAAAATGCAGATTATGTCAAAAGATCGCTGGGAAAACTCAAATTACATCAAAGAATCACGAAAATAAGAACAAATTTTGCCAAAGGATCACAAAAAATAAAATAAAAAAATGTACATTTCACTAAAGGATCGCAAAAAAAAAAGTATTTTGTCAAAACATTGCAGGAAAAAACGCAAATTATATCAGATCTAAAAAATGCAGTCAAAGGATTGTTGAAAAAACATGAATTACGTCAAAGAATCGCAACAAAGTGCAAAATTCATCAAAGGACTGCTGAAAAAATGCAAATTACATCAAAAATTTGCTGAAAAACACAAATTACACCAAAAGATTGGAAATTAGGTCAATGAATTGCGAATAAAGCAAATTTTGTCAAAGGACCGCGAAAAAAAAGCACATTTTGTCAAAGGATCGTGGACAAAATGGGAATTTCGTCAAATAATCATGAAAAAAATTTCAGATTTTGACAAAGAATCGCAGAAAAAAGTGATTTTCATCAAGGGATAGTGAAAAAAACTGCAAATTTCACCAAATATAGTAAAAAAAAACTGCAAATTTCACCAAATATAGTAAAAAAAACCTGCAAATTTCATGAAATAGAGAAAAAAACTGCAAATTTCGCGAAATATAGAGAAAAAAACTGCAAAATTCGCAAAATATAGAGAAAAAAACTGCAAAATTCGCAAAATATAGAGAAAAAAAACTGCAAATTTCATGAAATATCCCAAAACAAATTCCCACAAATTTCAGGAAAAGATCTCGGAAAAATCCCATGTAAGCGAGCTCTGCTTATGATTTTTTGATACATCCTGGGCGAGGGGGGAAATTTACGGGATTTTATATTATATAACTAAATTTTTTAGGAAACTCCTTTTAAAAATAATTATAAGATTACTAAAAGCACTTTTTTTTAAAGGAAACTTTAATACAGGCAACTCTTTTCAAGAAAGAATGAGTTACTTTTTGTTATGTAAGCAAATTTTTCAACACAAAAGATTGAACAGATTTTTTTTTTCATTGAGGGACAAGACGGGTGCAATTATTTTGACTTAAGGGCATGAGGGTGGAATTATTTTGACTTAAGGGCTATTTAATGAAAAAAAGAGCAGGCACGGTGCAGCACCCTTCTGAAATTGTTTGTTGGAAATTCTACTAAAGTATACTTAAAGTCTAGAAAACCAAAACTTAGAAAGAAAAAGAGAAAAATACACTTAAAACTTAAATTCATTGTTGTCAGGGTCGATGCAAAGACTTTTCTTCGGAGGGGGTGGGGGCGCTTAAATTGCCAAGTCAAATTTAAGTATTTGCCAACTAGTTTTATGATTTAACAAGCAGCAAAACATTATTTACGGAATTTAGATGTACAGCGTATAAATTCGTGATTCATTTGGAAGAAAATAAAATTATCGATCTAACGTAATACATAATTATCACAGAACGTCAGTTTATGTAATATTACGTACTATAAACAAAAAGTAAACATTTTTACATGTTTGTAGAGTTTTTACGAGTTGTTTACATTTTCAACATTTCTGATTATGAATAATTCTATTTTTTATAAACTTTAAAACTTTTTGAAAATTATTAGATATGTACAGAATATTTAAAACAGAGACCAAGAATATTAAGAAACACATTAGCCAAATTTGAAAATCATTGGCCAATTTTTAAGTGTTAACCAAAAACTGCATTGAATTTTTTAAAAATGATATTTCTTTTTTGTATGATATATAAAACTAAAAGTTTTCAATAATGGGCATAAAAATTATTTGTAAAGTGCATTATATAGCAAATTAATACTTTCCCTTCAGTTTTAGTTGAAACGTTAAAGGAAAATTGATGGCATTTGTCCTACCTATTTTTAAATTAATCATTCGCCAAATATTTTGCCAAAATTAATTGGTATGGTGAGGTGGCGAAATGTTGATATGTTCCCTGTTAAAATTTTTGATTGTGTAACAACAATCAGCCCCCCCCCCCCAAAAAAAAAAAAATAAAAAAAAAAAAATAAAAAAAACGTTTGTGAATGCTGTTTGTTACACTTTGAAAATTTACAAACTTACTTGACAAATTTGTTTAAAACTTTAACAAAAACTATAATGCACTTTCTATTTCCTATCGACTTGGCAAAAGTTACAAATCTAATTTAGAATACATTAAGCTTTTTACAAATAACTATATTACATTTTTTAATTGTGGTAACTTGTCAAAACCATAAAACTAGTTGGCAAATACTGAAATTTGACTTAGCAATTTAAAATAAAACTCTCTTCGTAAATGTACTTTGGGGAAGAGGGGGGGGGGGAGGGACCAAAATCCATGTTTGTCCCGAGTGCAAAAAAGACTAGTTTCGGCCCTGCTAAAAAGTAAACATTTTTATATGTTTGTAGCGTTTTTACAAGTTGTTTGTTTACGTTTTCAACATTTTTGAATATGAATAACTCTATTTTTTATAAACCTTAAAACTTTTTGAAAATTATCAGATATGTACAGAACATTTAAAACAGAGACCAAGAATATTAAGAAAATAAAATAAAAATAAATAATTAAAATAAAAAATTTTAGCAGGGAACATAACCATTCACCACCTCGCCAATTAATTTTGGCAAAATATTTGGCGAACGATTATTTTAAAAATAGGCAAAACAAATGCCATCAATTTTCTTTTAATGTTTCAAATAAAACTGAAGGGAAAGTATTAATTTGCTATGTAATGCACTTTACAAATAATTTTTATGCCCATTATTGAAAACTTTCAGTTTTATACATCATACAAAAAAGAAATATCATTTTTAAAAAATTCAATGCAGTTTTTGGTTAACACTTAAAAATAGGCCAATGATTTTCAAATTTGGCTAATGTGTTTCTTAATATTATTGGTCTCTGTTTTAAATGTTCTGTACATATCTAATAATTTTCAAAAAGTTTTAAAGTTTATAAAAAATAGAGTTATTCATATTCAGAAATGTTGAAAACGTAAACAAACAACTTGTATAGTCTTTTTTGCACTCGGGACAAACATGGATTTTGGTCCCCCCTCCCCCAAAGTATATTTACGAAGAGAGTTTTATTTTAAATTGCCAAGTCAAATTTCAGTATTTGCCAACTAGTTTTATGGTTTTGACAAGTTACCACAATTAAAAAATGTAATATAGTTATTTGTAAAAAGCTTAATGTATTCTAAATTAGATTTGTAACTTTTGCCAAGGCGATAGGAAATAGAAAGTGTATTATAGTTTGTTAAAATTTGTCAAGTAAGTTTGTAAATTTTCCAATTTTCCTTTAACGTTTCAAATAAAACTGAAGGGAAAGTATTAATTTGCTATATAATGCACTTTACAAATAATTTTTATGCCCATTATTGAAAACTTTTAGTTTTATATATCATACATAAAAGAAATATTTTTTTTTAAAATTCAATGCAGTTTTTGGTTAACACTTAAAAATTGGCCAATGATTTTCAAATTTGGCTAATGTGTTTCTTAATATTCTTAATTTATTAGTATGGTCCCTGTTTTAAATATTCTGTACATATCTAATAATTTTCGAAAAGTTTTATAGTTTATAAAAAATAGAATTATTTATAATCAGAAATGTTGAAAACGTAAACAAACAACTCGTAAAAACGCTACGAACATGTAAAAATGTTTACTTTTTGTTTATAGTACGTAATATTACATAAACTGTCGTTCTGTGATAATTATGTATTATATTAGATCGATAATTTTATTTTCTTCCAAATGAATCACGAATTTATACAGCTGTACATCTAAATTCCGTAAATAATGTTTTGCTGCTTGTTAACTTTCATAAACACGTATTATACATTTTTGCCATTGTCATCAACGAATATTTAAAGTTTTAAGTAATAATAAATAGTAAAAAAATAAAGTACAAATAATATTTAGTAAAGTACTTACCTTTCATATTTAAAGTATCTCCGAGAGGAAGGAACAAAAACATCGTGCAGATCCACTCCAACAGTGACAGTGAGCCGCCATTGAAATTTCAGATAGTTTGCTTCGCTAGCTGTTGCCACTCTTCTTTTAGATAAAGTGATACACGACTGACGTGGCAGAACATCGATAGCAAACCAGTGACGCATTAAAAAATTATCATAACTCTGGCCTCAAAAGAGTGCCATACGCCGCGTACATTTGTGGCGTGTTGAACAACTGTCGTGTGCCGGATAGTTGAAGGATAACTGTAATTGACGCTTTTGCTTGACCGCTGTATATTATCGCTTGTTTCTTATTCTAGTGGCACCACTTATGTGATATAACTTTATTTTGCCATTAAAAACATGTCGCAATGTTACATGAAAATTGATGTACCTAACAATCATGATAAATTTGACACCCGAAGGTGACTTTTCTAACAAATCTGTGTTTGCTGGGGTGGCCGGAAACTTTTGAGAACCTGCGTTTTCTTTAGCAATTAATTTTGTCAATTAAATTTATTAATATTTAATTTTTATTCCATAAATAAGTTCTTAACTGTTATGTCAATAATGTGTATATGTATCACTTTGGGATTCCTCTTCATATGGATATACTTACAAATTAACCAAAAATTTTATGCTGGCCGGAAACTTTTGACCGCCACTGTATATATATATTGTACTGAAAATTTAGATATTAATAATAATAATACCTCTCCTCTTTGAAGATCTGTGTCAAAATTGCATGTCATATCTTCCGAAATGTCTATGTGTTATTATATAAAACAATCAACTTAATCTATTTAACTTAAAATATGGCATATGTTATCACTTTAAAATAAACAAGATTTTTCTTTAAATATAATGCCTGAAAAACTGTGTCATGTTCAAGTAAATTAAGAAAAGAAATGGAATTTTTTTAAAGGGATAATGTTTATGGAAAGATTTTAAGGCGATTATTCAAATAAAAAATAAATAAAAATGTGAAAATATTTCATGGAAAATATGCTTTGAAGTGCAGTTGTTAAGGGAAAGAAATGCTGTTATTTCAAAACTAGTCGGATGTACCAATCCCAAAACTTTCTTCTATCTCATATATGTCAATACCTCAAAATTCGTTATCACTGTGCCAAAATTAAATGACAACCAATGATCATCCTGAGAATTCTAAAAAGATGAAATTCCGTGCATTAGTTCTTGAGACATGACGATCGCTGACATCGTGTAAATCCAGAAAAATGCAGCATAGCAGCGTCACCTATAGGGTGATTTACACCAGAATCTAATCATCCTCAACTTATGTGAACGTCTAAGTTAATATGAAATTTGGAGAAAATTCGTGCATTAGTTCTTGAGATAGAGCAATTGCGCAAATCATGACAAATGCAGCATAGCAACGCCACCTGTTGAGCGATTTACACCAACACATAATCGGCAGCAGTATTAATTTGGTGTACTTGAATCTGAAATTTGATGAAAATTCTTGCATTAGTTCTTGAGATGGAGGATTTCTATTGAGGAAATCGCTCAAAATGCAGCACGGCAGCGCCACCTATTGTGCGATTTACACCAACACGTAGTCAGCATCATTTCATATCAAGGACTAACTGAATTTGAAGTTTGATGAAAATGTGTGCAATAGTTCTTGAGATAGAGCTATTGCGAAAATCGTGTAAATCCTGCAAAATTTAGTATAGCAGCGCCACCTATAGGGCAATTTACGCCAAAACATAAAAAGCACCAACTCATATCAAGGACTAACGGAATCTGAAGTTTTATAAAAATCAGTGGATTAGTTCTTGAGATAGAGCTATTGCGGAAATCCTGCAAAATGCAGCATGGTAGCGCCACCTGTTGTGTGATTTACACCAAAAACCAATTAGCACCAATTAATATCAGGGACTACCTGAATGTAATTTTTTATTAAATTCAGTGCATTAGTTCTTGAGATAGAGTGCCCACAAATTTCTCTCACATACAGACAGACGGACAGATAGATAGATAGACAGATATTTTGTAAAAACATGTTTTTTGGAATCTCTGACCCCTAAAACGTGTAAATCCGTCGAAAACCGGAAGTCGAAAATTTTTACGAATCCAATACTTTCTTCTTGTAAAGATAAAAGAAAATAAAAAGGCAAAAACATTTTTTTTTTAAATAACACCTGTTTCCTATTTTTTAATAACCCTTTAACATTTAAAAAGTAATAAGACTTTAAGAACATTTTTGTCGGAAAGTTAATTTAAAATAAAAAAAATCTATTCATAAAAAAAAGCAAAATCTAATCAGATATTTTTTTCTGTTAAATTAAGTTTTTAGGATTTGAAAAAAAAAAAAAAAAAAAAAAAAAAAAAAAAAACTATTAGACTCTTAATATAAAAAATATATCTTTTAGAAATTACCTTTAAATCCTTTCAAGGCAATCTATTTAAAATTAGATATTTGGAACTTTCAACATTGCTTCGCCAGTTGTAAAGATAACTTCAAAAGAACTTTCAATTTGTGTCTCTAAACAAATACTTGTATGTAGAAAAATTGTCGTAAAAAAGTTATTTGTAGACGTTCGAGTTTTATAGATTTTAAATTTTATTTAGTTAATAGATCAAAAATATCCGAACTCCTATCACGCGGATGGATAGATAAAATTGCAAAGAAATAAAATATTATATTTAAGAAAAAAATGCGATTTGTATGTACTCATTGAAATGCGATTCTAAAGTAATTTCCATGTGATTTGTACGTATTCACTCGTTAGAAAAATTACTTAATTTCTTATTTCAAACTCTGTGAGAGTCTTGGGATTTTTCTCATTTTCAGTTATACGCTTAAATTGTCATTAAAGTGACTAATTGACTCATTCCACTGGAATTTTCGTAATTTTCGAAACAGTAGAATTTGGTTTATAAGAGTAGAAACGGTATCATAAAGGTTCTCGTATTAAACGTTACTGATATTTCTCGTAAAGACAATAACAAGAACATAAAATCATACGTACAGCATCTATATATATATTATGCTATCGTACGTGACACAGAAATCGCGATTATTTGTTAATTGTTTAATGGTTGGTTGGTTGTGTTTATGACGGCCAATTATCAACACGAGGGATATAGGCCTTAAGGGGGAAGTGCCCTTCGTGGGGGTCTTTCTAAGGGAACCTAACCCGTATTAACGCTTGGAAATCCAAGGTTCGAAGAAAAAAAACGAAAACTTCGAACGATTAGGCCGACGGGCGCGATTGGGTTCGAACCCAGCACCTCCCGTCTACCAGGTTCGAGAGCAGAACATCTCGGCCACTGGTAGGGGCAATTGTTTAATGGCAATGCCCGCATAAAACGCATCTCATTCGTTATTGAACAGCATTTAATGCATCGCCATACCTATAAGGGGGGTTTGCATAGGGGGGGGACTCTATACTATCGCCAAATTCCGCAAAGTTTGTCGCCAACTTGACTATATATCGCCAAATTTGGCGAACAAAATGAGTCGCCAAAAGTAATGCCAATTTGGCGCTATCTCTAATAGTTCGCCAAATTCCCATAGACTTCCATTGTAAACCAATAGGGTTTAACTTGCATACAGAAAATCAACAAATTGAGATATTTTAATGCAACAAAAACTAATATTAGCTTAAGGGATTATATTAGTTATATTTAAGGGAGTCTGAGTAAATTAAATTATGAATAAAATAACATGATACAATGCTTAGCATGCTTTCCCAAACATAAATTTTAAGGGAAACCAAACTGGTTGCCAAGGGAGGCTAGTATATTATGAATCACTTTGCAACACATTCAGAATACTATAATAAAGCTTCACAGTTTAATAAGTTGAAAAACGGTGTCCTAATAACCAATTTGTAGAATGCATAACACATGTGAAAACACAATTTCAGCAATTACCACCAATATTCAGAACAATATCTGAATTTTTTGCGCTTCTCTTTATATGATCTATAAATTTATCATATAATACATAAGCCTGCTAAAATTCAGTTCAATTAGGATATGCATGCAACAGTTTAAAATGCCCCTTCATTAATTTCCATCATAAACGGAATGGTATTTTAGATGTTTTGTGCAGCCCTGTATATAATCTGCATAATTTATATACGCTAAATAATATTAAAAAAATGTTAAATTTAAAAACACATACCGCAACGGAAAACGCGCATCTAGTAATTATTGTTCATAAATAGTATTGTAACCGAATTCTTTTTTGTGTCCCTGTATCTGGACGATTCACACAATATTCAATAGTAAGCATCTGCACTGCACATCAGAGATATATATAAATTTCAATAGGTTTGAAATAGTGTAACATGAATACCATGCACCGCAAACGATTTTCCCCCATAGACCGTAATGTAACGGATTTCTTTTGAGTGTCCTGTAAATGAACGACGAATGCCATGTACATCATATTCCATAGAAAATATCTTGTAGTGCATTTCAGAGATATATATACATTTCAATGAGTTTGAAATGGTGAAACATTATTAAAAAACACCGCAAATGATTTTTTCCCATAGGCCGTAACATAACAGAATGCTTTTGAATGTCTCTGCAGTGGAACTATAAATGCTACACACTTCATTTTCAATACCGACACATGCCCGTAGTAAGTCTCAATAACATATATCAATTTCCCGGAAATCCGACTATATTTATGTGTATTAGAGCACGAACGGACAGACAGTCAGACAGATAAACGGATTTCATAAACACTTTTCAACTTTGCTGGAAAGTGTTAAAAAAGTACTCATAATTAAATTAAAAACTACTATTAAATCTATTGGTCTGTGAAGTCGCCAATTCCTCGTGTTCATGTTAAACCTATGGGTGTGGAATGCGTTCATATTTATAATATAACTCGTCAGGAAATTAATATTTTTAACTTCTTTTTTGTGCAGTAAATGAACGATAAATTCTATAAAAATTGAAATGTATTACAATTCATCAGACAAGTAAAAATTACATAAATATATATACAATTAAAAATTCAAAAGTTTCGGGTTAAGTTTTAGCCCCTCACCAGTGCAATAATATTCAAATGACCAGAAAACTTAATATCATGTTTACAGTTAATAATTACTAACAGTTAAAATCAAATAAAGTATATAGAACCATATCAAAGCAATGCTGTGCATTCAGGTTATTCTGTTAGTAATTATTAACTGCAATCATGATACATAGTTTTCTGGTCATTTGAATGTTATTGCACTGATGAGAGGTTTAAACGTAGCCCGAAACGTTTACATTTTTAATTGTATATCTATTTATGTAATATTTACTTGTATGTCTGTTGAATTGTAATATATTTCTAATTTAAAAGTTGTATAACAGACGTTAAACAATATTCAGTTATTTTGATAAATTCTATGCTCACCACGTTCGACAGTAGAAACCTTGTAGTAGACTTCAGTGATATATACCAATTTCAATATGTTCAAAACAGTGTAATATTATTAAAATACACCACAAACGATTTTTCCCCATAGACCGTAATGTAACGGAATTCTTTTGAGTGTGCCTGTAAGTGAACTGTAACCGTTACACACTTAATTTTCAATACCGAACATGCCATAGTAAACCCCGATTTCATGGCAATCGGACTATATTTACGCGAGTCAGAGCAGGGACAGACTAAAAGACAGACGGACCGACAAGCCGAATTCATAAACACTTTTCCACTATGTTGGAAAGTGTTAAAAAGAGACTTTAAGAAAAATACACAGAAAAAATATGTTAAAATATTCATTTCTTTGCTTAAAGAAGTAATAATAATTTCACCTAAAGCAAGTTTATTTGCCATTGTTGTGAATACGTAATGTAATTGCCTAACAAATTTTCAGGAATTGATGTCAAAAAATCAGTTCTTAAGCTTTGTAGAGGAACCAAAAAATATCCTTGATGACGTGTGCCATTGTTATGCATATTTCTGCAAATGTCTGACAAGTTTGCAGGAACCAATGTTACAGGTTCAATTATTAAGCTTTGCAGATGAACAAAAATATATTTTATTGATAAAAATTTACTTTAAAATAAACTAACACACATTTTTACCAGATCTTGTCCCATTTATTTATTGTTAAGCAATTTCATAATCAAGTTATTAAAAAAAAAATCTAACACTGTACCTGCATTCAGTAATAATTGTTTCCTTATAAGCGGATTTTTAATGTTAGGAATATGAGTTGAATATGATGCCTTTAATAATAAAATAAGCGCAATTTTTATCATCATCTGCAATAAAATTCAAACAATCTATATATATATATATTATGCTATCATATGTGGCACAGAAATCGCGATTATTTGTTAATTGTTTAATGGCAACGTCCGAATGAAACGCATCTCATTGGTTATTGAACAGCATTTAATGCATCACTATACCTATTAGGAGGGTTACCCCAGGGAGACCCTCTTCTGTCGCCAACTTGGCAATATCTCTAACAATTCGCCAAATTCCCATAGAATTTCATTGTAAATCAATAGTTATTTGCTTACATTAAATCAACAAATTGAGATATATATTAATGCAACAAAAACTAATAATAGCTTAAGGGATTATATTAATTATATTTAAGGGAGTCCAAGTAAATTAAATTATTAATAAAAATAACATGATACAATGCTTAGCATGCTTTCCCAAACATACATTTTAAGGGAGACCAAACTGGTCGCCAAGGGTGGCTAATAGAGTTACATTTCCCATTGACTGCTATCAAATAAACAATTTCTTTAATGTGAGGAATAAGCATTAAATATTCATTCGTTAGAAGAAAAAAATAGGTTCAGCTTTGTTCTTTATTCTATACAGGGTATTCCAAAATTTGACCTACAAATTAAGATGTGTGATAGAAGGCATGAAGATGATGAAAAATTACCATACAATTTGGGGTCGCAAACCACGTTCAATTTGTGTTGGCGGCAATAACTTTCAGAAAACTGAACTATATTATAATAAAACTTTTAATAGACATTCTCACATTTCTTGTAAATGTGATAATATAGAAAAAAAGTGGTAGAAGTTTGCATTATGCACGCCAGCAGTATGCACTGGACGCTCCACATTTTGGACTGCGATTGCCAGTTCATACGGTATCATCGATTGCTTGAGCATCCTGTTTTTCCGGAACATTGCGTGATGTTATAACATTTCACACAAAATAAGGTACATATCGTTGCATTTTCATCGTAATGTTTTGATTTTTCTCAAAATTATTACCGTCAACGGAAGTTCAGTTACAATGAAACATCCTGTATTTGTGACAAAATTCGGGGTTTGCGATCCCATGTTCTATGGTAATATTTCATCTTATTGATGCCTTCTATCAACCCTCTTAATTCGTCGAATTTTGGAGCGCACTGTATATGCAACTAAATTCAATTGATGTTATACTTACTAATATTTGCATATGTATTAACCCTTTCAGGGCAAAGCACTTTCATTACTGAAACGTTGAAATGAACGATTGACACCGGAATTTCAGCGGCAAATTTTTTCGTGAATAAGGAACAGCTAAATTTCACATACATAATTAACGGAAAAAATTTCTACCAAAATTATGGTGCCATTGAGCCGTTTGGGTATTAAAATTAAGCGGTTTCCTAAACATACCACCGCCCTTTGAAGGGTTAAGATACTTTTAATTTTATGAAAAAATCTTAAATAATAAATCTACAAAAACGAATTGGTTTCAAATTTATTTATAATCTATATATCAGAAAAGTCGTGACAATATTTTACATTTGCAGTCCTATTCATCGAATGCCATCTTAATGATAACTGTACAGGATGAAAACAAAAGACACTAATTTAATTCATACAATTCATGATAAACAGCATCTAATTATTCTCTGAGAAATATTCTTTGTATTTCAGCTGACAGTATCACAGTAATAACTTTTTTCAGATAAGTTTTTTCACTGTAGATTTTTTTTCCTCGCAGCAATTAATTAGTCACTTTCAATTAATTAAATTAGCACTCCTGATCATTTAAATAAAAAGAGCTGTAAGAGCGATCACTAATGAGCAGTTTGTAAATTTCTTCTCTGAAAATTCTCTATATAAAATCTGTCCTAATTTATTAAGTTGATTATCGCATAACATATTTCCCATCTACTTTCTATGAAAGCCATAATATACTATGTTTATAATTTATCAATAAGTTATGAGGCTGTTTTTGTATTCTTATGTGTTTCATTTCAATTTTATTCTTAGTATATTTAAAAGAAATAATAATTACAGTAAAACTCTGATTATCCAAACATCATTCATTCGGACTTTTTTTTTCTCCCAGCAATTAATTAGTCAAATCACTTTTAATAAACTAAATTAGCATTTCTGATCGTTTAATTAAAAAAGAGATGAAAAAGCGAGCACTAATGAGCAGTTTGTAAATTTCTTTTCTGAAAATTCCCTGTATAAAACCTCTCCTAATTTATTAAGTTGATTGTGTGATAACATATTTTCCATATACTTTCTACGAGAGCCATGTTTATGCTTTATCCATAAGTTATGAGGCTATGTTTGTATTCTTTCGTATGTATGTATGTTTTGCTACAAATTTATTGTTAGTATATTTAAAAAATAATAATTACAGTACAGCTCTGATTATCCGAACATCATTCATCCGGATTGCTAAATAACCAGAACGACATCATATAATAAAAAAAGTGCATTTAAGGGGAAAATAACCTATTCAACTAGGAATTGTATGTATTCGTTCGTAGCAATGCAATTTCTTTTAAATTCCAATTTTAACAGACATTAAATTTATGTTTTGATTAATAAATGATTAATAAGATAATGCAGTTCTGACGCTATCAACCTTGTTTTTCTATTTATATTTATATTACAAATTTATATATTTTTGAGCTTTTGAAGTCTATAGTTAAGTAATTTTATGTCCATATTTGCTGATTTTGGAAAACAATAACCTTTGTTAGATACGTTCAACTAACACACATCTACGAGTAGTAATATTTTCAGTTGATTGAAAATATGGCCAGGTCAGGCCCTTTGATCTTCCTATTTAGCTATCTGGACATCATGCTAGGGAACACAATTCACTCAAAAAGGCATTTGGTAATGACATCTGGTCTGTTATTTCAAACAGCTTGAAAGAATGAACAGCACGTAAAGTTACAACAATATGTTATAACGGGATTCATTATATCATGTTGCAAGTTGTGGGAAATTGAAAAAAAAAATCGTTTATTCGGTACTTCGATTTCCTATGGTTCTCATTATCTAGAGTAGTCAGAATTACAGCCGCTGTTATCATCTAAGTGAGCTTGAATTTTCATTTTTAATTTTTCCATGAGCCTTTTGCAGATTCTCCGCTATGTAGATTACAACAGCACCGCATATTCAATATTGTTGGATGATGGACTGTTTTTCAATAATTTTGGAACTCTTTCATGGAATCTCTCTTTCTATATCGTCATTAGTTTTCCTAGAAAGTATTGTGTTATTCTGGTTGTTGGATTCAGCTATACATCATTATGAATAAAGTCAGGTTAATTACAAACACCCTGTGTGACTTGCTGATAAAACGTTCCATTTAAAAAATAATAAGACATAAAAGAACCTGCAAATTTAAAAAAATACTTCATAAATGGAAAATACTGTACAAACCTTACCATAATTGCGGGAAAAAATTACTATGTTATAGAGAATAATCATATTTTCTAATAATCATATTTTCTAATAATACAAAATTTACTTTCATACTTGTATTTATTTGTATTACAAAATAGTTATACCTTACATAGATTCTATATAATGTTACGTTTTGAAAATGAAATAAATGAATAACGAATACATGCACACTTTAAAAAAGTGTTTATCCCTAAAATTTTGTACGTTTATAAGAATTTTACTTTTCTTTTGTTTCAAGCAAGCTTTTAATTAAAAGTATTATTTATAAAAAAATAATCGTCAAAAAATTATATTGTTTAGACATTTTTTTAACACATTAACCCTCTCGCTGCGCAACCCGAGAGTTTCTCGGGCAACGTAAAAGTAGCAAAATTTGCGCAACCCGAGATTTCATCGGGGATGCATTTTTTCCGTCTAATTAACCCTCCTTGATCATTCCCACCAGTTACTTTTTATTGTAAATTTTGCCTTATCTAATCGGAGCATTTTCCCGATTAAATCAAACGAAAATTTTTGTTTTGAAAAACCGGTGACAAAAGAATAAAAATTCTTAAAAGACGCTCGTCGCGAAGGAATTAAATGCGCAATTTTTGAAGCTATTTTGATAAAACAATTACGCAGCGAGAGGGTTAAATAAAAATTATATTTAAAAAAGCATGACATTAAATTTATTGTTAATATTATTCAAGATATCTTTAACCTCCAAAAAACCAATTTTTAAAAATTACACGCCATATAATTTATATGATAAAAACGGATATGTTCTTTCATTGAAATTAAACATAATGCATGATAAACATTTTAAATGTAAAATAATTGAAAAAAAAATGTAAAAATTTCTATTGCTGATAGTAGTATATACTTTATTTTATCTTAATAACAATTTCTCTGGTATTTTTTATTGCATGCGATTATTTTTTCGTTTGTTAAAATAAAACATGTAATATATCTCCATAAAAATTTTAAATAACAAATTTAATCAGTATTTTTCTATTATTAAAAAATTCTTCTTTGAATTCAATGATAATAACTTGAAAAACACTATAAGGGTATTAATAGCATATTTTATTACTTACTATAATTTTTATTTTGTAGAATGCTAGACAAATAATACGCTTCGCGATTCATTAAGTACACGTAAAATGTTAGAATTTTGGAGTTCAAGCGTTAAATGTCTTCAATAAGAAATGCACTCTTTTTTTTTTTATCTCTTTTTATTGATAATAATTGTTCAACAAGAGTTAGAAATTAAAGTTTTCTTTTTTTTAATTGATTATACACAGAATAATAAAAGAAGAAATAAAGGTAAATTATAATAATGCATTTTTATGTTGTTGTTGTACAAGAATTAAAAAAATATATATATTCGGTTTAAAATCTACTAAACATGTTTCCTTTTTAATAATAATTTTTATATAAATATCGCATCGACCACAGAATAATTATAAGAAAATATTTAAAAAACTAATAAACGATTCTTTAGTAATTCTTTCGCTTTATTTTCAACATTATATGTTTTTATATAGCTGGTTTATATTAGGTAGATTTCGTAAGAAATACTACCTATTGCAATCTCTCCTATGTTCGAATTTCTGAAAAATCTTTGCAGATCTACTCCGATCATGACCACTAGAGCTCCAAACTACCCCCCAGTTGAAAATTCTGTGTATCTATCTATCTAACAATCTATCTATATCACTTTTTATGGACACGATAACTTCTATAATTCTGCTCAGATTTCTTCCAAACTCATTCATAAAATCAAGGGGTAGAAAATATCGGTCAAGTTCGTTAATAGACAAAATCGGACCTAGGGGGTGGAAATAGGGAGGGGTTTTGTGAAAACCGAAAAAACACATAACTTCTTAATTATAATACATATCGAATGAGTTTATAGTTAATTTTACTTCTAGGAAAAGGGCCGATAATTTAGTTATCACAGATTTTTGATAAAATTAAAAATAGGGTCAAGGAGCGAAAAAAAGGGGGGGGTGTTAGGGAGAAAAAAATTCATAATTTCTTCAATTCTTAAGATATCGAATTAACTTAAACTTATAAATCTTCTTAATATTATCTACAACTTTTATATTGACTTTATATCAACTTTGATAAGTTTTTGGTAGGACTAATTCTTACCGAGAAAAAAGGGAGGAGGGCGAGGGGTTGAAGAAGAAAAAAATTCAAAACTTCGTCAATTCACAAGATAGCCAATCCGCTTATATTTATTATACATCTTCTGAATATTATCTACAACTTTCATATTAACACGTTTTAAATAGGACCGACTCTTAGAGCAAAAGCAAATTAAACAAAAATAGGGGCTGACGAAAAAATTATCGTGTTAAAGGTGTGCTCAAATCCAAACAGTCTATTTTCTGAGTCATGTTTAAATTAATTTTTGCTCTGAAATGCATTCAATTGGCAGGTTCTTTTATTCAAAAACTATATAATGCGCTGCGTTGGTGGATTCTTTGATAAAGGAAGAATATATTTCAACAAATGCTGTCAAAATGGAAATGTTGAACCGAATTTCCCGAAGCGATTATGCTGAAAACGAAAAAAATGGTCGTACTGAGAAAATAATTGTTTGTAAATCAAATTCTAATTAACTGAAGGAAAAATAAAAACACAGGTTGCTTATAAATCTCTATATATATAAAAAAAAATCACGTCAGTAAGTTTCATGCTTTTATTTTTAAAAATGAGTCTGAATTTGTTTTAGAAAATTTCGAGTTGTTGAACGTGAAAAAATATTTTTTTGAGCGTGGAAAAATATTTTTTGAGCGTGGAAAAATATTTTTTTGAATACCGCCTTAATATGATTCTGATAAAACCAGCTCTTACAGAAAAATGAAATTCAAAATTCGTCAAAAGTGGCCAGATAAAATTGTTAAACTGGTTTTTATCTCTAACCTTGATTTAGTTTTTGTTGGTGAGATTCGTACTTAATCTCGAAATTTACTAACTCATGTAGGCCGAGTCGGCAGGGATTTTTTTTATTTCTGCTCTTTATTTACATTTTCTTTAGTTTTAGCAATATTGAAACAGAATGTATCTCTCTTTTTTTAGAAATTTTAAAACATAGATTGCTCACTCTATGCTTGTGTTTTAACCGCACTGTGATCTTCATTTTGTTTTTAAATTAAAAGTCTCTCGGATTTTAAGTTTCTGAAACAAAAACTGTAATTCTTTATATTTTGGGACTAATCTTTTATTGGTACTTATGTATTATCTAGGTAGATAGATCGCCAAAAATGGTTGAAAATTGCCAATTTTGTTTACCGTTACCAATCATGTTAAAAACAGAAATTTAACGTTATTTAATACATAATACTGTTAAAATGGTAAATAGTATCAAAAATTAATAAATTAATAAATAAAATATAATAAATGGACTATAACAAATAAAAAAATAAAACTATAAACAATGATAAAACTAGTTGGATGTGCCAATCCCAAAACTTTTTTCTATCTCATGTCAATATTTCATTTTAATTAGCTTTATTAGTATTTTTATTAGAATTATGCATAACTTCATACACTTTTCGATTGTACAATATTGAAAATTGCCCAAAAATTGCTATTACAGCGCCCCCTTCCCGCGGAATTTTTCCAAATTCCGAGAGGACCTAATTGCCATGGCTGAAAACATACACGAAAAATTTGGTTCAATTCTATGCATAACTTCATACATTTTTCGATGGTACAATATTCAAAATGCACAAAAATCTCACAAAAATCACTATTATAGAGCCCCCTACCGGCGGAATTTTTCCATTTCCATGGAGGACCTTCTTGCCATGGCCAAAAAAGTACATAAAAAATTTGGTTCAATTCTATGCATAACTTCATACACTTTTCGATGGTACAATATTCAAAATGCACAAAAATCGCTATTAAAGCGTCTCCTACCGGCGGATTTTTCCATATTAATGGTAGACCAAAAACTTAAAAAAAAATTGGTTCAACTCTATGCATAACTTCATACAATTTTTGATTTTACAAAGGCGACACACGGACATACGGGCACACGGACAGACAGACATTTTGTATAAACATGTTTTTTGTGATCTCTGACCCCTAAAACGTGTAAATCCGTCGAAAACGGAAGTCAAAAAATATTTCGATTACAATACTTTCTTCTATTGAAGATAGAAGAAAGTAAAAATAAACTATAAACTATAATATATAAAAAAACAAATAAACTATAATGTGTATTATTATTATTATTATTATTATATTATAGCTCTTATTACGTATGACACGCTATAAAGTTGTCAAAAAATAAGGGTTACTGTACTTAATATAATTAGCGCATGAATTGGCGCAGTTGTATTTGACCTGGACCGGATAATACGTCAGTGACCTTTTATTCGCTGAATTTAAACAACACACATATACTCAATTTACTTATTTATTCACAACGCTAAGTCTTCTACTCTGAAAACAGCTCACTAAGTCATGTGACGAATTCGCAAGCTAATGTTAAACTAATAGCAGCGGGGTTTTTTTTCTTTCGTTTGCATTTCAAATACTTTTTTTTTCTATAGGATATCTGAGGCCGATGTCTAAAAGGGTATTTTTTTACTTTTTCGGCTGCAGTATGTTATTTATTTCTGAGAATATTTCGATTTCGATGATTTTCGATTATTGTAAAAGGTCTTTATTAAATATATATATATATATATATATATATATATATATATATATATATATGCAATTTAACAAATTACAACGACCATTTGGAAAATAATTTTTTCAAAGACTAAAATTTAAGACATAAAAAATAGCACGGAGTTGATCATACATTACGTACGAAATGAATTAAACATTAATAGTGTTATTACACGTAAAAATTGCAAGCGACAGAAATCGCTTGCAACTCGTACGTATTATCCACCTGAAACTTACGCATTATCCAAGCCTTTCATTGGCTGTTCGGGAAAAGGCTTTTCCATCGTCAGATTTCCAAGAAATCTGACGGCCAATTTTAAATGAAATTTATTTCTTAAACTTCTAAACACCCCACAATATTACTTTTTATATCGTCGTATAGAGAAAAAAATGTACTTTTAAATGCAATTTGTTTGAGAGTTGTATCTCAATTTGTTTCTGAGTTATTAATTTTTTTTTGTAGTTTTTATTACTTTTAAGTCATAGTGGCAACACTCTGTTGTCCATCTCTGTTGAAAGTAATGGGAAATACATATTACTGTATAGACCAATCAGAAGACGAATAAAAGGATGATTAAATCAATAAAACCTTCAGATATGCTTTTGATTTACTACCCTGACGAGGGCAATAATCATTTTTCCAAATGGTTAAAAAAAAAAAAAAACAACTGTAACCAACATTGCAACAAAAATTGTAAAAGTAAAAACAAAATTCACGGATAGATACTGACCTCATATATCCAATGGAAAAAGAATAATTAAAAATTACTGTAATGAAAACAAGAAACTTGAAATGTTTGAAATGAATGCTTTAACATTTGCTAGGTTTAGAAGTTTTGAAGTATCATAGGTTTAATATTTGCTTCCGAGTGTCGACGCGTGAGTAGCATAGGCTTCTAAACATATTTAAATGTCATTTTATTCGCTATACAGACCGAAACATCCTCTGTTGCCTTACACAGGACAGTTTGATCTCTTGATTTCACCATCACATATTAATTTTCTAATTTCTTCTGAAATAAAAGATCAATAATATGAAAGATAAAAAAATAAAATGTGTTGTTTAAAATGGGAATTACTACTACTATTTATAGTGTCAATTATCCGCAATGTAATTGCAAGTTAATTGCATGTAACTGATTATAGTTACACACATTAAAACCCAGACATTTTGCCAAATAATGGGATTGGGGCAGTTCCAGCTATAGCAGTACTGCAAGAATTTTTATAGCATATAATTTTATTTATAATTAATTACAAACAATTAAATTGTAATTACATTGCAGATAATTGCAATTACACCAATTCTGAGTCAAACTAGACTTATAGGAGCACAGCTAGAACAAGAGCAAGGTTTAAAAAAGCCCGTTGCACCTTAAGAATATTTCATCACATAATCTAAATTACGATTTTAACGCTTTTTAAGAGCTACAAAAGCAAGATCATCGCTAATGCGAGTAACTTATCTTTTAATTTCAATATGATTTTCGAAGAAAAGTAGAGTAGAATCAGGAAAGAAATTCTTCTCTAATGTATTCCCTCTCAGCGAGAATACACTGAAAAAAATGGGTACTCAAAATTGAGTCAAAAGTACTCAATTTTAAATACGTGACATACTCAAAATAGCTCCGATGAAAATGTACTCAAAATTGAGAAACACATGTACTCATTCTTGATCTCATGATTGTATTCAAATATGAATCTTTATGTACTGACCCCCTGAACCTACAAATTAAAGTAAAAATGTACTAACATTTATTTTCCGTTCTAAATTGCTAACAAGAAACGTTTAATTGATTATTTATTAAGAAAAAGAGCAAAATTATTAGCAAGATACCCAAATCGAATATTTTCATAACAAGAGTTTATTTGTAAGCACTTTTAAATTATTTTAAAATATTGTACATAACTTATTATTTGAATCATCATGAACATCTTTTATGCCGCCATAAATGAAATAAACCATTACGAGGTACAAAATTATCCTTTTGTTTGGGTTTGATAACATGTAATGTTTCAAAATTGAGAAAACATTTGTTCATTTTTGATCCAAACATACTCAATTCGACATGAGTACATCGATTTACTCATTTTTGAATACTTCATTTTTTTCAGTGTATATTTACATTATAAATGTCTGTCAAAATGTACGGTTGTTCAATAAGTTTTGCCTCCACGTCTCTAACTACTTTATTAACATAACAAAATAAAATATTTTACATTTCTTTCTTTCTAACTGATGACCAGGTCCCTACCTGTCGGGAAGCCCCAGCTGAACGTGTTTGATTCCTGGTATCAGACCGGGTGACCGCATAATCGCCGCGTAGCGGCAATAAACCCAACGAGCGCCTAGAACGTATCGGAAGTGCCTTTTGCTTAGTTGTGAACGATGTTATGTCGGTTGCTTAACATTTATATCCTGTTGTTTGGAACCTGCATATTGCTACTCATGTTGATCTCGTAATTTGGAACATTAATCAGATGACGAGACCTTCACCTGGCAAGGCACCTCCAGAGGTATAATTCACAGGTAACTTGGAAGACTTTTACACCCACGACGGACTTTACATGCACCAGACGCCATTAGCGTACATGGCGGATTATAGCCAGCAGTAGGTCTCGATCCCGCGGCTTTAGCTGCGGATTCGATGCTCTGCCAACTGGGCCACCGCTACCCGAAATACTTCAGATTGACCTGGGGTTTTGAAGCTGAATTGTTGGTGCAGACTTGTAGTAAGAAAATGGATTTTGGAGGGGGGTGGGGAAGCAAAAATGAAAAAAAAAATTGGAGCGCCGCAAATAGACAAGTTGTACCGAAAGTTAATTTTGGGCCGAAAGAAATATTTTACATTGACAATTGACGAGTAACTTTGAAATGTCGTTTATTTCATGATGTTTTTATTTTGCAGGTGGGACCACTGACGTGTAAACAGCGAAATAGAGATTACCGGACTTTATGGAAGTGTGGTTAAAATAGTGTGCGGTGATTGAATTCCTGGCAACGGAAGATGTTGCACCAATTGATATCCACAAGCGAATGAGTGCTGTGCATGGTGAAGCATGTGTGGATAGAAGCACCGTCAGGAGATGGGTGGTACGTGGCAACCAGACGGAGAACGCAGACACATCGAGCGTGCACGATAAGCCTGCCCCGCTGAAGATCGCAGACGGCCCAGAGCATAGAGAACGTGTCAATGAACTGATTCGTAATAATCGGCTCATTAAAGAGAAAATACTTCCGTTGCCAGGAATTCCTTCATCGCCCGCTGTTTTAACCGCATTTCCACATAGTCCGACATTCTCTGTTTAACTGTTTACACGTCAGTGGTTTCTCCTGCAAAAAACAAAAGCAAAAACATCATGAGATAAAGGGCATTTCAAAGTTACTTTTCAATGTAAAATATTTCATATTTTTCTGTTAATAGAGTAGTTGCAGACGGGATGCAAAATTTCTTGAACAACTCTCGTAGTAATTTACATAACATTCCACAAAGCATAAAAACAATAATAAACTATCCATGGCCAGAAGCTGTACATGCAAATTTAAGAACTTATGCGCATGCTCAAACATCTGCACTGTAAATTGAAATGTCTTAAATTCAGACACTTAAGTGTCTTAAAACGGAGTGTTCAATTTTCAGACGTTTTACATGTCTTAATTTTTTCAGACACTTCAAGCGTGTAAATCGCAGCCATTTTTTTGTAAGCATTATACGTAGCCATGTTTGACCACGTTAATTCCTGGGAAAATATTTGGCTATAGTCCTGCCTCTCCACCCCCCAACAACCTGATTTTAGGGGCACCCAAAGTTGGTATGCAATTTTCGTAAACCTGATAATTTATATCTTTTTCGATATCGTACTAATTACAAGTAATATTTTGAACTTCTAGAGAAAAATAAGATTAAAAACAAAAAAATATTTATCTGAGTACATTAAAACCTCTCAATAGGCGGCACCTAAGGGATTTGTCCTCAATTCGAAGGAGTTTGCCTTTCTGAGGTAAAAGCATATAAAAAAATGTGCATGTTGTGAATAAATAATGTATCCTAAATAGTGGTGTTCTGAATTTAACAGTGTCCAATGGAGGTTTTACTGCAAAACCTTCATATGGTCAACTTTATTAATAGTCCAAGCAATAGGGAATTTTACCTAGCAAAATTAAGGATAGTACTGGAAATTGGCTTTCTAGATGTTTTTTGGGTCGCTGAATCCGAATTTATAACTTCCCTCCAAAATTTCCCCCGGCAACCTCCCAAATTTTGGTAAAAAGCCCCCCAAAAAAGGTTTTTATTAAAAAATCAATTTTTTTATTGTTTTAGAGAAAAAGTATCTAGAAATTCAGAAAGTAGACAAAATTTCCAACAAATTAGATATATGACATTATGACTTAGGATGAAGGGGAAGGGGGGATCTACCTCGGAACATGCGCGCGGTGCTGCGTAAACTAAGTTGCGCAATTCCACTTAACCACTCACACGTTTACATTCGCCCTCCCATCTCCCCTCCGAACGTTCTCTATAAGGTTTACTTTAAGGTTTTTGATTCGCTGAATCCGAATTTTTAACTTATGTCATATATCCTATGTAATGTCATATATCCTATTTGTTGCAAATTTTGTCTAGTTTCTGAATTTTGCAATGCTTTTCCCCTAAAATAATAAGAAATTTAAGTTAAAAATAACTATTGGGGGGGGGGATTTTTGGGGAAAGTTAAAAATTCGGATTCAGCGACCCCAAAAACTTAAAGTAAACCTTATAGAGAAAGTTCGGAGGGAAGATGGGAGGGCTAATGTAAACGTGTGAGTGGTTAAGTGGAATTGCGCAACTTAGTCCACGCAGCACTGCGGCGCATGCTCAGAGGCAGATCCCTCCTTCCCCTTCATCCTAAGTCATAATATCATATATCTAATTTGTTGCAAATTTTGTCTACTTTCCGAATTTCTAGATACTTTTCCCCTAAAACAATAAAAAAATGGAATTTTTTAATAAAAACCTTTTTTGGCGGGCTTTTTACCAATATTTGGGGTGTTGCCGGGAGAAATTTTGGTTGGAAGTTACAAATTCGGATTCAGCGACCCCAAAAACATCTAAAAAGCCGATTTCCAGTACTACCATTAATTTTGCTATGTATCGTCCCTATACGGTCTCTATTGCCTGGACTATAAGCAAACTCTCACCTTTTTCAACATAAGCACATATTTTTACCTCAGAAAAGCGAAAACCTACAAATATCAAACAAATTCAGCGTGGTCGTGAAAGCCGAAGTGTTCGTTATTGAGAGGTTTTGCTGTTTCATTTATTTATTTATTTATTTTTTTTTTACTTATTTAGTTTTTAACCTTATTCTAATTTAGCAGCTCAGAATATTGAATAGAATCAGAACACTATCGAAACATATTTGAAATTTATGATTTCCAAAAATTGCATATCTAATTTGGGGCCCCTAAAATGGTAGGGAGAGGGGATGGGACACTGCCAAGTTCGCCCATGCTTCAATCCAATCCTTTTTCGGCAAAAAATCTAACTCTGTATTATGTTCGCTAAATAGAGGTATCCAGTATTCAGCAGTGTCCATTATAGAAATTAATGGACATTCCCTAATTCCGGACAACTATATATAGCAAAAACCCTTTTTAATAGCAGACACCTCCGATTATCGAACAGATTCCGGAATTCCGAAGTGTCCGCTATTGAGAGATTTTTCTGTTTTTGGTTAAATATATTTTGTGTGTTTAATCTTATCCTACTATAAAAGTTCGAAATTCATTATAATCAGTGCAATGTCGAGAAAGATTTAAGATATCAGCATTACGAAAATTGATTACAAAATCCCCCCCTCCCCTAAAGAAAATGAAAATTCATATTATTTAAAATTTAGGGATTTGTTTAATTTATATTGTCACATGGGCAATGTTTTTATATGGATCAGGGGATAATCACAAAGGCTATTTAACTATCAACAAAAATAAATAAATACATATTCTACATTAATGACATGAAGAAAAAATTACTTATAGTTTCCAAACTTTTTTTGTCTTAAATATATATCTTAACATTTAATTGTCATTTTTGTATTTTCATATAAATGTATATAAATAAAGTTATAAAAACCTCAATTTTAAGTGCAAAATCTAGTTACAGCTTTTTACTAATACCAATTTTAAATTTCAAATTACTTTTTTACAAAAAATAATCAAAGAATCAATATTAGAGTTGATTTCAAATCAAAGATATATGTATATTTTTATTGGCAGTTTTACAGTTACTCGTAGATTAGCAGCACATAATACATGTGTCTTATGACAACGTCATATATTTTCATACACTTTGTTTATCTTTTTTTTTAATCTACAGTTTGGGCTGGGTAGAAACTAGCTGATTAAAACGTAAAAAATGCGTGTACTTCATTAGACGAAGAGAGATATTTTTAAAAGCATTAGACGATGTTTTAAATCCTTTTTTATTACTTGTGGTTGGTTACTAGCAAATAACGATTAGTAGCTACCATTGAAAACAAGAGAATGATTTAACTTAAAATATCTTTCTGTTAGAGATATTATTACTTTAAATTTGGAAAAAAAATGAGAATTTGAAATATATAATCCCTCGCAAACAGATTCAAAACTAACTGAATTTCTTGGTATATTTTATTTAGTACCATAAAGAAAATTATAAAAGGCACTAGTTCTAGTACTATAAAGAAAATCATGGCACTTACTTGAAACGCAGATGGAAGTAGTAAGAAAAAATTTTCCATTTGAAATTTTAACAACTGTCACAGTGAGGAAGAATGACTTGCATCATTTTAGAAGAAAATCTCTTAATATATCTGGCTAATTATATTAAAAGAATGAATTTTTTTCATCCTCAAAACATAACCCGCAAACAAAAGTTTTTTTGCCTTCTTTGACAAGACAAAGACAAATAATACAATATTATTGATATAAATTAATACAAATTAACACTAAGCATACACTTTGTAGAGTTCTTAGATGTAATCTTCAACTTCAAATGTTGTCTACTTCTGTGATTATCCCGTCCTTATGTCGATGAAAACTTACAAAAGGCATTTGGTGTCAAGCACACAAGTTGGAAGTAAGTAGACAATAAATAAATAAACTAAATGAACATGAATTAAAATCACAGAACTCCTCATTCTGCAAAAAACGAATTTAAATAAACTCGTACATAAAAACAAAATTTCACTTTTAATTTTAACGTATACCTAGTTCGAACGAAAGAAATCTAAAACGCATGCGCCATTGAGAGTGCCCCTGATGGCTATTGCGGAACGGAAGCAGCAATGTGTCTTACAATAAGACGTTTGCGGATTTTTTAGACACTTTTCTGAGTTTGTTTACACCATGGTCATAGTAAGACACTTATGTGTTAAATTAAATTAAGACATCTATAATGTCTTAATTTTCAGATTAAGGCACTTAAGCGTCTGAAATTGACAGTCTCATATGTGTCTAAATTTAAGACGCCTCTATTTGCCGTGTGTTTGGCTAAGTTAAGTTTCTGAAAATGTTAACAGGTGAAGCCTAATTCCGGGTTGCTCGGTTCAAAAAAGTTAAGTTGAGTGACTCAACTTTCATAATGTGAATGCAGTATTATAGGTAAGGGTTTTTCAAAAGATTTACAAATAAACATAGAAATGAAGGAGCATAGAAGGAAAAAAAATGTTTGTTTATTTCTTTAATAACCTGGTCTCTGTGCCGTATTAACTAACTGTACTTGTTGTGTCTTTGACTGCATTATCGACTGAAAAATAATTGAGAAACCGATAATTTGAAAATTGAAGTGATTATTGCAATGTTAATGCGAAATGAGGAAATGATTAGTTGCATTTTTAAGGTTGGAGTAGCACAGTTGAGGGTTATTTCAACATAGCGAAAAATGTCCAGACCAGGACTCTAACCCGGATACCTTGTCTTTCCTGTCAGATATATCCAGTTCCGGACATTTTGAGCTGTCCGGACGGTACCTGGCAGATGTAATTCCCCCTTATTTGTTGCGCCGGGCTGCGAACTGCAGCGGTAGTTGGCGCGGTAAGTCAAGGTATCCAGGTTCTAGTCCTGATTTGGACAATTATCGCTGTGTTGGAATGAAACTGAACTGTGCTACTCCAACCTTGAATATGATTTACTGAAAAATTGAGATAATTAGAGCAATTATTAGTAGTAATTAGTTTTTAAAAATTAGTATTTAATTTAGTAAAATTTTGAGGTAGTTCTTCAAAGAGGTAGTACTATTTTTATTTTTATTTATTTATTTTTTATTTATTTATTTATTTATTTTTTTTTTTTTTTGGTTGATAAAAACTAGAACAATCGAAGAATTGATAGGTAGTTGGAGCATGATCTGTTATTAAACTATCTTAATAACAGATTTTTTGAAAGAGACAATTTTTAAGGAAATTACTTAAACACTAAATTTTAAAATAGAAAAGTTTTCTTTGAAAATAGGCTTTAAATTACAGTTTTTAAACCAAATGCTTTTATTTCTAAAAAAAGTCGATTTTTTAAAAAAATTTAATTTAGTAATTAGTTTTTCCCTCTCTTCATTATGATTAGTTTCATTTCCGTACGTCGTCATTCATGTCTTTTGAAATTACTAGTTTTTAGAGACATTTTCTATGAAGTAAAAGCCTGTCTAAAGAAACTGACACTTACAAAGGTAAGACTGAGAATTTTATGTTCCCCTTATGTTATTAAATTAGTTTTACCATTGAGATTATTATATAGCAATTAATAGTAGTAATTAGTTTTTAAGCTTTTTATTATCACACTGGTATTACGAGTAACGTTAATACGAGGATTGTTACAATTACTTTTCTTCTCGAATTAGCCGAGTTCAAGTGTATTTTTTTGAGACAGTTCATAAGCTAAGATATACAGTATCATGCTGAATTTTTCTTTCAGATCTCATCATCAAAAAACTCTTAAAACGTAACTTTCAGATCATGCTCCTAATATCTATCAAAAAAAAAAAAAAAAAAAAGACTAGAGAACAGGAATTCTGCTTTTTCAGAATTTAGTGTCGCCCCCGACATTTTCATTACTTCATTTTCTTCTGGTGAACTGGTAAAAAAAATTATGGCGATTTTTTCCCCCATTCTGACCAGAAAATCAGAGTTGTAACTTTTTACGACTGCTCTTTCATCTTCACCTAACCGCTTAATTTATAATGGCTGTTTCATAATAATAGAAGCCACCAGTCCATCAGAAGAAAATAACTCGGTTAAGCGAGACTCTACTTCAATACGAAACATATTTCAATTTTAAGACTTAAAGCACACGTTTTATTTTATGTAAAATGACGCCATTCGCATCCGCTTAAGAATTCCGCATTTACGTTTTACTCTTAAATATCTACAGTAAAGCATGCATAACACATCACTATCGCGAAATAATGCACAAATGCAACAAAAAGGTGCCACATTTTCATTATTCATTTTCTTCTGGTGAACTGGTAAAAAAAATTATGGCCATTTTTTCCCCCCATTCTGACCAGAAAATCAGAGTTGTAACTTTTTACGACTGCTCTTTCATCTTCACCTAAACGCTTAATTTATAATGGCTGTTTCATAATAATAGAAGCCACCAGTCCATCAGAAGAAAATAACTCGGTTAAGCGGGACTCTACTTCAGTACGAAACATATTTCAATTTTAAGACTTAAAGCACACGTTTTATTTTATGTAAAATGATGTCATTCGCATCCGCTTAAGAATTCCACATTTACGTTTTACTCTTAAATATCTACAGTAAAGCATGCATAGCACATCACTATTGCGAAATAATGCACAAATGCAACAAAAAGATGCCGTCATTCAAGAAAATCGACAAAAAAAGCGGCTATCTAATGATTCATAGATACTTAAAATTAAATATAGTTTATAACAGCGCCATTGTTTTAACAGAAATCATTCGTTTATATTTTTTTCAAAATAGCACGTATTTTAATTAAATTTTCTTTGGGTTGTTATGAGAAAATGGCAACAAAAATATATAACTACTATTTTAGAATTATTTTTCCTTTACTTTCTACAGAAATTGAGTACTTCCGTTGCAAATATTGGAAATGGCTGTAAAAACTACAAAAAAAATTAATATTTCAAAAATAAATGGAGATACAGTTTTCAAACAAAATGCATTTAAAAGAACTTTTTTTTCCAATACGACGGTATAAAAGTTAAAAATGTGCGATGCTTAGAAGTTAAAAAAATTGCTATAGAGTATTTAATCGTATTGCTTTGTTTTACGGCTGGCTTCTGTAAGGTAACGTTATTTTTTGGAATACACAAAGTAAGCTGGGAGAAAGAAATAGCATACCGTACCGGGGGCTAAAAAAAAAGAAAAAAGAAAAATAGTACTACGTCATTAAAAAACTGCCTCAAAACTTTATCATATATTCGTCATATCAAACGTCATATATTTCCAAAATGTCTATACGTTATTACATAACGAAATCTATATGACTCAAAATACGGCATATATTATCCCCTCAAAATGATTTTTTTAATATAATTCGTTAAAAACTGTCCTATCCATGTAAATTGCAAAGAAAAAAAAAAGAAGAAGAAGAAATAAACCTTTTTTGAATGGGACATTTTTAAGGAGATTATTTAAATAGTAAATTTTAAAAGGAGAAAGTATTTTATAAAAAATATGCTTTTAATTGCAGTTTTTAAACCAAATGCTTTTATTTCTAAAGAAAGTCGATTAAAAAAAAAATAATAATAATACCTTTTTCTAGTTTCCTCTTTTTAAAAACAACTCTTTAACACTTAAAAAGCAATAAGAATTTAAAAACATTTTCACTGGAAAGTTAATTTAAAATTAAAAAATATCTTCTCGTTAAGAAAAAGGGATAAAATCTATTAGAGAAATTTTTTTTGTTAAGTTTTTAGATTTTAACAAAAAGAACTAATTATTTTTATGTTAGATTCTTAATATAAAAAATAAGAAGAAAAAGATCTTCTAGCTATCACCTTTACACCCTTTCGTGGTAATATATTTAAAATTAGGTATTTAGAAGTTTCAATGTCTTTTCACAAATTGGAAAAGTTCTTTTAGAAAAAAATCTAAATTTGTATTGATTTATTTGTATGCAGGAAAATAGACGAAAAAAAAAGTATTTTTAGACATTAGAATTCTTTTAGGATATATATATATATATATAAATTCATTTAATTCTTTTTTTTTCATTTACATTTTCTTCTCTTCAATCCTTTGCATCGATATATAAATTATAAGGAAATGAAAAATTATATTTAAGTAAAAAATGAGATTTGTAAGTATTTATTGAAACACAATTAAAATGCGATTAGTGTGTATTCAGTCGTTAAAAAAATTTTTTTTTTAATTCTTATTTAAATTGTTATTAAAATTTACATTTGACTGATCATGTATGTCTCGATAATTTTAAGTCGGTATTTGCTGTGTAACGAAAAACGATTAACGTTATTTTACATATTTAACTTCAAAATGGAGATTCAAAAGATCATATCCAGACGATTCAAAAATGACTCAACAGCTATGTTATTGTACCGCATTATCAGATGATGTTATTTATACGGCATAAAATATGTTGTATATGTTGCTAAGTATTTTTTTTATTCAATTTCAAGGATCAAATAGTGAAACGATGCCAGTCCTTTTTTTTTGTGAAATTTGAGATGACAGTGTCATCTGTTAGCTCAAAAGGCGTATGGTTTGGCAGTTTTCAATCAAGGCAAAAAGAAGGTAGATCTTTGAACAACGCGGTTTAAGATAGATTTAAAGCTAGAAAAACAATATAAAACACTGTTGGAGATTGATCTAACGGGAAAGATAATGAAAGACCTCGAAAAAAAAAATATAGTAGATCGTGAGAGGGAAGAAGGATGAAAATCCATTCAAAAGATATAGATGAAGGTGAACATAAAGGGGGAAGAACGATAAAAGTGGATGAGCGTAAGGAAAAAAAAAAACGATTAATAACTATCGGCTTTTCCACTCTATTGACTTTTCATTTATTTAAAAATATAAAAATGAATATACACTTTAAAACATACATATAATTACTTAAAAGTAGTCATCATTTCCCTTTGAAAATGAACGCATGTGCCTTTCGAAAGATCTCAGGTTTATGTTAAATACTATCTTTATATATTTGTAACACCTTTTTAAGTAATTATATGTATGTTTTAAAGTTTATATTAATAATAAGGTAAAAATTCCTAGTTTTTAAAAAACCGTGTTTTTTCTCTGTAAAAATAAATGTAAAAAAAAAAAAAAATAATAATAATAAAAGTCATGCAAGGCGTCACGAAGTAAGTATACTGATGAGAGTAGGACAATTAGTCCGAGAACACATTTTTAAAAAGTACTTAGTGTAGTGGGAATGTTTGCAAGTAAGATTTCATTAACCACTATCTAAGACATCTAGATGTCAGGAAAATGTAAAAAAAAGTTTTGTGGACATTAATTTTAATACATTTCTATGCTTCATTTACATTGGATGCTGTAATTTTTTTCCAGCTTTTGATCGTAGTCATCGTATTATACAAAATACGGTCATTTTCTTTAACTGAAATAAATTTTATGCATTATTTACGAATTACAAATTTTAATCAAAATCAGTTTGAATCACCTTAACGATTTTTTGCATAACATTGTTTTAGTTCACAGTGCGTATAGGTATTAAAGGTATGGAATATCCTTGAATGGAAAATCTTGAATGGAATTATGTAGTCAAAAAGAAACTTTCTAACTTGAGTCTTTTAAAATATTTAAATGAGATTTTGTAATTTTGAAAAATGAAAGCATATAAATGAAAACGAAAATATATGTTATTCAATTACTAAGTCAACCTTTTAAAATTTCGAATTTTTAAACGGACTACAACAATTATTTTTGGGGAAAATTAGGTTGTTCTACAGAGAAACTTAATTAAATCCCCTAAGATACATTTCGGCCGAAGTTATAGTTCATACGAACAAATAGATCGCAAAAAGGAGTATTTAAATAATTAAGTCTTCAACTACATTAGACTTTAGCATTAGTGAAAATGAACAAATGGGAACTACCAGAAGAAACTCCGTTTGTACAATCAATTAGTAGTACCGAAATAATGTTTGTTTCAGAATCCATTATGCATAAAGTTCATTATACAAAAATAGAAGACTATAAAGTACTTTGAAAACATAAAACACTTCTTAATTTAAAATGAATTTAAATATTTATTACTTTCATTATAGCCTGTAACTTTATTTATTCGTTTAAAAGACGGGAAAATATTTTACACTTCATTAAGGTAAGAAAAGGGTGTTCTTTTACATGAATTAATTGAAACTTTATAATATAAATTTTACAAACGATTAAAAATGAATCCCAACGCAAATGTGATTAGATATGGAATAATTCTTTTCTCTCCAAATATGATCTCGCATAAAGAGTCAACTGTATTTATGAAGAAAATGCAGCAGTTTATTTTCATTCATAAGAATTTTGCGGATTAAAAATCCAATCTTAAAAACTACATTGGGAACGTATTAGTATAAATCAACATTTGTCAATAATCAAATTTATAGGTATTAATTTCTTAAATAAATTTTATTTTAAATGGTCCTGAAATATCATGCGATTGAACTGCTAATAATAAAATAACTATAAAATAATCCAAACATAATCTTGTAAATTTTAGATGACAATAGTTGAGAAATCCATGTTTAGAAAAACATCAACAATGACATACCTTATTTATTAATTTATTATTTTCTTATAGAAAGATTAAGTTTTGTCTAATACATATGTGTATAAATTTAAAGCCTATTTCTTTCAATATAAATTTCTTTGAATTATTCTTGTCGGTTTTTTAAACCTTGCTAATCATTCTTCAGCCTCCTTTAGCAAGTCACATTAACGCATGAAGACAATAGGAAGAAAAACTACTTTCCTGTCACTTTAGGGTTCATCTCCAGTTACAAAATGCAACCACAAAGATAAAATTAATTTTTAAAAGGGGAAATTTTTAAATCACTGTACCATTATATATTCGATATTGAACATAAAATGGATCAAATAAATGCATTTCTATATCAATTTCAGATCGATATAGAAACTTATTCAAGTTCGTTATATAGGTGATAAATATGGGCGGTGCTGAATTTTTTTAATTCACACTTTTCAGATCTCTAATCGGTTTAGGGAAAATGTAGAAGAAATTACGTTTAAACGTAGAAACATCAAAGTATATCTATTGAATAATTCAGTCAAAAGCTTCTTGATACGTTTTAGTTAATTGTTTCCAAAGAACCGTGAAGAAATTATTTCATCTCTTAAACGAGATAAAACAAGTTAGATATAATTTTATAATACGTACAAAGTTTCTATTTATTCTTCATTAAATGTGTTAAATGATGAAACTAGAAAAAAACCCTGTTATTTATTATGTTGCCGGACTGATACAATTACAGTAGATTTCTGCGCTAAGGATGAAGAAGATGTCGCTCATCAGAAAACATCGATATCGGAATTAATGCGTCTTTAGTGAAAATATTCTGGTCTTGAGAAACAAGACTGAAAAATAATTATACAATTACACCAGGATTTACTTGTTTAAATTTATATATAACCCCCAAATTGCTTTACTTTATATTCTCTTTACCAGTTGTTATACTTGAATGGTTTTTCGTATTTTGATCGACTGTCTTTTCTATGAAGTCACATTTCACACTGTGTCTGCGGCTCTGATCCCACCCTACTAAATTTCCTCGGGACGAGAAGACGAGAACAAGGTACACAGATTTCCTGGCTTGCCGTAAGACACCGTCATGACTGATGTCGTCGCACTAAGTGAAAGTAAAGGCGCTGTGAAATGCACGCCGCGTATGTTGTTTTCTTTCACGCTGAGCAACATACCGCTTACAGGGAAAGAACGTGGGGAAATTTAATATATTTATTATCTGAACGAACATAATGCTGAAACGGCATTGAGTATTTAACGCAGAAACCATGGGCTACATCGAGGCTTGTCACTGTAAAAGCTGTACGGGACTTGTTACGCAAACTTGAAGAATCTGGTTGCACATGCGATCGATCTCGGGCAACCGTTCCTGTCGAAGCTCTTGCAGAAGTCCATGAGACGATAAGCGAATTTCCTCTTCCAAATGCACGCGGGGTTTCAAGCGTTCTGCAGTTGCCGAATTCTAAGGTCTGTAAGATTCTGCGCTCTGTTCTCCGCATGTTTCCACAGCGGTTCCAGCGTGTCTGGATGTTGCAAGCGGGTAATAAACAACAACGGCTAGATTTTGCGAACAAACTTCTCATCCGGTATGACGAGAATGGCAGCTGGCCTTTTATGCATCTGTAAACGGAAAAGACACGTTTTTCAAAAACGTTAATTCGAAGAACAACGTGCACTGGACAGACAATAATCCCCATGATGTAGTTGTACTGCCGTTACTCGAAGAAAGAATGACTGTGTCGTGCGGTATAACAAGTTCCTCCATCCTAAGCCTTTACTTTTTGAAAAGGGTTACTGCCGCAAGTAAACAAACGTGAACGGTAACGACATGCTCATAGTGTAGCATGTACTATGAGCATGCTACATAGTACATGCTCACTATGTAGAAATGTTGACTAATTACGTAATTCCCAATTTACGACAGCAAAAGGCTCTATCTGACGTCATGTGGATGCGCATGATGGCAAGTACTGCAAGAATGTTTTATGTGATGTGTCATGAATTTTCTGACGTCATGTGGATGCTCAAGATGGCAAGTGCTGCAAGAATTTTTTACTGCATGTAATTTTAACGATAATTAATTACAGGCAATTTAATTGTAATTACATTGCAGGTAATTGCAATTACAAATTTGCCCAACTCTGCTTCGCGACAGGGTCTTCTGTGAAACGTTTCTTAACGCAACAGTTTCGTGACAGATTTATCTCTCACCATTTCACGTTTCTGTGGCCGCCAAGATCCCCTGACCTCACTCCAATTGATTTCTGGCTGTGGAGGTATTTAAAATCCAAACTGTATGCAGTTAATCCCCGAATTGCATCTGATTTGAAAGATTGACATCAGACGTCAGATTCAACAGATTCTTCCTCTTGACATGTTACGTCCGTCAGTGCTATCCACCATCTGTCGCATGCAAAATGTTATCATGTGTGAAGGACGTGATGTGGAAAATTTGTGAAACACAATAATATGTTTTGCTTTCTGTTGCTTCTCTGTCCTTATTGGTTGTTTTCACTTATTTTCTTAGTCTGCGAAATCGAAGTCTTTCGCGCGTGTGACTTTCAAGCTATAGGTACCGTTTCAACGCTATTTATGGTTTTTCACTATAGAGATCACATTCCAATAAAAAAAGTACGTGTTGCCATTTGAAAATTTTTAAATTTCGTCAATGTAACCGTAACTGTTAGAGTTTGACTGTTGTTTTACATATAGTAGGAGAGCTGTTGAACATTTTTGAGTAGGTATTTGAGGCACCCTGAAAATTTGTGCAACACTTCTTTTGTAATGCCTGAATACAAAATCGAATGTCTGGCTGAAGGATCGTGGCCCAAAAACTGTGCCAGACAAAAAATGGCACTTGACACGTGTCTGGCACAGTTTTTGTGCCGACTAAAGTGTCTGTCATTTTCAAAATATTTTTTCCTAAGCATAAATATTATTCTGTCTCAATCTCAGCGTGCCTCAAATACTTTTTTTGGGTAGTCAAAAAATGGCACTTGACACGTGTCTGGCACAGTTTTGGGGCCGACTAAAGTGTCTGTCGTTTTCAAAATATTTTTTTCTAAGTATAAATATTATTCTGTCTCAATCTCAGCGTGCCTCAAATACCTTTTTTGGGTAGTCAAAAAAATGGCACTTGACACGTGTCTGGCACACTTTTTGGGCCACGATCCTTCAGCCAGACATTCGATTTTGTAATCAGCCATTACAAAAGAAGTGTTGCACAAATTTTCAGGTTGCCTCAAATACCTTCCCTAAAATGCTTAACAGCTCTTGGACTAATATGATTCTTGAGCTCATAGCTCAGAATACTTTAAGCCAAAACTGCATTCAGTTTCTGTGAACGATATGATAGCAAGGGGCTCACATATCTGAACAGTTTTTTTATAATCACCCTTTATATGGAATAAAAAGCACACTACACGAGAAATCTGCCTGTTATGTCTGTTTTGTCAAATACCTAACAAAAGTATGAATGATATATTTTTTGTATCACTTGTGGACACACTGAATGCACTTTCACTGCAAAATAAGTCTTTTTCGAAAGTTTTTTTTTTAAATTCTTACAAAATGAACCACCGATAACGGACAAACATTTTTACAATTTACGAAATATAGTTAGCATAGAAAACTTCTTAGATTTCCGAGAATTTTTATGTATCACAATTTTTATTGATTTCGGAAAAATCTCACTGATTTTGAAATCCCCGAGTAAACTTTTGCTCAGCGGTTTGACAAGATATAAATATAAATAAGAAGAAATGTCTCACCATAAAATATGAAAATACATTTGCATAAAATATAGAAAATTCCTGTGACAGAAAGTCAGAAACCTAATTCTAATTTTAATTTAATCATCAAAAAGAGGAAATGTAATATGCTCTTATATTAAGGTTTATCCGAACTTGGTTTAATGTTAAGTGTATTTACTTTCCAATCAGAGCGTAACACCTTCAATTTTATTTTAAAACCATATATTACCACAAAAATACTTTTAACAACATTAATTCACGATCTAAGAAATTTAGAACTTTCCTTATTCAGTAAATACTTCATAAAAATTTTGGTATTTTTGTAACATTTATTATTATCTATATATTTTAGATTATTAATGTAATTTTATTCATTTATTAATATTATTAAAATTAAAAAAAATTTTTTTTTGTTCTATTTCATTTGATTAATAACTTAAATTTTGCGTTAAAAAATTCTTAATACTTTATCATTATCATAATTTAAATTTTTTCAAATTTTTTATATCGATTAATTTTTTCTTTTTTATATAAAAATACTTTTCTTTTTTATTTATTAAAATATTAGTTCATCAACGTGATAAATTAATCATTCGATGTAATGAATTAATAAAATGTAATCTTTTCATAAAGCTATCAAATAAGTTTTTTTTCTTTCAAAAAAAAAAAAAAAAAAAAAAAAAAAAGAGCGGCATTGAAAATTAAAAATTTTGTAACAGATTAAATATTTAAACTGTATTACGAAAACTCCTTTTATGAAACATTTTCTCATTAATTTTGTCTCATTTTTCAATAACGAACATGCACTTTCACTTACATTATAAAAAAGAAAAAGAAAAAGTGGGTGTGTTGATTATTAAGCAAATCTAAATTTATATTTCCATTAACCTAAGTCTAGTGATTAAGATTTACTGAGTTAATATTAAAAACGAAGGCATTATTCATTAAGTTCATGTTAATCTATTTTTTTAATAATGGTTTTTTTTTTTAAATAAGTAAAGAATATCGCACTGATAAGTTACTTTTAGAATTACATGCACTGTACATTGTATTTGTCGAAAAAGCAGTAATCTATTGCAATCAGAATATAGACTTTTAGATTTGTAGGCCACGCTTAAACGAATATATGTGGCTCCAACATCAATTATTCGATTATGCGGGATTTCGATTAAATGGGGGAAATTTATTCTACCTTTCTACATCGTTAATAATATCTTAAAATCTAACTAATAATCTATAGCAGTTAAAAAAAAACAATTATTTTATTTGTAAAAAAGTTACTTAAAAAAAAAAAGATAACTACAAAATGAAATAAAAATTCTTATCTTATTAAGCATTATAATACACATTCACTTAGATTACATGATGAATATTTTGGTTTTATCGCTTACCTCATTACAATTTTTTGAAAAAATCCAATGCAGTTGATTGTTTATTTAATGTTTTTTACGCACATTTCTGCAGTTCTTTTTCCAAACCATATAATATTTTATGATCTCCACCTCGAGCTTCAAAATGTCTTCGTATAATTGATAATGATTTCTGTACTCCACTAAAGGATGGGGGAGGATCTATTACAACTTCATTATTTTCATCTTCTTCTGTGCAAGCAGATTATTCTGACACCTAATCAGTCTCTGCAGCCTCATTTTCCTCAAATTCCATAAATTCCAAAAGTTTTTCTTGTGTAATTTGGAGTTTATCGAGCTCTTCTTGAAATTCTTGAAGATCGCAAATTTCAGTTTCTGTGTCCCAACAATCATCTTCACCAGATTTAGGCTTCAAAAATTTTGCTTTTTTAAAACTGTTTTTAATTACACTAACAGGAACATCATTCCAAGCTTTGTTGCAGAAATACATAGCAGTCAAAAGGTTAATTTTTTTTGAAAGACTGGAAAATGTTTCATTACAGTTCTCTGTTTCCAAGTCCAAAATATGGAGAAGTTCATTTATAATCTCCCGTCTATATAATACCTTGAATGATCTTATGATTCTATGATCAAGAGGTTGCATTTTGGCCGTTGTATTTGCAGGCAAAAATTCTACTCTGACATTATTCAGTTGAATTGAGCTCTCTCTTTTGTGACTGCCAACATTATCCATAAATAGGACAATTTTTCTATTTTGCTTTTTCATGTTTAGGTCTAATTTTGTCAGCCAACTTGCAAAAATATGTTTTGTCATCCAACCATATTAAAATATCTAGAAAGGGTGAGTTCGCGATTAGCGTGAAGCTAAAGACCCAGTATAAATATAAAATTGTTATACCAAAAGTTTTTTCATTAATAATGAAAGATAGAAATTTATTTTCTTACCTTTCTGGTAAAGCAGACAATCGCTGGTTTCCTTCATGTGAAAACAACCTATAAATTTTTATTTAATGAGCAGATATTGTAAATCGTGAAAAATATCTTCTTTGAATAATGCAGGTGCACTTGTAGAGAAAAAACTATTTAATGCACGACGAATTCTGGGTTACATGGATGCACACACACACACACTAAAAAAGAATAAAATAAAAGGGTTAAATATGGATACTATAAAAGTAATGATGTTGGAAATCCAGTAGGAGATGTAAGTCTTCCATTGAACAAAGAGTTAACGCACGAAAAACCGTGCGTCTTGGCCTCACAAAATCGGGCCTTCAAGTGAAGAAGTAAAAAGGGGCCCACAAGAGTTAAAACAGAGTAAAAAAACTTGAAACAATACAGACTGCTTAACAAGCAAAAAAAGGTTCTATTTAAAATCAGTCTATCAGAAAAGTTCTGTGGTGCTGCGATCTGTTGACGCCTTTTCGAAACAAAAGTCTTTTACACAATCCTTCTTTAGTTTGTGACCTTACGCCACGATAACTCAGGGAAGTGTCGCCATCTTGGAACATATTTCACAACTAAAAAAAAAACGCGTTGCATATTTCACGAGGAAATTGTCATTTCACAAGCGAGGTGATGTTGGACATAAAATTACTTACACTGTGACGTTTTCCAACACCCCCGCTTTTTATGTCAAACCGACGAGCGTAGAATGTTTAACTCTTTAAAACCTACAAAGACGAAAAAAATACTACGTTTAAATCCTGACGTTTAAAAGGAACAGTTTTGGAAAATGAACCCGTCCATTTGAGTTTCCTATAGTTGTATATGGGAGAGGCGTGGTTGAAATGTCAACCTGATGTATGTTTACTCTTCTCCCCCAGATATTTTCGCCCTTTGCTCTGTCGGAAACAACTAAGAAAGGACAGCAGTGATCTGTTTATTTGTTTGGAATGTTAATTCTAGTAAAAAAATTATTTATCCCTATCCAACTATAGTAAGAAATATTTACACTGTATTCTTACTCTATTTATTTTATTGGAAACGTATGTTTATAATCTATAAGGCTTGGAAGAAAGGCTTCTAATGTTGTTCTCTGACATTCGCCTGTGTGCAAAAATATTTTCGCACGAACCTCCTCACGCGGAAAATTATGTATTCATATAATAAAAATGGTAATAATCACAGAACAGCGAAAAATAGCAAGAATGACACAGGTGTGTGATAGGTGTTATTTATGATGGCCGATTATCTACACGAGGGATATAGGTCCGAGGGGGAGTACCTTCCGTTGGGGGTATTTCTAAGGTATTCGTATTTATGCAAGGTTAACCAAGGTTCAAAGAAAACAACGGAAAACTCCGAACGATTAAGCCGACGAGCGCGAATGGGCTCGAACCCAGCACCTCTCGTCTACCAGCTTTGAGAGCAGAACCTCTCAGCCACTGGTGGGGCCAAGAATGATGCAGAAAAACGCATAATCCTTGTAAAATTATAATTGGGAAAACAAAATTCGGCAAACATTCTATATGGGCAATAAAATGAAAATACCAGAATAATTCAGCAAATTTGTACCTCATTTTTTTTATTATGGTGTAAATAGGTCGGTACCATCCATTAGAGTATGAGATCAAAAAATTTAAAATTTGCTTACATTAGAGAGGGCTGATACTCAATTTAATGGTTTAAAATTCTGAAAGTAAAACAAATAGTAATTAAAGGCCCTCCCCTAAACCTCTCACGGTAGAATTTAAGAGTAAGTACTTTTAAGGTGATTTTAAACACATGTTCTTCCCTTCTCAAAATTACGAAATTTTCTGTGATATTTATGAATTTATTTTTTAAAGTAAAATCACGAAATTTCAGTCATGGCTTTTGAATGATTCTTATTTCTCCTTTTTCTTCGATAAATGCATTACAACTTGTATTATAATCAATTTTTGTCACATGACGACTTTTCTTTTGCTTCCCATCAGGGATTTTGGTTGAAAACGTCAATTTCGACAGTATTTTTAAAAGAATACGTGCATCTATCGTAAAATGGAAAAAGCTGTTCGCTTTCATAGTTTCTGAATAAAAGCACCTGAACATAAAAAAGTGCATTTAGCAGTAATAATAAATTCAGGTGACTATGTTGTTTTAAAATTTACCTAAACTCATTTTATGAATCAATATTTCGCAAAAGCCTGTTAATCTGAAACCTGTCTATAACGGAATTCTGTCTGAAACAGAAAAACATTCGAGTTCCAATGAAAGACCCTTGTTAAATTCCAAACTTGTCTAAACTAAAGCTATTTCCTGTCCTTAAACGGTTCCGTTTCTAGAGGTTTTATCGTACTAGGTAATCAAAATAATGTAACACATTGGAACATCTCAGTATATTTTTAATATAAAAATGAACAGTAATAATAAATGGTAAAATTCCTACTAATTATCAAGACTTAGTCTCTAATAAATGAAAAGATAACTCAAAGAACTCAGAGTTTATCTGAAATATTTTAGATTTTCTTTCAATTGGCATTCATTACCAAAACTAAACTGAAATAATAATCCAGTGAATGAAGTTTCTAACTGTAACTAAATTGTTAGTGGTGAGCTATTGGTTTCTACTCCAGTAAGTGTCTGTTCGGATCTCGCTAAGGGTTTTGATGGTCATCTCATCGCCATGCTACAATAAAGCTTCTTTAAACGGAATTTGTATATAACGGAATCATGTCGTAAATGGGAAAATTTCAAGGATATCCTGAAGGTATATCTTAAACTTATACCTTCCTAAAAGTAAAATTCTCTTAAGACGAAAAATGTTGTTTCCGTTTTCATATGCTTTTACTATATTTGAAATTTATCTTAAATCTGCTCTAAAAAAAAAGAAAAGGTTTTTCTCTACTCACACATACGCGAAATCATTGTTAGACATAAAAGCATAAAAACTGCAAGAAAAACTAACGGAGTGAATTGGAATCGAAAAGCGTTTTTCAACTTTTAATAAAGGTTCTGGATAAAAATGAATAATAAGTAGTTATATTAGAATGTTCTTCATAGCGCAGGTCTTTCGCGGATTTTGATATCTTAAAGATTGGATTAAAGCGCCAAATTTGACATAATTTTATAAAAAATGCTTGCATTTCCAAAAAAAAAACAAAAAAAACATTTGATTTGCTAGCATCTAAACTAGTATACTCTAGTACTAATATACTCTAATACTATACTCTATACTAGTAGATATTTCGCACATTCAGAGATACAAATATGTTTTAAAAAAAGTAGCCAGGTACAATTTTATAAAAGAATAAAAAATCAGAAAAAAAAATTATATTATGTAAGAAGTATAATGCACAAATGCAGCATCAGCCTCTATATTGCATGCGATTCGTTAAATTTTTTACATCAAAACAGATAGCTAATCATTTGTTAAATTTAAGAAAAAAATGTAATCTATTTTTAAAGATTACAAGCTATATCTAAATTTATATACAAACATTTACAGTAATAATAGTAATAACAGTAATAACAATAATATTTATGGGTATTTTCGAAAAAAAAATGTTTTTTTTTTTTTCGGTTAAAGCAAAATACTTTTTAAGTTGGCGTTTTAAACCAATTCCTCAATGCGACAGCGTTGAAATAATTATCCTGAGACAATAATCGCTCGGAAATAAATAAATATGTAACTAATTCATGGATAAATGAAACAACCTTTTCCACTGCAAATCTGTTCAATTGCAATTAATCGCTTGCAAATGAGAAGGTTTTTTTTTTTTTTTTTTTTTTTTTTTTTTCTTTTTTAAAGGACAGCCGGAATTTTAAATGCGCCCGTGATAGTAAAAAATTGGTGACCAGTTTTGAATTTAGATATTTTTCTCTTGGCGGGAATTTGCAAATCGGAGAGAGAGAGAGGGGGGGGGGGGGGAGGACTGTTATTGTAAAAATAGTGTGTTTTCCATTTTGTTTTTTTAACAATCCATTGTATTTATTTTCTAAATCTCTATCACCTGATCCAAATATGTTTCAAAAGGTAGCTAGGTACAATTTTAGAAAAAAATCTGCAAATAAAACATTATATTAAATAAGAAATATAATGCACAAATGCAGCATCAACCTCTATATTGCGTCCGATTCGGTAATTTTTTTTTACATTGAAACAGATAGCTAAATCATTTGTTTAAAAAAAAAAAAAAAAGAAAAGAAAAATGTAATCTCTTTTGAACGATTGCAAGTTATATCTAAATTTATATACAAACATTTAAAATAACAATAATATTTATGAGTATTTGAAACAAAAAAATAATGAAATTTTTTTTTTATTATTAAAAGCAAAATACTTTCAAAGTTGGCGTTTTAAACCAACTCCTTAATGCGACAGCGCTGACAATAATCATCCTGAGCCAATAATCGCTCGGAAATAAAGATGTAATTAATTCATCGATAAATATATATATATAAAAAAATTCCCATTTCAAATCATTTCAATCGCAATTAATCCCTTGCAAATGTAAAGCCCTTTTTCTTTTTTTTTTAATGTAAAGCCCCCCCCCCTTTTTTTTAAGGTCTACCCGAATATTAAATGCGCCCGTGATTGTAAAAAAAAAAAATTGTGGCCAGTTTTGAATTTAGATACTTTTCTCTTGGCGGGAATTTGTAAATCGGGGGGGGTGCTTTTATTGTAAAAAAAATAGTGAAATTTCCATTTTGCTTCTTTAACAATCCATTACTTTTATTTTCTCTATCACCTGATCCAAACAATATTGCTATTCTTTCTAACTGCCTTTCACCTTTCTCATACTTTTATTCATTTTGAATACAATGTAATTAAATATTAGCGCTGATAAATAATAAACTTCAGAAAACATGATATCATGCTCTTGAAGTTAAAACCTTTAGAAAAAGAAAAGCTCCCCTCAGAAGAATCCTTTTAAGTGCTAAAAGAGGTAAATATAACCACATGTGTATATTCCATCAATGTCATCCGAACAAAACAGTCGGCGACAATAGAGACACATCCGTACGGACGGAGTGAAACGCATCTCTTTCTATTACCCTCCACCCCTAAATTCTTCGCAAACGGCCCAGAACGGCCGAGCTAGGCGTTAAGTTGCAGGGCCGTTATGGGCCGGCTTAGGTTCTAAGGGGTTAACTTGTTTCTCAAACACTCGAAATGAGGCTTAGGCAACGGCTTGGTGAGCACGTCTGCCAGCATTAACTTCGATGGACAATAAGTTATTTTGATTATACCATTCTGGCATAGATGTGTGATGTGGTGATACTTAACTTCCACGTGTTTAGTCCTTGTCTGTGCCTTTTCGTTTTCGGTCAATCTTATGGCTGATAAGTTATCTTCGTACAATGTTACGGGTAGTTGTTGACACAGTTCGAGGTCATTTAACAGGTCTAACAACCACGAAATCTCTTGACCTGCATTAGAGGCAGCGATATATTCAGCTTCCGTGGACGAGAGTGCTGTGCAACTCTGCTTCCTCGATGACCATGCCAATATATTATTTCCTAATTTAAACAAGTTTCCAGTGGTTGATTTCCTGTCTATTCTGTCGTTCCCCCAATCGGCATCGCTATATGCCGTTAGGATTGGAGGTTTTGTTTTATCAATGACGAATTTAAGATCTTTGGTAGTAAGCAGATATCTAATTAATTTCTCGATAGCTTGCCAATCGACTTCCCTTGGGGATTCATTCCTTCTTCCCAGGATGTTAACGACTGATGCTATGTCGGGTCTAGTTAAAGTTGCAATGTATAGAAGCCCTCCTATAGCCTGTCTAAATTTTACGTTATCTCCCATTAGTTTCCCGTTTGGATCTAGATTAAAGTAGTTAGTATTCATGGGTGTATACGTAGGCTTACCATTTAACAAATTGAATTTTTCTGCGATTTGTATTATTTTGTGTTCCTGGTCTAATTCTAGATTACCGTTTGCTTTTTCCTTTACGTTTATGCCTAAATATTGTGTTACTTGACCCAAATTTTTGATTTCGTATTGCTTTGATAATTCAGTGTATATTTCGTGTGTGTCTGTTTTGTCTCCTGCGACTAAGATGTCATCAACATACACTATTATGTATGCGATTTTTCCATCTTGGACTCTTTTGTACAGACATTTGTCTGACACGCATTCAACGAAATTTAGTTCTTTTAGAGATTTACTTATTTTTTGGTTCCACGCCCTAGCTGCCTGCTTAAGGCCGTAAATCGCTTTGTTTAAACTACACACTTTACCTTCTTCCCCTTTTGTTATGTATCCCTCTGGCTGATGCATATAAACCTCCTCTTCTAAATCGCCATGTAAGAAAGCAGTTTTGACATCTAGGTGAGTTATTTTAAGATCTTTGTACACCGCTACGTTTAAGAATGCTCGTAGGGTGGTATGCGCTACAACGGGTGCGTAGGTCTCGTCGAAATCGCTTCCATATTTTTGAGCATATCCCTTAGCGACCAATCTGGCTTTATATCGCTCTATAGACCCGTTGGCTCCCCTTTTTGCCTTAAACGTCCACCTACAACCTATGACGCGTTTTCCCGGGATAGGTTTTATTAATCTCCAAGTATTATTTTGCTTCAGAGAATCTATTTCCTCACTAGTGGCTTTTAGCCATTTATCTTTAGTTTCTGCGTCATTGATATTTTGTAGGTCTGTCCATGACTTTGGCTCCTGAATTTGACACAGGTTTGCGCTTATTCCATAACGGTTAGGTGGTACACCACGATTTTGTCTCTGCGATCTTCTCGGCTCAAGGGATGTGTCGGTCGGGGTGTTATTCTGATCATCGTCGCGCTCTTCTAGATCAATTTCAATATTATCTGCGGGAGTTTGTTCGATGTGTTGATTTTCTTTGGCGGGTATAATTTCCTCATCTTTTATACCTTCTTCGAAGAATTTTACGGTTCTAGATATTATAATTTTATTTTCACCCGTATATATCCTATAGCCCTTGCTTCTGAAATCATATCCCAACATTATTCCCTCGATGGCTTTCTCATCTAATTTATTTCTTTTAGGTTTGTCGACATAGGCAAATGCCTTACATCCGAATGTTTTGATGTTCGAGAGATCGGGTTTTCTTTTATGCCAAAGTTCATAGGGTGTCATGTTATTTTTGTTAGCCTTTGTTGGTAGACGGTTGATGAGGTAGGTGGCGGACATGACAGCTTCCCCCCAGAATTGCTTAGGTAACTTGGCGTCCGACAACATGGTTCTAGCCATTTCCACTATCGTTCTATTCTTTCTTTCTGAAACGCCGTTCTGTGGGCTAGAGTAGGGAACACTCAATTGACGCTCTATCCCGTTTTCTATCAGGCAGTTTTCAAATTCGTCACTGATATACTCTTTTGCGTTATCGGACCTTATTGCCTTTATCAACTTGCCAAATTTATTTTTTGTTAGCGCTATGTATTCTTTCAGTTTGATAACGGCTTCCGATTTATGCGCGATTAAGTATGTTATTGTGTACCTGCTATAATCATCCGTGAATGTTATAAAGTACCTTTTCCCTCCTATCGTTTCAGTATTCATGGGGCCACATATATCGGAATGTGCGAGGGTACCGATGTCTTTGCTTCTGTTTGTGGCTACTTTAGGGTAGGGCAGAGCGGAAAGTTTTCCTTCAATGCACTTGGTGCATCGCGTGTCATGTTTACATTTGTTAATTGTTATCCCATTGGCTAATTCATGATTAACAAGGTATTTAATATCATCAAAATTTTTGTGTCCGAGTCTTCGGTGCCACAATGAAATACAATTTGTATTGTTACAGAAAGTTTGAGTACTTATAGTATAGCCGTAATCATCTTCAGGGTTTAATACGTAGAGATTATCATTTAATTTAGCTGTCAAGATTATATTATCATCTTTGACAAATAAACATGCATTTTTCTCGAAAATTACCTTTATATTATTTTCAGTGGCTTTCTTAACTGACAATAAATTGCCCTTTAGTTCTGGACAGTATAAGACGTTTCTTAGTGTAATGTAGTGGTTTTTGTCTGTTTTTATTTTTACGTCGCCCATACCTTCCGAATTAAGCCTTTTTCCATTAGCGATTGTTATATTCCCAAAATTCCCGGCTGTGAATGTAGCAAAATTTGTTTTTGCTGATGCAACGTGCCTGGTACAACCCGAGTCAATGATATATGTGTTTGGATCTGTTGTTTGTGTTTGGTTAATTTTTACTGACTCAATTTCAAAATTGTTTTCCACTGGGAAGAGAGGAATGATCGATTGGTTGACCTCATCCTCTATATTTGACTTGCTGTTGAAACAAAAATTCGAGGAGTCGGTTTTACTACCATTGTGTTGATTTTTGGTGTTTACCGAATTAGCTTTAAAGTTGGCATGGTTGTTAAATTTATTACTGTTATAATTTTCACTTTTTTGGTAATTGTTTTTCTGTTTGTTTTTTAATTTGTAACATTCTGAACGAGCGTGCCCATCTCGTTGACAGAAGCTGCAATATTTTTTGTTTCCTTTATTTATAATTTTGTATGCTGTGTCCCTTGGTCGTGTGCTGGTGTTTTTGTATTCGATTCGATGAGAGTACTCGTCGATGAGTTTGTTTTTTACAAACTCGAGGTCTAGATCCTTTTCGTCTCTAGCCTCCATGCTCGTTATAAGAGGAGCATATGACTGAGGCAAGCTGCAAAGCATAAGAGCCACGATGTGCGAATCATTTATGAGCTCTCCAATGGCAGCGAGTTTGTCGCGGATAGTTAAAATATTGTTGATATGTAGATTTAAGTCTCCGCCCTCATTGAGCCTTTGCGAATATAGTTTCCTCAAAAGGAATAATTTGGATGATAAATTCGCCCTTTGGTGAACACTTTTTAATCTTTCCCAAATTTCTTTGGGAGATGTCAAATGTCTGATGTGCACGATTTGTGTATTTTCAATGCACAAACAAATTATGGCTTTCGCCTTAGCCGCGTTTTTAGTATATGTATCATCGGGTGTGGCAGGTGGAGATTCTGTTATATATTTGAATAAATCGTCTTTAATTAACAGATTTTCTAATTTGAAACACCAATGATTGTAATTATTATCATTTAGTTTCTCCACTGCCGTAATTTCTTTTGTGGCAGACATAGCGTGTTATTCAAGTTTTATAAATTCTTTGATAACAAATATATTTACTATAAGAAGTTTGTGACTTTCTTAAAATAATTTCTTAGAATATGTTATAAGTATAAATAAAATGATCAGTTATTCACAATAATCAATCAATATTCGTTCACAATAATACTCTTTTTGCGATATTATATATATCGATATTTATTCATGCACATTTATTTTTATTTTCATGTATATATTTCAATATTTTATATCTCATATGTGCATCTTGTTCATCATTTTATCACAATCAGATAAACAAATTTTTATTACTGGGTTTTTTTAATTTATTTATTTACTTTCCCCTTCAACTCAGCCTTCATAATCTATTAAAATATCTAGAAAGGGTGAGTTCGCGATTAGCGTGAAGCTAAGGACCCAGTATAAATATAAAATTGTTATACCAAAAGTTTTTTCATTAATAATGAAAGATAGAAATTTATTTTCTTACCTTTCTGGTAAAGCAGACAATCGCTGGTTTCCTTCATGTGAAAACAACCTATAAATTTTTATTTAATGAGCAGATATTGTAAATCGTGAAAAATATCTTCTTTGAATAATGCAGGTGCACTTGTAGAGAAAAAACTATTTAATGCACGACGAATTCTGGGTTACATGGATGCACACACACACACACTAAAAAAGAATAAAATAAAAGGGTTAAATATGGATACTATAAAAGTAATGATGTTGGAAATCCAGTAGGAGATGTAAGTCTTCCATTGAACAAAGAGTTAACGCACGAAAAACCGTGCGTCTTGGCCTCACAAAATCGGGCCTTCAAGTGAAGAAGTAAAAAGGGGCCCACAAGAGTTAAAACAGAGTAAAAAAACTTGAAACAATACAGACTGCTTAACAAGCAAAAAAAGGTTCTATTTAAAATCAGTCTATCAGAAAAGTTCTGTGGTGCTGCGATCTGTTGACGCCTTTTCGAAACAAAAGTCTTTTACACAATCCTTCTTTAGTTTGTGACCTTACGCCACGATAACTCAGGGAAGTGTCGCCATCTTGGAACATATTTCACAACTAAAAAAAAAACGCGTTGCATATTTCACGAGGAAATTGTCATTTCACAAGCGAGGTGATGTTGGACATAAAATTACTTACACTGTGACGTTTTCCAACAAACCATTTTGTGAGTAATCAAATGCAACAGGATAATTTTTTACAATTTTTAGACAACTGGGCTGTTTGCTTTTGCCAATGAGGAGAGGTTGAAGCTTTTCTTTTCCCGTTTGATTTACACAGAGTAGCACAGTTATGCGATCTTTACTTGTTTTAAATCCGTGTAATTTTTCGTTTTTTTTTTGTTTTTTTTCCCTTTTTTTTTTTTCATTTGTTCCTTTTGGCATTGCTTTATACAGTAGGCTTGTTTCGTCACAATTAAAAATATTGCATGGTTTGCACTCAGCAAGAATTGGATGTAAAGTTTCTTCAATCTATTCATCACAAACTGCATCGTTTACAGAGCCCGATTCTCCATGTAGTTTCTTAAATGTTAAATTGTGTCTTTGCTAGAATCTATATAACCATCCTTTAGATGCCGAAAAATTCTCATTAATAGAATCTTTCGCAATTTATTTGGCTTTTTGCATAATGATTGCCCCGTTTATTAAAGCTCCTTTGCTTCTTTTTGAATGAAACCATTCCAACACAGCATTGTCGAGATCGTCATTAGATTTTTAGATTGTCTAGTATTAGATAGTCTTTTCCGTTTCGGTGTAGGTTTCCATTGTTTCTCCATTCTTCTTCAATTTTGTCAGCATTTTTCTTAATGGTCGTGACTTGAGACTGAGAAATTTGAAACTCTTTAGCGATTTCAGTTTTTTCTGTGCTTTATGGCATCCAAAACCTTCAATTTATCAAAGTGAGAACCGAACTTTGGTCAGAACTGTGTATTTTTTCAGTGTCTAAGTGCAATAACCTCGAATATTCTACAACATCACGTGACCAATCCGTTTTCTCTACTGTAATCCTACAGATGTAGTCTCTTTGTTTCCCTCCCTCCTCAACACCCCTTTCATTCGAGATGTCCGTTGCTAAGGCGACCCTGGGAAAAGTTGTTCAAATTTGACGTGACGCGCATAACTGGACTTCATTCCCTTTCCTCTGAGAAACCTGTGTTTCGGTGGCTTGAAATTTTCGAACAAAAGCCTTTTTCTAGGACAAATATTTGTCACACCAGATTAGTCGTCATTGCATTATCCGGGGAAATTATTCGAATAAATGGGGAATTTTAACATTGCCTCTATGGGAAAAATTTTGGTTTTAGAATATTTCATTTCTATAAGCGGGTTATTTGTTTATCCGTTACCCGATTAAGCGGGGCCGACTGTATTAAGTATCAAATCTCTCTCTCTCTTTCTGTCTCTGTCTCCATTTATGTATATATATTTCAGTGATGATAATATACTACTGTATCGATATATTGATGACATAATTTAATTGACACTAAATAATCAAATATTACTCAATTTCCAGTTGATTATCCAATTAATTTAGAATTGACAGAAAACCTATTAACAAATAATACCATCAACTTTTTAAATCTAAAAATAATAATCGCACAAAACAAAATAATTACTGATCTTTATGACAAACGTATAGACTTTCAATTCAAAGTTGACACATTTACTCATTTTAAATCCTGTCTACATATTTCAGTTTACCCTAATATTCTAATTAATCATTTATATAGAATCAAAAGTTTATGTTCATCACATCTTATCAATAGATTTACTTCTATAGATTTTACTTCTATCGATTCTTATCATCACATCTTATCAACATTAAACAATTAATATTTGATGCATTAAATCATGGTTTTCCTAAGAAATTCATATATTCCTTAATCTAAAATTAAATAACGATCTAAACAATGTATAGTAGGGCGGTTTCTTGTACGTTACTATTAACATTTTGCGTATAAAAAAATATAATATATATATATATATAAACTAAACAAAAAAATTATAAATACAAAATATATAATTTTTTTTAAATAGGTTGGCTGGGTGGGTAGATGTTAAATTATGGAGGAGGGAGGAGTTGTCTGGATAATTTATACGCAAATGTTGATTTAATATATGTATATTAAAAAAGGGGAATGGTAAGTATAAAAAAAAGGGGGGGGGGGTTCGTTAATTTTGTAGTTTCTATGTTTATTGTGGTCCTCATGAGGTTTGTTGTCTTTAGCACTGTATTGAAATATTTATATTATATTGATATAAATTTAAGTCACTTTTATTGATTTACTTCAATATATCAATATTTATAATGGTGGACGTTATTATAGTTTGATATTTGTAATTATCAGTATGAAGAAATGTTGCAATTTGTTTACATATACCGCCCCCCCCCCCCCCCCTCATTTTGCAAAGTACATTTAAAATTTAAAACATTGAATTTATTATGTGCATAATAAAAACATACTTTTATATCACAATTTTAACTTACCGTATATACTCGTGTATAAGTCGAGGATTTTCTGACAATTTTTGGCAAGCAAATTTGGGGGGTCGACTTATACGCGAGTCAATTAAAAAATAAAAAATAAAACTTCGAATACTGCAAAATTCTGATCTTTTTATGTGTATGAATAATAAAATATTACAGAAATATACAAATAATAATAATTTATCATTAAAAAAATTTCAATGACTTATTTTTATTTATTTACTACTTTTTCGCATAAGCAAGTGAAGTATTTGGTTTGATTTTGCGCAAAATTGAAGTAAAAAGTTAGGGGGTCGACTTATACGCGGGTTTTTGTTTTTTGCAAAATTTGCATTCGAAAGATAGGGGGTCCACTTATACGCGATTATATACGGTAATTGAAATTATTATTAATTTACTTAATATTTAATAAAATAATTATAAATAATTATAAACATTATAATATAAATGCTAAGTGATTATTATCTATATTTATTTGTGCTTTTTTAGTATGATATTGTTGTGTTTTAAGATGATTTAATCGTTTCTAATATTAGAAATAGTTTAAATGTGCAATTGCTCTACAGTTATATCTGGTATTTACATTAGTTACAATAGATGGTACACTATAAATTATTTTATTTCAAGGTGTTTGTGTTCTTTTAATTTTATGAAGTTCCGCTAGATGGCAACATTAAATAATTATTTATTTAGTTCTAAATAATATTGTTGCCACATTTTTTATATTTTAATATTTCTCTGAGTTATTACCCGTGTAATTTTAAATAATTTAATTCTTTATATACTTTTAGCAATAATTTATTCCAGGATCCTTTAAATGCATATAATAATTTTTATTATAAAGCCTATATATGTTAAATATAATAATTATATTTTTTAGAAGTTGTGTATTTTCTGCACACTGTGATGTTTTGCAACCGTAAGAATTCGATTTTAACTGTTCCATTAATTAGGCGGGACTTTTGCTGTGCTAATTTTGATACTAGTCCGAGTTGTTATAAGGTCATTGCAATTCTCTTGCTGGGTATGTCTTTAAATTTAAATGTTTCTATATATTCATATTGTTCATTATTACGGATCTTGTATTGATTAATATATATATATATATATATATATATATACTTATTTAATTCAATTTATCTATCATGGTAAATTTATGCTTTGTGGTACGTGGTCGATTGGGTACATATGGAATCTAATTTTTAGCTTAATGCTGGATTCTATTACAAAAATCGACTATGCTTTTGCTTATATTGGTATTTCATGTATTCTTGAAAAAGTGAAATGCTATATAAGCTTCCGGCTACATCCTTCCATTTGATCTATTATTTGTTTACACTTATTCCTTTTAATGGCTCAACATTATTTTCCTGGTTTTTGTTTCTTATGTCTTTAATAGATTACTTTTTCAAAATTTGGTGGTTTTTCATATGTTTATATGGGTTAATCGTATACAATGTGCTTGTCAATTAGTGGATTTTGCTTAATTTGTATTATAATGTTACAGTTTTGATTAGATGCTAAATTAATTAATTTATTGATTTAATTATCGTAATTGGAATAGATGATGATTTGTAATTATATTATGGTTATATATATGTATATTATGGTTATATATATGTATGGTTATATATATGTTCAATATATATATATATATATATTGAAGAAAAGTATTATTCGACATCAGAAAAATGGCATTTAATAACAGAAAGAGTTCAGACATTTAGTGTGACGTAACTTTTTGAATTACTTAAAATCTGTTTTATACATATGCGAACAGCTTTCTTTAAGTCGCGTCACTTTATATATAAATACGCTATATGTATAATATTCTTTATCTTATTTCAAATGAAAATCAAATTTCAAATTATTTTTGCTTAATAGGCGCAAAGACCAACTTAGTGAAAAATATTCCATGCCGGGAATCGAACCCGGGTCATCAGTATAGCGCACTGACGTTCTACCGCTAAACCACATGGAACGATACCCAGCCTGGAACTTCTCACTATTACAAGTTGGCAAGGCTACAAACGCAGCACAAGATGGAATATTTTCCGTGAGCCACCGCCCCACCAGTGGCTGAGAGGTTCTGCTCTCGAAACTGGTAGACGGGAAGTGCTGGGTTCGAACCCAATCGCGCCCGTCGGCCTAATCGTTCGGAGTTTTCGTGGTTTTCTTCGAGCCATGGATTTCCATGCGTTAATACGGGTTAGGTTCCCTTAGAATGACCCCCACGAAGGGCACTCTCCCTCGGGCCTATATCCCTAGTGTAGATAATCGGCCGTAACAAATCAACCAACCGTGAGCCACCAACATGGGGCAAACACAGACACTTAATTAATTAAATCCAGCATCGATGAATCTATATTAATATTTGGAATTTTTTTTTCCAGAGAGAAACATTCGCCTTGAATACAATATTTCAAATGAAAATCAAATTTCAAATTATTTTTGCTTAATAGGCGCAAAGACCAACTTAGTGAAAAATATTCCATGCCGGGAATCGAACCCGGGTCATCAGTATAGCGCACTGACGTTCTACCGCTAAACCACATGGAACGATACCCAGCTTGGAACTTCTCACTATTACAAGTTGGCAAGGCTACAAACGCAGCACAAGATGGAATATTTTCCGTGAGCCACCAACATGGGGCAAACACAGACACTTAATTAATTAGATGCAGCATCGATGAATCTATATTAATATTTGGAAATTTTTCCAGAGAGAAACATTCGCCTTGAATACAATATTTCAAATGAAAATCAAATTTCAAATTATTTTTGCTTAATAGGCGCAAAGACCAACTTAGTGAAAAATATTCCATGCCGGGAATCGAACCCGGGTCATCAGTATAGCGCACTGACGTTCTACCGCTAAACCACATGGAACGATACCCAGCCTGGAACTTCTCACTATTACAAGTTGGCAAGGCTACAAACGCAGCACAAGATGGAATATTTTCCGTGAGCCACCAACATGGGGCAAACACAGACACTTAATTAATTAAATCCAGCATCGATGAATCTATATTAATATTTGGAAATTTTTCCAGAGAGAAACATTCGCCTTGAATACAATATTTCAAATGAAAATCAAATTTCAAATTATTTTTGCTTAATAGGCGCAAAGACCAACTTAGTGAAAAATATTCCATGCCGGGAATCGAACCCGGGTCATCAGTATAGCGCACTGACCTTCTACCGCTAAACCACATGGAACGATACTCAGCCTGGAACTTCTCACTATTACAAGTTGGCAAGGCTACAAACGCAGCACAAGATGGAATATTTTCCGTGAGCCACCAACATGGGGCAAACACAGACACTTAATTAATTAAAACCAGCATCGGTGAATCTATATTAATATTTGGAAATTTTTCCAGAGAGAAACATTCGCCTTGAATACAATATTTCAAATGAAAATCAAATTTCAAATTATTTTTGCTTAATAGGCGCAAAGACCAACTTAGTGAAAAATATTCCATGCCGGGAATCGAACCCGGGTCATCAGTATAGCGCACTGACGTTCTACCGCTAAACCACATGGAACGATACCCAGCCTGGAACTTCTCACTATTACAAGTTGGCAAGGCTACAAACGCAGCACAAGATGGAATATTTTACGTGAGCCACCAACATGGGGCAAACACAGACACTTAATTAATTAAATCCAGCATCGATGAATCTATATTAATATTTGGAAATTTTTCCAGAGAGAAACATTCGCCTTGAATACAATATTTCAAATGAAAATCAAATTTCAAATTATTTTTGCTTAATAGGCGCAAAGACCAACTTAGTGAAAAATATTCCATGCCGGGAATCGAACCCGGGTCATCAGTATAGCGCACTGACGTTCTACCGCTAAACCACATGGAACGATACCCAGCCTGGAACTTCTCACTATTACAAGTTGGCAAGGCTACAAACGCAGCACAAGATGGAATATTTTCCGTGAGCCACCAACATGGGGCAAACACAGATACTTAATTAATTAAATCCAGCATCGATGAATCTATATTAATATTTGGAAATTTTTCCAGAGAGAAACATTCGCCTTGAATACAATATTTCAAATGAAAATCAAATTTCAAATTATTTTTGCTTAATAGGCGCAAAGACCAACTTAGTGAAAAATATTCCATGCCGGGAATCGAACCCGGCTCATCAGTATAGCGCACTGACGTTCTACCGCTAAACCACATGGAACGATACCCAGCCTGGAACTTCTCACTATTACAAGTTGGCAAGTGTACAAACGCAGCACAAGATGGAATATTTTCCGTGAGCCACCAACATGGGGCAAACACAGACACTTAATTAATTAAATCCAGCATCGATGAATCTAAATTAATATTTGGAAATTTTTCCAGAGAGAAACATTCGCCTTGAATACAATATTTCAAATGAAAATCAAATTTCAATTTATTTTTGCTTAATAGGCTGAAAGACCAACTTAGTGAAAAATATTCCATGCCGGGAATCGAACCCGGGTCATCAGTATAGCGCACTGACGTTCTACCGCTAAACCACATGGAACGATACCCAGCCTGGAACTTCTCACTATTACAAGTTGGCAAGGCTACAAACGCAGCACAAGATGGAATATTTTCCGTGAGCCACCGCCCCACCAGTGGCTGAGAGGTTCTGCTCTCGAAACTGGTAGACGGGAAGTGCTGGGTTCGAACCCAATCGCGCCCGTCGGCCTAATCGTTCGGAGTTTTCGTGGTTTTCTTCGAGCCATGGATTTCCATGCGTTAATACGGGTTAGGTTCCCTTAGAAAGACCCCCACGAAGGGCACTCTCCCTCGGGCCTATATCCCTAGTGTAGATAATCGGCCGTAACAAATCAACCAACCGTGAGCCACCAACATGGGGCAAACACAGACACTTAATTAATTAAATCCAGCATCGATGAATCTATATTAATATTTGGAATTTTTTTTTCCAGAGAGAAACATTCGCCTTGAATACAATATTTCAAATGAAAATCAAATTTCAAATTATTTTTGCTTAATAGGCGCAAAGACCAACTTAGTGAAAAATATTCCATGCCGGGAATCGAACCCGGGTCATCAGTATAGCGCACTGACGTTCTACCGCTAAACCACATGGAACGATACCCAGCTTGGAACTTCTCACTATTACAAGTTGGCAAGGCTACAAACGCAGCACAAGATGGAATATTTTCCGTCAGCCACCAACATGGGGCAAACACAGACACTTAATTAATTAAATCCAGCATCGATGAATCTATATTAATATTTGGAAATTTTTCCAGAGAGAAACATTCGCCTTGAATACAATATTTCAAATGAAAATCAAATTTCAAATTATTTTTGCTTAATAGGCGCAAAGACCAACTTAGTGAAAAATATTCCATGCCGGGAATCGAACCCGGGTCATCAGTATAGCGCACTGACCTTCTACCGCTAAACCACATGGAACGATACTCAGCCTGGAACTTCTCACTATTACAAGTTGGCAAGGCTACAAACGCAGCACAAGATGGAATATTTTCCGTGAGCCACCAACATGGGGCAAACACAGACACTTAATTAATTAAAACCAGCATCGGTGAATCTATATTAATATTTGGAAATTTTTCCAGAGAGAAACATTCGCCTTGAATACAATATTTCAAATGAAAATCAAATTTCAAATTATTTTTGCTTAATAGGCGCAAAGACCAACTTAGTGAAAAATATTCCATGCCGGGAATCGAACCCGGGTCATCAGTATAGCGCACTGACGTTCTACCGCTAAACCACATGGAACGATACCCAGCCTGGAACTTCTCACTATTACAAGTTGGCAAGGCTACAAACGCAGCACAAGATGGAATATTTTACGTGAGCCACCAACATGGGGCAAACACAGACACTTAATTAATTAAATCCAGCATCGATGAATCTATATTAATATTTGGAAATTTTTCCAGAGAGAAACATTCGCCTTGAATACAATATTTCAAATGAAAATCAAATTTCAAATTATTTTTGCTTAATAGGCGCAAAGACCAACTTAGTGAAAAATATTCCATGCCGGGAATCGAACCCGGGTCATCAGTATAGCGCACTGACGTTCTACCGCTAAACCACATGGAACGATACCCAGCCTGGAACTTCTCACTATTACAAGTTGGCAAGGCTACAAACGCAGCACAAGATGGAATATTTTCCGTGAGCCACCAACATGGGGCAAACACAGATACTTAATTAATTAAATCCAGCATCGATGAATCTATATTAATATTTGGAAATTTTTCCAGAGAGAAACATTCGCCTTGAATACAATATTTCAAATGAAAATCAAATTTCAAATTATTTTTGCTTAATAGGCGCAAAGACCAACTTAGTGAAAAATATTCCATGCCGGGAATCGAACCCGGCTCATCAGTATAGCGCACTGACGTTCTACCGCTAAACCACATGGAACGATACCCAGCCTGGAACTTCTCACTATTACAAGTTGGCAAGTGTACAAACGCAGCACAAGATGGAATATTTTCCGTGAGCCACCAACATGGGGCAAACACAGACACTTAATTAATTAAATCCAGCATCGATGAATCTAAATTAATATTTGGAAATTTTTCCAGAGAGAAACATTCGCCTTGAATACAATATTTCAAATGAAAATCAAATTTCAGTTTATTTTTGCTTAATAGGCGGAAAGACCAACTTAGTGATAAATATTCCATGCCGGGAATCGAACCCGGGTCATCAGTATAGCGCACTGACGTTCTACCGCTAAACCACATGGAACGATACCCAGCCTGGAACTTCTCACTATTACAAGTTGTCAAGGCTACAAACGCAGCACAAGATGGAATATTTTCCGTGAGCCACCAACATGGGGCAAACACAGACACTTAATTAATTAAATCCAGCATCGATGAATCTATATTAATATTTGGAAATTTTTCCAGATAGAAACATTCGCCTGGAATACAATATTTCAAATGAAAATCAAATTTCAAATTATTTTTGCTTAATAGGCGCAAAGACCAACTTAGTGAAAAAATGTCTTTGCGCCTATTAAGCAAAAATAATTTGAAATTTGATTTTCATTTGAAATATTGTATTCAAGGCGAATGTTTCTCTCTGGAAAAATTTCCAAATATTAATATAGATTCATCGATGCTGGATTTAATTAATTAAGTGTCTGTGTTTGCCCCATGTTGGTGGCTCACGGAAAATATTCCATCTTGTGCTGCGTTTGTAGCCTTGCCAACTTGTAATAGTGAGAAGTTCCAGGCTGGGTATCGTTCCATGTGGTTTAGCGGTAGAACATCAGTGCGCTATACTGATGACCCGGGTTCGATTCCCGGCATGGAATATTTTTCACTAAGTTGGTCTTTGCGCCTATTAAGCAAAAATAATTTGAAATTTGATTTTCATTTGAAATATTGTATTCAAGGCGAATGTTTCTCTCTGGAAAAATTTCCAAATATTAATATAGATTCATCGATGCTGGATTTAATTAATTAAGTGTCTGTGTTTGCCCCATGTTGGTGGCTCACGGAAAATATTCCATCTTGTGCTGCGTTTGTAGCCTTGCCAACGTGTAATAGTGAGAAGTTCCAGGCTGGGTATCGTTCCATGTGGTTTAGCGGTAGAACGTCAGTGCGCTATACTGATGACCCGGGTTCGATTCCCGGCATGGAATATTTTTCACTAAGTTGGTCTTTGCGCCTATTAAGCAAAAATAATTTGAAATTTGATTTTCATTTGAAATATTGTATTCAAGGCGAATGTTTCTCTCTGGAAAAATTTCCAAATATTAATTCTTTATCTTATAATGTATTTATTTTCTAAAAATACAATCGAAAATGTGCTCAGAATTTATAGTTTTATAATCTATTCTTTTATAATGTCATATTAATCATAATCATAATTTGTTCTACCAATTTTATTTTCAGTCATTAAAAACACACTAAGATTTCATAGTTTATCATACAGCCAAAAAATAGCGTACATGTCAAAAGTTTTAAAACATATATATACTTTAACACAAACATTCAAGATAGTTTTAAAAATATTTTCACCTCCTTTCTCACCGAGGCATCTTATTAATGCGTAATTTAAACTATTGTATTTTGCTAATTTCTCGACATTTTTAAAATCTATTGTGATGGGGGATTTACTATTGAGTCTTGCTATGGCCGTAGATGATTTATTAAGTCGTATATACCGTTGATGCTCTTTTGAAAAAAAAAAAGAAAGCTAGAGGACAGGATTAAAGAACACCAACGGGATATACGACTTAATAAATCATCTACGGCCATAGCAAGACTCAATAGTAAATTCCCCATCACAATAGATTTTAAAAAATGTCGAGAAATTAGCAAAATACAATAGTTTAAATTACGCATTAATAAGAGAAGCCATTGAAATCATCTCATCAAAATCAGAAACTTGCAATGATCAACTGCACGCAGTTATATACAATAGATGGTGACACATTTTGAAAATAGGGATAAATAACAGGGAAAATTTAGAAAGCAAGGATTAGCGAGAGAGTGAGACGTAAAACATCAATAACTGAAGATGCCTCGGTGAGAAAGTGAGAAAATATTTTTTAAACTATCTTGAATGTTTGTGTTAAAGTATATATATGTTTTAAAACTTTTGACATGTACGCTATTTTTTGGCTGTATGATAAACTATGAAATCTTAGTGTGTTTTTAATGTCTGAAAATAAAATTGGTAGAACAAATGATGATTATGTGTTCAGAATATTTATGTAGGGCCATAAGAATCTCGTAAAAAGGATGCCGTAAAATTAATATCGGTTACTGATGTAAAGGTACATAAAAATATAATAAAAAATTGTAGAAACTAAAGTAACATGACGCGACTAATCAGGTAAAATGGATTAAAAATTTGATGGTAAAATGGACTAAAAATTGAGTAAAATACATTAAGTGATGGTCATTGACGAAAATTTTGGGAAAAAAACCTTATTTTGGCACTAGAAATAAAGATCCGATGAGTCCCTGAAAAGTAAAGTTGTTTTACCCAAGTTTTTTTAGGGGGGGGGGGGGATTTCACCTCAAGGAGGGAAGAAAAATCATTTTTTTTAATTAGGACAACTGGGGCATCGTTTATTATGCATGTTTTATTTCTGAACCGAATGACACCATTCTCAAGTAGATACAATAATTTTTTACAAAATTACGGCAGGTATTATGAATACCAAGTCAGCACCAGTACTTTATGCAGGTAAAGTTGGTTTTTACAGTGACAATTGATAGTCATTCGTGAAAATTTGGGAAGACCATCGTTTTGGCTGTAAAAATGACGATCCGATGAGTCTCCAAAAGATAAAGTTGTTTTACCGCGTTTTCGGAGACCAAAAGGATGGTATTTTACCTCAGGAGGTGGGGAGGAAAAATCAGTGTTTTTAATTAGGTCAAGTAAGGTATTTTTGTTTATGTATTTTTAAATCCTGAATCGATTTTGATTATTGCTATTTTGAAGACATTTAATAAGCTTGAGATTATTTGATATGATATAAAGGACATGTTTTGAACGTAAAACAAAAGTGACAAAGCTGTGTTCAAAAATAAAGTACAATTTTCGACTTTGTATTAATAAAACCTACCATAACATTGTAATGAATAATCTATCGGCTTTCTGATGGTGTTATTCGATTCAGAATTTAAAAATATATAAGACCCCTTGACCTAATTAAAAAAAAATAACTTTTCCCCTGAGTTAAAATATCCCCATTTGCTATCCCCCCCCCCCCCCCCGAAACACGGTTAAACAAAAATATTTTTTGTGGGCTGATGGGATCTTCATTTCTAGTTCCAAAACGATGTTCTTTCCATTTTTTCATGAATGGTCATCAGTTGTCACTGTAAAAAACGATTTTATTAGCATAAAGTATAATTTTCCACTTTGTGTTCCTAAAATCTGCCGTAACTTTGTAAAAATTGAGCGAATCGATTTCCGGATGGTGTTATTCGATTCAGAATTTAAAAATGCATAAGACCCCTATACCTAATTAAAATAATCTGAACTTTTCCCCTGAGTTAAAATGTCCCCTTTTGCCACCTCCCCGAAACACGGTTGAACAAAATTATTTTTGGGGAACTCATGGGATCTTCACTTCTAGTGCCAAAACGATGTTCTTCTCATATTTTCATGAGTGGTCATCAGTTGTCACTGTAAAAAACGATTTTATTAGCATAAAGTATAACTTTCCACTTTGTGTTCCTAAAACCTGCAGTAACTTTGTAAAATATGAGCGAATCTATTTCCGGTTGGTGTTATTCGATTCAGAATTTAAAAATACATAATACCACTTGACCTAATTAAAAAAAATTGAACTTTTCTCTTGAGTTAAAATGCCCCCTCCCCCCCCCCCAAACACTGTTAAACAAAATTATTTTTGGGGGACTCATGGTATCTTCATTTGTAATGCCAAAACGATGTTGTTCTTCCCATATTTTCATGAATGGCCATCAGTTGTCACTGTAAAAAAAATTTTATTAGCATAAAGTATAATTTTCCACTTTGTGTTCCAAAAACCTGTCGTACCTTTGTAAAAAATGAGCATATTGATTTGCGGATGGTGTTATTGGATTCACAATTAAAAAATACATAAATAACGATACCCCACTTGATCCGCTTAAAAAAATTCAATTTCTCCCCCCTCCCTGGTTTAAACATTTTTACCCTTTGACACCCAAAACATGGTAAAACAACTTTATTTTTTGGAGACTCATCGGATCTTCATTTCTTGTGCCAAAATGAAGTTCTTCCCAAATTTTGGTGAATGACCATCAGTTGTTTAAAAAAAATTTTTTACCTGTACTGTTATGAAAAAAAAAAAACATTTAATTATCGTTTAATGTAACGTATAAACAGTTGGTATTTTTATCTTCTAAAATTAAAATTAAAAATTTAAGAAAATCACGTAAAAAGGGAAAATTAAAAATTGAAAAGATTTCTTTGTTTGACATATTTACTATTGATTTTTACTACTTCTTAGTGTTATCAACTAAAACTGAATTCAGCGTTTGATAAAGAAAAACATAAGTAAGGAAACCATGATAAAAGTGATTCTTTAAGTATATTTATTTCAGTCAAGTGACACATTGTCTTCACAATATATGTCCTAAATTTCGTTGAATATTAAAGACGTGAATTATCACTTTGCTATCTAAGCATAAACCAACAGAGTGAAAAACGTCCAAACTGGGAATCGAACCCGGGCTCCAGGAATAGTCCTCCAGTGCACTACCACTAAGTCACGAGGACGATGCCCAGCTTGGCATCTCTCACTCATAAGTCGGTAAGACTGCTACCGCAGCTGTTAGATGGAAAAGTCTGCATGAGCACACAATCTTGCGGCGTAACATGAGACTCAAATGAGCCCAGCACCGGTGAATATTCATATTTCGGTGGGTTCATTTGCGTCTCATGTTACACCGCAAGATTGTGTGCTCATGAATACTTTTCCATCTAATAGCTGCTGTAGCAGTCTTACCGACTTATGTGAGTGAGAGATGTCACGCTGGGCATCATCCTCGTGGCTTAGTGGTAGAGCACTAGAGCGCTATTCCAGGGGCCCGGGTTCGATTCCCAGTTTGGTCGTTTTTCATTCTGTTAGTTTACGCTTAGTTAGCAATGTGATAATTCACGTCTTTAATATTCAATAATTTTCAAGCGTAATTTCACTGCTGAAAAGTAGTTGAAAAATTAATTAAATCATAAATTTTGTATTTTTGTCAAAATATTGAGCGCGGGATATCTCATATTTAATCTGAATTTGCGTATAATGATATGACATATGCAATAGTTAGCAAGAGTAGAAAGGTGTTCTCTTTATATGGAAATGACAGAGATCAAACGGAAGGAAGCGAATTAATTTTATCGATGTTTTATTCATATTGGGGATGTCACGGTATAGATTGCTATGGAAGAAATTTTCAAAGTATTGATAAATCGATTTTCCGATATATCGTCTTAAACAGAAGGATAACCAAAAAAAAAAAAAAAAAAAAAACGACAGAAAATATCGTCAGATCCGATGTGTCATGCTTTTTTAATGCGTCGGAAAATTTCATTGTTACTTATTGTTTTTATACACAGAATGATTTGTTTCTGTTTATTTTAATCAATATGTTTTAATTAAAAAATGCTTTAAAACTTAAAAAAATAGGTTTTTAGCATTAACGGTTATAAAGTCGATGAAATTATTTCCAGAATCTTTGTGGCAATCCATTTCCCAGAGTGCAGTCAACTCGGGTAACTTTGGTCCAAATTTCTCTGTTTCATGGTATCTTCAGCATCTCCATTCTCCTAGTTTATTTAAAAAATGAATATCGTGTTAATTTTTTGTTTGCTAAGAACCTATGGAACCACACCATTATCATAAATTTGTCGACATTATTCTTTTTACCAAAAAGTGTTTTGTAAGTTTTGGGCCAATGTTACTTTGAATTGGGGGTAATTTTGGCCATGTGTTAAAACGAATGTTATAAGGCGTACAACATAATGTGACCCATGTTACCCTACTGAAAAAGACGGAGGAGAGAAAGTAAGAAGTGTATACATGTTAAAACACAGTAAATTAGAATATTTTTTAATTAAAAAATTATTACAAAACTCATAAATATTGCTTAACGTGGATTGTCCAGGTCTGGGACTGTATACTGGTTTCTCTTAGATAGAAGTTTAGGTGGACTAATTTTTGTAAAAATATTGTTCCATTCATACACCATGGAGTCCGGTCGCTGTGGCCAACGCCAACACTTTAACTTCTTTTCCATGCAGTCAACGACACGATCCTTCTATGACTTCAAAGTAATCCTTCCGGTATAGGTATTGCCACTAAACAGCACAAGTACAAAATTTCCAACGTTACAGTCATCTATGCCAATAGCTTTCTTGTTTGATTCAGTTAGAATCAATACACTGGATAAATTTTCAGCAAAATTATTGTTTGTATAAGCACAAATGTCTATTTTCATAAGTACACTGAACTTTCATTGACCATGTTTACTTCTGTCTGGTCTTCACGCATGCTCCTTTTGTTCACATAGCCATCAAAATGTGCTGCAGCGCCATCTGTCGGTCAGATTTTGAACTATTATAATAAAGAGTTCTAAACAAAATTCCTGACTTCACATATTCGTTTCCTGCAAGAATTTTTTTAATAACTCTATTCGTTTGTTAATTATTCATTTTTAAAAATAGGTGGTCCTTTTTGGGACACCCTGTATATATATAAAGCCCCATAACATCATCGTATCTTTTCTTATGTATTTTAATATGTAAATTATAGTGTAAGATATTTAAAATAACAATGATGTTATCGTATAATTAAACTATTTTAAAATTTGCTAAATAAACCTAGGTTTCTGATCTTGAAAATTATTTTCCAACAAAAATTAATTGGAGAGACCGTAAATATTCCACGTTAAATTATATTAAAACAGAATATCTTAAAAAAAAAAAAGCAAAATATTTTACCTATGAAAGAGGAGGGGACAAAAATCATATGGTTCAACATTTCGCCAATTTCCGGTCAAACTTTTCACCAATTTATGGTTCAAGGTTTTCACCAACGTATGGTTCAAGCTTTTACCAACTTATAGTTCATCCTTAGAACCAAATGTTGGAACAATGTTTCACCATCTTATGGTGACAGCTACTGCAGTACCAAAAATTGGTTCAACGTTGTACCAAATTTTTAACAGTGTACACTGTCTCCATTTATCTTGAAAGTACGCAGTAAGGTTTATTCAAAAATATGACCGTGCAAGTCTAACGGAAATCTCAGCACACACTTAGGTTTCTCCTACAAGATGCTTCGCAAAGGAAAAAAAGCATGCTCAAAGCACCATCATTTACTTCCAACTCTAATACGATTCTCCACTCTCTCTCTTCTCTATTCCTTACTCTGCCATTTCTATTACAATCTGTGGGGTCTTTCCCTCTATTTTCACGGGGCACTTCTCATGTCACTGTTGACTTCTTGCCCCGTGACCGTCCATCCTGCCAGATCATCTTCTGCTTATAAACCCTTCATTCTACTATTAAGCTGCAGATAGCCGTATCATCCTATCTGCGGTCACTGGCAGTCTTTTTGTTCTGGCCAGCCGGTACTTTTTTGTGGTTACGCGGTGTTTTTCATCCTTTATGGCTTTGCAATTAAATTGCTGGATGTCCTGTAAGAGGGGAGAGCTTCCGTCAAGTTCGATCTTATCTTATGTCCTGGCCCATAGTTGAACCTCCAGTCCTTTTCTTAAGCTGCACACAGATGTGTGTTTTGCTAGACTTCTCCTGTTTTCGTGGAAATCTTTTCTTCTGAACCCATCTGCGGTTTATTCACAAAAGAATGAGGGGAATGAACAATGGGTCAGGAGATAAGGAGCTCGACTCTACTTGAAGGAATGATTCCTCTTTTTCTGGACATCAGTACCTTTCCTACTAAAGTCATTAAATATCAAAAACACCGCGTGGCCACAACAATCGATGCGACACTGATAATAGTTAGAAGGATGGTGCGTACGCAGCCATAAAAACCACAAATGGGGTCAGAAAAGAAAAATTTTCTTGCTTTCGCATGGCAAGGGAGCACTTTTGCTTTCTAAACGTAGTCAGGCTGCGTACGCACCATCCTTTTAACTGTTATCGGTGTCGGCTTCGTTTTTTGTGGCCACGCGGTGTCTTAGATTTTTAACGACTTTAGCAGGAAAGGGACTGATGTCCAGCAAAAGAGGAACCTTTCCTTCAAGAAGAGTCAAGCTCCTTATCTCCTGACCCATTGTTGATTCCCCTCATTCTTTTGTGAATAAACCGCAGATGGGTTCAGATTAAAAGATTTTCCAAGAAAACTAGAGAAGTTGGCAAAATACGCGTCTGTACGTAGCCTCAACTGCTGTGCTCAACAAGCGCAAAATCTTTTGACACATTTACGAATTCATTTTTTAACGAAAACGTATAAAATTGGAAGGCTTGACTATGGAAGCGATTTGGAATCGAATTGTATTTTCCATTTTTTGATATATAAATTACCTATTGAGTTATAAGCTATTTTTATCACGTGACAAAGACTTTTTTACCCTTCCTTGAGTAGTTATTCTTCTTTCTCGTGGAAATTCGGTTCAAAACGCCCACTTTGACACTACTTTCTAAAAGATTTATTGCATTTGCAAAAAAAAAAAAAAAACGGAAAACAGTACAGCACCTGCTAGTTTCATGCATTTTCGGACAAAAATGAATTAAAACTCATGTCATAAAGTTGGCCTTTGAGATTTGAGAACAGCCTTAAGAAAAATCCTTTTGTACCATTCACATTCCAGGAGAGAATAATGCTACATTAAACGCTTGTTTTGCTTTTATTCAACACTTTTCCACCCTTCTGGGGTTTATTCACAAAAGGATCTGGACATTCAACAATGGGTCAAGAGACAAGAAGATTAACTCGAGTTGAAGGAAACATATTCCTATTGCAGGATGTCCGTCAGTTTCCTTTTAAAGCTATTAACGATGTAAAACACTCCGTGACCACAAAAATGATGAAGATATGCTATATGACGAAAACGATTACGTCTGGTGCGAATAGACGCATCATTCTACTGTTATCAGTACCGGAGTCTCCTCTTGTGGAAAGGCGGTGTTTTTAATCTTTAATGGCTTTAAAAGGAAACTCAGTGATGTCCTGCAAGAGGGAAATCTTTCCGTCAAGTAGAGCTAAACTCCTTCTCTCCTGACTGATTGTTGATTTCCTGCATCCTTTTGTGAATAAACAGCAGAGAGGTCCAGAAGAAAAAGATTTCCTGGAAAAGTGTAGAAGGGTGGCAAATTTCCTTTCTGTACACAGCCTTAAGGCTTCGTGCAAACGCTTGTTATGACATCCTTCTCCAGTTTTCATGGAAATATTTTGTTCTGGACCCTTCTGTGGTTTATTCACTAAAGGATGAGAGGAATCAACAATGGGTCAGGAGGAGCTCAAATCTATTTGACGTAAAGTCATTAAAGATCAAATACACCGCGTGGCCACAAGAAAAGACTTCAACACTGATAACAGTTAGAAGAATGGTCCATTTGCAGCTTAACCGCTTTTCAGAATATCGTTTTACATCACTCATTTTAATAACGTAGATAAGAAAATGTGTCTATAATCCAAGTACGTCGACATCTAGCTGTTTCCAAAATTAAAATTGCCGATGAAAGAAAAGCGTTTCAACACGATTTCAAATATTCAAGAGGTTTCGACTGCGCTTCTCAAAGGAATTCCAAAGAATGAGTTTCTGGAGTGTGTAAAAATTTTTTGCAACCGCTTTCTGTGCTGTAATTGATATTTTGATCCAGTGCTGTATTGATATAAGGAGAATATTTTGAATGAAAGTTACTATAAGTAAAAACAAATAGCTTCTTTTATTTTACTTTAGATCAGACAGCTTTCCAACTGGACAGATTGTGTCTGTTTGAATGTTTAAAATAGAGTCAGAAAATGTGTTTTCGCGCTCATGAGCGGGGGATTCTTTCCTTTTTGAAAATCCGCCTTAAAACATTAATTACTATAAGGATGATCTTTCGTTAATACGCGACACCGCATAAATAAACTGTTTAGTTAAAACGCGAAGCGCAATCGCAAAATAAAATTATATAAATACATTTTAAAATGTCTTCGCAAAAAGATCGAAAATTTTGATTGAGTCAAAATAACTCTTTTCGTTAACTTGCTCAGTCATTAAAATCATGAAATAAAAATAATGTAATCAAAATGTTACGCTTTTCCCGTTGTCAATACTATGGTAATTATCAAACAAATTCCAGTCAACCACTCGTAGAGATTGCGAATAACCGCTGTTTTGTTGATAGGTTGCCACCACCGATATATGCATGATATTGGACACAATGTGAGAAGAATAATAATTAAATACTAACTTATTCACTTAATATTACTTATTTACAGATTATTTACATTAAAAAACATTACTTACATTTATTAGCTCGGATATATCAGATCCTTCCCAAGACTAAGATATACGTTGAAGTAATGCCTACGTACTAGGTAGTATTATTAAACTACGTGCTATTCCCTTCTCACTTTATGAACTCCGTAAGGCTTATTAGCGAACCACTCAGGTATCTCCCTTCGTATACAGGTTTCTCTCCACAGTCAATCTTTTCTCAGGAACACTTTCACTGGCAAATCTGCGGTTCAAATCTCCAGCATCTACCTACGAGACTTCAGCCAAGACTACCAAACTCTCTCAGCCTCTATCTCGAAAGAAAAACACGTGGTGTGCTCCCCTGCAAATTAAGGAATCTCCTTCTCTCTCTGAACTTCGTTTCCTCGCTCGGTCATTCACTAGGGATTCCCAAAGACAGTATCTTGTTCGCTTTATCTATTTTCTTTGTTGCCCACAATCCTGTATACAAAAGGAATGCTGGTATGTCTTTTACACAATGGAGCTTTTCATGCAATAAGATATGAGTATAATAGGCTTCAATCCCAAAGATAAGTTAAACCCAAATACATAGAAAGTGATATACTTACAAAATACAATAAATAAAATAAAATGATATTAATTAACTGTAATGTTAATTAGTCACACGTTCATTAACATCAGAAACCTGACACAAAATAATGAACACTACAACATTTCTTCGCAAAAAAGAAAAAATAAACCTCCACCAAACAAATCAATTTACTTTTTTAATTCTTCAGAAAAAATCTATTTCATATTTTCTTTTTCTTTATTCTCGAAGAATTACTGCATACATGTGTAAAAAAATGATCTTTGGAGGAAGAAGATTAGATACTGAGACCATTTGATAGAGAAACTAGAGCATGAAAATTACTTTAAAAAATGTGTAAAATTTAAAAATCTCTGTATAAACATCGAATAGAGTTTATTGAAGAGGGGTCAGAATTGGGCTAAAAGACTGAAACTGAATTTTTTCCCTAATGTTAAAAACTTGTCACAAGATGCTAAAAATCGTAAAAAAAATCATTAAACGTGAAAACATCTAATCAAAAATTTCAAAATCTGAGCTTCAAGTAACATTCGGTTCTAATTTTTCTCAAACCGTATCCAAATTTGTGAATCTCTACGGGCGATATATGATGGGTTCGAAGCCATAGTAAACCAAGTCCATTTTGAAAAAAGAAATTATAGTCCATTTAGAAAGTCATAAAATCTGTTTTTTTTTTTTTTTTTTTTTTTTTTTTTTTTCACTTAAATCAAGTCTGTATATAGATGACATATGTGAGAAAATATGTTAAACCAGACTTGGTTCACTGTGGGAGTGGATAAAACAAATTTTATGCATCTGGTAAATGAACTATTTCTTTTTTTTTATGGACTTGGTGTACTATAGTTGTGAACATATCATATTTTCCTAGCGATCACCAAAAACAATCAGACACACACATATGGGCAAATCTTTCATTTTATTAATGTACCTCTTTTGTTTGATTTTTTATAATTTTTAATGCTAAAATACCCCGAAAATGCAGTAGATAAAACAAAATACTCCACTAAACGACATAGCTTCCAACTTTTACGCTTCTTTATTACCATTATTTTTTAATAATAACCTTCCCCCTCTTTAATCACATAAATCTGGATTAAAATGTGTCACTGATGGTGCCACATATTCAGGTACAGTGACCTCTCACTTATACGCGTTTTTCCCGTGGACCCAGCCAGCGAAATAGGAAAACAATGCTATCACTTATTCATTCATATGCGAAACCTAAAATGCTCCTTTCACTTATGCGCGAGATTTTTTTTTTTTTTTTTTTTAAGTTTTAGTAAAGTCGTCGCCACGCTTTGCTTATCGCAAGAATGTACCCATCCTGTTCTGTCTCTTGGAATCTCTTTCCATTCACACACCCTTAATCCATTGTTCGGATTCTTCCAAGAACACGTTCTTTTTCGCTTGTGATTGACATCGAGAGGGGAGAACGGGTTACGTATGAAAATGTTGACGTCACTGAAAGTCGCAGCCAGTAATTGGAGTGAACGGTAAGCACTGCTCGCAGTACGAGCTTTAGGTTTGCGTTACTACGCCATTCGCTTACGTACTGTACAGTGAATAAAAAGCTGCAAAACGTGCGAACTTGTCGCTTTCATTGAAAATGGATATCATAAAAAAATTTGATGAAAAATGCTTAAAATCAAAAACAGTGTTAGCTGATCATTTCCGTATTTTAGTTCCCGAAAACAAAAACAAACCTTTATTGATGACTTCTTGGTAAAGAAAATGTAATTTAACAAAAGCAATTACGTATGTAACAACGTAACGTATGTAACAACTTTGAAATTTTACATTCTTATTAAATTACAATATATAAACGGGAATTATGTGCTTATTTATTTATTAGTGTATTAGTAGTGCAGTATTAGTAATGTTGACTTTTCACGTTTAAGCTTATTTTATGGTTTTTCACTTATGCGCGAATCTCACTTGTGCGCGAAAATTTCGTTGTCTCCTTTTGTCGCGCATAAATGAGAGATCACTGTGTATTATTGACATTTTACCACAGAATTTTTAAAATGAAATCCCTTGTTCAATTCTCGAAACTTCCTGACACATTTTCTGACATATTTTTATATGTACAAGTATAAAATTGATAGGCCTGAGTATCCATGTCATACACACATAAAATTCACAGTTCTCTAATTCATATCTCATTGTGGGTAAGTATTGCTTGTTTACTGTCGATAGAACTACATTGATAATTTCTCCTCTTGATCTACAGGGTGACACATAAATACTGTGACGCAAATAAAAGACCATAACTTTTTACTGAACGAACAAAACAATTAGTTTTATTCACCATTCGAAAGAGGAGAAAATTCTGTACGAGAAACAATCAAGATAATTTGAAATGGTTTCCTGTAGTGGTGATGTAGGCGTCTAGACGCTTCTGTAAATTCTTCAAGATGGCCGAAACAGTTTCCGGCGTGATTGAGGCCCAGGCTTTTTCCAGAGCGTGTTTCAAGGAATCCAGGGACTTGTTCTTAATTGTGCAGGCGTTTTGCTCCAGGATCCCCCAAATTGCGGAGTCCGTAGTGTTCAAATCAGGGGAGTTTGAAGGCCAAACTCCCTTCGTTCAAAGTCATGAGAGATTGCCTTCGCACCCCTCCAGCGTCTTCTTAGCTCCGTGGGTAGTCAGTCAATCCTGCTGAAACCTACAGTCGATGTTCATCGCTTTCTTTTCGGCCCAGAGGATCTCGGTGCCTTCCGAAGTTAGCTCCTGATACGCCTCTGCGTTGTCCTTGACGCATTTTGGGACGAAGACGATTTTTGTCTTTTCGAATTTGGACATCCTCGCCCACACCAACATAGAATTCGGGAAAAGAACCTTTTCCATCTTCACGATGCGCGGAGCCCCTTTGAGTAGCAACTCGCGTTCCATCTGCGAGTTTCGGAAAAGTTGGAGCATAAAAATCTTTTCATCGGTGAAGAAAATCCGAGTCAAGGCGTCGTCGTGGCACAGGAACTTCATCTTCTTGCATTTTTCGAGCCTTGACGCCTTCATTTGTTCCGTGAGAATGTGTTCTTTTGCCAGTTTGTATGGAATGAGTTGCAAGTCTTTTTTGATATGTCTTCTTATGGATTCACGGTCGACGTTTTGCTCCTTGGCCAATTTTCGGAAGTTTCTTTGTGGATTTGGCTGGATCTTCTTCTTGACCATGTTAAGGGCACTGACGCCCTTGTTGTTCCCAGTCTTCCTCTTCGTTGATGGCCTTTGATCCCTTCTGGTCTCTTTTTGACGGGCGATGGACTTGTTCCCCGTGCGATTTGGTGATCGCAGGAATTGGCATACCCCTCTTCTGGTGGGGAGCGATCGCTGGCCGGTCTTCTTTGCACAATAAGTTTTCCTTCAAAACAGTGAATTAATATCAGCTGCAATAGCAATTACACAACAAAAAAGTACGAGGAACATGAATAAAACAATAGTGTATCTCAAATGGGAAAAACATTAAAATATATTGGCATTCTCATTACGTCACAGTATTTATGTGTCACCCTGTAAATGTGTCTTTGAAAAAGATGTGTGAAATCCATAGAGATGTAAGTAATATTATGTTTTGTCTTTTAAAGGTATTTTTAACTGAAAAATTTTCAACAAGGAAGTATGCATAAAAAGGAAATAATTTTCTGAAAAAAAGGGAAATTTTTCTGGAAGTTATATAAAAAAAAAATCCCGTACGCCAGTACAATTTCCGTTTTTTAATATATGTTTCATTTAAATATGTATAAATTCGACTGCGACCGTTATCGAGTAAAAAATAAAATGACTTGTTTTTCGCCAAAATGAAAGAAAGAGTTATCCAACCTAGGCCTGAGTATCCATGTGCTACATAAAAGTTACACTTCCCTTGCTCATATTTCATTGTGGGTAAGTATTGCTTGTTTACTGTCGATGAAATTACATAGATAATTTCTCCTCTTTGAAAAAGATGTGTGGAATCCATAGAGATGTAAGTAAAATTAGAACCAGAAGGTACAGCATTAGTACATCTGCCAGGTAGAGTTGAAAAGGGTGGAAAAAACTGGGTTTAATCCCGGGAATAAACCGGGTTTTTTGGGAGGTAAATTTTGAAAATTCCCGGGAGTTTTCGCAGAGTTTTAGTCATGAATATTTTTAATGATTTTAATTTCTTTAAGTGTAAACAAAATGTTTTTTATAAATTTAAACAACATAAATATAGAAAAATAGCTTCAGTTTACATGAAAACTAATGAAATACGTGCTTAAGTTGCAGAAATATTAAGTAAGATAAATTAAAATATCATATGTAATTTGATATTTTAAAATCGTTGATAAGTAAAAAATGACAGAGGTAGATGACAGATTAATCTTGCCTGGCATGGATATGGTTATAAACATCACCACTATTCTACGTATCAGCCAATGTAAACAAAAAGAAAAGGAACAAAAGTAAAATAAATCAATGGAAAAATACAAGGCAACTCGCTAGAAAATTAATATAGAGTATGCCGGAATAGTAGATATGCCATCTAACAAACTTTAAACACAAAATCATAAGTTTTGAGAATTCATAATGAAAAATCTTCCTTAAACTTTTCAGAACAGCGGCTGAAATTTCGAAAAATAAAAATTTTAAATTGAAAAATTACTGGTTCTGTTTACCTTCAAAACTCCTGCAAAATTTTCAATATTCTCCAAAATTTCGGGTTTATTCCCCAAAATTCCCTGGTTTATTCCCGTCCTTTAAAATCTGCGGGTTTTTTTACAACTCAACTGCCAGGTAACAAACGGATTCCACATTGGAGAAGGAGTATTAGTTATCGTCAACTCTCCGAGTAATTCTACTCGTACTAACAACCTTCAGCACGCGGTTCAACTCCCACTTGAAAAACCTTAGGTTGGGAACCGCAGGTTAATATTTGGAATGCATCGGTAACTTCAAAGCCGAGATTATTCGATCTTAGTAGTAGTAATTATAATGAAAGTAAATAACAAGCTAGGTTTATTTATTTATTTTGCAACGAATATTAAATATACAGTACAGGACCCATTATCCGGAATTCCAAAATCCGGAAAGACCCGAAATCAGGATTTTTTTTTTTTTTTTGAAAATTTTCTAAATTTGTAAATTTTTACTAAAATTTTGCAATTTCTGAAATTTTTCGAAAATTTTACAGATTCCTAATTTTGTTTTGGTCTATTGTGTTGCAATGTGTAACCACTAAAATATGTTACATCAGTGATGGGGGAACACGATCCCCCCCCCCCCCCCCGAAATTAGAAAAAAGTCATTTTTCTGTCAAATTTTAGTTTAAAATTAATTTATATTACAATTTGTTTTTTAAAAAAATCGTCATATATTTCATACCCTCTCTCACTTCCACAAAATATTATGGCTACACAATTGTATTACTTAAGTTAAGGGTGATTCCAAGTAAAAAAAAAAAATTTCACAGCAAATTTTTCGAACGTTTACAGAAGAGGGGGGGGGGGGGGAGGACACCTTCGGCACTAATTATGCCTTTTTTCCGCGATCCTTTAACGAAATTCACGTTTTTACGCGATCTTTTGATGAAAGTAAGGGGTTTTTTTTAGATCCTTTGAAGAATTTTTTTTCGCTATCTTTTGACGTAATTTGCGTTTTTTCCCGCGATCCTTTGACTAAATTTGCGTGTTTTTTCGCGATCCTTTTATGAAATTTCGTTTTTTTGCGATCTTTTGACGAAATTTGAGGTTTTTATCGCGATCTTTTGACGAAATTTGTGGTTTTTATCGCGATCTAATGACGAAATTCGCGGATTTTTTCGCTATCTTTTATTGAAATTGCAGGGTCTTTTTCGATCCTTTGAAGAAATTTTTTTTTGCTATATTTTGACGCAATTTGCATTTTTTTTTTTTTTTTTTTGGTGGTCCTTGGAAGAAATTTGTGTTTTTTCGCGATTATTTGACGAAGTTAGCGTTTTTCCCATGCTTTTTTGACAGAATTCGGGAGGACCTGAAATCCGGAAAGCCTTCGGTCCCGAGGATTCCGGATAATAGGTCCTGTACTGTATACCAAGAATAAACAAAAAAATTACCTCAAAAACATCAATGCTTGAATTAAATAAAATAAGAAAAAGCTCCCTTTCAAACATAACATTTTTTATGCTCTGACAGGAAGTAAATGCAAAAAATTTAATTGATAATTGGTTGGGACACTGTTACCCTAAATGTTACTGCAACTAGAAAAACACTTTTCTTTTTTATCTCAGGAAAGACAACACAAAATTCTACATTAGTCCTTGATCTACACTAATGAAGTTATAAAAACACGTACTTTCCAAGGTCCAAATGAATTAATTTACAGCTTAGCAGACAAAAGTTGTAAGTGCTAAATTTTTACCGTCTTCACACGTTTTTGTTTCACTGGTGCCGCCAAGGTGGAACCTTTGCGAATTGCTTACAGTGAGATGCCAACCGCAAGCTAGTGCTGCCACCTATACTTTGAGACCAAAACTTTTTCGATAACTCAAGCGATCCAGAAAAAATAGCAGATTTAATCCTTTTGGGCCAAAGTTACCCATAAAAGGCCAAAGTTACTCCAGTTGGCGGTAGTAATGCTATTAGTCTGTTTATTTTGATATTGAAGTCTGGATAGCTTCTTATGATGAAGTATGAGTTTAATTTGGTAATTTTCGGTTTATAATAGTTTTAACACCAGTCTGATTAAAGAAAATAAGTTGAAACTGGTGTGAATTAATACGAACTAAAATAACTTCTAAAAACACCATCAAAACCTTAAATGCGCTAGGCCTTTCGAAAGATTCAGATTTTTCGAAAGGCCTAGCACATTTAAGGTTTTGATGATGTTTTAAGAAGTTATTTTAGTTCGTACCAGTCTGATTATTTTGATATTGAAGTCTGGATAGTTTTGTATGATAAAGTATGAGTTTAATTCGTTATTTTTCGGTTTATAATGTTTTTAACATCAGTTTGATTATTTTATTTTAATATGGAAGTCTGGATAGTTTCTTATGATAAAGTATGAGTTTAAGTTAGTATTTTTCGGTTTATAATGTTTTTAACACCAGTCTGATTGTTTTGATATGGAAGTCTGGACAGTTTCTTATGATAAAGTGTGAATTTAATTTAATAAAATGAGTTTAATTTAATTTAATATAATGTTTTTAACACCAGTTTTATTAATTTTGGTAAAATCTTGGAACATCAATTTTTGGAGACATATTACATTTATAAATGTACCCGTTGAATGGTAATGAAAAATTGTCACAACACAAAGAATTTTACCACATTAACACAATCGTAAAAATCACAATAATCCACATACAGATAAGATAAACGAACAAATAAAAATAAAACGCATAGCAGAACGAAGCTCATTTGACACCATGGCGAGAAGAAACGTCATTTGAGATAATGGAATAGGCTAGGAGAAGATACATTTCCCTAGTTTATGATTTCGGTAATGATGTTTAGTCAAGAATCCTGTAAATTATGATGACATGGTTTTCTGAATGTGTGGAGGATATTTTCACATCGTCTAAAATTCTTAGCCATATTAAACGACAGAGACAATAAAAGAAGATTTTTGAATATTTCTTTAAAATAAAAATAAATTATTTAGCTATATTTATTGAGAAATGTGAGTGAAAAAATAATTAAATTCGATCTCGCATGTAAAATATTAATTTTTAAAATATGTCGATATATGGAACGTAAAAAACCGATATAGTGTGACCGAGGAGGGAGTTGATCAAATAAGGTCGGTGCTACGGTGTTTTTATCATATTTCCTTCCTTTTAAGTTTTAGATGTAAACTAACGTAATTATTACAACCCTTAATGAATGGCCTATAATGGGCAAAAATGAAATCTGCTGAAATTAAATAGCAGCAAAATTATAAATATATAGTTTCTTTAATTGCCATTTCCCCAGTAGTTGATCAATCGAAGAAATCAGTCAAAAATTTAAAAATTAATCTTTAAAATATCATGCTTTGGCTTTTATTAACAAAAATTCATATAAAACTATTATTTGAAATAAGCAAGATGGAAGCGGATTATCTTAACTTACCGTAATCGTCTCCATCTAATCAAAAACTGAATTTTTATATTTTCTAATTAAAAAAATCATAAAATGGCTTCTTTTACAGTAAGCAGCTGACAACTATGTGACAACAGATGCTCAAACATTCAAACAAATATATTGTCTTGTGCCACGTGTAAAACTCATTTCCGCCTGAAATGGTGCAATATTTAAAAAATTTGATCAACTACTGGCGCGGTCACCCTAATTAGATATACAGTAGAACCTCGTTTATCTGAAACTCTTTTAACCAAAACTATCGACTAACCGAAATCCATTTGTAAAGCCTTTTTTTTTTTTTTTTTTTTTTTTTACTATCACATTTCTTGTGTGCAAAATCCATTTTGAAAGCTTTCTTTTTTTACTATCATATCCCTTGTGTGCAAGTGGTCCTTTCCGAACAACGAGTACATGTAAATATTTTCGATCCTCTTTCTTAGAGTTCCTTTGAATTTAACTTGAGCTCCCGTAAACTGCGGAGTGGAACGAAGAAATCGAAAAAATTAGCAATTCTGGAGCTTTTGAATGCTTTGCAAAAGATTTGGCATGGCTGGTGCAGCAGGAAGACTATGATACTGGTGAACTAATAATATTAAAAAACTCCGTGATAGGGCTTCGAAGAAAAAGCAATCGAAACTGCGACAAGCAAAACATTTTTTCAAACCCTTGTGATATATGTAAAAGGTACTTAATTTCAGAATTAAAATTCAGGTAATTTATTCTCGTTTCTATTTTGCTATTGCTTTATTTTTATTAAGCACTTGTTGCCATAATAAGAAATATTGCACGTATTTCTCCTTCGTCTTAAAATTGAAGCATTCTCGATTATCCGAAAATTTCGCTTTTCCGAAAGACGGTCGGTCCCAATTACTTCAGATAATCGAGGTTCTATTGTATATCGAGAATCTAACATCGGTGTCAAACTGATATATTGGACCCGGTATATTAGGTATATCGTTATTAGGTAGCTTCCATTACAAAAAATGTAAAAATCTCCCCATTGACGCCGTACAGTGGAGTATTTGACCCGAAATCCTGGTCAAAAATATTTTTCGATGTAAATATAGTCCGATTGGTTTGAAATTCTTAGATGTTATTGGGTATCAGTATGGCATGTTTTGAATTGTAAATGAAGTATATAGCCTTTACGGCTCATTTACAGAGACACCCAAAAGAATTCCCTTACATTATGGTGTATGGGGAAAAATCGTTTTCTCTGTATTTTAATGATATCATATTTTTAAACGTAACTGAAATTTATATACATCACTAAGGTGTGCTAAGGCACTTATTGTAGAATATGATGTGCATAGAATATATCGTTCATTTACAGGGACACACAAAAGAATATGGCTAAAGAATAAATTTAACTATTGAAGTCTATGACCAATAATTGCTGGAAGTACGTTTGTAGTTGTGATAGGCGTTTTAAAATAGGACATTTTTAAAATATATATAACTTGGTGTAGATACATTTTGTAGATCATATACAGGGCTGCACAAAAGTTCTCAAGTACATTTCCGTTTATTCACGGAAATGGCTGAATGGACATTTTATCTGTGCTATGCGTTTCACTGAACTAATATTTAGTATACTATGAAGTATACATACAAATACATAGCTTCGTTTAATATTTTATATCTTAAAAGTGTAAGTAAGATTTTAACATTTCACATAACAATAAATATACATTTTATAAATATTTTGACAATTAAGAAAAAAAAAAGAGTCATCATTTAAGAAGAGCACAAAAAAAAAGAAGTTAAAATATTAATTTACTAAGTATATATTTTAAAAATACGAATGTCCATTGACTTAATATTACCGAAGGCAGTTTGGAAGTTGGGCGACTTGTAACCTTAACTATTTACTGTTTTTAAGAGGAAAGTAATTGTTGTTAGGTTTATCTTATTCACTATTAATATTTAATTAAAACTATTTAATTTTACTATATGTAAAACTTATTATTTACATTTAATAATAATTATTGCATTTAATTTATGTTTAATAGTGTTATATTTAATAGTAGGTTCAGTAAAGTGGAGTCTATATAGTATAGATTGCTAGTTTTTGAATGTATTTAATATTACCAGTTTCAAAATGGTTTTTTAGAACTCTTCTTCATCTTCTTCATCACTCTCTTCTTGGCTTTTATCGGGACTACCATCGGACCTTGCTGGAAGAAGAAGTTGTACGGTCTCACTACTGTATGGCTTGCTCTTTTTAGTTGATGAACGGAGTTATTATAAAATATGAAGTTGCTTATTTTCACGTATATTATAAAAGGAAAATGTTTATTAAATTTTCTTGGTGATGTTTGTCAGTTTTGGAATTAAAATTAGATGTCCTTTTTTAAGGACACCATCCTCGAAAGGGTTAATTCCCTCCTTTCACTCCTTATGCTACACACATGAGCCCAAAGAACTAATTAGGGAACCCTTTCTTAATAAATAAGTATATACAAATTGAAGGCGATCGGATATTTCTATCAAAAGATATCGAGTTGCGTGCGTATGTACGTACCTATATACGTACATACAGACAGACAGAATATGTAGGCTCAAAAGCTCTCCGGAAATATCCTGCGACCTCAAAACCTGCAATACGATAGTAAATATATAGTTCTTATCCCCTCAATTCGGTGGCCGCAAAACAGATCATTTAAATAGTCATCTCGAAAAAAAAAAATTTATAAAAAAATGGCAACAATATGCGGAAGATTTTTTTGCAGAAATTGACACTCAAGACTATAACTAATACGATTATAATTCAAAAATGGCTGGGCAAATCGCGGCACATATTTAAAAAGCTTCCGATATGTGTAAATTAGAACAAAAAAAACCTTTAAAAATAACCCTTTTACACATTTAATTTTTTTTATTACATTAAAACGAAACTATTTAAATTAACACACAATTTAACACTAAGCTCTGAACTTTGTTAAGCACGTAAGCCCTGTTTAATTTCAATTCAACAATTCATTGAGCCACAAAAAAATTATATTTAAACATATCAACAATGTCAAAAAACAACAAAAAAACACGTCTTCTCAGAAAGAAACTTCGTCTTCAGCTGAGGCCAGGAGCCACCGGATATAACTCAGGTTCTTAAAATAGACATAGATCGATGCACCAATTAGTTAGCTATTAAAAAATATGATTTTTACAATTGTTGACGAAATTTTAATTTTTTGCATTTTTGGCCAGGTTTTTGGGTCAATTACTCCACTGTGCGCCGTTCGGATTAAAGCAATTCCGGAAAATTTCTGTAAGTTTCCCCCAAAACCGCAAAACCACGCTTCTTTCAAATGTTGATTTATATATATGATTTTTGTTACGGTTTTCTCATGATTTTATTATTTTGTTTGGTAACATTCCTATTTATTGAACTGATATGGATGTGTGCAGGACTTACCAAGGTTTTGACCGAGTTGGTTGGGTAGCTTCATCCACTACTTTGTTTAAAGATTTCGGAAATTTCGGTAAGTTTCCCCCCAAACCGCAAAACCACGCTTCTTTCAAATGTTGATTTATATATATAATTTTTGTTCCGGATTTTCTCATGATTTTGTTATTTTGTTTGATAACATCCCTATTTATTGAACCAATTTTGATGTGTACAGGACTTACCAAGGTTTCGACCGAGTTGGTTTGGCAGCTTCATCCACTATTTTGTTTAAAGTTTTCGGAAATTTCGGTAAGTTTCCCCCAAACCGCAAAACCACGCTTCTTTCAAATGTTGATTTATATTATACACATTTATATGATTTATATTACACATAACCCTTCTTGGCTGTCGGGTAAAAATAAAGGATTCCTCCATAAAAGGGTTTAATGTATGAGATTTATCGAAAGTGGATTCTCGCAAATTTCCATTCGTTGTTGGAGCCATTGTTTCAACTTCATAATCGTCTGTAATTGGGTTTGACGCATTTTTGTTTCAAGTGTTTAGTAAAATTAGCTGATTTTTTTGAGAAAATGGAATATGGAAGTCACATTTGCCTTCCAGTAGGCTGGAAGATTTTTCGAATTTTGCTGTCATCTCTAATTATAGAGAAAACAAGATTTTATATTAAATAAAAAATAACTACTAAATATTTATTTTTTAATGATTCTTTGTTATAAACTGTACATGTTTACTTATGGCCTTGAATCCAATCATAAAACTCTGCTGGGTGTTCTTTAAGGATAAGTTTCGCTTGTGCACACTCTCTGAAGAACTTTAACCCATTAATCGTCGCGCGCGATATATTCACGGACTAATTGCACGCGAAATGAAAACCGCGACGATTTAGTGATTAATAGTACTTTGAAATGTAAGGCGTGACATATCCAGAAAGCAAATCAGTGACACATCCGACCCTCTTCTGAGAGATATAACCTCGAGCTTACCACATGGGAACAAAAGATACTAATTTATGGCTAATATCTTAATGAGAAAGATAAAGATCACAAAGCCTTTCACAAAGCCACAAACCTTTCTATATTTATTTCTTGCACCTTTTAGCTTTTTCATCAGAAAAATTAGTAACTGATTAATATAACATATGTTTATGGAAATATTAACCCTCTGTCTACCAGAAGGGTCCAATGGACCCGACATGTATATTCAAAATATCTATTCAAACAAGAAATTTCTTCAAAACAAACTAAATGTATAAATCAGACAATAATAAGTTAAATAAACAAATTAAATAGTTTTAAGTAAAAATTCTGGTGTAGAATGTTTTTATAAAACTTGAGTAAAATTTCCGGTAGTTCTAGGGTTAAACGTTCTGCCGGACATAGGTTTGTATATTCATATACATTCAGATCACTTCTAAAGCAGAATATCCTCGTCCAAAACTAAACGACTGTGTCAGGAAATATTTAACATAAGGCAGAACTAATAAATCAGATAATAAATCTAAACCATTGCATAGATTTTAGTTCTTATTTTTAGTTCCCCACAGGTCGCTATGCCTAATTTAAGTAACCCACCTCAATTTATCACATCTATTTCCAGGAACAACTTGTACTTCAGCGGCGACCCTGACCACTACCTCCTACATACTAATATGTCGGAGGTAGTGACTTTGACACCCTCTGTTTAATCCTCTGGCCCGGATATATGAAAAATACAACTCGTGCACGAATTAAACTCTGGAATTTTCTTTTATAACACTGTTTATTTGCATAGAACCTTCACAACTAAAATTATTCCGGTTACAGTACATTCACTGCACAATCACACTCGAAATTGAAACCATAACTTATTAACAAATCATACTCTGGAAAACGAACAGTTCTAACAAAGAGGTAACTACTTTTTCACACATCTTAATAGCGGTTACAGAATTAGAAGGTAAATGTCCTTTTCACACAACTTAGTAACGGCCACAGGATTTTTACAAATTTTTCTACTCCGGCTTGTGGCGGCACTTGCTAGTATAATTTAAAATACATATTTCATCAAAGAACCTCCACTGCTAAATTACCCATGTCTTATCTACAAGTTAGCACCACCCACTTGGTAGCTAAAACCCAAGTGTGTATTCAATTCCCACGGCATGATAAATAGGTGTGAGGTGCAGCATCAAATCAAAGAAGCAAATCCACTTCAAGTGGTTAATTCATTCACGCGAAAACACGAGCTCGATACTGTTAATCCTATGGAAGGAATTTTTTTAAATATCTCGTTTGCATTTCAATATTGTTAAATACTATTTTTGCATTGGATAGCTGAGGTCGCTCTCTACAAATGCCGTTTTTGACTTTTTGATTTTGTTTGTAGGATATTTTTTTGTTGTTGTTAGGATAGTTTTACTTTCGGAACCTATTTCGAAACTGAAAGTATCCTCATACGTTCTATTCCATCCGCACCAAGGAATAGAACGTACTGTTTACAGAAAACCTATAGCCAATCAGTCCACTATACTTCATAAAGCTCAAGCACCGTTTTCATACAAAGTTTCTGCATTTAGGCATTCTGTCAAAAGCGCTTTCACTGTTTATAACCCAGAGCAGTTAGAAAACGAAATAAATAAAATATAAGACATCGCAAGAAACAATGGCTATAAAGAAAGCACAATAAACAAATTAATTAAGAGCTTGGGGAATGAGAAGAAAGGTAATTTCAAAGTGCAAAATTCCAAGTTATCCTCTTTGCAGTATTTTCCTGGTTTTTTCGAAAGATTGAAATATAAACACAATAAATACAATATCTCCATTGTTGCAAAACCAACCGCAAAATTAAAAAGCATAGTATGTAAGAAAATAGGCCCAAAAGAACCAAATCAATTATCAGGGATATGTGGAATACCTTTCACTAAAGAAGATGGAACAGTGCAATTTTATATAGGGATGACAAATAGAAAGCTTAAAACTAGGATCAAAGAGCATATAGCCGACATCAAATATAACAAAAAATCTACAGCTATGGCCAGACTATATAACAGAGAACCTTTACAAATAGATTTTAAAAATAGTAAAATAATTTATCCAGCAAGATCTTATTTATCATCTATCATCAGAGAATCAATAGAGATTTTCTTACGCAATGAGAATATTTGCAAGGATTCAGCATCCACGGAGGTCCCTAAAATTTGGAAAGAAATGCTACACAGAGTCATGAAACAATAAATATAAAATAATTCACGTTCAGAAATTTCCATTTTTAATATTGAAGTTCATTTCATTATCCTTGTGATTTTTGTTTTTGTTTACTAGTTTCTCATTTTGAATTTTTGCGAAAATATTTTTATCATTTTATTTTCTTGAGAATGTTGCCGCCTGATGCAATGAAACATGTCGAAATGTAAATACACTCAGGAACATTGAAAATAGCGACCCAAGAAGAAAGCTATGTACAATCGCGAAACTTTGCAAATAAGTACAGCGTAATGTGATATGCAAATGATCCAACTTTTGTGCCAATACGCATGCTCATACACGCCGAGATGGCGCTACAATCAGGAAGAGGGTGCTATATAAGCCAGCGCAAAATCGAAGATTCATAAACGCGACGATTACCTGCCGATTGAAGGAAGACTTTGGTAAGCGAAACATGCTAGGTAAACGTGCTAGAAGACATTTCTCACAGTTCAGCGAGTTTGAGAGAGGCCTGATCATCGGGATGAAAACTGCAGGCTGGTCGACGCGCCGTGTTGCTGGACAGGTGGATCGTTCGGAGTGTGCCGTTAGAAAATGTTGGGAGCAGTGGGCACGAGAAGGTACCCAAGTGCGGAGAACCGGGTCTGGAGCGACTAGGAAGACCACGAGGAGAGAGGATCGAAGGATCGTGTGGCAAGCACTCGTGGACCCCACAGTGACTCGTTCAACGATACGAGCAGACCTAGGCGTAGCAATTGTTCCACAAACAATTTCCAGACGACTTGCAGAAGCAGGTCTAAACTCCAAGCGCCCTTTTCGTGCACTCCCTTTAACACCGGAACATCGGCGACTGCGTCTACAGTGGTGCCAAGCCAGATCTATGTGGAATGTCACAGATTGGCAAAACGTTGTGTTTAGTGATGAATCCCGGTTTGTTTTATAAGGTGAGCCTGGTGAGCGGTACAATTCCTCCCACACTGTTCTACGTCACACTACCCGCACAGTTGGTGTAATGGTCTGGGGGGGCATAGCCTATGATAGCCGGTCCACTCTAATTGTGATTCATGGAAACTTAACTGGCCAACGTTATGTTTATGATGTTCTTCGACCCCGTGTAGGACCTTTCCTAAATGGTCTCCCAGGGGCGATTTTCCGGGAAGATAATGCCCGTCCGCATACAGCAAGAGTTGCTCAAGACTTCCTACGTCAATTTCAGACTCTTCCATGGCCGGCCCGCTTCCCCGACTTGTCCCCTATAGAGCATGTGTGGGATCAGCTAAAACGTCAGATGCCATCGTGCCATTCGGTGCATGATTTGGAGTTGGCTGTGCAAGATTTGTGGACCCATCTGCCTCAGGACAACATCAGGTGTCTAATCCACTCTATGCCGGACCGTGTGGCGGCATGTATTGCAGCTGGAGGTGGTCCAACGCGCTATTGAAGTTGCCCTGTATTTGTGTCGTTGCACACCCTGTATTCGTTTAATTGTCTTGATTTTGAGATCAAGTGAATCTCTCATCTGTATCATTATGTGTATTAAATTTCATTTCAATCCGATGCTTTCTTCTTGGGTCGCTATTTTCAATGTTCCTGAGTGTAAATAAAGCCTTTGTTTTAAAAAAGTGATTTTTATCTATAGTTTATTGCAAAGGAGATACTTAAAAAAAATTCTCCCGTAGTATTAATGTTAACACTTGTTTTCGCCTGATTGAAGTGATAAGTAACCTGTCAAGATACTACTCAAACAAAGTAAAGCAGAGCTGTTGACGGTATAGGTGCTTGTCCAGCAGACCGTTGCCGGCTATTTCGCCCCGCTGTCAGGCATTCAAAACCGTTCAACTGTATCATAGGCCGGTAGGTAGGGGCTTGGTCAGTGGAAAGAAAAAAAGGGGAAAAGAGAAACGACTGTGGCATGTATGAAGTGTATTATATATATTTAATTAAATTAAAAAGCAGTGATAGGCAAAGCTTTAATTTTTGCATTAATTATATCATTAGTGATTGAAAGAATGTTATTTCAATAAAGAATATCCTTTTCAGACCTATTCTCTTCTACTCATTATTTGAAATTGCAATTTAAGAAAACGCGCCCAAAAGCAGATAATTTATAAAGTGTATACTGCAGAGTTATAAAACAAAAATACACCATTAAACAAATAAAAGTAAGTTTGAAAAATATGTTTGTACTTAAATCTATTCTTAGCTATTTAATAAAACGTTTCTTTAATGATACTTTCTTCTGTTTTTTTAATGTAGTTTGTTGCTTTAACTTTCACTCATTAGAAATTTTATTCAAGGCTATAAATTTAAAAGAGTGTTCATTTTAAATAGCAATATTTAAACAAACTTCAACTGAATTTCAAATAAGCGCAAATCTATTTTTTAAGAACCTTTTTATCTTTATATATAAAAAAAATAATATAAAAAATATAAATGAAGCAAAAAATCCTTCATTTAGAAATAATAAAAAATTGTGGAATGTAATTAAGTAACGAAGCACCAAAAGAATAATAAAAAAAAACAAAAATTTTGAAAACGAACACAGAGAGGAAAAAAGGAAATTAAGCTGAATATAAATTTTTTATGACAAATTGAAGGTAAATTTCCAAGTATTATACTATTATGCTTCAAGTTTTTTTCTACACAAAATATACCATGCGAATTAAAAAGATAATAATATTTAGAAATATATACTGGAATATCAATTATATTGATTAAATGCGCGAATCACATTTTTCTATGAGTGGAAGACAAATATTTCTAAAATATAAATATTTGATTAATATTATTATTTTTCTGGACAAAATATAAACAAAAATAAATCAATAAATTAATTAATTAAAAATTACATTATGCTAACACTACATATCCATTATAATTCGATATACGGGGGATTCCTTAAGGGGGTCCGGAACACATTTTAAAATAATTTTTATTTATTGAGTTAAAATTCTGAATTTTTTTGTGATGGTTAATCATATCACTTGTAAACAAAATAACAGGATAAAACTTCTCATAATTTTTTTTAATTTAAAATTTATTAAAAAAGTGGGGTAAATAAAAATCGTTATAACTCGAAATATTATTTATGGAATTTCATATTTTTTCGTTTAAATAAACAGAAATATATAAGTTTTAATTTTGATTCAGCATTTAAAAAAATATTAATTAAAAAAAAATAAAAATATTTAACGAAAAAAAAAATTGGTGCAACTTAAAAAAAAAAAAAAAAAAATCATATTTTCAAAAGTAAATATTTTTTAAAAATATGCTGATTCACAATTAAAGTAAAACAATTGAAAAAGACATGTTCTAAGTTTTAACCATTTATCTTTAACGGTTCTTGAGATATAAGAATTTAAATATGAGAAATGGTGAAAAAATTCATCATGAAGAAAAACGCATTTTTACAAGAATTCCATGACAGCTATTGCTTGAAAGGTAGATTTTGAAAACAAATCAAAACGAAAAAATTAATATTTCTTGTTCTAATTAAGATAGAAACATGATTTAAAATTCATTTTAAGCAGAAAGAAACAGAAAAACTTTTAATGTAATAAAATGTTTTTACAAAATTTTTGTGTCCCGGAGCCCCTTAAGCCAGTTTCACCTCAAATGCATGAATATGGTATACAAATATAGTAAAACAAACAGGTGTCACACGAGGAGATACCTCGCACCATCCCTAGGAGAAAATTTCCAAATAAGAGATCGTTTTTGAAAAGTTTAGAAGATAAAACCGAAAATTTCAATGACTAACTTCTAAATTTATGCGTTTTTATCTCCAAGCGATAGTGCCCCACCAGTGGCTGAGAGGTTCTGCTCTCGAAACTGGTAGACGGGAAGTGCTGGGTTCGATCCCAATCGCGCCCGTCGGCCTAATCGTTCGGAGTTTTCGTGGTTGTCTTCGAACCATGGATTTCCATGCGTTAATACGGGTTAGGTTCCCTTAGAAAGACCCCCACGAAGGGCACTCCCCCTCGGGCCTATATCCCTAGTGTAGATAATCGGCCGTCACAAAACCAACCAACCAACCAAGCGATAGTGTTTAAAATTGTCAATTTATCTTCTGCTGTTACATATTTTTCTCAGACAAAATACTTCGCTCTGGTTTCGGATACATTCGTCTGTACTGGGGACTGTTTACCGTATCCGCGAGCACAATATGCATTTTACTACTAAATCAATGATGCTCTAAAAATTTATCACTGAACATTTGGTCGTATCACCTATAGTTTTCGAGATATTATCTTTAATTCTGAAAATTATGGCTAAGCTTTCTTCGATGTGCCTTATCATGTAACTGAAGAATGGAGACAGCTTTTAAAGACTGTGCTAAAAGAAGACTTAAAACTGATCTTTTACAAGGTACTTTTCCAGTATAGGTTCCTTGGCGATTCTTTTTACCCGACTGCCAAGGAGGGTCATGTTTTTCACGCGTATCTGGGTATGTGGATTTCTTTATACCCTCAAAACATCTCAAAGGCTGGATGGATTTTAATGAATGAGGTCTCTATCGATTCGTCTTAACCGTCCGATGGTTATAAGCTAGGTTTTGTTTTTATAAATTCAAAATGGCGGTAGAGACGAAAAAAATTACGCACCCTATTGAGTGGTACATCATTGGATAGGTCTTTCAAAATGAAGACGATGTTTCATTGACTATTTTACAGTCAGAAGCTCCGTTTTAATATTACACAATCTGGAAGTTGTGTAGGTAGGATCTCTAGTTTTATTGCAACTCTAACCTTCATAGACATCTATAGGCTTCATCAAAACAGTGTTTGTAGATAGAAGCTAACAATTAAACACAATTTAAAAGTCATCAATACAAGTAAATGAAAAAAATAAGTATGTAATATAAAAAATAGTTTCACATTGATTAGAAATAATTAATTAGTTCGTTATTTAAGCAGTCGGGTTTTTTGATTTTTTAAATGTAATTTTAACTTGGCGGCAGAAAGTAAGATTAGTTGCCAAATGATCTAAACAGCTATGGAAACAAACCTAATGAACTTTTATGCTTGTTTATGTATTTATCTACCTAAAAATATTTTATTTATATATATTACAAGAAAGGTAGCCGTTCAAAAATGAAGGAAAATTAGATCTAAAGATACAACTCACGTGCAAGAATATGAGTTTTTCTCGCTTGTTCGGCAGTGGTAGATGAAAATAAGACATTTTAGGAACGAAACACATTTATGAAAAACTACGTACAGTAGAAGACCACTAATCCGCACAGTTTTGTTCCAAATCTTGAGCAGATTTGAGGCTTTTTGTGGTTATGTCTATTCAATCTTTGTTTACATTTATTTTAATTTCATATATTGGACAATTTAGATTGTTAATTATTAAAAATAAATTAATTACACACTTAAACATATAAGTATGGTAAAAACTATTAAACTATCGTATACGATTTAATGCAATGATATTATATGTTATTATTTGTGGTTGCTTCATGGTCTTGGTTACAACGTTGTCGAAATTGACTGCAACTTGTCATAATCCTATTTGTGTGGGCAGTTATAACACAGAAGTAACCCGTTTTTAATACATTTCTGATAAAAAGTACTTCTAAAACTTGTGTAAAAATTGCCGGCCGTTTTGATGTTATGTCAGCCTTGAAATAATGTTTGTAACACTGAAGTGTTTTCATGCATATGGAATTTAGAAAAGCCTCCCCAAAGGAAAGGCCCTGAAATGACATTGCAATTCCACTAATTTCAAAGTTTAATCGGGCCCTGATGTTGCTTACTGAAATCTAATGAATACAGTTATTTGGAATATTACAACAGAATTAAACAGTTAGGATATTTCAACAGAATTAAACAGTTAAACTTGTTTAACTTAAACATGCTGTTACTTCAAAGTTATTTTTATATACAATTTACTTTCGTTTGCATACAAAAATAGACAAATTTCTTGTTTATATTAAATGGTATATATATTGAAAACATCGCTTGTGTACATGATAAAGTAAATAGATTGCCAGAAATTATGCTTTTAAATTTCTTTCTCTCGCCAAACACATTATCTCTATCTCGTCAAGGCCCCTATATTGGAAACTAACATTTTACATAATGGGAATATCCAAGTCTCTGTAACTATTATCCATTCTATGCATCTGAAAGAAAGGTAAAAAAACAAGGATTTGTCCGTGGCACGTGATAAATACAATGATCATTGCTTGATGATTTTGTAGAGACCCTAAAATATTGTGTGTTCGTTTTGGTCAATAAGGTGTTAATATTAAGTTTCTATGTTTTATGTGTGAGTGGAACTACTGTCGAATAAAAGATGAACGTTGGAGAAGAATTAGTGGCCATTTAAAAACCCACTTGTACAAAGCATTTTAAAGAAACATTTTGATCGCATGAAGATTTTTCTTTTATAACCATTAAAACTGGCCATATGAAACAGTTTGTAAAGCAGTTGTCAAAAAAGGACAATTGTTTATATATCTATGTGAGACGTTAACTTACTTATCAGAATACAAGCTAAAAGAAGACATTTGCATTCGACTGGCCATCCGAAAATTGATGTTTGACAAGCACTACAATTATAATTGATGCAGTTAAGAGGAAACCTTGAATGCTTTAACATAGATCATTATTACGTTTTCCCTTTACAGTAAGGACCTGGTGTAGGTATAGTTGAAAACATGCTATGTAATTTCGTAGCTGTCGTACGCTCAGTGTGTTAATTTTTTTTTTCTTTTTTAACATTTACATCTCAACTTTCATCCGAAAATATTGGTGTGTTAAATGAGAAACATTGAGAACGCTACCACCAAAACAGTAAAGAGAAAATATAGGTATCCGAATTAATGGAATGTTTAGTAGGTATGCTGATTACTGCTGGATGTTCTACATGAAAAGCAAAATTGTCGTGTAAGAGAAAAAGAAAACAAAAAACGCAAGTTTTGTTACCAAAAGGAAAAGGTTGTAGGTATGACTTGTGTAACTTACTCTTTGCGTATGAACTGTGTAAGACTTTTAATAAATAAAAATATATTTTAAAAACTGTTCCAGCACATTATGTAAAAATATACATCAATAACTTTATTTTTTAAACTTGAATATTTGAATATCAGAAATCGTTGATGATCACAAAAATAGTTTAATCGCACGATAAATTTTTATTAAAATTCTTTTCCTGCTAAAACTGTACTTTGAAGTTCAATTTTTTTTATATAAAAATAATCCCTTGTTAAAAAAATAACCATAACTTCGTCAGTTCTCAAGATATCAAATCCAATTAATTTTATTATAAATCTCCTTAATGTTATCGATAACTTTTATATTGACAAGTTTTTGATAGGACCAATTCGTACCACAAAAAAAAAAAAATTAAAAACGATCCATAACTTCGTCAATTCACAAGATATAAAATCCCCATGAATTTATCATATACCTTTTTAATATTATCTGCAACATTTATATTAACAAGTTTTTGGTAGGACCAATTCTTACAGCAAAAACATATTAAAAATACATAGCGTTTGAAGAAAAAAATCCTCGTATTAAGTGAGTATTCAAATCCAAACTGCTTATTTTCTGACTCATTTTTAAATTCCTTTTTACTCTCAAACGCATCCAGTTGGTAGATTCTCTTATTCAGAAACTGTATAATTTACCGTAATGGTCGACTTTTTGATAGAGGCAGAATATATTTCAAAAAATGATGTCAAACTGGGCATTTTGAACTGGGCATTTTTTCGCTTATAGATCTCTGAAAAATTGCGTCAGCAAGTTTCATATTTTTTCTTTTAAAAATGAATCTGAAAATGTGCCAGAAAATTTCGAGTTGCTGAGCATGGAAAAGTATTTTTTGGAATACCGCCTTAACATGATTCTGATAAAACCACTCTTATATAAAAATGAAATAAAAACTCGTCAAAAGCGGCCAAATAAAATTGTTAAAGTGGGTTTACCACTTATTACTTACACACTTATTACTTACCACTTACGATTTAGTTTTCGTTGTTGAAATTAGCACTTAACTTCGAAATCACCTGCGCCTGTAGGCGGAGCCGGCAGGGATTTTCTATGTATACACGAAGTGATAAATAACATTAATCAACAAATTTGAACTTTTGCTCTGTACCAAAACAGAAATTAGTTGTTTTTATGCGATTTTTTTGTGATGATTCCGAATCCAGTTTTGCATTTACTCCAGCCGGTGTTGTTTTTGAGATATTAGTGTATTTTGATTTATGCAAATTTTATAAATTTTATACAATTATACACAAATTTAAGGTATAAAGCAATATCTGACTTGCTTTTGTGTATTATGTTGTGCTTATTGTCTAGTTTACTTCCCAAAAACGTTGTTTCTGAGACTATACTGACACGTGACCATGAAACAGTGGGCCAAATTTGCATATTTTTCATGTTTTTTTAATAATGTTCCTTGACGTTCAAATATTTCTGCCACACGAGTACGCTAATATGTTTCTAAACCAGCTTTTGCGCTGATTTCAAATCTGGTGTCTGTTTTCTTTTTTTCACGCGTTTCTAGTGTTTGAAAAAAGTGAAATTTTACTGTTGGTCTAAAAAGCCAGAAATTGGTTTTTATGCTACTTTTTGATGTAATTCTACTTCAACTAGTTAGGATAGATTCTACTACTTTTTTACTCTCTTCTATCTTCAATAGAAGAAAGTATTGTAATCGAAATTTTTTGACTTCCGGTTTTCGACGGATTTACACGTTTTAGGGGTCAGAGATCCCCAAAAACATGTTTATAGAAAATGTCTGTTTGCCCCTCTGTCTGTCACCATTGTACCATCAAAAAGTGTATGAAGTTATGCATAGAATTGAACCAAATTTTTATTTTAAGTTTTTGGCTATGGCAAGCAGGTCCTTCCTGAATTTGGACAAAATTCGCCGGTATGGGGCACTATAATAGCGATTTTTGTGCGATTTTGAATATTGTATCATCGAAAAGTGTATGAAGTTATACACAGAATTGAACTAATTTTTTTTTTAAGTTTTTGGCTACAGCAATCAGGTCCACCCTTAATTTGGAAAAAATCGGCCGGAAGGAGGGGCTGTAATAGCGAGTTTTGTGCCATTTTCTGTATTGTACCATCGAGAACTGTATAAAATTATGCATACAATTGAACCAAATTTTTCGTGCATGTTTTTGGCTTTGACCAACAAGTCCTCCTTGAATTTGGAACTATTGCGCGGTAAAAGGGCTCTGTGATAGCGGTTTCTGTATACTTTTCTTGATTTTTCGTTTGATTATTGTACCATCGAAAAGTGTATGAAGTTATGCATAGAATTGAACCAAAAAAAAAAAATTTTAAGTTCTAGGCTATGGCAAGCAGGTCCTTCCTTAATTTGGAAAAAAATCGCCGGTAGGGGGCGCTGTAATAGCGATTTTTGTGCCATTTTGAATATTGTACCATCGAAAAGTGTATGAAGTTATGCATAGAATTGAACTAAATTTTTTGTGCTTGTTTTTGGTCATGGCACGAAGGTCCTCACTGAATTTGGAAAAATTCCGCCGGAAGGGAGCGCTATAATTGCGATGTCGGTACCATTTTCATTATTGTACCATCGAAAAGTGTATGAAGTTATGCATAGAATTGAACCAAATTTTTTGTGCATGTTTCTGGCTATGGCAAGCAAGTCCTCCCTGATTTGAAAAAAATCTGGCGGAAGGATGGCGCTGTAATAGCGATGTTTGTGCCATTTTCTGTATTGTACCTTCGAAAACTGTATAAAATTATGCATACAATTGAACCAAATTTCTCGTGCATGTTTTTGGCTTTGGCCAACAGGTCCTCCTTGAATTTGGAACTATTGCGCGGTAAAAGGGCTCTGGGATAGCGGTTTCTGTATACTTTTCTTGATTTTTCGTAGTTCTATTGTCCATCGGTGGTTCGTGCAGCGGCGGGAACTCGCTTCCTGCTAAGCCGGCTATTCGCAAACAGCTAATAACAACAGAATAAGGAAAAACTATTAATTTTAACAAATATCATGATATAGATTAACTCGTTTTTAGTCCGTTTAATTGACTGAAGCAGAAATTTAAGATAAAAATCAAAGTTGGTATAGTATTCAGCTAATAATATTGAAGTGTTAACATTTGTAACTAGTTTTTGAAATATTAAGATGTATAAGATAGAAGAAAGTTTCAGGATTGGCACATCTAACTAGTTTCAAATTTTTTTTCGGTCCTATAAATTGTTGTTTATGTCCCTGATAGGAATCTGACACTGCTCATCCGCTTGACCATAGGTAAACACCCCTAAAGGCATCTTATATCAAACTTGTGTTAATGCCGTGCAAAAGTAGAAATTAATTTTACTCAAAAACTAGATGTAATAGAATAAAAGAAACAGATTGCAGATTTGAAATAAGCACAACAATCTAGAAAAAACGCTAGAAAAACATTACGTTAATTCTGTTGCAACTACTTTAAAGTTGATAGTAATGTAAACATTACACCATTGAAAAATCTGAAAATTAAGCTTAATGACTGACAGATAAATGTTAAGAGTATGCAAATCGTGACATCGGTTTGAAGCAAATTGTCGAGTGGTCATTGTCTAGAAAAGGTAATTCAATGTGACACATATTGTATCTAAAATTTGTATGAAATCGCGCAAAAAAGCTTAAATTTGCATAAATATAAATATGCAAATTTCTCAAAGACAGGACCACCTAGAGAAAAACGTAAAGCATATTCAGAATCAGCGCAAAAAACTGATCTAGAATCAACTAATTTCAGTTCTGGGACAAAACCATTGCTGTGTGATAGTAACAATAACCCATCAGTACTCTGTTTTTAAATCTAACAGTAATGTAAAGTTACAATTGTCAATAGTTACAATTGACAATTAATTGTCTATGCTTGGTGACAGCAAATTTAAAAGAAGAAACATTTTTTCTTTTTAAAAATATGTTTAAATATTTTCCCGTAATTGAGAGAACTTCCAAGCGTTATCAGCACGCCCTTTAAATGAATATCAATACAATTTAAGTGCTTAAAGAATACTTTTGCACTTACATTTAATAATTTTTGATCAAATTTCCCATTTGGCTATGGAATATAGGTGCAGATTTCCAAAATTTTTAAGGAGCCAGTGGCGCCTAAACCCCCAAAATCCAGTCTTCACTTTGGCTCATATCCAAAATCTAGTGGCCACATTGTGAAACAAACTCATAAAACAATAGTGTTTATATGGAAAAACTTAACAAAAGAACTCAGTAATTCACAATGAAAAATAGTTTAATATAATAAATACATATGTACAACAAAGCACAGACTAGATACAACAAATGTGTATATTTAATTTAATCCTAAAATTCTTGAAACGTTGATAATAAAAAATTATAATAACAAACGAAAAAATGCAGGGCGAACCCGACCCGATGCAGGACTCTACACTCTAGATCTAGATGGATAAGGGAAATTACAGAGGGGCTAAATTCACAAAACTCGTGATAAAAATTCCCTCTATGAAAACCTAGCACTTGCAGAAAACATTTACTCAGCAAGAATGTACCTCACGTTAAGTATTTTTTCGGGCGAGTTTCTTTTTCTTTTTTCTTCAGAATTCAGAATCCTCTATCCTCGCGACGCAATGATCCAAAGCCCTTAAATAATTTCCATCGCATCGGTAACTTTGGACTGTCTCGTGAGCCAGTCTTGTGTCTGGCCGATCTGCAGAAAAGGAGTATTTATTTCAACTCTGGATTTCGGACGAAACCTTCGAAGAAATGTTTGTTTTCGCTGGTGTCCAAAGGAGAAGCTTTATCATTAGCGTGCTCATGTGCTGAGCTTCGCAGCTGCTAAGCTTTGTAGTGGAGTGGACATGCGCAGAATTATATTCGAACGCAATGTTCGGTAAGAAAGCAGTACATCACAGGGGGGCAGCGTTCACGACGGTAACTGAGATCACAAAAAATCCCTGACTTTTTATCAAGGTCATACTTGATCTCGGCTAGTGAAAAGAGCAAGTGCTTTTCTATTTGAAACAGAAAAAAAAATATAAAAATTCCGCGACGGGGATTGAGAACAATGGAACTTGATCTCTGGCGATTAAGACACTGGAAGTTAGTCGCCACAGCAAAAAATTTAGTCGCCACGTGGCGACTGGTGACAGTAAATTTGCACATATACTATGGAATTGTTTATAAAAGATTACATCTTAAGCTCACGACTCAATTATTATTTTACTTTTAATTTATTTGTTTTGTATTTGGACCACACACATTCCAACATGTATCGGACACGCATTTTGGTGCTAACATATAATCTGCCGACGAAAAGATTTTCCTACTTTGCTAAAACATAAAATTAATATAAAACTAAGTAGATTTAGTTAAAAAATATTATTTTACTTTAATACTTTTTAGATTTCGTAAGAAATATTACCTATTACATTCCTCCCTATGATGGAGTTTCTGAAATACTTTCGCAGATCTACAACGATCATGAACCCTAGAATCCAAAACTACACCCATTTCAAAACTTTATCTCTCTATCTATTTATCTCTATATATACATATATATCACTTTTTTATGCATACGATAACTTCCATAATTCTGCACAAATCTCTTCCAAACTGATACATAAAAACAAGAGCCAGAAAAGTTCGTTAATGAACAAAATCGGACCATGGGGGTGGAAATAGGGAGGAGTTTTGTGAAAACTGAATAAAAGCCATAAATTCTGAACCATAATGCATATCAAATCAATTTAACTTATTATTACTTCTAGGAAAAGGGCCAAAAATTTATGTATCACAAATTTTAGATTAAATTTAAAATGGGCTCAAGTGGCGAAAACAATGGGGTTTTAAGAAGAAAAAAAATTAATAACTTCGTCAATTCTCAAGATATCAAATTCACTTAAATTTATTATAAATCTTCGTAATACTATCTACAACTTTTACATTGACAAGTTTTTGATAGGACCAGCTCTTGCTGCAAAAGCAAATTAAACAAAAATAGGGGTTGAATAAAAAATTATCGTATTAACATGATTCTGATAAAAGGATAAAAAGTAATGATGAAAAATCGTTTTCCTCTTACAGGAAAATGAAATTAAAAACTCGTCAAAAGAGGCCAGATAAAATTGTTAAATTGGGTTTATGTCTAATCTTGATTTAGTTTATCTTGGTGAAATTAGTACGAAACTTCAAAATCTACCTCCGCCTGTAGGCCAAGCCGGCAGGGATTTTTATATTTATATAAGTTTACATTTTTTAATTTTCTTTAATTTTCCGTAATGAAAACTTCCGACAAATAATGACTCCTTCTTTTCTTTTAAATATTTTAGTATCATTTCTGAAACTGTTTGAAACTAAGTGAAATAATTCTTTGAAAATGCATCATAGCAAATAAATAACCACTTTAATAAATGTTAAAAAAGTAATTTAATATTTTTTCGCTGTGTATTAAAACGCTTTTATAAAAACATTGTTATCTAATTAGAGGTAAATAAACTAATTAAAATTTCAACAAAAAGTCAGTTGACTTTTAGCTTTCATATATCTGGTAAATAATTAAATGGAATTTTAGAAATATTATTTGTCGATGTATTCAGAAATTAGAACGAATACAGAGAAGGAAATGGAAGAAATTTATTATGAATTTAATATTCTTGTTATTATTCTGTAAAAGATAATTATTCACAATATTTTTGTAATTTGTTTTTGAAAAATTTCACAAAAGAATGACATTTTATGCGGCTCGCATAATTTATCTAAAAGGAATATTGTCTTTGACTTTTATGTAAAGTCTCTTGAAGTTTGAAGAATGCGTAATATATCTTTATTTCAAATAGACAAGCATCCATTTTCCTTTTGACATTTTTCTATCAGGGCTTAGCTTTTCTTTTCCCATATTTTATCTTTAATGGATATTTATAGTCTCAGTTAAATGTTAATGAAGACATTTTTGAACGTATCTTTGAAGAAGAAATTTCTTCTGTGGTTATATGAAAGATAAGTAAACTTTTTTCATTTTCTGGTACATTTATTAAAATGAAAAACAGATATGGCATGTAAAAGGTGAATCAAACTGAACTGTAGTTTATTTTCATCCCGAAAGAAATATTTTTAAACGTTTAGGGTGAATTCCCGAGTAACTGACCCCTTCAGGATTTTTTGCTGTTCAAATCATTATTAAAAAGTTTTAAATCCATTTTATACTCACTTTTCTTTTTGAATGGATATTAGAGATACATTAAAAAAATATTGTTGACAAAAGCTTGAAAATGTATGCATTGTATAATTGAAAATTGATTTTTTTCATAGATGGGGTTAATAACCTCCCCAGTAACTCACAGCAACAATATTTTGAAAAATCAGTAACAGACACAAAGTGAGCCAGTGTCTGGTACTTTATTTGAAAAGATTAAAAAAAAAAAAAAAAAAAAAAAAATAGTTCTTTCATATTTCTAGTAATTTATGCTTTAAAAATACGTTAATCTTTGTAATAAAAACAAAATTCTTAAACTTTTTTTGTATATGATATCTTATATACAGAAGCACATATCCTTTTTTCAGGTATTAAACTATTAGTAATGTAGATATCCAATAACTGACATTTATGAACCAGTCATTGACAAGCGGCTTCAAACAATGGTAGAACAACTGAAATTTTAATGATGTTTACTACAAAATAAATTTAATTCATTATCTTTTTTTTATCTGTTCAAATAATAGATTTCAAATTTCTTTAATATAACCAATGATTGACACTTCTGTGGAACACTGTTGAAATGAAATCCCTGGATCCAAATACTGCCCTCCCCCCCCATTAATCTAAATTAAATAACAAGCCTTAATCATAGCCTGATGTATCATAGGCACCTTTTAACTAATTTCTTCAAGTATAACTTTAAGAAAAAGTTTTGATGATGTTTACTACAAAAATACATAGGGTGTCCGAACCAGTAGTTGATCAAATAAGGTCGGTGCTACGGTGTTTTTATCATATTTCCTTCTTTTTAAGTTTTTGAAGTAAACTAACACAATTATTACAACCGTTTATGAATGGCCCATAATAGGCAAAAATGAAATCTGCTGAAATTAAATCTCAACAAAATTATAAGTATATAGTTTCTTTAATTGCCATTTTCCCAGTAGTTGATCAATCGAAGAAATCAGTCGAAAATTCAAAAATTAATCTTTAAAATATCATGCTGTTATTGACAAAATTTCATATAAAACTATTATTTGAAATAAGCAAGATGGCACGGTAAGTTAAGATAAGTGGATTATCTTAACTTACTGTAATTGTCTCCAACTAATCAAAAACTAAATTTTTATATTTTCTAATTTAAAAAAATCATAAAATGGCTTCTCTTACAGCCGGCAGCTGACAACTATGTTACAACAGGTGCTCCAACATTCAAACAAAAATATTATGTCTAGTGCCACGTGCAAAACACATTCCCGCCTGAAATGGTGCAACATTTCAAAAATTTGATCAACTACTGGAGGGATATCAACTACTGGCGCGGTCACCCTAGATGAAACATGTCAGCAATTGCATTAAGAATATATTTCAAAGAACACTACCTTAATTTTAGAAGGAAGGTGGTTGCCTCAAAATTGCACTTTTTGTGTCTTCAAAAAGTTCTTTCCTCACTGAATATGTTCTTGTCTTATTAGTGGTGAATAAACCAACTCCAAAATAAACATAGGTGTCCAAGTTACCGCTGATACCATTACTTCGCAGCATTTTACAAGAAAATCCTTATTTGGGTTAGATTTTTTCTGAAGTGTCAGTTACTGCGTAGGTGTCAATAACTAGAGGTCAATAACTATCTATTAAAAAGCAAAAAGAAAGAAAGAAATAGTTAAAGAAATAAAAATTAAGGTTTATTCTCAAAATATTTCGTTTAGTCTTTAAGGGGTTTTACGAGTTTTTCGTCTTGAAAAGGATTTTTTAGGAAGTTGTTTTGATGTCTAGAAACGAGGTAGAAATATGCTAGGTTATGCATGAAATCACCCCACATATTTTGAATTTTCAAAAACTGCATTTATTTATTTATTATTATCATCAAAACTTTGAGTTTTAGACTAGCTTTTCTTGGATATAAGCGTTCAGCGGTACCGAAAGATTTTTCTGACTGGTTTCATCTGAAATCAGTGAAACAAAAAGCACATTAAAATCTATAATATAAATGATCAAGTTGGAAATTGTACGTCAAACGTGTAAAATGAGGTGCGTTCGTACTATAACTAATTTTATAAATATTCAGATTTTGGTGCAATAGCTGTTTCAATCTTAATCAAAAATGCGTGAATATAAAATTTATTACGGTTCCATATATAAAATTCAGTAATACGGAAATAATACGATTCCAACTTAAATAGGACGTCATCACCATAGCAACCTAGAATCATTAGCTAGCATGGGGTATCATTGAATTTATCATGTAGGATAAGATTTAATAGAATGAAGAAAACTTTTATTAATATCTTTTTAACTTTTGATTCGATTTTGATGAAATTTGAAATGACTCGACAAAATTCTGTAACGGTTATATATATATTGAATTGCAAATCTTTCGGTTGGCAGTTTTTGGGCTGTTATACGAGGACAGACGGACAAACCAGAGGAAGGCTATATGTGCTACGTATTTATATAATTAAGGACGCACCTAAAAAAGAAAGAAAATATAGTTAAAGAAATAAAAATTAAGGTTTATTCTCAAAATCTTTCGTTTAGAACTTAAGAGATTGTGTTTGTTTTTCGTCGTGAAAAATTATTTGTTGTGAAGTTGTTTGACATCTAGAAACGAGGTAGAAATATGCAAGTTTTTGTATAAAGTACTCCACATATTTTGAACATTCAAAAACTAAATTTATATCACCTTTAAGAAAAATGCGAATTTTGGATTAGGTTTTCTTATATATTGCGTGGCCTGAGCATTCAGCTGTAACCCACGATTTTTCCGACTGCTTTCATCTCAAATCAATGAAACAAAAAACACATTAAAATATAAAATATAAAGGGAAAAAATGTCCGTAAGTAAAACTGACGTCATACTGATGGTGGCAACAACAACAAAAATGCAAAAGTTGGAAACTTACTTTAGTTGCTTAAAACTGCAACTATACTGGTTTTATAGTACACATATCTATACTGGTAGTAAATATTCCATCCTTTTATGCTGTGTCTTTTGCACTCGCGCTAATTAAACTTGTAATTTTTTTGTGTAAGATTTTTCTCGTTAACTTTTCCGGCAAGTCTCTTTGAGTTCACGCAACGCCCCTTATATAAGGGAGAAAGACTTGACACGCTTTGTTGTGACATCAGGAAACATTACAGAAAGCTCGGAAAACAAAGAAAAATAAAATTCGAACATCTTGCATGTTTCGATTTTGTTGGTTAGGCAGCCTAAGAGAGACTGCTCAGGGCCGGCAAGGCCTGCCCCTTACAGGTTAACGTCTCTCCCGGTATGTTCCCAGACACGTTGGGTCTCGTTAGTGAGTCCAGCCTTGTTAGGCCGTATGCAGACGGACATACACAAGAGGCGCAAGGGGCGACGCTCACACGTCAAGGGCGGCTACGCACCACCGACCACGGAAACGATTTCGTTGGTTGCTGAAATCTATACTAATAAAAGAACACATCGCTCTGTCTGTCTGTGTGCGTGTGTGTGTCTGCGATAGCTAGCGAAATCTACCGCTCGTAGAAGTTAGTTCAAGACAAGTCCTGGTGCACCTGATGCTCAGATTTTTAATTTTTTGAGTCCAGGGGAGATCCTTAAATTTTTATGCACAAAATTGTTAATAACTTGCCCATTTTTTATCCAATCTTCTTCGTTTTGGGAAGCTTTCACAAAATAGTTATTCTCGTCATTTTACTTTCCAGTTATGGCCCTGTACCCTTGGGGTTAGATACAAGGCCTCTTGAAGTTTTTGCGCTAATAAATTTATAATAGTTTCCTTTTAATTCGATCTTCATTTTTGGAATCCTTTTTCCATTAAGTTATTCTCACGTTTCTACATTCCAGTTAAAAACCTGGGGATCCCCAAGGAATCGCAAGCCCCGGTCCAAGACTCCTTGAACTTTTTGAGCGCCAAGCATTTTTCATCTCCCAATTTTCTCACCTTCTAAGCGAATAATTTTATAGTGGAGACTTGTATGCATATTCCTGGCCCCACACCCTCATATCGTTATTGAGGCCCTAGACCCTTTTTTAAACATTTACCCAATCTTTTGTGCATTTCTTTAAAATACTATTCTAACGAATAATTCATACCCTATGTTTAATTTTGGCAAATTGAAGTTCTAAGGCGCTAAGTAGTAAGACATTTTAACAAGTTTTCATGTTAGGGCTCTTTTTAAGTATGAGTTTACCCATTTGGGCCCCTATTATAGCTCCCTTAAAAATGGTCCAATTCACTAGCTTATTTTTTCTAACAACTTCATAGGTCCTCCAGCTACTAAATGAACGACAAAACAATTTCCCAGACTTCAGCTACCACCAATTTTGAATATTAATAGCCTTCTTGGGGAACTTGGTGTGAATTTTTTAAAGAGGATTTAAAAAAAAAAAATTATCAGAATTTCTTGAAATTTTCTTTAACGTAGTTCCGGAGTTCTCTGATTACTTTAATACCTATTAAAAATATTCTTATACCCAGCTACATGCCAGTTAAGTCCCTGGCCCTTTCAGGCCCAGTAACGGGCTCTTTAAAATTTTTTTATCATAAATTGTTAATAAATTTCTCCCTCTTAATACAATTTCATTTATGGAACCCTTTTTCCATTTAGTTACCCTCACGTCTATACATTCCAGTTAAGACCCTGGGGCCCCTATGGTCCCGTAGGACACGGTCCAGGGCCCTTGAAATTTTTGGGCGCCATATATATTGTACCAACTAATTTTCTCAGCTTCTCAGTGCATAATTTTAAAGATGAGTCTTGGACTCTTTTTCCAGGACAAACACCCTCATATTTTTATTGGGGCCCTCGGACCCTTTTTAAAGCATTTACTCCATTTTTTACGCATTTAATTAAAATATTATTCTAACAAATAATTAATACCCTATGTTTAATTTTGACTACATGTAGATCTAAAGCGTTAAGTACTAAAACATTTTAACATGTTTTCATGTTAGGGCCCTGCTTTTAACTATCAGTTGGCCCCTCTATTATAGCCCCCTTAAAAATGGTCCGATTCACTAGCTTTTTTTTTTTCGAACAACTTCTTAGGTCCTCCAAAAACTACATCAATGAGAAAAAAAAAAAAATTCAGTCTTCAGCTACCATCAATTTTTGATATTAATCGCCTTCTTGGGTTCTTGGTGCAGCTTCTTTAAAAATGATCCGAATTGCTTGCAGTTTACTTTAACATAGTTCTAGCGTCCTCTGATTACTTTAAAAACTACTGAAAAGTATCTTTTTACCAAACTACATGCCACAGAAGTCCCTGAACCTTTGGGGCCCGGTACAGGCCCCTTGAAGCTTTTGCAGTATAAATTGTCAATAAATTGCACCTCTTAATCCTATCTTCATTTTTGGCTGCTGCTTCATTTTTCCATTTAGTTCTTCTCCCCTTTCTATATTCCAGTTCAAATCTTGGGGCAACCTAGGGTCCCGTAGGGACCGATCCGGGAGGCACCAAGGTCTATCCAGGAGGAACATGCTTTGTTATTTGATGAAGATTATAGTCAAAATTCCCCATCTTAGGCATTTACATAATATTTCGATCTTAGTACTAAGAGGGTTAAACATAATTTATATAGTTATTACTTTACTGTTAGTGCAGCTTTGGGTGTCTGTCATAACATTATCACAAAACATTAAATTTCACCTGGTAATGAAGAAAGAAACTTATTTCCTAAATATGAAATTATTATTGTTTGTTTTAAACGAATAACTAACAAATTTTTTCACCATCTACTTCAAACGCCGGTTAGCGAGAAAACCTCTGCGAAAGCTCATATGGTAGCCTGATCCATATCATATGGATCACCTACCATTATCCAAGAATACAATTTCAGCTTTCGACAAAGTTTTTATCTCTTAACCGTCAATTGAAGTAGATGGCGAATACAAGCGTAAATAGTAACTTTTATAGATTGCTTGTTGAATTAGAGTGCATAGAATTACTTTTTGTTTTATCAATTTTATTTTTCTCTTTAACCTATAAGAATTTTTTGATATTATGCTAATTAGTTTTATACAAAGAAAAGAAATCGCGAAAATGTATATACTTCATTTATATACAAGAAAAAAAAATTATGAAAGAGGAAACTGATTTATTATTCATTTCCTTCTAAATGTAGAAATGCTGTTTTACATTAGAGTTTTTGCTGCATTTATGACTCGAATAAAAAAGTTGTGAAAAAAGATTTAGCCAATGAAAAAATATTCAAAAGCGTCCCAAATCATTTTTTTTCAAAACCTGTCTAATCGAGAAAAGTCCCTTTACGGGCAAATATATGTGGAGATGGAGGCAGCGGTTAATGAATAATTCAAAAGAACCCTGCATACTACAATTTTCGAAATGAATAAAAGTTTCTTCTGAAATGGCAACGAAAATTCTAGCTAAAAAGGTAGAATTTTTGTTTTCTTTAAAGTGAAAAGCGTCGGTTTAAAACTTTCAACTTTGCTTTTAAAATAAGCTCGTCATCTATAAAAAATGTTTGAGAAGATTTTTTTGTATTAATTCATGTTTTTTGAGAAAATTAAAAACTTTGATAATAATATTCAGATTTATTATTAATGCAAATACATTAATTTCCTCATAGCGTTGAAAAACGCTTTGCAAAACAACTAAGGAATCCCTGGTAAATATTAACACAAAAATAAACTTTTCAATACGTATGATATTTATTTAGTAATAATACATTTCATCATACCAGATGTTTCTTTAAAGTGAATATTTTGCAGCTTGTTTGCAATTTTCTATTATAAACAAGAACAGATTAGAAAGAAGAGTTTATGAAGCGCTTTCCATTTCATCCAAAAGATTGGAACGAAACTTCGCAGCTACACTGTTAAAAATAAATCCGTGAATTCACAGTAAAACAACTAGCAGCAAAGCTGCCGGACTTTATCCGTTCCGTTTGTAAATTTTCCCTTTTGGGAGTTAAAAAAGGGGAAATGGTAATTTTCCGATTGTTAATATAACAAGAAGGGTATATTCCGTTTTTTATAAACTTTTTACAGGTTATTGTCCCTAAATTGATATAGAGAGAAGGGTATATTTTTATTTTTTAACAACTTTTTTCATGTCACTATCCATTAATTAATAGAGCGAGAAGGGTATATTTCCGATTTTCGTCAACTTTTGTCAGGTCACTATCTGTTTTTGATATTTCTTTTTTAGAAATGATTACTTTTCAAATATATTCCCATTAAAATAATGAAAGTATAATTTAAAAGTAATTGTTTCTAACGTGAAAGTGAATATTTTTGAGGAAGATAAAAACGTATTAACATCAGAAATGATTGCATTTTTATTGTTTCTCCAAAAACTCCTTCTTAAAATATAACATGAAGATGTTACAGAAAATTACTCAAAGCCATATTTTCTAACGCTATCCTTTTTTATATTTTAAATGAATATAAATAGATTTTTACTGTTTTAAAATTCAATTCCTATAAACATAGTACATACAAAGCTCAATATAGCACAATCGTGAGCGAAAAAAAAATATATTTTTTGACCCTGTTGTCCAGCACCGATGTGGCTGAGCACCAAAATAGTATTAAAATTTGAACTTTGTGAACATTTTCTGTAAGACTCTTTTCTTTTATAAGAAACTAATCTCTTAGTCTATGGATAAAACCAGCCAATTTTATACTCTACCTGAAAGTTTTATGCATTTACGAAATGAAAGTGAATTCGGTATTTGTCTGAAAATAGTCCAATTCTGATAAAAAATATATAAAAGCTACTAATGAAGACATCTGATCCTCTTCCCCAGCTCCCTAAAAAAGAGATATGACTGGTGTTCCCCCCCCCCCTTTCAAAATGCAGGACAGAATCCACTTCTGGGCACAGCCAATAACAGCTTGTTTTGAGAAAATATTACGTGCAAAACTGCATAATGTTTACAATAATGAAATTGATATGATTTATTAGATGTGTTAATAAAGAGTAAATCTAACTGAAACAAATCAAATATTACAATTTTGGAACTGAAAACCTAAAAAATGCAAATTAATTAAAGCTTTAAATTAAAAAAAACTACAAGTCGTTTTGTAAATATAAGAAACATGTTTTGCAAACATCTGATTTTAATGAAATTTTTGGACTAGAACAATGCAAAGCTAGGGAAAAATCTGAATTTTGAATGAATGCAAGTAGAAAAACAGTTACAGGATTAAAAAGAATGGAATCCATATTTAGGTGTTAACTATGCAGTTACAGGAAATGTATTTTAATAAGAGTGTGGTGAAATTTGGATTTCAATTACTACTATTCTTGAGCAGGGTAAATGATTTTAAACAAATCTTCTATTTACTCACTAAGTATCAGGATGATTAATTGTAAATTTATAAATGAGATCAAATTGAAATTTACCCAAAATATAACATGATTATCATAGATTTTTGGACTAACACTGAAAAGATAACAATACTAATGGCTAAGCGTTTAGCATGAAATTCTACATATAAAGAAATTTGTAAACATTGCTTAGTGCAGGACAGACATACAACACCAATACCTTATATTTACTAAGATATAAATTATTAATGATAAAATAAATTTTTAATTAAAAAACTCAGTTAAATGTGAAAAAAGAATAAAAGAAAATATAAACGCTAACTGTAATTATAAATGTATAAACATTGTTTAGCACAAGACTGACAGGTATTAGTAATAGGTATAACGTATTAAATATTAACTAGAAGGTATCCGTCAAGATTTGACGGTAAATAACTTGAACACTTTAATGGAAAAATTCTTGAAATTGTAATTAGTTGTTTTTAATTAATCATTGAAATTGTGACAAATTTCTATATTGCAAAATGGATTCCTATTTCTTTAAGACGATAGACGATGCTGTCAGCCAAACCTATTCAGTGAAGTGAAAGAATTTTAAGTTTATAATTTAAAACCAATTCGCTTGCTTTTTATCAGAAATTTAACCAAAAAATATTGGGTAGAGCATTTATTTTTACATATTGCGGTCTCATTTTTTTTCAATAAAAAAACAATATTTTTTATTTTTTATTTTTTTTAACTACATGACCATTAAAAGCTGCCATGAATTTTATTTTTATCAGTCTCATTCATTAAAACCCTAAATTTGAAACTTAACGCAGCTAACAATGTATAATATATATTTTATTACTTGAATTTTATTTTAGATTTTTATGCATTTTTTTAAATATTAAATCGTAGATATCAAGATTTAATATTTAATTCAAGATTAAATTCTATTATAGTTCTTATATGAATATTTTTCTTTATTTCCCTTTTATTTTTTGCGTAAAAGAAATGCAAACTTTTCTTTATGACACGCACACATCTATATATTCTTGATAATGGGCAGAAAATATAACAAAAATTGTAGATCAGCTTAATTTATTTAATTGATAATTACATGCAAAATATTTTAAATATTAAATTATAATTATTATTTCTTTTAATATTGTTCAGTGTTAAATTTTATTAATTATAAAGCTTTCAAATAATGCTAATAATAAAATAAAAATCATATAACTTCTCCTCCTAATAAAGTATGTCATTATTGAAATAAATTATCGACAAAAATATCACAGAAGCTCTGTCCTCTACAAAAATTCAGATATTTAAACGTGTGCCTTAGACCTCTCCGCCACCAGGAACTCATTCTACCTTCCTCTAAATTGAAGAAGTCCGAAAAAGAGTTTTGGTGCATGCGCATATGCCCAAAAAATCGATACTTACAAAAATGCGTTTGTGTTTTAATATATATGATGATACTAGAAATATTTAACATAAAATTACTGAGAAACGTGGTTATTGCAGAAATTGAAAACGTTAAGGAAGGCCTTTAATTTAAACAGCTGAACCAAAGCCATCCCCAAATTCAGAGACACGTTTGTTAAAATATTTGGGATCCATGACAGTAGAAAAATAATTATACATCGCTTCGAGATTACTTCATGTAACATTTATTAAAAAAATTGCTAAAGAATCCAGTCGGATTCGTTGTCACTAAGTTTATCTTCAAATTTAAATCTACAGCCAAAGAAATCAGCTGCCCTTGAATAGAGCAAAGCAAATAGCAAATCCGAAAGATCCACAATTGCCGGAGAAAAGTTGCTTCCCAGCTTCGAGATAAACAAATGTGACTCTCAATTGCGAATTCGTGTATTTCAAGACCTGAAATAAATATGCAGCAGATAACGGAATATCTCCATTGTCACCCATACGTCTCCGTCCGTTCCGTTATTTTCAGAAAATATGATGAAATTTTCTGTTTTTTAACGGAAAATGCCCCTTTGTCGTGAAAAGAAACTTTTCTGTGAAATTCAGGAAAAAAAAAATACCCCTGAATTTCAGATTATTTTTAACAGTGTAAGTAACGTGAAACAAGATATGTAAGTATAAAGTTAAGAACACATATAACGCATTTAAAATCCCAAATTTTGCAATTACTTTCTATAGTTAAAACATTAGTCTAATTATTTTGCGCATCCTGTATATAATTTATAGATTTCATGTTTCTCTTTAACCCTTTCGAGGTCGGTGTCACTAAAAAGGACACCTAATTTTAATTCCAAAACTAACAAAAGCATCAAGAACATTTAATTAAAATTTTCCTTTTATAATGTACGTGAAAATAAGCAAGTTTGTATTTTCTAATGAATTCGTTCTGTCAAAGTCTGGTGTCAGTCCATTATTTCATCAATTTATAAACAGAATTACTCCGCGCCAGAAAGGGTTAAGACCTGACCTACTCAAATGTGTAGGTGGTCCTGAAGAAAAAAAACATTTTCCTTTTTTTTGTGCGACTTAAAGTCGACCCTGCACCCACAGAATTGCGTTCCTCCCTTCGCATAACCGGACATCGGGTATATTTTTAAATAGTTTTTTAAATCAAATATGACCCTATATATATATTAGGATAAACTACCAAAACTTTTCATTCCTACCAAAAATCTTCCGATCTTAAAGAGTTAGACTACATATCATGCTAAAATTTGGCTCAGGTAGAAACTTTACTTTTAAAAATTTTCTCACATAGATGGAAATGCATCCGAATTATTTTACATAGTCCTGTATATTACCTACAGGTTTTAATACACGGCATATATTAAGCTAAAATTTAATTCAGATACAAAATGCATAACACAACATAAAATGCACTTCTAGCAGTTACCAGCCACACAGAAAATTCTCAACCCCCCAAATAAACACATTTTACAGCACTTTTTGTCACCAAATTAACAACACATTAATGTGTTGTGAATTAGAAAACTTCATATACAAAATATTTTTTGTATTGTCAATATGTTGCAAAATTGTTGGTATCTAGAAATGCGTTCTTAATATGTTGTAAAAGTGTTGCTGTCTAAAAAGCCTCTAATCGCAATAGTGTTGTGCTGCACAACACTTTGTCATGAAATTAACAACACAATGTAAACACCACACAATTTAGAACACTACAAAACAACACATGTAAAACACATTCAAAACACTTTCTACATGGTGCCTTTAAAATAACACACACACACACTTAAACACACTATTTATTAAACATTTATAACACAATTTTAAAAATGAATGTTTTCATATGTTTTGAAAACACATTTTCTCCTCTTGTAATTTTTAACAACACTTTTTGCACAATCTTTTTATTTGGCACAACACATTCACAACACAATCGAAAATGATTTCAGTTAGAAGTGTTGATCATTATGTTCAGTTAGTGTTGCAAAAGAATTCACGAATTTGCAGTACATACTCGTAAATGGTAATGTATTTCGTTCTTTGCGTAGCCCTGTATATGAATTTATTCATATTTCGAAATTTTCTGTTAGAGTGAATTCAAAACTATCGTTAAACACTTTTATAACCTTCGTAAATTCGTGACGACAATAGTCCTTTACCATTTGTTTAGCGAATTAATGAGTCGAGTAACATACGGATTGATTGAAATGAATGAATATACCTCATTGTCGGTGTTTTGCATCACTTCTAAAAAAGTGTGGATTGAAGACTCCGTTTCTGAATTGAGAGCGGGCATAGGATTTTTTTCTGAAAAGATAAAATGAGAAAGATGTTGTGGTTTTGCCCATAAGGGACCATCCGTTACTGTTTTCTTTTGAGCTGATTTAAGTGGGTTTTCATCAGAACAAAGTATGTCTGCCTTTTGAGTTTTACGATGGAGATGATGAAAATACTGATCTGAATATGAGAGTGTTATATAATGCCCTGGCTGTCAAGTACAGAAATGGATTTCTGTTTATGTTTCGACATTTCGCTCTCATAGTCAGTCATAATTACGAATTCCTTTGTGCAGCCCTGTATGTAATCAACATAATTTCACTGCTAAAAATGTGTGGATTGAAGTCTGCATTTCTGAATTGACGGCGGGCATAGAAATTTTACGGCGGGCATTTTTTCTGAAATGATAAAATGAGAAAGGTGTTGTGACCTTGTCCATAAGAGATCAACCGTTATCGTTTTCTTTTGAGCTGGTTTAAGTGGGTTTTCATCAGATCTAAGCATGTATCCCTTTTTTGTTTTACAATCGAGATGCTTAAAATACTGGTTTGAATAGGAGAGTTACAGAATAACCCTGCTGTCTAATACAGCGATATCATGTTTATGTTTCAACATTTCACTCTCATAGTCTCTAATAATTACGAATTCATTTGTGTAGCCCTGTATGTGATCAACACAATTTATTCACACATGTACTTACTATGGATACATTTAGCTAAAGTGCAAATTATAGTTGATTACGCATTTTCAGCATTTTTCGCTCATAGACAATGCTGTAAACGAATTCTTTTGTGCGTCCGTGTAAATGAACAATAAATGCGATGCACACTATACTTTGTAGTCAATATTTTATAGTGAACTTAAGTAGTGAGTATAGATTTCCTTATGCTTGAAATAATCTAACAGCTTTAAAATATATTGCAGACGATTTTTTTTTAAGTAGACAGTTATGTAACAGAATTCTTTTGTGTGACCCTCTAAATGAATAATTGCTTTGCACTCCGAATTCCACAGAGTGAAAGTTACTACACTTCATAAATGTACATCAATTCAATTATGTTTGAAATGGTGTAACATCATTAAAATACACTTTAAACGGTTATTTCCTATTGACTTTAATGTAACAGAATATTTTTGGAATCTCCCTGTAGAAAAATTATACATGCTACACACTTCATTTTCAAAAATTCAGCTATCATATAAAAAATTCACCTTGCTCTCAGACAGACGACTGACAGACGAACAAAATTCATACATATATTTCAATTATGTTGGAAAGTGTTGGGAACTAATATTGAAAAATGTTAAACATTGTAATAACTAGTATGTTGAGGCCATCACAAAACTTTCTTCTATATAAATCACGTCAATTAAATCATTTAAATTGTACAAGAAATTACATCAATCTAGCTCCAATTCATATCAAAGTATATCTGAATTTGAAGTTTGATGAAAATTCGTGCATTAGTTCTTTAGATAGAGCTATAGCGGAAATTCTGAAAAATGTAGCATAGCAGCGCCACCTGCTGAGAGATTTACCCCAAAACATAAACATCACTAATTGATATCAAGAGATACCTGAATCTGAAGTTTGATGAAAATTCGTGCATTAGTTATTGAGATAGTGCTATAGTGGAAATTTTGAAAAATGTAGCATAGCAGCGCCACATGTTGAGCGATTTACAGCAAAATGTATAAAACGTCAATTTATGTCAAGGACTAACTGAACCTGAAGTTTGAAGAAAATCCGCGTATTAGTTCTGGAGATTGAGCTAATGTGGAAATCGTGAAAAATGCTGCATAGCAGCACCACCTGTTGAGAGCGATTTACACCAAAAACTAACCAGCGCCAACTTATATCAAGGACTAACTGAATATTAATTTTTATTAAATTCCGTGCATTAGTTCTTCAGACAGACCGCCCACAAAATATGTGTCACATACATACAGACAGAGAGACAGACAGTTTCACAGACAAACATTTTGTAAAAACATTCTTGGAATCTCTGACCCTTAAAACGTATAAATCCATCGAAAACCGAAAGTTGAAAATTTTCAAGAATCCAATACTTTTTTCTTGTAAAGATAGAAGAAAGTAAAAAATTCAAAATTCATAAACATTGTTAAATCGATACATTTTTTTTTTTTTTTTTCAGGCACAGTTTATAGAAAATTCTATTTCGTTTATTTTAAAAAAAGAAGCATGTTATTCTGCACGTTCAAGGGTTATTGTTTCAAAACCACTGAAAAAGAGCGTTTGGAGATAATTTGATGTAAAATTTTGCCTTCGCAGCTATCGCCCCTCGGCACGTCTCAATGTTTACGGATCGTACGACATTAATTAAGGAAATTTCTAATCGGACCAACTATACAACATTCTTAAAAGTTGAAACATTATATGGAAAAAATGATACTTCTGTTGTGTCGACCACTTTTCATTTAAGAGGTCTCAAAACTCTTAAAATTTGAAAAAATAAAAAATAAAAAGAATTTTTATTGGTATTAAAAGATATAAGTATGTTCTTTCCTTTCATGTGTTTAAAAAACTGTAATAAATAGAATTAGTATTTATAGAGCGCTCCAAACTGTCAGACATTTGTGGAGCAGAAAATTGGTATAACAGCTTACGCGCAGGATTACAAAATAAATTTTGCAGCTGGAATGAAATTTTTTGTGCCTAATAATACTCCAGACTATAATAATTACTCTGAACCTAAATAAATTTGTATTTAAGGTATGTTTATATTTTTAATACAAAAGTGCATTTAGCTAATACAAAATTTTGAAAATTTCAACAGCATAATTTCCTAAAAAATATTTATTCAACAATAAAAATGAAATTTTAGGTTCAGTTTATACAGGCTAACAACATGAAACATGTTTTTTAAAAATTTCATGAAAAGATATTGAGATATCGTGCACGTTATATCCAAAAACGTCATTTGGAGAAAAATGACTTCAAAGTTTCGGAAACTTTAGGCTTTTGGGACTTTAGCTATTGAGCAAGTACAATTCTGATAGCCACAACTTCTGTTCTAATGGGAACTTCAAGGAAACAATCATACCAAAATGTTCAGAAAAGATAGAAGTTTAACATTTAAAAAAATAAATAAAATTTCGAAAATTTTGAAGCTTTAAGAATCCTGAGACCCCTTAAAAAAACTATCGCCCAACTGTAACACACAATAAAGAAATGAAAGAATTTTGTCATTGGAATATTAAAGGAAAATATAAGAAGTTCAGAAAAAGTGTCAACTATCAGAATTTTAAACAATAAAATTGTACTATATTAACGAAAACAGAAAAAAAAATCTTGGATATTTATTTATTTACATTATTTTTCTTAATTATTCCTCTTGATTGATGCATAAATATTTGTGACGTCAATTGAAACTGATCTATTGCATGTAACTATCCATTGTAGCATTTTTTCACCGCTGTTTCTCTTTGAATACCATGGCATTGCCATGTCAGTTGAAACAGATCTATTGTACGTAACTATCAATTGCAACGTTTTTCACTGCTTTTTCTCTTTTAATACCATGACACTGCCACGTCAGTTGAAACTGATTTATTGTACGTAACTATCAATTGCAACATTTTGTCACCACTTTTTCTCTTTTAATACCATGACACTGCCACGTCAGTTGAAACTTATCTATTGTACGTAATCATCAATTGCAACTTTTTTCACTGCTTTTTCTCTTTTAATATCATGGCATTGACACGTCAGTTGAAACTGATCTATTGTACGTAACTATCGAAGGCGACATTTTTAAAATGCTTTATCTCTTTTAATACGATGGCATCGCACCAAGTCAGTTGAAACTGACTATTGTACGTAACTACCAATTGCAACATTTGTTCACTGTTTTATTTCTTTTAATACCATGGTATTGCGCCACGTCTGTCGAAACTGATCTATTGTACGTAACTATCAATTGCAACGTTTTTCACTGCTTTTTCTCTTTTAATACCATGACACTGCCACGTCAGTTGAAACTGATCTATTGTACGTAACTATCAAATGCAACATTTTGTCACCACTTTTTCTCTTTTAATACCATGACAATGCACCGTTATCTGAAACTGATCTATTGTATGTAACTACCAATTGCAAGATTTTTTCACTGATTTTTCTCTTTTTATACCATGACACTGCCACGTCAGTTGAAGCTGATCTATTGTACGTAACTATCAATTGCAACGTTTTTCACTGCTTTTTCTCTTTTAATACCATGACACTGCCACGTCAGTTGAAACTGATCTACTGTACGTAACTATCAATTGCAACATTTTGTCACCACTTTTTCTCTTTTAATACCATGACACTGCCACGTCAGTTGAAATTTATCTATTGTACGTAACCATCAATTGCAACTTTTTTCACTGCTTTTTCTCTTTTAATATCATGGCATTGCCACGTCAGTTGAAACTGATCTATTGTACGTAACTATCGAAGGCGACAGTTTTTAAATGCTTTATCTCTTTTAATACCATGGCATCGCACCAAGTCAGTTGAAACTGACTATTGTACGTAACTATCAATTGCAACATTTTTTTCACTGCTTTTTTTCTTTTAATACCACGGTATTGCGCCACGTCTGTCGAAACTGATCTATTGTACGTAACTATCAATTGCAACGTTTTTCATTGCTTTTTCTCTTTTAATACCATGACACTGTCACGTCAGTTGAAACTGATCTATTGTACGTAACTATCAAATGCAACATTTTGTCGCCACTTTTTCTCTTTTAATACCATGACAATGCAACGTCATTTGAAACTGATCTATTGTATGTAACTACCAATTGCAAGATTTTTTCACTGATTTTTCTCTTTTTATACCATGACACTTCCACGTCAGTTGAAGCTGATCTATTGTACGTAACTATCAATTGCAACGTTTTTCATTGCTTTTTCTCTTTTAATACCATGACACTGCCGCGTCAGTTGAAACTGATCTATTGTACGTAACTATCAATTGCAACATTTTGTCACCATTTTTTCTCTTTTAATACCATGACACTGCCACGTCAGTTGAAACTTATCTATTGTACGTAACCATCAATTGCAACTTTTTTCACTGCTTTTTCTCTTTTAATATCATGCATTGCCACGTCAGTTGAAACTGATCTATTGTACGTAACTATCGAAGGCGACATTTTTTAAATGCTTATCTCTTTTAATACCATGGCATCGCACCAAGTCAGTTGAAACTGGCTATTGTACGTAACTATCAATAGCAACATTTTTTTACTGCTTTTTCTCTTTTAATACCATGACACTGCCACGTCACTTGAAACTGATCTATTGTATGTAATCATCAATTGCAACTTTTTTTCACTGCTTTTTCTCTTTTAATGCCATGGCATTGCCACGTCAGTTGAAACTGATCTATTGTACGTAACTATCGAATGCAACATTTTTTTCAATGCTTTATCTCTTTTAATATCATGGTATTGCGCCACTTCTTTCGAAACTGATCTATTGTATGTAACTATCGAATGCAACATTTTTTCAATGCTTTATTTCTTTTAATATCATGGTATTGCGCCACGTCTGTCGAAACTGACTATTATACGTAACTATCTACTGCAACATTTTGTTTAATGCTTTATCTCTTTGAATAACATCGCATTGCTACGTCAGTTGAAACTGGCTATTGTACGTAGCTATGCATTGCAATATTTTTTCAGTGCTTTTTCTCCTTTAATACAGTGACATTACCACGTCGATTAAAACTCTTCTATTGCACGTAACTATTCATTGGAACATTTTTAAAAATTCTTTTTATCTTTTAATATCAAGGTATTGCCGTTCAAGGACGTAATTGTTCCTTTAATTAATGCAATAACTTATAAATCAGTAAAATATCATTAAAATGAAAGATAAACGTTTAATTAAAAATCCCTTGATGACATAAGAAATACGTATGAAACATCTGACGTCAAGTGAATTTGATGCCACGACTATGCATTTTTGGCATTAAATTAGGTTTGGGATATTTTTTTTATTATGGATAGTGGTTGACGGGATAATAGAGAAGCAAAAAAAAAAAAATACATTTTTTCCATAATCAAATCATTTATTTGGTATTCTGAACTACTTTAAAATTTATTTTATTCTTCAACATCTCAAAATCTTTAATTGCCTTCAAAATATTATCTTAAGTTTTTTTTTTTTTTTTAGTTATTATAATATTTAGTTTCTGATGGTTATTTTAAAATTTGTGATTTTTTATTTCCACTGGAGAATAAATAATTATGTGCCAATCTAAGAAACTTTCAATTATTTACTTCATATTTAAAAAAAAATGCACTTTAGATTGAAGCAGCATCTTCACTTAGCTAATATTAATTAAATTATGAGAAGTAATGGCTCCATTTCAAGAGAAGTTCTCTTCAATTTTCAAAATGCGTGTTCATGATACATAAAGCTTTTATTTGTTTATAATGGACAAATTTCACAGTTATAAGTTTATATATTTTATTATTTTGTACTTCAACAATCCATGCCAATTTGTAGTTTCTTCTTAAACTAAACAGCCTGTAAAAATGTAAAATATATTCAAAATTTTGAATGATTTAAAAAATTTAAATCATAATTGTTACCGATGTATTTATTAAACTAAAGTAAACAATTTTAAAACTCTGTAGGCTTTTAAACTGCATTGCGAATTCAGGTTATTTAAATTTATTTAACAAATGATTTAGAATAATCGCGTACTTAAAAAACATTCGTTTAAGAAATGCTTCGGTAAATTAATAAATAATTTCAAATTTTACCTTTAATGCAATCAAAACCCAGAAATAAGTAACGAAAAGTGCAATTTCCAGATAAAAGATTAACAGTTTGTATGTGATTGTATTGTATAAATACAAAATTGCTGTGAATATTTAATGAAAAAATATTTTTATCATATTTCATTTTCAAGAACAATTTACACACACACGTGTATGTATGTATGTATATATATACCGAGTGTTTCAAAATTCACTGATGGATTTAAAAATTGAATAACATGCAAACGGTGACATATATATAAAAAAAATTGAAGGAGGGTTATGTAAGATGTTAGGAGTTTTTATTCTGAGATTCCTAGTTTTAGTTAAAATAGCAGCGATAGATGGCGCTACAAGCAATAGGCTCTAAATTCAGACTCGATTTTTTGACCTTCCTCTTCGCCCATGAGAAAAAGAGATTAAAAGGTTTTGAATGGATCTCGAAGTTACAAAAATTGGGTCCGGAATATGCACCTATTTTTCGAAGCGCCATCTATTGTTTGAAATTCGAACTAAAATCAATAATCGCTGTAAAAAAGCTGCTGATATCATACATAACTCTCCTGCAATTTTTTTTTATATACCTATCACCGTTTACAAGTTATTGAATTTTAAAATCCATCAGTTGCATTAAGATAAAACCTGTGTTTACTTCCCTTTTAACACTTTTTACCATAATTGAAAAGTATTTACGAATTCGGATTGTATGTCCACCAATTGATACATGTTAGTGATACTTAAACTGGTATGTTTGATATTGAAATGGTGCGTGCAACCTTTATAGTTCGTTTACAGGACACTCAAAAGTGTTATATTATGATCTCTAAGGAAAAACTGTTTTTTTTTTCTATTTTACTTATGCTACCCTATTTCAAACATATTGAAACTGATATACATAACTGAGTTACACTACAAAAGGTTTACTAGAGAATATGATGTGCATAGCATTTATTATTCATTTACAGAGCTACACAAAAGAAATCGCTTACAGATTTGTCTATGAGCAAAATGCTGGATGTGAGTTTTCAGTTGTGGTACGCGTTTTTACATTTAACTTTTTTTGCACATTATTTGATATGCATAAATTGTACAGATCATATACAGTTCACAACAAAACAATTCGAGCTGATCTTCCATTATTTGAAACATATTGAAAGTGATATACATAACTGAGTTTCACTACAACAGGTTTACTAGAGAATATGGCGTGCATAGCATTTATTATTCCTTTACAGGGATACACAAAAGAAATCGCTTACAGTGTAATCTACGAGCAAAATGCTGGATGTGCGTTTTCAGTTGTGGTACGCGTTTTTACATTTAACTTTTTTTTGCACATTGTTTGGTGTGCATAAATTGTACAGATCATATACAGTGCTGAACAAAATAATTCAAGCTGATTTTCCACTTATTGATGCAATTTGTTGATGGGAATTTTCAACTGTATTATGCGGTCCCTAACTGAACTACATTTTTGCATGCTATGTTGTATAGTCGAACCTTATTATACCGACAGTGTAATGACCATAAAAAAATGTCGTCATAAGCGGAGTGTCGCGGTAACCGGAGTTGGAGAAAAGTATGTTTATTAAAAGCTGTATTTTTAATTCATTTAATACAATTACAAATTCATAACTGTTCTTGCAGTTGTAAGCAATAGCACACTATTATTAAACAAAATAAACAAGAAAACAAAATTAAAAAGAATAAAAATCAGATTTATATTGACTTGTTTTTTTTTTATTGTTACATGAAATATTGATGAATTAAGGTTTGCTTATCCCTAGATGGGGTTCTTACAATTTTGTTTTCAATATTATACAATGAATTGTAATCCATATTCGTTGTTTCAAAAATGGATGTTAGAAAATTTCTGATCGTACCAATGGAATGCATGCAATGCTTCGGTATTAGTCGAATGAAAAACGCCGTGTAAGCGCAAGAAAGCGCAACCTGACCAGAACAAAAAGGCTGTGAGTAAACGGATACATCTATCATTCCAGGGGTCATTCCTAATGTGTGGGTTTATTTATTCAGATAAAGGATTGAAGAGAAAATTCGCATTTATAATCAATGGGTATTTTAGAGTAAGCTTGCCTAAAACATTTCTTATCGCTTAAGTTCCGTGATTATAAGATGGATTATAAAAAATGGAAAATTTTCTTAAACCGTCGGGATATCCTGAGTTGAAAATTATTTAACGACGTAAAATCCGGAGTTTATTTACATCAAAATCTCACAGAAAATCGGAACTTTGAAAAACAGACGTGATAAGCGGAGTGACGGGAAAATCTGGTGTCGGGATAACGAGGTCTGATTGTATATACAAATGTATAGATAATATACAGGGCGGCAGAAAAGCTATCGGATATTTTTATGACAGAGATGGTGAGTAATCAAATTGGTTCTTAAATATGTTATGTGTTTTTCAAATTGTTTACTTAGACATAATCTTCCCTCTTATTAGATAGTGGAGTTTTGTTAAAATATTCTGAATGTCTAGGAAAGTGTTTCATAATGTATGCTTGAAGCAAGTTTTTTATTTCTTTTTAAACTTGTATTTGGTGTATTTAGGAACGTTACTTCAAAATTGAAAGGAAAGAGTTTTATTTTAAAGATTATTATTTAGAGATTTATTATTTTATTTGAAGTTTAACCCCTTGCCTGTGACGCCCGAACTCAGTTCGGGAAACGCAAATGCGTCAATTTTGGAATGCCCGATCTGAGTTCGCACAAAAGAAAAATCGGTGTTTCAATATCGTGAAGCCCGAACTCAGTTCGTCCAATGCATAATATGTGATTTAACATTTCCCAATAATGGCGATACTTTCCCGCGAAAAGTTAGTCAGTTTCGCGCCATTTGTCGGATTTTTGTAATTTTGCAGTTCTTCCCATTTTTTTTTTTTCAAACCACATTATGTTTGACAGGCAGTTTAAAGGAATCTGAGGGACATGGAATTCATGATATTTGATATAAATAATAGTATTGCTGTACAGGGGCGGATCCAGAGAATCGTTTTGGGGGAGGGGGGGGATACCGAGTGACATATAATCAACGTAGTCATAACTTCTGTTGCTCAAATCATTCCGCGCAGTTAATTATTAAATGAATATGAAATATTTAATGCGATTTGAAAATATTACAGACTCTTGATTATCCGACATCCGATTAACCGAAACACTGGGTTATCCAACACCCTTTTTATATAATCCCGCCCTCTCCTCAAAATATGGTTTATTGTTACTTTTTAGGTCATAAAATTAAAAACGTTATAACAGAATTTATTTATTAAATGTCTTATTTTTTCTTTTTCTTTTTACTCTTGTACTATGGTAATTATTTATCTTATTTTTTGTTCTTTTAGTTGTAGTGAACAACATTAATAACACAAGTCTGCCATGATTGTGTTTTTTAACTTTTGATAATTGATTTTGGTGTATTTTTTAGCACTGAATCCGAAAATGACCTTCATTTTTAACCATCAAGTCACGATTTTCGCAAATCGTAAGTTTCAAAGTTAAAAGGAAAAAATAGCGAAAATCTTACAAAGCAATTTGTCAAAGCCTTAACAAAAGAAAGTAAATGTTTTAAATGCATCTGCGACAAATTTTCCAGCCTTATCAGCCGCCAAAGTAAAAGAGAATACCGAGATGAACTCCATAGAGAGGATTAAAAGAAAAGCGGGAAGCAGAGCATGAGCGGTTCAAAGAAACTTCCACGCATGGAATAAAATTATAACGATTTTAAATACACAATATTTTACATATTTAACTATAAAAATCCATGTATCAGCAAAAAAATGAATGAATTATTATGAAAAAAAGTTACGTCTATTTTATAATAGCAGATTTTCGCAATATTTCGACTTCTTAAAAATTTGCGATTTGTGAAAAAAACTGACGTTATGGTGTGGTAAAAAATGAAGGTCATTTTGGGATTCAGCACTAAAAAATACATAAGAACCAATTATAGAAAGCTGAAAAACATAACTATCACATCCATTTTTTAATATCAGATTTCTGAAAGAGGATAATCTCTGAAAAAGGATCCCCTTCAGAAATCTGAAGGGGCCTTAACATCCTTGAAAGTCAAAAATGTCATCTAAGTGGTGTGTATACCTCTTCACAGGCGCGGATCCAAGGAAGGGAGGAGATCGCCCTGATCGCCACCCACCTCTTGGATCAAAAAATATAAATTCACCGATTATCGCAAATTTCGACAAATGCTCGCCGAAAAGAATAATTTTTGTCAATCGTTCGCAGGTAAAAAAAATCGCGCAAAAACGCGAATTTCGTCAAAGGAGTGATCAAAAAGCGCGAATTTCGTCAAAGGATCGCGCAAAAAAGCGAATTTCGTCAAAGGACAACGGAAAAAACGCGAAATTCGTGAAAGGACCACGAAAAAAACGCGAATTTCGTCAAAGGACCACGAAAAAAACGCGAATTTCGTCAAAGAATCGCAGAAAAAACGTGAATTTAGGCAAAGGATAGCAGAAAAAAACGTGAATTTCGCCAAAGGATCGCAAAAAACGCGAATTTCGCCAAACAATCACGCAAAAAACGCTAATTTCGAGAAATAATCGCGCAAAAAATACGAATTTTGTCAACAGATCTCGGAAAAAATGCTAATTTCGTCAAAGAATCGCGAAAAAAATACGCGAATTTCGTCAAAGGAACACTAAAAAAACCCGAATTTTGTCAAAGGATAGTAGAAAAAACGTGAATTTCGTCGAAGGATCGCAGAAAAAACGCGAATTTCGTCAAAGGATTGCAGAAAAAACGCGAATTTCGTCAAAGAATCGCAGAAAAAACGCGAATTTTGCCAAAGGATCTAAAAAACGCGAATTTCGCCAAATAATTAAGGAAAGAACGCTAATTTCGCGGAAAAGCACGCAAAAATGCGAATTTCGTCAACATCTCGGAAAAAATGCGAATTTCGTCAAAGAATTGCGAAAAAATGCGCGAATTTCGCAAAGGGCAGCGGAAAAAACGCTCAATTAGCACCAGGGGGAGATTCTCCAGGCGCGCATCCATGGGGTTTCAATCGGGGCGCTCGCCCCCCCCCCCCTCCCAAGATATAAATCCAACGCTTTTAACGGCAGTTTTCGCGGAATAGTCATACAAGCAAACGAAACCAAACACTTTCCGGGTGTCAATGGTAAACCTCACCGAGGTTTCGGCAATTAGTGAACAAAATAGGATTATGTCCTGTCAAAAGGCATATGGCGCCATAATTTTTGACACTATGTGTTGAGGTGGGGGATGATGCCACTTCGTGTACCTTTTGTTGAATCTCTATAACAGAAATTGACAATGTTATGCGGATCCCTTTAAGGTGTTGAAACTTTTCCTCCTTTCATAGAAGCTGCAATTCTAATTTCTGTATAACGATATTTTTCAGGAGTTCTTTATTGTTTGAGAAAAGAATGGGAATCATAGCAATTTCCAAAGAAAGAAAGAAACAAGAAAAAAAAGGTCCTTTGAAAAATGCAATCATCTTAATGTTTTCTGAAGAAAGCCACTAATGTGTAAAAAATGTCCTGTTATTGCCATCCACATTGGTAAATTTCAAGGGGTATTTGATGAATGAACAAAAAAGGATTATGTCCTAATCCTAGTCAGTTAAAAGCTAAAATGCTTATGGTGTGTTGATTTCTTAAAAACCGACTTGGTAAATTTGTTCTTCCCTTCTTTGCCCCGATCGAACCCCCCTCCTCCCGTGGATGCGCGCTTAGGGAATCTCCTCCCGGTTCTAATTGGCAAAATTCGCGTATTTTTTTCGCGATTCTTTGAAGAAATTCGTATTTTTTCAGAGGTCTGTTGACGAAACTAGCGTTTTTTTCCTGAATTTTTTGGTGAAATTTGCGTTTTTTCTGCAATCCTTTGACGAAATTCGCGTTTTTATCTGCGATCCTTTGACGAAATTTGCGTTCCTTTGTGGTCCTTTGACGAAATACGCGATTTTTTAACAGAAATTCGCATTTTTTCGCGCTTTTTTGACGAAATTTCGCGTTCTTCGCGATTCATTGACGAAAATTGGGTTTTTTTGCGCGATCCGTTGACGAAATGCGTGTTCGTTTTGCGATCCTTTTACCTGAGAACGATTGACGAGATTGATTTTTTTTCAGCGATCATTTTTCGAAATTCGCGATAATCGGTGGATTTATATTATTTTGGGCCTCCCCCCCCCCCCCCCCGTGGATCCGCGCCTGTTGCTGTATTAGTTTATTATTAGGATGAGTGAATCGAATCCTTTACCAGGCTACACAAATTACATTTTGCCGTACACTTTGCAAAAAAACTATTCAGTATTCTGACTTGAAATTAAACATAAAAATAAATTATAATCTGTAGATTTGCACAACATTATTATTATTATTATTTTTTTTTTTACAGAATAACCTTAAAAAATTTAATATTTTAATAAATTTATTTTACACGTTTTTCCATTACGGTACGGATTTTTGCAAATAAAAAAATGAAACACGCATATTTTCAGAAGAAAAAATAAATCATGGCGTTAGTAATTATACATAAAATCATGATTAATTAAATAGTTTCACGATTTCTTTTTTATGAAAGAAAAGATGTCTTTTTTTCTTTTTTATTCTTTTTTATGATACCCTTTTTTATGAAAATTATAGCATATTTTTAATGGTTAAAATTTGTGAAAATTCAATTATTATATTCAGTTATAAAAGTATTTTTCAGTGTTAAGGATTCAAATACACAATTTATCCCTACTATGTGAAATCATTTACGCAGACGATACTTACGCGTTTTAAAAGAATTATACTATGATATATATATTTTTTTGTAAAGTGGCAGCAAAAGAACTGTAAACAAGTAAAACTGTTAAATTCGTTATATCATAAATATAAAATTCCAAGGAAATTCTTAGTTTTTGGGCTGAATTTACATTTCTAAAATTAAAATGCGTCAAAACATAAAATAATATTTTTGCTTAATAAAGATTCAAAAATAATATAAAAAAATATTGCTACTTTCAAATGTTTATCTTATTAAATAACGCTTCGCGAATCCAAACAAAGCATGGCTTTTGCTAGTATTTAACTTGAAAATTATGTCATTTGATTTATTTTGCAATAATTTGAGCAAAAATTACCGTAATCCATTAACATTTCCCATACATGTGAAAATATTGAATATAGTATTTATTTTGTTTACATTTTTTTTTTAAATAATCTATTTCTAACATTTTGATGATAATAACGAACAAAATTAAAGAGATTTTTTTTTCCATTTTTTGCACGTTTTTCTCAAATATAATCCACTGGCAAAGAGTTAACGATACCAGGGAATCGAACGTTAGTCGCACTGGTTACAGACCGTGCCGGTGTACAGGATATTGGTACAAAACATCTTTAAACTGAAAATACAAATTTTAAAAAATAGGTACTTTAAATTTAATATATTTTTTAATTACTCAAAATTTACATCAAAAAGTATTTTATATGAAGGATATCAATTGTGTATTCAAATAATAGTTTTGAAAATTATTAAAAAATTAATGTTTTATTGAAATTGGTGGTTAGAATCTGGTTAGGATCTGTTTGGAATCTAACTATATAGAAATTTTCAAAGGATAAGATCAGCCGTTTTTCTTTTTTAGGAAAGGTTTTTTTTTTTCTGTTAAGTAAGTAAGGTGAAGCTCTGGTGAAACGTGGGCAATCCATTGCCAATTGTACCATGCATAGTCAGTTCGGAATTGTAGAGGTAACACTGCCACTTTATCTTTAATTTTGTATGTTTTTATTTATACTACAGAAAATACTTTTTTTTTCATTATAGTAGCAAGTAAATGTTTTTTGTTGAGCTATATTTTAAAAAAATTTTGCTTCAAAATTACTTCATATAAAGTCCTAATGCATAAAGAGTCAGTCAATAAAAAATAAATTTGTTTAGATAATATATTATTTTTTAGTATTTGATGGTGCAAAAATTTAAATTATGAAGTGCTTAGAAATGAATTTGTATGCGATAAAAAGGGAAACATTACACTAGGTCTTTGACATTATCGTTACAACGTCAAACTTATTAACTAAGATGTTTGTAAACCATATATAAAAATCACTTCAAAATATCAATATACTCAATTATTCCAATAACTGATAAATATAAATTTAAGAAAAAGGAAATATATTTATTTATTTACATTTCGACATGTTTCATTGCATCAGACGGCAACGTTCTCAAGAAAATAAAATGTTAAAAATATTTTCGCAAAAATTCAAATCGAAAAATAGTAAACAAAAACAAAAACAAAAATAACGCGAACACAGGGTTAATGAGACTAACTAAAATATTAAAAATGAAAATTTGTGAACGTGAATTATTTTACATTATTGTTTCATTATTCTGTGCAACATTTCTTTCCAAATTTTAGGGAGCTCCTTGGACACTGAATGATTGCAAATATTCTCATTGTGTAAGAAGATCGGTATTGATTTTCTTATGATGAATGACAAATAAGGTTTTGATGGATAAGTTATTCTACTGCTTTTAAAATCTATTTGTTAATGTTCTCTGTTATATTGTCCTGCCAGAGCTGTAGTTTTCTTGTTGTATTTGATGTCTGCTATATGTTCTTTGTTCCTAGCTTTGAGCTTTCTATTTGTCATTCCTATATAAAATTGGGCTGTTCCATCTTCTTTGGTGAAAGGTATTTCATATATCTCTGATAATTGATTTGGTTCCAGTGGGTCTATTTTCTTACATATTATGTTTTTTAATTTTGCTGATGGTTTTACAGCAATGGAGATATTGTATTTATTGAGTTTATAATTCAATCTTTCGAAAAAATTCCAAGTTATCCTCTTTTCGATATTTTTCTGGTTTTTTCGAAAGATGGAAGTATAAACTCAATAAATACAATATCTCCATTTTCGCAAAACCATTCGCAAAACTAAAAAACATAATATGTAAGAAAATAGACCCAATAGAGCCAAATCAATTAACAGGGGTATATGAAATACCTTTCACCAAAGAAGATAGAACAGCCCAATTTTATATTGGTATGACAAATAGAAAGCTCAAAACTAGGAACAAAGAACATATAGCAGACATCAAATAGAAGAAAACTACAGCTCTGGCCAGACTGTATAACAGAGAACCTTTACAAATAGATTTTAAAAACAGTAGAATAATTTATCCATCAAGATCTTATTTACCATCTATCATCAGAGAAGCAATAGCCGATCTTCTTACACAATGAGAATATTTGCAATGATCTAGTGGGCATGGAGCTCCCTAAAATTTGGAAAGAAATGCTACGCAGAATTATGAAACAATAATGTAAAATAATTCACGTTCAGAATTTTTTTTAAATATTGCATTTAACTTCATTATCCTTGTGTTCGCGTGATTTATGTTTTTGTTTTTGTTTACTAATTTCTCGATTTGAATTTTTGCGAAAATATTTTTAACATTTTATTTTCTTGAGAATGTTGCTGTTTGAGGTAATGAAACATGTCGAAATGTAAATAAATAAAGGTATTGCCTTTTTTTAAAATTCATGTTTATCACTTATAGCAATATTTGAGTATTTTGATAAGGTATTTGTGTTTTATAACAAAATTTATTATTTTGTTTAAAAATTTTGCTAACTTTTTAAGCATTTCATCTAACTAATTATATAGCAACTTAGATCGCAATCCAACTTAAATTAACAATTAAACTGAAAACGGAAAGTTTTCAAACACAATACATTTTTAAAGTTCTGTTTTACGAAAGACTAGTGTATAAATATTGGCAGTCTTTAAGTTGCTTTAACAAACAACGAAGTACAAACATGTATTCTTCGTTTCAATGAAAGAACCTTATTTTTTCTCGTTAGAAGACCTTAGAGTTAATGCATTCTTCTGTATTTGAGTATGTGTAAACATACAAATGTTAAAAATGAAAGTAAAATTTCGAGACAAAAGATTAATTTTGTTTACGCAAGGAATTTTCTATGAAATAATAATTTTATAATTTTCATTCGATGAAAAATGGATTGATAAATTTTTAAATTTTCATGAAAAATTTGTAATATTTAGAAAAAAACTATTTTTCATTCTTTTCGTATCAGACCTGTATAATTTAATAAGAATAATTCCTTTTTATATAATGATTTCGGAAGTTATTCTTTGAATTTAAAAGAATCGAAAACTAATTCTAAGTTACACTGACAAAAAAATACTAAACGAAATGAGTATTAAAACATTCCTTTTAAAACTATTATGCGAAGCAGTGTAAATTTAAAAGTAAGGAAATTACATAAATCGCGAAATAAAATCAAAGAAAAATTTGCTTAAAAGGTGCATTTTATATAAAAGATGTCACAATAAAAAGGACGTTATTACATATTATACTTTTTTTAAAACTTAAAAAACGTTCACAATATTCGCGCCGAGCGCTTTCAATCAAAACCTTGATCATCTTCAGGGCAGCTTTGCATACTGACACGTCTTAATCGTACTTTCATCCTTTGCTGGGCAATCAGGTTAGTCCATACAGGCTTGTCCCATCACGCTTGTCCAGCCAAGGATGAAAGTACGATTAAGACGTGTCAGTAAGCAAAGCTTCCCTGAAGATGATCAAGGTTTTGATTGAAAGCGCTCGGCACGAATATTGTGGACGTTTTTTTAAGTTTTTAAAAAAGTATAATATGTAATAATATCTTTTATATTGTGACATCTTTTATATAAAATGCATCTTTTAAGCAAATTTTTCTTTGATTTTATTTCGCTATTTTTCAAGGTGAATGTGACATTTCCAACGATATATGTTTATTCATAGATATATTTTGTGACATAAATCGTTTGTAAGTTAATATAATATCGATTAAGTAAAATTCAATCGTTATTTTTTTTTCACAAACCTTTACTCAAATATCTTTTAAAGTTTTATATTTTCATTACTGGATATTTAATTGGCTAAAGGTATTTATTTGGATATCCTTAATTATGCAAACTAATGTAATTACAAAAGTTAACAGAGTGAATCTTTTCGGTAGCTTTCCTTACAAAAAGCTACCTATTGCAGCCGTTTGGAGGAAAGCGATTTCAAATTTTTTTTTAAATATTTTCATCGATCATGACCCCCCAGACCCCGAAACCAACCTCCGTTCAAATATTGATATATATATATATGATCTTTGTCACACTGTAACTGTCGTATTTATGAACTGATTTGGATGAAATTTCGTGTATACATAGTACATACCAATGCCTCGACCGAGTTCGATGGCCAGCTTCATCCGCTATCTTGATACAAATTGGCGACAATTGAAATTTTTTTTTTAATTTAAACTTTGAAATGTGGTACCAAAAAATTGAAAATTAAAAATATTTGTTCTTATGTGTTTGACCTTGATACAAAGATTCTGCAGCAGTTTTTGTTTCGTTTATATCTTAAAAAATGGCTGAGTTATAGCACTTTGAATTTCTAGCGTGGCTGACATTTTGAAACGAGCTGATTTTTGTCACGCAATAACAGGCGTATTTATGAACCGATTTGGATATACCTTGGTGTATGCATAATACATACCAATATCTCGACCGACTTCATTGGCCAGCTTCATCCGCTATCTTGTTTCAAAATGGCGGCCATTTAAATTTTTTGAAAAAATTTAAAATTTGAAATGTGGTACCAAAAGTTTGAAAATTAAAAAATATTTTTTTCTTATGTGTTTGAGCTTGATACAAAGATTCCGGAGCAGTTTTTGTTTCGTTTATATCTTTAAAAAGGCTTGAGTTATAGCACTTTGAATTTCTAGCGTGGCTGGCATTTTGAAATGACCTGATTTTTGTCACGAGATAACAGGCGTATTTATGAACCGATTTGGATGCACCTTGGTTTATACATAGTACATACCAATGTCTCGGCCGAGTTCGTTCGCCAGCTTCATCCGCTATCTTGTTTCAAAATGCCGGCCATTTAAAAAAAATTTTAATTTAAAATGAGATACCAAGAAATTGGAAAATGAAAAAGATTTTTTTTGTATGTGTTTGACCTTAATACAAAGATTCCGGAACAGTTTTTGTTTCGTCTATATCTAGAAAAATGGCTGAGTTATAGCATTTTGAATTTCTATTGTGACTGACATTTTGAAACGACCTGATTTTTATTATGCAATAACAGGCGTATTTATGAACCGGTTTGGATGTAGCTTGTTGTGCACATAGTACATACCAATCTCTCGACCGAGTTCGTTGGCCATCTTCATTCGCCATCTTGTTTCAAAAGGGCTGCCATTTCAAAAAAAGTATAAAAAAAATTGGAAAATGAAAAAGATTTTTTTTTATGTGTTTGACCTTGATACAAAGATTCCGAAGCAGTTTTTGTTTCGTCTATATCTTTAAAAAATGGTTGAATTATAGCACTTTGCATTTCTGGCATGGCTGACATTTTGAAACGATCTGATATTTGCCATGCGTTAACACGTGTATTTATAACCTATTTCGATGTAAGAAGGCATGTGGATAGTATATAGCAATCTCTTGCCCAAGTTTGCTGGACAGCTTTATCAGCCATCTTGTTTCAAAATGGCGGCTAGTAAAAATAATATATATATATATATATATATATATATATATATATATATTTAAAGTAAGGTGCAAAAAAAAATTAGAAATTGAAAAAGGTTTCTTTTCTAAGTATTTGTCCTTGATATAAGGATTCCGGAGCATTTTTTGTTTTCTCTTTATCTTAAAAAAATGGCTCAGATATAGCAGTGTGAATTTCTAATGTGGGTGACATTTTGAAAAATCTGATTTTTTGCCTGCGACAGCACTCGTATATATCAACCGATTCCGATGTGAGTGAACATGTGCACAGGAATTACTAAGGTCTCGACCATGTTCACTGGTTGGCCTCATCCACCATGTTGTCTTAAAATGGCAGGAACTTCAAGATATAGCCGAATTTGGCAATCAAATATAAGTTACTTTAAATAAAAGCAGCTTGGATAAAGCTGACTAATTTCGCGAAATTCTCATTCATAATGATTTTGTATTAATAAAAATTAGTATTGAATCTCCTATAATCGGTTTTAACTAAATTGAGCTTTGTGCGTTTGAATAATATAAGCTGGCTTTTTAAAAATAAGGAATATGAAAGCTACCTCTTCCTCCCGGCACTGGTCGGAAGGACTTTTTAAAACTAAAATAACACGCAATAAACTCATTCATTCGTTTTTATGCAAATTTAAGTATTTGAAATAGGGATATTTTTAAATATGTATTTAATTAGTGTACCTTTGAAAAGCTAAAACAATTTATTTGTTAATTTGTTTCGCCCAACCCTTAAAAATTCCTGATTTCACTGGGAAATGAATAACACTGGACAACAGTGGTTTTGTCCTAGAACTAAAATTAGTTGATTCTAGATTAGTTTTTGGTGCTGATTCCGAATATGCTTTCCGTTTATCTCTAGGTGGTCCAGGTTTTAAGAAATTTGCATATTTAAATTTATGCAAATTTAAGATTTTTTGTGCTATTTTATGCAAATTTTAGATACAATATATGTCACGTCTAATTACGGTTTCTAGATAATGACTACTTGACTATTTGCTTCAGATAAATGTCACTATTTGTATATTCTTAACATTTATTTATGAGTTATTAAGTCTAACTTGCATATTTTTCAATGGTGTAATGTTAACATCACTATCAAATTTAAAACAGTTGCCACAGAATTGATGTAATGTTTTTCTAGACTAGATTTTCATGTTGATTTCAAATCCGTATTTTTTTTTCTTATGTCATGTCTAGTTTTTGAGTAAGATGAATTTCTACTTTTGCACGGCATTAACACATGTTCTAATAAGATGCTTTTTAGGGGTGTGTAATTCATTGACAAGAAGGTGAACAGGGTTAGATTCATATCAGAGACATAAACAAAAATTTATATAATCGAAAAAAAATAAGTAGTAGAATCTATCCTAACTAGTTGAAGTTTATCATACAAAGTATCATAAAAAGCTATTTCTGGATTTTTTGACCAAAAACTAAAATTTCACTTTTCTCAAAAACTGGACATGATATAAGGAAACAGATACAAGATTTGAAATCAACTCAAAAAACTGATTTAGAAACATATTAGCGCACTCGTGCGGCAGAAATAATTGAACGTCAAGAAACATTAATAGAAAAACATGAAAAATATGAAATTAGGTACAATATTTCACAGCCACATGTCAGTATAATCTCAGAAACAACGTTTTTGTGAAGTAAATTAGGTAGTAATCATTGCATAAACCCTGCTCTAAACCCTGTCCCCCTGTCAACTTCATACCTTAAATTTGCAAATAATTGTATAAAATTTACTAAATTTGCATAAATAGAAATATGCAAATATCTCTCAAACTTGAAGTGCTGGAGTAAATCTAAAACTACATTCGAAATCAGCACAAAAAACCGCATAAAAAACAACTAATTTCTGTTTTAGGACAGAGCAAAAGTTCAAATTTGTTGGCCAGTGTAATTTGTAGCGAACAAAACTTTGGAAAAAATACACTTACATGGAATATGGCTTAGAATGTGAAACAAAAGCTATGCTATGAGCAAGACTGTGTTAATTTTGTTGAATGAAATTCGCATACCGGTTACTTAAATTTCTGTGCTGTAATCTAACCCCTGTACACATAATCCAGTCAGTATAGGATTTAGTGACAGGGTTGCTTATAACTTTCAGTCACCGGAAATGAGGCGCCTATGATAAAAGTCCACAACTGATGGAAAAAAATCCTTGTATCTATTGCTGTATTAAGAATAATGATTATAGAAGATTGCTCTTTTTTTCATAGTTACTTTCCTTTGTTTTAAAAAAAATATTCTTAGAGATATTGCATACATCGAGCCCCAATCGCTTAAAAGAGATATAACTTATAATCCAGTTTCTTTTCAAAAATAAACTACAAAGTTACTTGCATTGTAAGTTGATTAATTTTGTAAAGAACGATTTCAGAATTTTAAACCTCTTTATATTATGCTTGATTAAAGAATTAACCTCAAAAGTCTATCACTTATGTTTTTGGAGTTTCAGTTCATCTAAATAAATCCTACTCTTTTCACTCCTATGACTGTCTGTCACACAGTCCGTACACGGAATCTATTAGTTTGAGGCTTGAAACTTTGTGTACTAACAGCTGAATCCCTATTGTATGACAAATCACAACATTTTGAAAAAGTGTTTAAATAAATGAACTAAAACAATTTTGCGCCTTTTTAGGTAGCTTTCATTACAAAAAGCTACCTATTGCAGCCGTTCGGAGGAAAGCGATTTAAAAAAATTTTGGTATATTTTCATCGATCATGACCCCCAGACCCCGAAACCATCCTCCGTTCAAAATTGATATATATATATATATATATATCAATTTTGTTTTTTGTTTTTTTGTCATTTATAGTTTTAACTTGTTGTTGTAATAATATGGAATTTAAAGATTTTATAGATAATTATCATGGACATATAATTACAGGTAATCTTGATATAATCAAGAATAAAAATGTAAAATATCTAATGAATTTTGGTACAAAGTTTAGAATCAATAGTAAAATTAATAGTAATAAGGTAGTAAAAATTTTTAAGGATAATGTCAATAATTTTATAAAGAAATATAGTTATAAATTTAGTATGCCTTTGGAGGCATTTTTTGAATGGAAGTCTCAAATTTTGGGGCATTTCAATAATTTTTTAAAAGATTATTTAAATTCTGATGAATATGAATATCAAAATTTTAAAGATGAAGATATAAAATTTATCGAAAGTTTACAAAATAATTTTGTTATAGTCCCTGTGGACAAAGCAGCTAATAATTATGCAATAGTATGAAAAAAGTTTTATGTTGATAAAATAGAGAGTGAATTAGGTAATGAAAATTTTTATTCAAAAATTAATATTGACAAAAATCCTGTAGTTAAAAAATTTTTTGCATATAAGAAGAAAGTTAAAAATATGTTTTCTTATAATTTTGATGTTTCTAATCATCACTGTTTGCCATTTATTTTCTTAACACCTAAATTTCATAAAGATCCGATTAAATTTAGATTTATTTGTAGTACTTCTAGAAGCATTAATAAAAATTTTAATATTGGTTTACAGAATTTATTAAAAAAGATTTATGATTTTTTAAAGCATAAATTTAAGAAGTATAGTTATTTCTGGTCAATTGACAATAGTGTTGAAATTTTGAGCAAATTGCCTTTGACTCCTCTGACAATGCAGGTGTTCGATTTTGAAAATCTGTTCACCAATATACCTATTGATTCACTTTATGAAGTTTTAATGAGTATTTTTGATGTTTTTTGTATAAATGATGAATTAAATATAAATAGAGATTTATTTTCAAGTTTATGTCATTTCTGTTTTTATAATAATTATGTAACTTTTAACAATAATACCTTTAATCAAATATGTGGTATAGGGATGGGAACAAACTATTCTAGTACAGCAGCAAATTTATTTTTATTTTATTATGAATTTAAATATACTATGAAATATAATAAGTCTTTAAAGGTCTTTAGGTATATTGATGATATTTTAATTTTTAATTTTGATTTTTCTAATGAATATGATATTATATATCCAAATTGTTTAAAATTGAACAGAGCAAACAGTGATGATTATAATGCAGAATTTTTAGATATTTTATTCAAAATTAGTGATAATAATTTGATTTTGGATTTGTACGATAAAAGAAATAGTTTTAATTTTTTTACTAGAAGCATGCCACATTGGTTTTCAAATTTGCATAAAAAAATTTACATAAATATAATTATTAATCAATTGATACGTTTCAATAAAATTTGTGGCAGAGACAGTAATTTTTATAAACAGATTTTTAAGTTATTGGCTAATTTATTTTACAATAACAATTACCCTATTAAGTTTTTGAAATATTATTTAAAGACAGTTCTTAAAAGTGAATGGCAACGATGTGGACTGTCGGCGTGAACATGTGATAGCAGCCTTCTGGATCTTTCTGTATGAAATGGGCATCCTAAAGTCTTGATAAAAGAACGGGTGTCTATCGATGAATTGAAACGAAAGAATGTTGCAGACCTGGAATTTCTGGCTTTTGATAATGGATTTGGAAGAAAAAATTTATTTGTTTATAGTTGACGGGTGGAAAACATTATACAGGTATTCATGTTTTGAGAAATTTCATTTTGCGGGTTTGGGGGGGCGCATGTTTATTCTGCATTCATGCTATTTTCTTATATTTTTTTTTCTTTTTGTTTTCAATTTAATGATAATTTAAGCATTCCTCTAAAAGACCTTTTTATTAAAGCTTTTTATTAAAGTTTTTTGTTTTTGTATGGTTAATATTATGTTTGTTAGTTTTTAATTTGAGTTGTTTTGGTTTGTTATGTAATTAGATTAATAAAATGACAATAGTTTTCAGTATTGAATGCGGGGTGAACATGTGTTCAGAAACCTGCAAATTCTAAAAAGTGGGGGGTGGAGTTAGTTTTCTGTCTGTCCTCCCACTGATGAAGAACAGACTGTTTTTGTTTTTTTACCTGTCTTTCTTGTTTTTGTTTTTATAAATATTTTACTGTTTAAAAATTTCTACAGATATACACCTTCCTTTTGAAGTTATGTTGTTTTAGCATTTTGAAATGATATAATATATATATATATATATATATATATCTGACCTATGTCACACTGTAACTCTCGTAATTATGAACCGATTTCGGTGTAATTCGGTGTGTACATAGTACATACCAATGTCTCGACCGAGTTCGTTCGCCAGCTTCATCCGTGGTTTTGTTTCAAAATGGCGGCCATTTAAAATTTAAAAAAAAATTAAATTTGAAATGTGGTACCAAAAAATTAAAAATGGAAAAATATTTTTTTCTTATGTATTTTACCTTTATACAAAGATTCCGGAGCAGTTTTTGTTTCGTCTATATCTTAAAAAATGGCTGAGTTATTGCATTTTGAATTTCTAGCCTGGCTGACATTTTGAAACTTCCTGAATTTTGTCACGCGATAAAAGGCGTATTTATGAACCGATTTCGATGTAATTCGGTGTGTACATACTACATACCAATGTCTCGACCGAGTTCGTTGGTCAGCTTCATCCGCCATTTTGTTTCAAAATGGCGGCCATTTAAAATTTTTAAAAAAATTTAAAATTTGAAATGTGGTACCAAAAAATTAAAAATGGAAAATATTTTTTTTCTTATGTATTTGACCTTTATATAAAGATTTCGGAGCAGTTTTTGTTTCGTCTATATCTTAAAAAATGGCTGAGTTGCAGCATTTTAGGTAGCTTTCTTTACAAAAAAGCTACCTATTGCAGCCGTTCGGAGGAAAGCGATTTCAAAAAATTTTGGTATATTTTCATCGATCATGACCCCCAGACCCCGAAACCACCCTCCGTTCAAAATTGATATATATATATATATATATATATATATATATATATATCTATATATATATCTATATATATATATATATATATATCTGACCTATGTCACACTGTAACTCCCGTAATTATGAACCGATTTCGATGTAATTCGGTGTGTACATAGTACATACCAATGTCTCGACCGAGTTCGTTGGCCAGCTTCATCCGCCGTTTTGTTTCAGAATGGCGGCCATTTAAATTTTTTAAAAAAATTTAAAACTTGAAATGTGGTACCAAAAAATTAAAAATGGGAAAATATTTTTTTCTTATGTATTTGACCTTTATACAAAGATTCCGGAGCCGTTTTTGTTTCGTCTATACCTTAAAAAATGGCTGAGTTATAGCATTTTGAATTTCTAGCGTGGCTGACATTTTGAAACGTCCTGAATTTTGTCACGCGATAAAAGGCGTATTTATGAACCGATTTGGATGTAATTCAGTGTGTACATAGTATATACCAATCTCTCAACCGAGTTCGTTGGCCAGCTTCATCCGCCGTTTTGTTTCAAAATGGCGGCCATTTAAAATTTTTTAAAAATATTAAAACTTGAAATGTGGTACCAAAAAATTAAAAATGGAAAAATGTTTTTTCTTATGTATTTGACCTTTATACAAAGATTCCGGAGCAGTTTTTGTTTCGTCTATATCTTAAAAAATGGCTGAGTTATAGCATTTTGAATTTCTAGCGTGGCTGACATTTTGAAACGTCCTGAATTTTGTCACGCGATAAAAGGCGTATTTATGAACCGATTTGGATGTAATTCAGTGTGTACATAGTACATACCAATCTCTCGACCGAGTTCGTTGGCCAGCTTCATCCGCCATTTTGTTTCAAAATGGCGGCCATTTAAAATTTTTTTAAAATTTTAAAATTTTAAATGTGGTACCAAAAAATTGAAAATGGAAAAATATTTTTTCTTATGTATTTGACCTTTATACAAAGATTTCGGAGCAGTTTTTGTTTCGTCTATATCTTAAAAAATGGCTGAGTTATAGCATTTTGAATTTCTAGCGTGGCTGATATTTTGAAACGTCCTGAATTTTGTCACGCGATAAAAGGCGTATTTATGAACCGATTTGGATGTAATTCAGTGTGTACATAGTACATACCAATCTCTCGACCGAGTTCGTTGGCCAGCTTCATCCGTCGTTTTGTTTCAAAATGGCGGCCATTTAAATTTTTTTAAAAATATTAAAACTTGAAATGTGGTACCAAAAAATTAAAAATTGAAAACATATTTTCTTCTTATGTGTTTGACCTTGATAAAAAGATTCGGGAGCAGTTTTTGTTTTGTCTATATCTTAAGAAATGGCTGAGTTATAGCATTTTGAATTGCTAGCGTGGCTGACATTTTGAAACGTCCTGATTTTTCTCACGTAATAACAGGCGTATTTAAGAACCGACTTGGATGTACCTTGGTGTGTACATAGTACATACAAATATCTCGACCGAGTTCGTTGGCCGGCTTCATCCGCCATCTTGTTTCAAAATGGCGGCCATTTAAAGAAATAAAAAAATAAAAAAAATTAAATGAGATACCAAAAAATTGGAAAGTGAAAAAGATTTTTTTTTGTATGTGTTTGACCTTAATACAAAGATTCCGGAACAGTTTTTCTTTCGTCTATATCTAAAAAAAATGGCTGAGTAATAGCATTTTGAATTTCTCTTGTGGCTGACATTTTAAAACGACCTGATATTTGTCACGCGATAACAGGCGCAATTATGAACCTATTTGGATGTAACTTGGTCTGTACATAGTACATACCAATGTCTCGACCGAGTTCGTTGGCCAGCTTCATTCGCCATCTTGTTTCAAAAGGGTTGCCATTTAAAAAAAATTAAATTTAAAATTCAAAATGAGGTATTAAACAATTGGAAAATGAAAAAGATTTTTTTATGTGTTTGACCTTGATACAAAGATTCCGGAGCTGTTTTTGTTTCTGAAAATTTGTTCTTTTGTTTATATCTTAAAAAATGGTTGATTTATAGCACTTTGAATTTCTAGCATGGCTAACATTTTGAAACGATCTTGTATTTGTCACGCGATAACACACGTATTCGCCTATTTCGATGTAAGAAGGCATGTGGATATTATACATCAACACCTCGACCAAGTTCGCTGGCCAGATACATCAGCCATCTTGTTTCAAAATGGCGACCATTAAATTAAAATATATATATATATTTAAAGTGAGGTGCAAAAAAATTAGAAATTGAAAAAGGTTTCTTTCTTAAGTATTTGACCTTGATATAAGGATTCAGGAGCATTTTTTGTTTGTCTTTACCTTACAAAATGGCTCAGATATAGCAGCTTCAATTTCTATTGTGGGTGACATTTTGAAAAATCTGATTTTTTGCATGCGACAGCACTCCTATATATTAACCGATTCCGATGTGAGTGAGCATGTGCACAGGAATTACTAAGGTCTCGATCAAGTTCACTGCTTAGTCTCATCCACCATGTTGTCTTAAAATGACAGGCACTTTAAGAAATTGCCGAATTTGGCAGCCAAATATATGTTACTTTAAAGAAAAGCAGCTTGGATAAAGCTGACTAATTTCGCGAAATTCTCATTCATTATATTGATAAAAATTAGTATTGAATCTCCTATATTCGATTTCCACTAAATTGAGCTTCGTGTGTTTGAATGATATAATTTGGCTTTTTTTAAATAAGGATTATGAAAGCTACCTCTTCCTCCCGGCACTGGCCGGAAGGACTTTTGAATTTCTAGCGTGGCTGACATTATGAAACGTCCTGAGTTTTGTCACGCGATAAAAGGCGTATTTAGGAACCGATTTGGATGTAACTTCGTTTATACATAGTACATACCAATGTCTCCACCGGGTTCGTTGGCCAGCTTCATCCGCCATCTTGTTTAAAAATGGCGGCCATTTAAATTTTTAAGAAAAATTTTAATTTGAAATGTGGTACCAAAAAATTGAAAATTGAAAAAATATTTTCTTCTTATGTGTTTAACCTTGATAAAAAGATTCGGGAGAAGTTTTTGTTTCGTCTATATCTTAAGAAATGGCTGAGTTATAGCATTTTGAATTTCTAGCGTGGCTGACATTTTGAAACGTCCTGATTTTTGTCACATAATAACAGGCGTATTTATGAAACGATTTGGATGTACCTTGGTGTGTACATAGTACATACAAATATCTCGACCGAGTTCGTTGGTCAGCTTCATCCGCCATCTTGTTTCAAAATGGCGGCCATTTAAATAAATTTAAAAAATTGAAAAATTAAAATGAGATACCAAAAAATTAGAAAATGAAAAAGATTTTTTTCGTATGTGTTGGACCTTAATACAAAGATTCCGGAACAGTTTTTGTTTCGTCTATATCTAAAAAAACGGCTGAGTAATAGCATTTTGAATTTCTATTGTGGCTGACATTTTAAAACGACCTGATTTTTGTAACGCGATAACAGGCGTATTTATGAACCGATTTGGATGTAACTTGGTCTGTACATAGTACATACCAATGTCTCGACCGAGTTCGTTGACCAGCTTCATTCGCCATCTTGTTTCAAAAGGGCGTCCATTTAAAAAAAATTTAAATTTAAAATTTAAAATGAAAAAGAATTTTTTTTTATGTGTTTGGCCTTGATACAGTTTTTGTTTCTGAAAATTTGTTCTTTTGTTTATATCTTAAAAAATGGTTGAATTATAGCACTTTGAATTTCTAGCATGGCTAACATTTTGAAACGATCTTGTATTTGTCAAGCGATAACACACGTATTCGCCTATTTCTATGTAAGAAGGCATGTGGATAGTATACATCAATACCTTGACCAAGTTCGCTGGCCAGATTCATCAATCATCTTGTTTCAAAATGGCAGGCATTAAATTAAAAGAAAATTATATTTAAAAAGTGGTGCAAAAAAATTAGAAATTGAAAAATGTTTCTTTCTTAAGTATTTGACCTTGATATAAGGATTCAGGCGCATTTATTGTTTGTCTTTACCTTAAAAAATGGCTCAGATATAGCAGTTTCAATTTCTATTGTGGGTGACATTTTGAAAAATCTGATTTTTTGCATGCGACAGCACTCGTATACATCAACCGATTCCGATGTGAGTGAGCATGTGCACAGCAATTACTAAGGTCTCGACCAAGTTCACTGGTTAGCCTCATCCACCACGTTGTCTTAAAATGGCAGGCACTTTAAGAAATCGTCGAATTTGGCAGCCAAATATAAGTTACTTTAAAGAAAAGCAGCTTGGATAAAGCTGACTAATTTCGCGAAATTCTTATTCATTATATTGATAAAAATTAGTATTGAATCTCCTATATTCGGTTTCCACTAAATTGAGCTTCGTGTGTTTGAATGATATAAGTTGGCTTTTTTAAAATAAGGAATATGAAAGCTACCTCTTCCTCCCGGCACTGGCCGGAAGGGCTTTTGATTTTTAAATTCTTGAATTTAGCATTCAATTCCGTGAACTTATAGCCAAGTTGGTAGAGCGTTGGTCTTGTGAGCTGAAGGCCCGGGTTGAACTCCTGCAGTTCAGTAGTTGAAAGATTTCAGAACTTCTAATTATTTTAGCGGAATTTCTGTTTTAAAATAAATTTGGGAAATATTACGTGCACCCCCCCCCCCCCCCCAAAAAAAAAGACGAAGAAAGAATTAAGAAGAACTACTATATATTTTAATCATGATAATATGACTTATTATCACTTTCATTATATAAAATATTTTCTTCTTAATTATTAATTTAAAAATTCATGTTAATGTATTTTTTAAGTAACTATATTATAAATATTGTATGCTAATGAAAATAGACTTAGAAAAAAATGTTTAATTGACAATTTTGAACAATTATAATTTCTATTAAATAAAGTATGTCTAATTATCAAAGAAATCTTGATCTTTCGTTTTGCCATATTGATTGTAGATAACAGTACTAAAAAATAGGATTTTTGCAATCTGCAAAAATATCCCATACGAAACTCTTACACTATGCTACTGGCCGTGAAAATAATTTATAGAGGTTTTAATTTAATAATTTGAATATGTTCCAATGCAATTTAAAAAAGTACCATTAATAGTAATGTTTCAAAGGTTATCAAAAGATTAAAGCTTGAAATTATCTTAAATGCTATTAATTTTTAATAATTTTAAATACGTTTAAATTATAAACATCGCATAACTAAAATTAAATAAAATTTAAACACCTTGAATTTTATCATGGGGAAATAAAAATAATATAAACCATTATCTAAGAAATCGCGATCTTTGTTTTGTCATATTGCTTGTAGATGACAGCACTAAAAATGAGATTTTTGCAGACTATTTTTCTCTGGACAATTTATCATTATAACACTCAAATTTGTTATATTTGATTAGATTAACTTAAATCTTAAACATTAATGGAGTATTCTTAAAATGAAAGAATTTTCTTACAGTTGAAACTTGAATGAACTAGTGTTGAACAATGAAATTTCTTCTACTGTTTTGATAAAATACGTAATGGAATATTTCTGAAATGACTTAGAAATTAAAGCGAAATTTTGTTTAAACTTTAGCTATTTTTATTCAGTTTTGTAATCTAAAATTTCGTTTAAACAATTTGTTTTGTTTTGAGAAAATATTTTCCCTTAAACATCCACTAAATTCTTGAGAAATTTAAGCATTTTAAATTTGTTTTAAACATTTTCGTTTTTGCTTTCAGAAATTTTCAAATTTTATTTAAAACTTGGCTAAATTTTTGAATTAAAAAAAGATTAATTTTATTTAAATAATTTGACTTGAATATTTTTAATTTGACTAAAAAAACGCTTTTTAATTACTTTAAAATTAAATTTAATTCTACTGCCATCTATGTAAGTATTTAATGATTATAAATTAAGAATTTTGATTTTTCAATTGAAGGATAAAGTGTTTTAAAAGCGATGTTAAACGAAACCCATTGTGCCATGCGACCTACTACCACACTTACCCATTTGTTTTTTCTTTTTATATATATACATGTTTTAATTTAAGTAAGAGAAAACTATTTTTTTTTCCCTTTCAAAACGATTTTATTTTTTCAACTGTGAAAGTTCAATAAAATAATTTCAAATAACAGAAGAGGTAGATTAAAATTTCCTACAAAAGTAACTGCATAAATGAATTTTTGAAACGATATTATGATGGTGGTACAAGAAATATTCCAACATGCCCGTGGATCTGTTAATATCGAGAGTTACTATTTTAGGTATTTAAAGTTTAAGAACTCAAAACTTCAACTTTAAAAAGTTTGAGGAATGCTTCAGTGACTTATTCAATTTTAAGTTAATCTTTTAACGAAAGTTAAAGTAAGTTATTGCATTTTCTAAATTTTGTGCAACGAATTCAAAAATAAAATAAATATAATTTTCTCCTTAAGAATTTTATATATAGAAAAGGAAAAGGGACATGTGGAATTCTATAATAACAGAGGACATAAAAATATTCTTTCTAAAGATTTTTGAGTATTGTTCCGGAATGTTTTCTAAAGCCATGCCTTTATTTTGCAGTCTTCGGAGACAACATAGAGTCGGTTAAAAGAAGAAAAGAAAAACGGAATCCCCCCCCCCCCCCATCTGTTTTATCACTAATGGAGGCAGAAAAAAAACAAAAATAGCCATTTGATGGGAAATTATGTCTTTTTTAAATGTTTGCTAAAGTAATAATGTTAGGAGGTCGTCTTCATAAATTTTATCAAACTGAAATTGAAAAGAAAAACGGAATGCCCCCCCCTCCCTCCCTATCTATTTTATCGCTAATGGACGCAGAAAAAAAAACAAAAATAGCCATTAGATCGGAAATTATGTCTTTTTTGAATGTTTGCTAAGTAATAAGGTTAGGAGGTCGTCTTCATAAATTTTATCAAACTGAAATTTTCAATACGAACATCTATTTTTGATATCGTATTTGGTTCTTCGGGACATTTTACCATAGGATAAACAACCAGAAGTCGTTCTGTTAAAAAGTTCCGAAATTATCTAAATTTAGTGTTTTGAGCTAGTTGTATTAAATTCCCTTTTAATAGTAGCAAAATAAACTGTAATGCTGGTCAGTTTTATGTAAAGAATTATATGATGGGATAACCTATAATCTTGGATCTGCATATTTAAAGTTTCTAGAAGCCAATTTCTGTTAACATTTTTATATGTTACAGTGTATATATTTTTTTTTCATTTATTGATTTCATAATTTATATACCGTATATCTCGGCGTATAACACGAAATTTAAAATATACAAAATCACTTCATTTTTCCGAGTGCGTGTTTTACTCCGAATATAAAATTATTGGTATAAAACCATAAGAAGAAAACATTCCAAATTTTTAGAGGTATATTTAAATGCATTTATATATTGATATAAACAAAAAAAAGTACAATATACATTTTCTAACAAACTGAATCTTCCTTATCAGATAACATGAAAAGTTCGCTGTACTCGTCCTCATTTGTATTTTCGTATATGTCGTCTTCTTCCCCACTATCGCTTTCATGTATTTTATCCCCACTGTATATTTCATCTAGACATAAATAGTCATCTTCAGTACCGTCAAGTTCATTTGATACTCTACATTTTTTAAATGATTTGACAATTAATTCCGGTTTGATTGCATTCCACGATGTTATAATCCATTCACACATTTGCATTAGTGCGCATGCCACATATTTCTTTCTTTAGTAAATGTTTTTCTCCTTCTAGCTTCCATGTGTTCCACTGCCACCTTCGATTATTCTTTTTTTTCCGTCTGTTCTATGGGATTTAAACATATCCCAAACTAAAAGATTTTCTGGTTTTCTTAAAGCTCCTGGATGATTTTCCCAAACATTTTTTATCCATAATTTTAACCCATTTTCATCCATCCAAGCTGGTATTTTTGGTTTGTTTTTGTGGAGATAACTTGATGTGTGTTATACAGCAGTATATGCGTGAAATAAAAATATTATTCTGAAATTAGTGTTGCGTGTTATACACCAGGACGTGTTATACACCAGGGCGTGTTATACGCCGGGATATACGGTATTTTCAAATTTATATTCGAGAAAAAATTGAATTGTAACCTATACAAATTTTAACCGAAACTAGTATATAACCCCCGTCAAAAATGACGGAATGTGAATGATATATCTTCAAAACAATATTTAAAAAAATATTTTTCTGACTTAAAAAAAAAAATTATGCCTCATGCATTTTGTTAATCAAAAAGTATTATTCTTTGATTTTTGATGATTAGAACAAAGAAATTATGTACTCGAGAGTTTAGTAACCAGCGCTTAAACGCGCTATTTCCAGCTACACATTCTATGACGAAAATGCTTGTTTATGTTCCCTCTACATTAAAAATTTGGTGTTTAGCGAGACTTTTTTGTTTCGCTACAAACTATGTTAAAATTCATAATTTTAACTGCAAGATATATAAAACATGTTGTACCGATAAGAAATATTCATTTTATTTGCAATGTCTTTAAATCTGATAAAATGCATTAAAAAATGTACGATTACAACAGAAAGTTTCTTTGTTTATATTAATTGCTGTTAGATGACGCCAAAAGAATTAGCAAGAAACATAAGCTCCTGATTTATTGAGAATTAAAACGGCCTACAGAGGCGCTACTCGCAGCCTTCGGTACAGAAAATATTGTCGATTTATTTTCCCTTTAACTAATGCTAAAGTGCCATTGAAATAATTCTTTATTGTAAATGCAGTTGAAAGTTTTAGCTATTCAAATTCGGACAATTTTTATTTTGTCATATAAGACAGAATATAAATGTCACAGGAAATCTGAAATTCTGCAAAAGAGTAATAATTCTGAACAAATAAAAAATACATAAAATGCAATGGTCTTGCACGGCACTTTCCTGAAGAGAAAGTTGTATCTTTTCTCCACCAGATGGCGATGGTTATCCGTTATTTTTAATTTAAAACTTGTTGTTGTTGTTGATTTGGCCCTTAAATTTAAAACTTAATTGGATAGTTTTTGAATGTTTTAAACAAAGTTAACATATTTAAAGGTTTTAATATACTTTTACAAATATTTTAAGAGCAGCGTCCGCGTTAACCTGTATTTTTTTTAATGAAGCGGTCAAAAAGTCAGTCATTTCTTTGTAGATTTGCTGGAATTTGAATCTGAATGGCAACAGTATCGTTTGTTTAGATCTGATTTCTATGTTTATAATAGCTTAATTTTAATTTGAACTAAACTTATTATAAATGGATACGATATACATGTTTTATGTGAAAATATGCTGAACAGGCATAATTTCAAGTAGAATAAATTATCATTTAGCTGCCATATGTTAGTATATATGCTAACATATGTTTTTCATTAAGCCTAACATGGCGTTTAGCTACGGTCAATTCGAAGACCAGAGTGGTTCGAACCGGCATGGTTTACACTTTCCTGTACTTGGATTTTATTATAAGTAGATAGAAGTTTTCTAGAAGTGTTAAATATTTGAATTCAAAATTACAGCTACCAAGTAATATGAAACATACTTTTTTCAAATTATGAACATTAATATTTTGGTTTTAATTATGACATTATATTACGGAATGGATGAAATTAGAACTGCAAGTTTAACAGGGTTGAGTGACCTTTATAAAAACTACATTCGCTTAAATTTTGCGATTTTACTGGAAATTCGAATATAAATAACTAAAACTTGTACAGAAAATTCTTACTGATCCATTGTCGGATTATTAAATCGTTTTAAGAAATGGATCGACGGGTATTTACTATATTGTTATTGATTATAGTTATTTTATTCGATATTCTAGAGCGGAGAACTCACGAGAAAAATATAAATGTTAATTTTGTTTAATTAAAAGCTTTGCGGAAAAAATAATAATATGTTTTGTGTTTTATAACTTTGAAAAGCAGGTTGAAGAGCTAAATGTCCTGTTGGATCATTTGAAAAAATTTCTTTTTTTACAGCAGTAATGTAGTTGTCTAATATATAAAAATGAAAATTTGTCTGTCTGTAATTCTATACAAATCCACAATTTGGAAGCCAGAATTGGGAAATGTTACGTACATGTGTATTAAAACACGGCCGCGGCAACTAAAGTAATCCGGAATTGGAATAACCTATAGTTAATTTTTAATTAATAAAAAACACCAATTTAACAGCAATTTCCAATCAAATTTAAACATTTTTCGTTATAGCTGCTGCCAACAATTAAACATCCACAATAAAATTCTTACCACGACAATTACTTTTCTATTGCAAGATTTCCACGTGAAAAAATGAAATAAATGGTTTGACGAATTTGGAAAAAAAGGGACTATTTCATCATAACTTTTCTACTGCAAGATTTCCACGTGAAAAATGAAAATAAAATAAATAGTTTGACGAATAAAAAACAAAAGGGAATGTTACGTCATATTTTTTGGTTTTATGATTTCCAAGTGAAAAACTATAATTAACTAATTTGACAAATTAAAAAAATGGAATATTCCGTCATACTGGAAATATAAATGACTCGTTGAATATATAACGGCATATAAGTGTGAAAAAATGTATTGAAACATAATAAAAATTCGATTGTGGAAATATTGGCGTATTACATTATTGCTCCAATGATGAATTGAAATAAGTTCATTTATAGCTGTATTATTTTGCGTCTGTTATATAAATTTATACATTTTTATATTGAGTTTTCATTTGATTCATGTGTACAACACTTTGACTGTTTTTTTTTATGTTGTATGTTAAGTTTTGAAATTGGGTTTTCAAAACAAACATTCTTAAAATTCCGGTTAACGCCGGGTACTTTAGTTAGCAAATTAATGAATGTTGACAGATAACAGCAATTTTGACCCTAGATTAATTTGCGATTTGTTTCTAAAACTTTGTATTCGATTTAGCTATTCGACTGTTGTGAAAAAAAAGAGAAAAGAGGAAATTGTGAGAATAATCAAATATTTACAAGCACAATTTTAATTAAAATTTAACAGAAAAAATATAACGACAAAATTATATTTCTTTCACTACAGATTTATCTTTTCAGAAATTTGTAATGAACTTTTAGATATTTCAGTATGTAGTTTTTATTTTTAGAAATCTATAACGATGATAGAAACGACTGTCTCTATAGCTTTTGCTTTTATCGCTCTTACATCACTTATCGAATAATTTAAACTTTTAAATCACCAAATAGGAGCAAGTGTACTTTCGAATGAAATTTTTTTGAAAGCTGTAGTAGCTCAATTTAGTGATTTATCAAATAATTTGTAAGCATTGTAATGCCATTAAATTATGGCCAGAGAGCGTTGGGATCATGGTTCCTCGCGCACGGAATAAATTTCATACTACGCAGTTATGAGTTAGCCATGGTGCTTACCGGGTCACATCCGTTGGCCGGAAAATTGAATTCACCCAACCTGGGTGTTATTGATATTTATATATTTGAAACTTCTGTTTGTTATTGGCGTCGTGTCGTCTATGTATATATATTTATGTTTGTGATGTCAACAATAAAAGTTGTTTGTGCTTTTCAAGAAATCTCTTCAAATTTCTGTTAAAGTCTGCCATCTCCGTTACAATGGCGCCCAACTGCCATCTCCGTTAAAGCATACATTTTTTTTTAAATCAATATCAATAATGAACGTTTGATTTATAATTTATCTGGTGCTAATATTATCAGAATTCACAATTGATTGCCCCGAACAAATAAAAAAAAAGGAAACAGATTAATACCTAGGGTGTGTCCCAACGAAATAAAACCACCGTAATTCTGTGCCGTAACTAGACACGAAACAAACAAGTAAGAACTAAACAAATATTTTAAGAAAGTCTATATACAAATACATATTTACAAGGAGTAACTTACTCCCTGCCACACCTGGGTAGGAGAAAATGATGAATGTGTAAAAAAAGAGGGGAAAAAGTGTCCCTCCGATATAAATCCACTGCCAATATTGGTATTTATTGGTAACTACCGACATTCGGCCTGCTGCAGTTCAACATGTTTATGACGTGAGGAAGCTGTCAAATACATGTTCTATGCCAGACTTTAGAAGGCTGTATTTTCTATTTCTCTTGCAGTATGGCAATGGGAAAGAAAACCCATCTATCTATGTTCGAGAAAGTACAAATAACAGCTTTTAAGGAACAAGGTCTTTCACATAGACCAATATCTAAGCAAATCAAACGTTCTAACACCGTAATAGACAATTTTTTAAATCAGGGCAATGCATACGGGTATAAAAAAAAAGGTGATACGTGCAGAAAAATGACTTCCAGCCAGGAAAGAGAAGTTTTGCTTCGTCTTTCACGAGGTGGTATTTCCCTAAAACAGTTGGGCAAAGAGGATAACATCCATGTGACAAAATCAACCCTCTTACGAATTGAAAAACGTACAAGCATCTTGCGACATAAGAAAAGGAAAAAGCCGTCCATATTGAAAGCCATGCACATGCAAAGGTGAGTCGATTGGGTCAAATATCAATAGACCTGGAAGGACCAGTGGCATAGTGTCAGCTGAGAAAAAATTAATTTGGATGGGCCAGGCGGCTTTGAATTCTATTGGTATGACATGAGGAAACAATACGAAATTTTCTCCAAACGACAGCAAGGTGGAGGCTCATTAATGGTGTGGGGAAGCTTCGGCTATGTAGGTAAACATAACCTGGCTTTTCTCTTAAGCTGCATGAAGGCTACAGTTTACCAAGAAATGCTAAAAAACCATTTACTGCCATTTTCATAGAGAATTGGACGATTAAGTTGGATTTTCCAGTAGGACAAGACCTTCAACCACGTTGCAAAATACTCCTGGGAATGGTTTTTGGATAATTGGATGCATGTCATGGGATAGCCTGCTCTTTTTCCCTGATCTCAATCCCCAAGAAAATGTGTGAGATATCCTCAGTAGAGCTGTATATGCCAATGGCAGACAGTTTCAGTCAGTGGCAAAATTGAAGGTCGTCAGCATTGAAGCGTGGAAGAATATTCATTCTGCTGTCCTCCTAGGATTGGTAAATGGCATGCCACACCGTATATTCCAAGTCATGTATAATCATGGCGATATATTTTCTATTAACAGTAGTGGCTTTGTTTGGCCGGGGCACTTTTCTCCCCTCTTTTTTTACAAATTCATTTTTTTTCCTGCCCAGGAAAGGCTGGGAGTGAGTTACTCCTTGTAAATATGTTCTTGTATATAGACTTTCTTAATATACAGTAAACTCTCGCTACTATGATATCCGATACAACAATAACTCCCTCTACTACAATAATATTTCGTGGTCCCGACGAATTCGCATATAAACTAATGTTAACCTCCCCTCAATATTGCGATATTTTCTAGAATAATGAACCTCTGTAAAACGATTTTTCTTTTCAAATTTCAAAAAAAAATTATCATTTTTTGCCATTTTTTCCCGTCTATTTTAAAAACAGAAGACTCACTGTTGATTTTCAACTTATCCGTTTAATGTAAGAATGACTATTGTTCAGATTTCAAACTTTCGGAACTGGTTCCGAAAGTGAAACTAACATTATAAAAAAAAATCTACAACCAAAATCAAAAGAGTAAACAATAACTTGGTTAGGAATCAACGTCAGCTATCTCAAACAGAAAAAATCATTAAAAAATATTAAAATGCAAGCGAGAAATTTGAAAAGAACGCTCTCGTAGTTTTAAAATTAGGTTGCGAGTTTCTTCACGCGACTAGTGTAGATAATCTGATTCATATCACTGTGACTTTAAACGTCTCATTTGTCTACAACTACCGTGAAATTTGTGAAAATTGAATCTGCCTATAACGGAATTCTGTCTCAAAGAAAATTGTTGCTAATTAATTTCTTCTAAATATAGATTTTTTTAAGTGGTATATATCTTAAAATTAATAAAAAACCTTATTAAATGCCCACAATATCTAGACCCTCGATATAGCAATAAACCCCTCTGCAACAATATATTTATTTGGTCCCTAAAATATTGTTGTAACTAGGTTTTACTGTATTTGCTTATTGGTTTGTTTCGTGTCCAAATACAGCACATAATTACAGTGGCTTTTACGGTGAGACACACCTTATGTGAGATTAGCAAGGTACATTACTTTACGCTGAATTAAAATATGCCAATGAAAAGAAAGATTTATCATTGATGTTAAAATAAAACTAATATCATGTTAAGTTTTATTGGTTAATTGTTTCTTCAATGTGCTGCGCACAGTGAAGTAGGAAACATTTAGGAAAAAAAATTTCTTACTTTCTGTTAAATTTTAATCAAAATTGCGGCTATAAATATTTGTACCTCGCTAATCTCACCTTGTTATTAATCTGCTTCCTTTCTTTTTTATTTGCTCTGGGCAATCCATTGCCAATTGGGATAATAACACCACCAGTTAAATTATTGTATCAATGAAACGTTCATTATTTAGATTGACTTAAAAAAAATGCGAGCCTCACCAGCGGCCGAGAGGTTCTGCTCTAGATGGAAGGTGCTGGGTTCGAATCCAATCCCGCACGCCGCCCTAATCATTCGGAGTTTTCCGTGGTTTTCTTTGAACCTTGGATTTCCTGGCATAAATACGAGTTAGGTTCCCTTAGAAAGACCCCCACGGAGGGCACGCCCACCCTTCCGGTCTATATCCCAAGTGTAGATAATTGGCCGTCATAAAACAACACCAACATTAAAAAAAATGCATGCTTGGAAGTTATTTGATATGTCATTAAGTTGAGCTACAGCTTTAAAAAAACAGGCATATTTGAATCCGATTTAATTGAAATTCTCCACTTTTATCTGCAAGTAGAGTTCTTTTCCTACTCCAACGTAATTTGAAGTTTACACTACTGTTTCAGCATTAAAACATTTCCAGGTACCAATTCAGCATTTAATCACATATGCCTGTAAAAACATTTTCACCCTGAATGGAGTTCTTAGGAAGATAATTCAAAGTAAAGTTTCTCAAACGCAGGAACTGACCAGTTGAACTCAATGGCTCGGACAGCTAAATGACAACAATAATGGACAAGCAACTGTTTTAATATTATAAGCTATAATCAATAAAAATATTGTTTATTGATAAAAAAAAATCTTTTAAAATTCGATAGTGTAGACAGAAAAATTTCTGAAAATCTGAATGTTGGAATTTCACAGTTTATGGAAGTCAGTTTTAAATTCAAATTTAAAAGAAGAAGGAAAAAATATTCTTAATATTTTTTTTAAGCTTCAACTTGAAGTAAACTAAGAAGCTTCATGGCTTAGAATTGTCCCATTTTTTTCATAATTATTTTAATACATAGATTGGTTAAAATTTTCCTCAGGCCTGACATAATAAAATAACTTAGATGGTAAAATGAATTGTTTTATCAAATGGAACCATGCATTTTATTCTTAAAATGTATATATTTTTCTATGAAATCATGAAATTGAAGTTAATTTTATTACAGAAGTTCGCATGTTAGAAGGTAAATACTCGGATTTTTTTTTTAATAATGAGGTCATTTAGACATTTTAAAATTGCAGTGTATTACTACACTGTAAAAAAAACAAAGGGACCGAAATACGGAAATTGTACTGGCAATCGAGACGCTAGTACTATTTCCGTATTTCAACGGAAAATTTCCCCCGTACATTACAGAAGAATGTTCGTTTTTCAGGAATTAATGGGGAAATTTTTACGTTAAAATACGGAAATAGTATTGGCATCTCGATTGCCAGTACAATTTCCGTATTTTAGCCCGCTTTTTACAGTGTACACTGGGGGTGCAAAATGATAGGAAAATAATTTAATTGACTAAATAATAAAGATAATTTTATTAATCTATATAAAAACCATATAAAGCGATTTTGTCAAACTAAATGTGCAATACAAACATAAGAAAAACATTAAGATAATCTGTATTATTACAATATAATCAATTACATATTCACTGTATATAACTATAGGAGCAAAATGATAAAAACGGAATAGATTTTCTAAATTACAGAATTTTTAAATTTCAGTTGCGCTTCCTTTACATTTAATAATTTCAATGCACCACTATGGCATAAATTTGTAATGTTTCGAACTTGTAGAGTTGACAAAACATGCCACGCATTACAAATAGTAGAATTTACTCCTTCTTTTGGGTTAAACTGAATTATTTGACAATTTTTTCGATAGATATCTCACACTATAATACCCGAAACGTTCTCCATGAGATTTAGAGCAGAACTATTTACCGGCTAATAATGTGTGGCAACGATTTTCAAACTACATATTTATTAAATTAATATACATACGTCTTTTGTATATATTTTTAGTTTTTAATTAAATGTTTTTATATATTTTTCTTTAATTTAAGTGTATTCCAGTCTGTCAAATGTATGTATATTAATTTAAAGATTTTAATTCAGACATTAAAATGTTTGTGTATCTTAAAAAAATTACATATTTATTTTTTTACAGAGTGAATTGACTTCATTGCATTGCCTTATTTAAAAATATAATTAAGACTCGTAATTTTTTTTACCTTGGTTTAATAAAAAGTGTTGCTGTTGTTTATGAAAGCCGATTATCTACACAAGGGATATAGGCCGGAGGGCGGGGATTGGAGTCTTTCCAAGGAATCCTAATCCGCATTTACCCAAGATTCGAACAAAACAATGGAAAACTCCGAACGATTAGGCATACGAGCACGATAGGTTTCGAACCCAGCACCTCCCGTCTAACAGCAGAACCTCTAAGCCACTGGTGGGGCGGTTTAACAAAAGGCGTTGTAACAAGTATGTCTATTTTATCAACTTTCCAAAAAGTAATTCTACGCATACCTCCTGAGGAAAAATAGGCCCAAGCTAATAAAAGGAGTACTCACCTTTATGATTCTTAGAATATATATCCTTTTCTTTTCAACGGCCATGTCAGCATTAAGGGCTACAGTTTGTGCATCGAAATTAAACTCCGCTTCATCAATGAAATGAATTAAAAAAAATTCGTTTGTTGCTTTAGATGAAACTGAATGCGGGATTTTTTATGGGCAGATGTTAAATGTGGACACAGACGTGGATTTAAATTTTTAAGGATTCCCAACTCTTTAATTGCTCTTTTGCATAATCCGGCTTCTGGCTTCCGATTTTCTTTGCTGTCATTCTTTTGCTTGAAGCTGTGCGAATAATCAAATTTCCTGTTAATTTCAAAAGCATTCTCAGTCTTCCTTTAGATTTTGAAATATTCTAAGTAATCTGATTAATATAGAAAACAAAAAATGACAGATTTCCATTTGATAGTTTTCAGTTTTATGAATGGATTATGTCATTATAAACTAGAATTTGGCCTGCTTTAGAGTAGTGTTTCGAACTGAATGAATGCGAGCAAAATATATTTTATACACTATTATACATAATATACAAAAATATCCATCAATCGCAAACAAAGATTTCGAAAAATTTTAAGCATTCTTATCATTTTTCACCATCATAAATTAAACAAAATACATATTTTGAAATAGATTAAAAAATATATACATGTACAAATTTCATTAACGATCGCTTTAATATAAATACGAATATCATGCATAAAATTTTAACGGAAAGATTCCCGAATTTGCATAACAAAAGCGAACTGATTTCATTATTTTTTCTGTGTTTCCTATCATTCTGCACATCGCCTTATAATGCGAGAAAAGTCACAATTTTTTTAAATGGAATTTTTGTAAATTTCACCATACATGCCCTTATATAATCTCTTCCGCAGCTGATAACGTAACAGAGGGAGCTCAGAAAGAGCAAAACAAAGATTTTAAAAGATATCGAGAACCCAGTTCACGAAACGCGTTAGGAAAACCATAAACAGAAATGATATATTAATGCTTTTGATAAGTTATGATCAATTAGTCAAAATCAAAAAATAAATAACTGCAATACGAAATTCAGTATTTTACAACAAAAGGTGCTGGGAACCCCTGCTGCCAAGACAGTTGCTATAAAATTTACAAGTTGATGTCTTTAAAAGAGCTGTAAAATTTGTCAAATCTGGATAAAGTCGTGTTGTTATTGGCTGCATGGTGCAGTGCACGTGACGGACAAAATTCGATTTTTACTTCAATTGTTGCTTGAATTCGATTTCACAGCATCGGTACTTGAAATAATACAACAGAAAGTGCAGCAAAAAATACAATTTTTTTTATAGTTTCGACAAATAAGTTTAAGTAGTTACCGAAAGCATAGTCAAAACATTTATTAAAATACCAGATTCTAATGAAAGGAAAAATGGTACAGACAGTGGTAACGACACCAGTGATATCATTGCATTATTAAACGTTATTCATCTGGAAATATTTGTAATGCCATTACGTCATCATCTGCATAATTTTCTCCATCACTGTTGTATTTCTGCCACGTCATCATCTGCATCATTCTGTCCTTCACTGTTGCATTTATGTTATCGATAACAGAAAAGCAGAGAGAATAATGCAGACGATGACGTGATGGCATTATAATTATTGTAAAATGAATAACATTCAATAATATAAAATCTATAAATCTAACTAAATAATGTTTTGTTATTGGATTTTTTTTGCCTATGCATGATTTTATTAATGTTTTAACATATTCATCATTATTTTAAAACCACTTTCCTAATATTTATGAATTGATGTCCAATTTTGTAATCTGTTGCCCCACTGTGCGGTGGCATTGAACACAAAAAGCAACTTAAAATTAAAAAATATCTGTAACTCTCTATGTTTCTAACGCTGCTGAGCTACAGGGGTGAAGAATTTATTAAACTAAAAAATGATGTTTTGAAGATTTTGCAACCCCTACTCAATTTCAACTACATGTTCTTATGACTGTACGAATCCTAATGCATTACAGTATCTTCCTCTCTTTTTTTAATACAGCATAATAATAGTTTTTTTCATAAAAATTAAATAATAAAAGTAATTTAATACTTCTTTACATCTATATTTTTGTCGTTGTGAATATTCTGTTTAATTATTCTTTATTATTACTATTCTTTGCTTTATTCTTTACAAATATTATATTTGTAGTTCTTATAATAAATGAAAGAATCATTTATGAATTATCCATCTGATATCTTCTGATGAAAAGTTCCTTTGAAATTGATATTCGCAAAAGAATAGCTATGGAATGATAAATTGGTCTTTTGAAAGAGATCGTATTTTCTGTGGCATTTTTGGATTGTTTCTATCTATGATATTTCGAATACATTTAATATCATACATACAAAAATATCACTTGTAAATAGTAATTATATCAATAGTTATTTTTATTTCAAATATTCAGCTGAATTTTTTATGTATTAAGTATGTGTATTGCATGCCTCTTGTATTGCTATTTCAAAAATGAAATATTTGGTTTATTTAATCGCAGAATTTTTGCGTTAAAAAAGCGCGAATATTTCTATTCGGAAATAATAGCACTCAAAATATGAGAGACATGGCAGGTTTGAAAATGGCTGAAGAGTTAACTGACTCAAGCGGATTTCTTTTTTTAATTGTTTCTATGTGAAAGCTATTTTCATCGATTAAACTGTATATATTGTATCAGTCTAGGGCAGCGGCTCTCAAACGTTATTGTTTCCGGACTCGCCCATAAGAGCCATTCATTTTCGTGATCCACCTAATACGTTGCTATAAACCTTTGGTACTTTTCCGTTATACGGACACCATGCCAAAATGTATGCTAATGCGCCAATTTATTTCAACTCTGATCGTGAAAAGGATTTTTTTATTACTTTATTGTATTATTATATATTTATTACTTTATAGTATTATTGTATTTATTTAATTACTTTATTGTATAACAGCTATTTGTTCACCTATTTTAAGTATATATTTGTGATTTAATAAAATAGTTCGTAAAAGTCCGTAATTTTTAAATGTTATATTTTTTAAATGCTCACTTGACTATCGACAATGTTTTTTCTTTTATTTTTCAAATGTTTCAATTCACGTGATTTTCATTTTGCGACAACTATTACGCTTGGGGGCAATGGTGTCCGTATAACGGAAAAGTACCAAGCCTTTTGTATATAATATATCCTAGGGAAAAGAAAGAACTACGATACAAAGCATATTCTTGACATAAGTAGAAGAGACGTACTAATGAGAAAATAAAGAGTTATCGAAAACTACGTAAAGGAGACACATATATTAGCCCCCGATATGCTATATCTTTCTCCCAGCAAATAAAGTGTCGTCTCAAAAAAATAACGTTCCGTTATATAAGGCAGCCGTAAAACAAAGCAGATGTATCATTGTACTGCTAAATCCTCTTCTGCAATTTATTAAACTTCTAAGCATCACACATTTTCGACTTTTATATCGTCGTATTGGGAAAAAAAGTACTTTTTAATGCAATTTGTTTGAAAATCGCATCTCAATTTATTTTTGAGATATTATTTATATTTTAAGTTTTTAGTGCTATTTGTTAAATTTTGGCGACTCAAGTACTCCATTTCTGTAGAAGGTAACGGAAAAAATAGTTGGAAAATAGTAGTTATATATTTTTGTTGCAATTTTCCCATAACTAGTTAAAAAAAAAAGGTGCTATTTAAAAAATATATAAATGAATGATTTCTGATGAAACATGGAGCTATTATAAACTATATTTAATTTAATTATCTATATTACAAACAAATGAAGGTATACGAATCATTAGATAGCCGATTTTTTGCATCGAGTTTCTTGAGTGACATCTTTTTTTTTTTTTTTTTTTTTTTTTTTTTTTTATTCGTGTATTATTCAGCGATAGTGACATCATATGAATACTTTACTGTAGATCTTGTTAGAGACTGGATCGTAAATGAAGAATTCTTCAGAGGATGCGAATGACACGTCATTTTAAATCAAATAAAAGCGTGTGTTTTAAGTCTTAAAACTGGAATATGTTTTGTATTATCAATATTTATATACATATATATATATTTTTTTTTCATCGAGGGCGACACTAAATTCTGAAATTGCAGAATTCCTGTTTTCTAATTAATGAATGTTTAGATGAAACAGAGTTTAAAAGTCAATGTGATTTACGCCATAGTTTTACACCAATAGCAAAGTTTGTGTCAGGACTGAAACTTAACCACTCGCTACACAAAGTTTAATAATACACTGTCTTTTCCCAAAATTTTTCCATGCTTGCCTTTTCGTGACATTTTAATTTAAAGTTGCAGTGTATTGTTTCTATTATTCTATTAGAGCAGATGAAAATAATTATACATATTTGAAGATCTTAGCGACTGTTCTGCGACTCAACATTGGGTCACTATCCCGTAGTTCGGATACCTCTGTCATAAGCTATTTAATGCTCGTACGAATATTGATGCAAGTTTACGAAAAATTTAATTATACTTGTTTAAGAAAACGGTGGACATAATTTTTTTTTTCATCATACAGATATGAAACTTTGTGTAAATATACATTTCACCATATGTATGTAGAACACCTTAAAAGAAATTCCCTGTCTTATTATAATTTAAAGATTAAAAAAATTAAAATTTTAAACCGAAATTTTAAAATGCTCCTTGCGCCATATATATTTAGATATTTCCTCGATTTCGCATTTTAATCACTTAAAACTCTATTACAAACAAATCTGTGCATCGATTTTTTAATCTCTTGAATAGTTAATTTTTAGAGATTTTTTTCTGAATTTGATATCAATTTTCATGTACATTTTGCCTTTTAATAAGTTATAATTCAAATTTTATTATCTTAATGAAGTCAAATTTTAAAATGCATGCACAGTTTCTTTATAAGCAATATCAGTAATCTCCCTTATCAATTTCATGAATTTTAATCGAAAATTATGATGCATGGAGCATTTCAATATTCTAAAAATGTCGAAAAATCAGTTTTGAGTAAAACAGATTTAACTTTTAAATGCGCGATTTTTTATTTTGTTTCGAAAAAAATATATATGATTCTCGGAAAGGTTTATAACACAGGAAAAATAATGAAACAAAAAATCAGAGATACGTTTTTCATATAATACTTTCAATCTTTTCTTCTGTTGCACATCTGCAATATAAGTAAAAACTACTGTCGTGGGGCTGTTTTACCCTAAAATATTGCAAGTCAGTAAATATTTTAAAAAGTATGTATCCAAATACCTTGTTTTATATAATTATTTATTTTATAAAATTTAACATTAACCCTTTAATTCCCATGACAGAATGCGTTCTAGAAATTACGTAGTTCGGAGAATCTGACTTTACACCAGAAAGTTTCAATGGTTAATTTCGCTGTATTTGAAAAACGGAATGTATGTTATTAATTAAAGCAAATATTGCTATTTTAATTTTCTGGTGTAAATTAGGTATATAGGAATAAAAGAAGTCATTCTGGCCAGTGCCGGGAGGAAGAGGTAGCTTTCATGTTCCTTATTTTTAAAAAGCAAGCTTATATTATTCAAACACACGAAGCTTAATTTAGTGGAAACCGATTATAGGAGATTCAATAATAATTTCTATCAATACTAAATCATTATGAATGAGAATTTCGCGAAATTATCCAGCTTTATCCGCGCTGCTTTTATTTAAAGTAACTTATATTTGGTTGCCAAATTCGGCGATATCTTGAAGTGCCTGCATATTAAGACAACATGGTGGATGAGGCTAACGAGTGAACTTGGTCGAGACCTTAGTAATTCCTGTGCACATGCTCACTCACATCGGAATCGGTTGATATATACAAGTGCTGTCGCAGGCAAAAAATCAGATTTTTCAAAATGTCACCTACATTAGAAATTGAAACTGTTATATCTGAGCCATTTTTTAAGCTAAAGACAAAACAAAAATGCTCCGGAATCCTCATACTATGGTCAAATACTTAAGAAAGAAACCTTTGTCAATTTCTAATTTTTTTGCACCTCACTTTAAATATAATTTTTTATTTAATTTAATGACCTCCATTTTGAAACAAGATGGCTGATGAAGCTGGCCAGCGAACTTGGCCGAGACATTACGATATAATATCAACATGCCTTCTTACATCGAAATAGGTTAATGAATACGCGTGTTAACACGTAACAAATATCAGACCGTTTCAAAATGTCAGGCATGCTAAAAATTCAAAGTGCTATAATTCAACCATTTTTTAAGATATACGAAACAAAAAGTGCTCCAGAATCTTTGTATCAAGGTCAAACACATAAAAAAATCGTTTTCATTTTTCAATTTTTTGATAACTCATTTAAAATTTAAAATTTAATTTTTTTTAAATGGCAGCCCTTTTGAAACAAGATGGCGAATGAAGCTGGTCGAGACATTGGTATGTACTATGTACACACCAAATTACATCCATATCGGTTCATAAATACGCCTGTTATCGCGTGAAAAATATCAGGTCGTTTCAAAATGTCAGCCACAATAGAAATTCAAAATGCTATAACTCAGCCAATTTTTTAGATATAGACGAAATAAAAACTGTTCCTGAATCTTTGTATTAAGGTCAAACACATACAAAAAAATCTTTTTCATTTTCTAAATTTTTGGTACCTCATTTTAAATTTTTAATTAAAAAAAATTAAATGGCCGCCATTTTGAAACAAGATGGCGGATGAAGCTGGCCAACGAACTCGGTTGAGATAATGGTACGTATTATGTATACACAAAGATACATCCAAATCGGTTCATAAATACGCCTGTTATCACGTGACAAAAATCGGGTCATTTCAAATTGTTAGCCACGCTAGAAATTCAAAGTGCTATAACTCCTCCATTTTTTAAGATATAGACGAAACAAAAAATGCTCCGGAATCTTTGTATAAAGGTCAAACACATAAAAAATATATATATTTCAAATTTCAATTTCTTGGTACCACATTTCAAATTTAATTTTTTTTTACAAAATTTAAATGGCCGCCATTTTGAAACAAGATGGCGGATGAAGTTGTCCAACGAACTCGGTCAAGATATTTGTACGTATTATGTATACACCAAGGTACATCCAAATCTATTCATAAATACGTCTGTTACCGCGTGACAAAAATCAGGTCGTTTCAAAATGTCAGCCAAGCTAGAAATTCAAAGTGCTATAACTCAGCCATTTTTTAAGATATAGACGAAACAAAAAATGCTCCGGAATCTTTGTATCAAGGTCAAACAGATAAGAAAAAATATTTTTTAATTTTCAATTTTTTGGTACGACATTTCAAATTTTAATGTTTAAAAAAAAATTAAATGGCCGCCATTTTGAAACTTGATGGCGGATGAAGCTGGCCAACGAACTCGGTCGAGGCATTGGTATGCACTATGTATACACGAAGTTACATCCAAATCGGTTCATAAATACGAAAGTTACAGTTTGACAAAGATCAGATATATATATATATATGGATATATATATATGGATATAAATATATATATATATATATATATATATATCAACTTTTGGACGGAGGGTGGTTTCGGGGTCTGGGGGTCATGATCGATGAAAATATACCAAATTTTTTTTAAATCGTTTTCCTCCGAACGGCTGCAATAGGTAGCTTTTTGTAATGAAAGCTACCTAAAACACCATTAAATTCAAAACACTGTGCTTTACATATATGCAAAGCTTCGCATTAAAGGGTTCGTTAAAGTATATTAAAGGGCTTAAAAATTGTTTGTGTACAAAATTCAAACGCTTGTAACTTTCCGAATAATAATCGCATTTGCATGCGGTATTTTACAAATGGTTCAGAAAAACAGGAGAATAATAATGTGCACAAAAATAATTTTCGAATTTTTGGTGGCTTTCCACTTAAATAAAGGTCTACGGTTCCCTTAAGGTGGAAATTTAAGCATACATGACAATAATCATTCTATTTCAGAAGAATCATTGAAATCATAGCATAGTAATAACCAGTGTTCTCATTGCCGCTCGCCTTTTCGCCAAATCGCGACAAAAATCTTCATTTGGCGAGTAAACCAACAGTCAAATTCGCCAAATTGCGAGTGCTCAGTTTGTGTGTTTGTGTATGTGGTGTGCCAATACAGTCGAGATTCTTAGACGCGTTACTGAACGATTGATGTCGCTTGACATGTTCAGTCGCACCGTGCCATTTACATTGCTCTATATATAGGGATTCTGACTCAATACCAATTTAGTATAACAACAGGCAAAGACACAGAAAGGATTATGCGATAGGTATTCCTCTATTGTCAGTTAATCACTATCTATGCTTCAGCGTCGCGGCAGTGAAAACGTAAACAAAATTACTCGCATTAAGCGCTAAATAGAGAAATTTTTTGCTGGAATGCGGTTTTGAAATTAGCCATTTACCATACTATTTATTAAATGTATTTCAAGTGTCATTGGCCGGTGAAATTTTTTCAGTCGGTTAAGAATCGAAATCTCATAGACATGTTTAGTGTATATTTTCACAACGGTAAATCAAAGATTACTGTATTTAATTTTTATTGAGACAGCTAAAAGAATGTCGAAACATTTACACATTTAGAATGTACTTATTTTTAATAGTTTCGGTTGCGGATACTCGAATTTCTATTATGTAAGCAATTACAAAAACTTAGGTTATTTTAGAACATATTGAAAAAAAAGGATACAATAAATGATTAAAGTGTTTCAAGCCGAATTTATTTTGCTAACATTTTGTTTATTTGGCTACTGTTTTTTATTTCTTATTTGCCAAATCGCTAACGTTGGTCAAAAGCCAGCGAGAACACTGGTAATAACTGAAACCAGAACTTTTCAGTTAACAACATAGCAAGAAAATAAAACAGAATTGTTATTCTAGCTAATCCTGCAGCGCATATAACAATATATTTTAAATTTAGGAATCACAATGCTGAAATGAACAACTGTCACATAAACAGCGTAATCAACTTTCTTAGCAAATTTAAAAAGACATATCAATTACTTAAAATTCATGTAATCTTTTGTACTTCCTGCGCACGTTAGTAGAATACATTTCCTTTTAATGATGCTTACGTAAAAATAAAAAAAAGAAATGCATGCCATTAAAGAACTTTTTTAGTTAACAACATAGCAAGAAAATAAAACAGATTTGTTATGCTAGCTCATCCCGCAGCGAACATGTTATACAGGGTGTCCGGTCTCAACTGTGTCAAATGGCTAATTCCTAAACCATAGACGTATAGTTCCAATTACAAAAATGTTTAAAATCAGGTAAAGAAATATTTTAAAAGCGATTTGGGTCAATAGAAACATTTCTTAAAAAATTACGAAATTTAAATTTTTATACGGTCCCCCGGTCCTATAAGTTATATTTAGTAATTTTTTTCTTTTACACTGACAAGTAATACACAAAAAGTCCTGTTATTCTACGATTAAAATTGACCGAGTAATAGCTGTTTAAAGTTGGAGCATATATTTTGCTGCAAGTTGTGTGTGTGTGTGTGTGTGTGGGGGGGGGGGGTCATTCACAAATGAAGTTGAAATATAATTTCGTCGGATATATTAAAAAATGGTTGAGAGTAAATTTAACATTGCAGTATAAATTTTAAATCTTTAATCATTCTGACATATTAATGCAAAATATACAATTTGTAATAAACATTTCAGAAGAAAGAAAAGACAGAATTTTTGTTAAATAAAATGATGCTAAATTAACAGCCTCAATTCATTGCAAAATGATACGCATTTTAAAATATTATTAGATTACACTACCCTGAAAACGCTGGGTTATGTCATGTTTTTTATCTTTTGATAATTGATTCTTATGTATTCTGTACCGCTGAATCTGAAATTGACCTTCATTTTTAACCATCACATCAGGATTTTTCGCAAATTTCAAAGTTAAAAAGTTCAAAGTTAAAATTTAATCTCCTTCCTCATCTCATCGGACCACTCAGCGATTTAGCTGTAAGAATCCAAGGATAAGTAAAAATATCGAATAAATTATTGAATAAAATAAAATAAAACAAAAAAAGTTTTGCATATGTTTTATAGTATGAGATTTTCGCTATATTTTAACTTACATATTTACGATTTGCAAAAAAATTCTAACGTGATGGTTAAAAATAAAGGTCATTTTCAGATTCAGTGCTAAAAAGTACGTAAAAATCAATTATCAAAAGTTAAAAAACACAACCATCTCCTCTACGTTATAGTATCCGATTTTTGTTATTCTTTAAATTTGACAATTTATGATTTGCGAAATATCCTGACATGATGGTTAAAAATTAATGTAATTTTCGGATTCAGTGCTAAAAAATACGTAACAGTTAAAAAAAAAAAAAAACAAAAAAAACAATCGCAGTCTTGTATTACCTAATCTAAAACTTTTTCTTAAACTTTTTGGCGGTAATCTATCCGAAATTTTTTGTGTTATCCTGTAAAATAAGTATAAATGCTAACCACCCAAAATCATTATAATATTAGATTGTTACTGGATTTGCGCCAGTTTGTTAAAATGTAACCTCGATCGGATATTTAAAAGTGAGTTAAAGTTCGAGTACAAATTTTGAACTGAAAAAACATACATACGATCGTTGAAGTAACACAAAAACTTATAAAAATAACATAAATTTTGTTAAAAGAAATCATAAAAGAAACAGTCTCAAATCCTGACAAAATAAAACATATGTTATTTTAGCCAATCTGAAACTTAATAAATCTTAACTTAATCGTAATACTTGTACGATTTTTTTCAAAGCGCAGATACACATGAAATAAGATCTTCGAATACTTTAAGTACTTGGTATGTGTCCCCTCAAAGCCAAGCCGAACTCATTTGTTTTCAGAGCAGAAAAGTGGCATAAGTCATGCATTTTTAAAGTTTCATAACTCGCTCAATTTTAGTGTTATATGAATGGGACTTTTTTTGTCTTACTTGTCAATGTAATAGGAAAATTTTACTAAATATAACTTATAGGACCGGGGGACCGTATAAAAATTTAAATTTCGCAGTTTTTTAAGAAATATTTTTATTGACCCAAATCGCTTTTAAAATATTTCTTTACCTGATTTAAAACATTTTTGTAATTGGAACTATTAGCCTATGACTAACGATTTAAGAATTAGCCATTGGACACCGTTGAGACCGGACACCCTGTATTTTAAATTTAGGGATGACAATGCTGAAATGAACAACTGTCACATAAATAGCGATAATCAAGTTTCTTAGACAATTAAGATAGACATATCAATTACTTAAAAGTCATGTAATATTTTGTGCTTCCTATGCAAGTTAGTAGAATATATTTCCTTTTAATGATGTTTACGGAAAAATAAAGAAAAGAAATACATGCCATTAAATATTAAAAAAGCATGTAATTAATTGTAAAATTGTACAACATGAATTCTTGTTGAGACCATCATTATGAAGCATCTTTAGAGTTAATTACCTCCAGTATTTTTAAACATGCATTTTAGCAATTAGTTCAGACCTTTATTGGGAAGTGCGATCATTAATATAAAAAGAAGAAGACATAAGCAGGACGTGAAGCTCTTAATTTACATAACAGAAAACTTACATAATTTTTATCCAAATTTTCTAGCTTTGTTATCTTTTATTCATTTTTATTTAATTTTATTAATTTAATCACATGCTTTTAGTGTATTTTATTGTTCTTAGTTTGCAATAATTTTAGGAGAAAAAAAAAAGAGAGATTTTCTGTGTTTGATTATTATTCAATCAATGCATTTTAAATGTATGCTGAAAATGTCTAGCAATCCTTTGCTTTCGAATTTTTTAAATAAATGTAATTTCTTTTTTATATATTGGAAATCTTGAAGTACAAAAAAAAAAAAAAAAAAAAAAAAAAAAAAATCAGCACTGGAATGGGAGAATGAGGTATTTTAACTGTTCATCAGGCTAAAAAATGTGGTGTGTACCAAGATGTGAAATGGGAACCTTCTACTTTCAGTTTTTTTTTTAAATTGTTTTTTACCTAAATTCTTTCCGTAATATTCGAAATAATACTTATCTCGACCAAATTAAGGGAAAACGTAAGAAAATAATGTATAGAAACATTTAAAGGTATATATAAATATTTTACAGACATACATACAATAAATACAATAAACCCAACAGGAGTGAAAAATTAGCCAGAACCAGGAATCGAACCCGGGACCACAGTATACAAGACTATACTGCTCTAACCACTGAGATACTCAGGCCGATATCTGGGTCTGCAATTTCTCACTAATAAATTAACTAATAAAAACTAATAAATATTTTATTAGTGAGAAATTGCAGACCCAGATATCGGCCTGAGTAGCTCAGTGGTTAAGAGCAGCAGTATGGTATATAGTGGTACCGGGTTCGATTCCCGGCTTTGGCTAATTTTTCACTCCAGTTGGGTTTATTGTATTTATTGTATGTATGTCTGTAAAACATTTATATATACCTTTAACTGTTGAATGCAGGCGTTATTTATATGTGAATGTGTGTTTTAATATATATTGTAGTATGTGTGTTTATTATTATAGAAACATTGTTTACAATTCTCCTGCCTTCATACGCCCAATTCCAGTAGTTGACTCATTACTTCGTATTTATTAAACCGGCCATAACTCTTCTTCTAGTAACCGTAGGAATAAAATTAAAATAGATTTGGAATCGTAAAATATTGCTCTTTCAAAAAAAAAAAAAAAAAACCCTTAATGGCCATTTTTAGGTAGGCGGATGCCTTCATGAGTTTGAACAAATTTAAATACAGTTAATTAACAGCACTGCGCATTATTACAACCTCTATGCATTGCTTTTAACTGATGGCTTTGCATTTAGATTTTCTTTCTTTCTTTTTTAGGAGAGCCGATACGAGACAACAGAGCTCCTGTTTTATGAAACATATGGCCGTCATGCCGAAAATTGAGTTATTTAGAGTCAATTTACCTACAAAGATTGAAACTTTTAGATTCAAATTTAAAACATTAGTGGAATCAGCACATTTTTACTTGTTTAATTTGTAGAACAACTGATCGAATATTTGAAAATGATGACAAAGTTAATTGAATTTTATTTTTTATCTCAAAATGGGAAAGTTCGTAAATATACATTTTTAGCACTAAAACGTAAGTATTTGCCTAATTAAAAAAAAGGTCTTCGGAAACCACAAATTAAATTTTCTTTAACTGTCGCTTTCTTTTTTTGAGTGTCTTCAAATCTTATTCTGTTAAAATACAATGAGAACTTTTTCAAATATTTCCTTTTCAGGATTTTATGTAAATTAAATTCGTATTTAATCCCATATGCACACATCCTTTCAATCTATCTACTTTCGTTGGTTTTCAAAAAGAAAGATCAATATCGTTTGTTAATGCCACAAATGACGTATTAGTACATTTCACTAGAACCACTTGTATTATCACCAATACTTTCATTGACATTTTGACAGCTTAGTTCATTTATTTTTCTAAAATGTGCCATTAAAGATTTCCAATTAAAATTAGAATTCTTTCGGTTACTCTGTAAGATTTTACCTTTCTCGAATTTTCGTTTATCAAGTTACAATTGCATTTGCTTCACTTTATACACAGACTAATTTGAATAATAAAAGCACATTTTGTTTTGAAATTTGCAACACAACAATGTCAATAGTAAAAGTTATTTTGCATCTTATCATTAAAACGAAACAGTTTTCATATTTTAGTTGCACATACATCCCTCTATACTTTTAAAGATAAAGTTAGACAAATGTTACCAACCTCATTTCGGATACGTTCCACGTAAGCACTTTTAAACTCATGATGTCCCCACTCCTACTCTATATAATATATACATTTTATTATTTAGTTATTTTTTATTATTTTTATTATGAAGATATGTACCATTACACCATGCACAATTTAAATAACTAGATAAAATGTGATAAAATACACACTGCAAAATGATGTACTACGTTAAAAATATTTATATTACACAAGAATATACATAAATCAACGGTTCCAATCCTATTCTACTGTCTAATACAGTGCAAAGTTTAATAAGACAATCCATTGAAATCTTAATAGGGGGGGGGGGGGAGGTGAAGAAGTGTGGAACGATTATACGTCATATAGCGTTTCTGTAATTTGGTTGTTAGTAATAGTTTTTAGTAATAATTAAAAGTAATAGTTTTTACCAATAGATGACGTTTGCTGTCCGTTCACTCTTCAATTAACTTTGTGCTAATTAGTCACAGTTCATTCTTTGAATTCTCAAACTTAGTGAAGTCGAAAAACATTGTGATTATTTCTTACTTTAGATTCTGAAGACGGCCCAGAAGAGTGTTGAAACCTTTGATTTATGTATATTTTTGTGTAATATTAATATTTTTAACGTAGTACATCTTTTAGCAAAGTGTATTTTATCACATTTTAACTAGATATTTAAGCCAACTCTTATTGATATGGAGGAAGCCAAAAGAGCTTTAATCAAGAGAATTCCTTTTTCAACTTGTTAGTTTACTAAACAGAGTTTTTTTTTTTTTTTGTCTGAAATATGTTTTTAACATAACTTTACAAATGCAACGGACATATGCAATGCATCTTTCCTTTTGAATTTAAAAGAGGTTTGTTGTTCTTTGCCAACATACCTCAGTGTGAAACAAAAGTTCTATGTTGTGTCAATTTTTACTTTCTCGAAATTTCTTTAAGGGGGTCCGGGACACATAAATCTTCAAATTTTGCAAAAACATTTTATTTCATAAATCATTTTTCTGTTTTATCCTGCTTAAAACGACATTTAAATCATGTTTCTATCTGATTTTGAACAAAAAATATTATTTTTTTCGTTTTGGTTTGTTTTCAAAATCTAGCTTTCAAGCAATGGCTCATGGAAACGACTTCTTGTACAAATGCGTTTTTCTTCATGATAGGTTTTTTCACCATTTCTCATATTTAAATTCTTATAACTCAAGAACCGTTAGAGATACAGTGTTCAAATTTGGAAGATATATTTTTCAATTGTTTTACTTTAATTTTGATTCAGCATATTTAAAAAAAGTATTTACTTTTGAAAATATGATTTATTTTAAAAAGTTGCACCACTTTTTTTTTAATTTTTTCGTTAAATATTTTTAATTTTTTTATAAATTAATATTTTTTTAAATGCTGAATCAAAATTAAAACTTATATATTTCTGTTTATTTAAATGAAATAAAAATTGAAATTCTATAAATAATATTTCGAGTTATAATGACTTTAATTTTCCCTACTTTTTTAATAAATTTTAAATTTAAATTTAAAAAAATAATAATGAGAAGTTTTATCATGTGGTTTTGTTTACAAATGATAAGGTTAACCATTACAAAAAAATTCAGAATTTTAACTCAATAAATAAAAATTATTTTAAAATATGTCCCAGACCCCCTTAAGAGACTCTCACATTTTGCAAGAAATTTGAAAGCCCTGATGTATTTGATAATCCATTTCAGTATCTCATTTAGAATAGTTTCAAAAATTTTAGACACACCATCCGTACTTATAATATGTGATAAAAATTTACAGAGTTAAATTATTTCTTTTTTAAGCGATAATTGCAGATTTTTTCCTCATATAGGGTAAGCGTCATAAACAAATTGGAACTTTAAACTTCCCATCATATTACAAATAGAAATAATGCTGTAATAATATATTTACTGCATATAATCATAATACCTATCCCTTCCGTTTTAATATTGATATAAAAAAAAGGTCATGCTTGAATATATATCAGGCATGATCATTTGAAATGTGATATAACTCTCTCGTTGTTCTTTATTTTTATAGAAAAAACTTGGCTGAGAAATAAATATATATAAAGGCAGCAAAGGGTACGTTTAACCTGTAGGAACTTAAAACGTTAACCTTTCTCTATGAATAACACAGTACATAAGAAGCAAAACTGTATACTCATGTTTATCTGCTATGGGAGCTTTACTTCCTCTTGATTGCCAGTTGACCGCCCTGCATAAACTTAATTTTAAGATGTATATTTATATATTGTGTACTAGCAGGCTTCGCCCGCTACGCTGGTCGATTTCCCCAGGGAACCTTTAATCAAACGAAATAGATCGGTGAATTTCACCTTGTGTTTTAAAGCAATATGCACTTTTACTTGGAATGTCCTTTCTCATTGCTGAAAACGATACGAATGACATTGTGCTATTATATTTTCGACTGTGTCATAAAAAATTTGGGTTGTTAAGAACTAATTTTTTTATTTCACCATTTACAGTAGGATTTGGTAAATAATGATAGAATTATACGCGATATACTAAAACCATTCCTCAAAAATTATTACTAACAACGAAAGACCCGTAGAACTGTTAATGTTTAATAATCAGGCTGACCTCATTATAGAATTTTCTTCCATAATTCTAAAACTAAGCAAAGTAGAACTATATGTTATAGGCTAAAACATTTCCTGGAAAATACCCAACACTGCAAGCCCCATCAAAATCCAATCAGTAGAACTCAAGTTATAAGTAACCGGAACGAAATTCACATTTGTATTTTTATATAGAGAGTAGAGCGCGGAAAGTCCAATTAACTGGATCGATCAAGGCCCATACGTTTTTTTCCATCTTCTTCAAAATTTTTGAACTAAAATTTCTTTACTAAAATTTCTTTATTCACGGTAGTGTTAATTCAGCTGGATGTCAATAAAGCTAACAGTTAAATAAACATTTTCTAATCCTGAAATAATAAAATCGCCGATAAATGCAAAGAGAGCAATGCATAAAATCAACTGTTTCTAGAAGCTAATAAACTTTACTTCTAACGCGCGAGAATCTAATTCCTTCTCGATATATAGACGAAGTGGAACTGGGGATTGCGAAGCATATTTTTTTACCACGAAAATTTCTCTTTATCTTCAAATTATCTGAAGACAGTCGAAAAATTGCTTCTTTTGTTCCTTGTTGTCCTAGGAGAGACGGACCACCCATATGGCTTCAAAAAAATAAAGAATGTCCTCTATGTAGCAGAAGACTATCAAGAATTTCCTTTCCTATAACAATTAATTTTTTTATGTATCTCCTGAATTGTGAATATATATATATATACATACAATAATTTATATGTGCACTTCTATGTATAACTTTGTATCAATTTTGTCGAAAATAAAATTTAAAAAAATTAAAAAAAAATAATTTCTAAGCACGCCATTTGTTAATATGCTAAAATGTGCACTACTACAATTGTGAGTTCTAAATCTGGAAAAAATGTGAAGGGAAATTACATACAAAACATTTTAATAGCGTTTTTTAAATCCGGAATCCAATTATCCGGATCGGCCGCGATCCCGGCCGCTCCTGATAATCGGCGCTCTACTGTACTACTTGCATGGCCGCCCGATGTGTTTCAGCTACCTTTCATGCATGCATACCAATTTTTTTTCACCCCTCCAAAAATGGGTGGAACAAAATTTTCATAATTTTTCAATTTTTGATAATTTTTTTAAAAATGACTTCACTTACATCCAGATAACACTGAACAATAGTACAATTGTATCCAAAATTTTTAGGAATATATCGAGTAAGGCATGTTTTTATGAAAATTGTTCATTCTTGATTAATATTCTTTATCTATTTCGTATTGTATCTCCTGTATATTATATACTTTTCTCTTTGTAAAGTGTAGATTGTGCACCGTCACAAAGTATCTCATTTTTAGGATTCCGTACTTAAAAGTAAAAATGAACCATTATAAGATCACTCCTGTGTCTGTCTGTCTGTCACAGCCATTTTACTCGTAAACTATGGAACGTGGAAAGTTCAAATTGGGGGAAGTAATGTGGTGACAGAGTTTGAACTCTGTACTGCAAAGCCTAGAACATTCTTAAATGAGGCTCGGGATGATCCACCCCAACCTCTGAGTCAACGGAAAAAACTGCTGAACTTACAGAAACTATTGTGAAAAGATAGAGTTGACTGTTGGTTGCTCATGAGAGCAGACGTGTTGAAACGTCGCTGTTCGACCGAATACCGCGTCACGGACCGAGTAAGGCGGAATATCGCCACCCAGTTATAGTTATCATGTTTAATCTAAATGTAAATACTTCACCCACATAATCAAGAGCATTAAAGTTTAAGATTCCATCAAGAATCGGCCTGGACTTTACTTCTGGACACCGACCACAGTGTACATTGATTCGTCAAAATCAATGTGCATAAAATTTCTACAGATTGGGGACTGTCGACCGAGATATTTACATGCAAAGTGAAATTTAACTTGTGTGAAAAATTATCTGATGTCCTAAAGAAATTCTCTGAAAAGGAAAGGAAAAAAGTTGCTTTCATCGAATGTTCCGTGAATTGCTGGAAAGAGAAAAAAAAAGGGAAAATTCTCATGCAGGAGGAAAGATAAAAAGTCGTTTCTGTCTTGTGCGTCGATAAAGTCCGTTAATGAAGGAAGAAAGTCGGATTTTCAACTGGGTATTTATTTCATCGAAGGATAAAAGTGAGCGCGTGTTCTGTGAGATGAATCATTTGTGATCATCGTGAATTCTGAGTGCTGATAAAAAAGTGTGACAAAATTTTCGAGTCTCTGCGAGAAGAAATATACGTTGACCCAATTTCAGCTTCTTCTCTTTTTGTGATAAAATGGGGAAGTGTTTTTTTTATTTTTCCCCATAAGTGCTTGAATTGTGTTAATAAAATGTGTACAGCAGTAAGTGTCTGTTGTGTACGCCAGAAGAAAAAGAATATTTAGTAATTTATGCAGAAGTGGATTTTTTTTTTTGTTCTGCACTTTTTTTTAATAAAAGAAATAAGGCACTTGCTTAGACCTGTCTGCGAAGAGGAAATATAGGAAGGTGGTTTTTTTTTGCTTCCTAAGAAATACATGTTTTTTTTTGCTTCTTTGAAAGAAAAAAGTATTAACGATATAATTTTTTTATCTTGTTATTTTTTTATGTGAAAAGAAAGGAATAAAGGAATATATATTATGTGAGAATATTTAGAGGGAAGCATGTTTTTATAAAACAGGTGTTAAATAATTATTTTTTTTTGTATTGTTATATTGTGAAGAAAAAATATATATTTATTTTTTTTTTGGTGGAAATATCAGGTACAAAGTAAGTCTGTTTTAGAAAACTGTTAATATTATTATATATATAGATATATTTGATTTATCGGGTGCTTATATATTATTGATTTATATTAAGATATTTTATTTATGTGTTAATTGGTTAGATATAATTATGGCACAGTTAATAAGGTCTAAAAAGATCGGTCTGGCTACTGCGGTAATCGAGTTAGGTTTAAGTCCTCCAGATGGTGCTAATAAAAGTCAACTGACTGATTTAATTTTAAAATCCGAAGGGTATAATGAGGATTTAGTAAAAAATTTGCTAGCGGGGATTATAAGCGAGAGGGAAGAGAAAGAGAAATTGTTGCAACAAACAGAAATCAAGAATCGTGAATTTGAATTGAAAAAATTACAATTGGAAAATACACAAAATACCCAATTGCATAATCCAATATCTACAATCGCCGGAAAGGGTTCCGATGTTCTAAAATTGCTAAATAGATATAATAATGAGGAAGAAATTAGCATTTACTTAACCCTTTTCGAACGCCAAGCGAAACGTCTTGGAATAGAAAAAGATGAATGGGTTACATATCTGTTGGCACTGTTACCGCTCGATATTGTTAGTTTAGTAAATCGTGAAAGTGAAGAACTATCCAATAATTACGACTGTGTAAAGAAAATACTTTTAAGACGTTTCAAACTTACACCAGAGCAATTCAGGCAAAAATTCTTTTTACATAGAAAACAAAATTCAGCGTCATGGAAAGATTTTTCATTTGAAATCGCAAATTTTCTGAATGAATGGTTGTCGGGATTACACATATCAACGTTCGAAGAGTTAAAAAATATTTTAATCATTGACCAGATTAGGCGAAAATTGCCCCTAGAAATGAAGGAACACTTTTGTGACGAATTGCCAAAAATTACGAGTGTAGAAGATTTGACCAATAAATTGGATGATTTTGAAACCGCCAGAATTAACTTACGGAAAACTGAAATTAAGCCCCCAAACACGGAATTTAGAAAACGTCAAGGTAGTGAAAATAATAGAGCGTTCCATCGAAATGACATTAGTCGCGTACCATATGAGAAAAACTACACACCTACCCCCCAAAAGAATTTAAACACAAAAATCCGTTGTTTCAATTGCAATGACCTTTCCCACCGTTTTAGGGATTGCCCCCGAAAAAAAGAAAGTCCGGTTTGCTGAAGGTATAAAATTCCTGGCCACAGGTCTGACCAGTGTACAAATAATTCTCCTAAAAATGCAAATGCTGCCATAAGCAATAACTCAAATCCGGTTGATAAAATAATAAAAAGCGTGGGGATTTTAGGGAAAAATATGGATGCTTTAATAGATACAGGAAGTGACGTCAATATGTGTAGCAACGATACTTATACAGCCCTGGGATGCCCTAAATTGCATGAAAATGATTTGGTTCTATCAGGTATTGGTGGTAGTCAAATTACACCCATAGGATTTATGACCGTAAAAATTGAAATAGATGGTTACACAGTGAATGCAGATTTATACGTCGTAAAAAATTTGAGCCATTCTATAATTTTAGGAAATAACTTTTTGAAACAGGTAAATTTCAATATTTCAGAAAAAGGATTGCAAATTACAGGGAAACGGAAATTGAAGGAAGTTAGGGTGAATTACGTCACTGTTTTCCCACAAGAAACAGTCATGACAAAAACCAGACGCGTCATCTATGTCACACCCAGATTTCATGCGATGTTGCGGTCAGAGAAGCAAAACAATCCCACGATAGGAAAAACGATTGCGACACCTGAATTGGTGAGAAAGGAGCAAACTAATCAAAATGAAACAGCTTGCAACTTTAGTGAAAAAATAAACATGCAATTAAGCTCTGATAAAAATTGTTTGTTGGAAAGTGAACAGTGTTCCATCCCACAGTTAGATTCAGCGAAAACCACAGATATTTATTTAGCTGAGACAGCTAATTCTATTAATTTTCAGGAAGTTGAGCTAAACCATATTACAAACAACACTATTAAGAAAGAGTTAACGGAATTGATCACAAATTATAAGCCAAACAAGGTTAAGGACACGGAGTTAAAAGTAAATATAGTATTAACTGATGATATTCCGATTGCGCAACGACCGCGTAGATTAGCATATCCAGAACAAGAATTTGTAGACAAACAAATACAAGAATGGTTGGAAATGGGAATTATAACGGAGAGTAATTCTAATTATGCATCGCCTATTGTGTTAGCGAAAAAGAAAGATAATTCCTGGAGATTGTGTGTTGACTATAGACCCCTTAATAAAAAAATAATTAGAGATAATTTTCCTTTGCCAAGAATAGAGGACATTTTAGATAACATTGAGGAAGCGAAGGTTTTCACTACATTGGATTTAAAAAATGGTTTTTTTCATATAGACGTAGCAGAGGAGAGTAGGAAATATACAGCATTTGTCACGCATAACTCCCAGTACGAATATTTAAAGCTTCCATTCGGATTATCGATTGGCCCGCAGAATTTTCAGAGATATATTCAAGCTGTTTTTAAACAGTTAATTAAAGAAAAAGTAATATTAATTTACTTAGACGATGTCATAGTACTTGCGAAGACTGAGGAAGAAGCGCTTTTAAAACTGAAACGCGTCCTAGAAGATGCATCGGATTATGGACTTGAATTTAATTTTGCAAAATGCCAATTCCTTAAACGGAAAATTGAATTTTTAGGCTATATTATTGAAAACGGAACTACAAGGCCCTCGGAAGCCAAAACTTTGGCAGTAAAGAATTTTCCTGAACCCCGCACCCTTAAACAATTACACAGTTTTCTGGGTTTAACTTCTTATTTCAGAAAATACATTCCACATTATGCAACTATAGCGAGACCTTTGAGTGATTTATTAAAAGCGGGAAATACATTTAAATTTGGAATCCTCGAAAAACAAGCTTTTGAGACTCTTAAAGACAAATTAGTTAACCCCCCAGTATTGCATACATTTCGACGAGGCGCTAGACTAGAATTGCACACCGATGCAAGCGCCATAGGTTTTGGTAGTGTCCTACTACAAGAAGATGAAAACAAAAACTTACATCCTATTCATTATATGAGACGTAAAACTAAGCCTACTCAAGCAAAATACTCGAGTTACGAATTGGAAAAACTCGCGGTAATAGAATCGGTTAAAAAATTCCGAAACTATTTATTAGGCACGAAATTTAAAATTGTGACAGATTGTTCCGCGTTTCAAAAGACAATGGACAAAAAAGACATTACGCCAAAAGTAGCCAGATGGACTCTATTCTTACAGGAATTTGATTATGCAATTGCCCACCGATCAGGATCGCAAATGAAACATGTAGACGCATTGAGTAGAAATACAGTTCTAATAGTTACCCGATCGCATGATGAATTAACATTAAAAATAAAGAATGCACAACAAGAAGACGAACACATACAAGCGATAAAAAAATTAATTGGAAAAAATGAAAGTTCAGAATATTTTATTAGAAACGACATAGTATACAAATATGAAAATGATAGAGAACTTCTGATGATTCCTACCAATATGCAAAAGGAAATAATACTCGATGTTCATAACAAAGGTCATTACGCAGTGGCTAAAACTGAAATTATTTTAAAAGAAAATTATTTTATACCCCGATTAAGAAAGCAAATTGAAAGTGTCATTGCCAACTGCATAGAGTGTATACTTTGCAATAAAAAGCAAGGAAAAGGAGAAGGTCTGTTAAACCCGATCCCCAAACAAAATATGCCCCTCGAGACCTATCATATAGATCACATTGGTCCCATGCCTTCTACAAATAAAAATTACAATCATATTTTTACTGTTGTGGACGCATTTACTAAATTTGTTTGGCTATACCCCGTTAAAACTACAGCCGCTAAAGAAGTCATCGATAAATTGACCAGACAACATGATATTTTTGGAAACCCATCGCGAATCATTACCGATAAAGGACCAGCATTTACCTCTGCTGATTTTGAGAAATATTGTAAGGAAGAGAACATAGAGCATATTCCCATAACAACAGGGATACCTAGAGGAAACGGTCAAATAGAGAGAATGCACAGAATTCTTATCCCAATTTTAGCAAAACTTAGCGTAGAAGACCCTACTAAATGGTACAAATTTGTCGCGCCTGTGCAACGTATCATGAATAGTATCGTATCGAGGAGTACAAAATTTACACCTTTTGGATTACTGACAGGAACGAAACTGCGGCAGAAAACTGATCTGCAAATCAAAACACTGTTAGATGATGAGGAATTAAATTCATTCATATCGGAAAGAAATTCGAATAGAGAAATAGCTAAGCAAAACATACTAAAAATGCAAAAGGAAAACATGAAAACGTATAACAAAAGGTGAAAAAAGGCCAATACATATAAACTCGGTGATTTGGAGGCCATTCAAAAAACACAGTTTGGGACAGGTACCAAACTAAAGCCTAAGTTTCTTGGTCCCTATGAGATTACTGCAGTAAAAAGAAACGATCGCTACAATGTGAGTAAAGTTGGACACCATGAGGGTCCAAATACGACCTCAACGGCTGCAGATTACATGAAGCCTTGGACTTCTACTGTCTAAGACGAAATATTTGAGCTTTAAGTGATTTTTGTGTTTTTTATATATATTTTTTTAAACTGTGTGTTATTGATATATATTTTTTTTTACTATTATGAATAAACTGTGCAAAGAACTGCTTCCAAGTGACAAGCAGAAAAACTTTATTATTTTTCTAACTCTAAAAATATTGGTCAAGGACTGAAAACTTTTAAAAAGCAGTATTTAGTGGTTGATTTTACTATTATTTTGTTTTATATATTGTTTGTGAATTTTTTTTTGTATGAATATTATACGTTCTGGAAAAAGTAGTCCAGTACCAGTCTGGCATGTAGAGTAGATGGGTGACTGGGAGGACCCAGCCCTGTCAGGTAGGCCGAATTGTGGTGACAGAGTTTGAACTCTGTACTGCAAAGCCTAGCACATTCTTAAATGAGGCTCGGGATGATCCACCCCAACCTCTGAGTCAACGGAAAAAACTGCTGAACTTACAGAAACTATTGTGAAAAGATAGATCTGTTGGTTGCTCATGAGAGCAGATGTGTTGAAACGTCGCTGTTTGACCGAATACCGGGTCACGGACCGAGTAAGGCGGAATATCGCCACCCAGTTATAGTTATCATGTTTAATCTAAATGTAAATACCCCATCTGTAAATACTTCACCCACATAATCAAGAGCATTAAAGTTTAAGATTCCATCAAGAATCGGCCTGGACTTTACTTCTAGACACCGACCACAGTGTACATTTATTCGTCAAAATCAATGTGCATAAAATTTCTACAGTAATAAAGACTATTGACCCTCATATTTACAAATTATTAAATATTCATAAATATATTTAGGAAAAATGTAGAGTGGCTAATTATGTTACTTGCAAAAAAAGTCTTTTCTTTGTATACCGTGTTGGGTATCGTGTGAAAGCTTTTGTAATGCTGAACACAAAAATATATTTCTTTTAATTTTAGGTATTATATTTTCAGAAATATCGTCGAAAATGATGAGCAAAAATTTGTTACCCCCCATCTATTTCCAAATCCAGTGAAACAAAAATTATGAAAAAATTAGAGGTAGTAAAGGATAAGTTAAACCTTGTAGGAAAATTATAGCGATTAGCCTAGGTCACATAGTTTTTGAGAAAATCGTATTTTGCTCTTACACACAAATTTCGATTTGCGGCCATTAAGAAAAAGTGTTGAGAACCGCTGGAGATACCCATCGTGACAGAAGTATAAAAATATTGTTGATAATGATTTTCGAAAAAAATCGTCGGTAATTAGCCGAGATATTAACCATTAAATACACGGACGGTTTGGACATACATAATGACAGGGGCAGTTTACTCTATTTACTATCGGCTTTTAAAGCCTACTTAACAACTTTTAATGATACATTTGTGTAACGCAAGGCCCAGTAGCTGTATAAAAGCAATATAACGGCAAATTGTTAAAAACAGACTAGCTTAATTAGAATTAATCACATAAATACTATGGGATTCGCGATACTTTGCATTGAGTGAATCTCTCAATACACCTCCCATGTCTTTCACAGTTAATTAAAAACCTATCTGGAAAAACGCGGCACGGACCAAGGTAGCGTTTCAACTTTGCGACCTCCTTTCGAAGGGGGCTTAGCACAATGCCAAGTTTAAACTTTGAACAAAGGTTTTGTTTTAGCTATACTGTAAATTGAAAAGATTATTACTACGCTGAATTGAGTTTTAAGAAATGTCAAATGAATTTTAAATATGCACTACTTTTATTGTCACTACCGAATTAACTTCAGCATAGGATAAGATTAAAACTAGTGGCTAAGATTAAAATGTGACAATCCCAAAACTTTCTTCTATATTATACATGTTAATATTTCAAAATTCGCTCTTTTGGTGCAAAAATTAAATGGCAATCTAGGTCAATCATGACGATTCATGACGATTCTGACGAAGATGTGAAGTTCGGTGCATTTCTTCTTGAGATATGATTCTCGTTAAAATAGTGTAAATCTTGATGAATGCAGCATAGCAACGCTAATTGTTGGGTGATTTACATCAAAACCTAAACAGCAACAACATATGTCAATGTATAACTGAATCTGAAGTTTGATGAAAATCCACGCATTACTTTTTGAGATAGAGCTATTGCAGAAATCATAAAAAAATCTACATAGGAGATCCACCTGTTGGGCGATTTACCCAACAACTAACCATCATCAATTTATATCAGGAACTAACTGAATCTGGAGTTTGATGAAAATTTGTGCATTAGACCTTAAGATAGAGATATTGCGATAATCGTCAATAATGCAGAATAGCACCGCCATCTGAAGGACGATTTACACCAAAAAGTTATCAGCACCAAATTATATCACGAACTAACTGAATCGGAAGTTTTATGAAAATCCGTGCTTTAATTCTTGAGATATGGCTATTGCAGAAATTGGGGAAAATGCAGCATAGCATCGCCACCTGTTCGGCAATTTACACCAAAAAGTAATCAGCAAGAATTTATATCAGGGACTAACTGAATCTAAAGTTTTATTAAATTTCGTTTATTAGTTTTTTAGATAGAGTGCCCACAAAATTTTTATCACATACAGACTCAGAGAGTGACAGACTTACAGACAGACCTTTGTAAAAATATGATTTTTTGGAATCCCTGACCCATAAAATGTGTAAATCCGACGAAAACCAGAATTCGAAAATTTTTACGAATCCAATACGTTCTTCTTGTACGTAAAGATAGAAGAAAGTAAGAGATATACAGAATAGCAATACTTGATATTAGGCTTCGTATCGCTTTGAAGTTTTATGGTATAACCATTCATACTTTTCTCGTATATACATCTATACCCAGCCCTACGTTGTATAGTTTTTTATACAGTTCTATTATTCTTTTAGCAACGATTTTTTAATAAGGCAGTTAATAATTCATATACTTATTGTACGGAACCCTCTGAGCGCGAGTAATACTCGCACTTGACCGCTTATTATTCTATTTTTCATTTCGCTGTAATTCATTTTATTTTTCTTTTAATTTTGTATTATTTGTTTAAGTATGTTTTCTCCATTATCTAGCAAAATAAGATTTGAAATTGCATTAAATATGTACTGATTGATTGCTGATATTTTTACAAAATTTGCATTATATGTTATATGCTTACTTTACATTACAAATTAATGCATTTAGTTGCAATATATATTAAAAATATTTTGAGTTCTAATGCATTTAAAAAATAAATTATAGATATTTATATTTTAATCAAAACATAATATAATTTTTTATATTTAAATATTTCCAGTTTTCTTTTAACTTGGAAAGCGCATCTTGTAAAAATCTTAGCCCGGTGTTAGTTTATAAAATATTTTTCAACAAAAAACTGTAAATTACTCATTAATGTATCTGTAATTTCTCTAATAATATGAAATGTTAAATGGAAACCGTTAATAAATGAGTTGACATTTTTTAACCAATCATAGATTCGTATTACAAAATAAAAACGAAAGTGAATATGTTTTAGAAATATAAAAGAACGATAAATAAAATCTAAAATAGCCTAATCTGTCCATCAAATTTAACAGTAATTACATTCCTTCCAGTTTAAACTGCTTTTATTTTATATGAAATATTTATAAATAAAACTGTTAAGGTAATAAGGCTGTTTAAATTCTAAACATTTTATGCATTTGACACTCATCTTTGGGGAAGAGATGAAACATTTTACTTTTACCATCGACATATTATTTAAAGATAAGAGGACAGTATAATGTTTTAAATTAAATGTATAACTCAATCGAAATTTTAATTCAACTTTGGTTCACTCTTTCTCGCACAATTTCAGATCTTTCTTTCTTTTTTTCTTGACTACACGTAAAAAATTCTGAGTGGATTTAGGAAATCAAAACTTTTAAATAAATAATCCACTATCTATCGCGACTGTAGTGCATATATAGTCAACTGGGGTAACTTTGGCGCAAATTTCTCTGTTTCATGGTATATTCAGCATCTCCACTCTTTTATTTTATTTTATATTAAAATATATATATTGAAAAATGAATATAATGTTAATTGTTTGTTTGCTTAAGAACATATGGAACCACACCATTCTCATAAATTTGTCGACATTGAATTTATTTTTTATCAAAAAGTGTTTTTTAAAGTTTTGAGCCAATGTTACCTTGAATTGGTGCAACATTCGCCCATGTGCTAAATCGAATGTTATAGGGCCTACAATATGATGTGGACCAATGTTACTCTATTGAAAAAGAAAGGGGAGAGAGGGCAAGAAGTAAAAAGACACAAAAGACATGTAAAAAGACAGCAAATTAGCATATAAGTTGATAAAAAAGAATTAGAAAACTCATAAATATTGCTTAACGTGGATCGCCCAGATATGTGACTGAATACTGGTTTCTCTTATACAAAAGTTTAGGTGGAGTAATTTTTGCAACAATATCGTTCCATTCATACATCATCAAGTCCTGTCGCTGTGGCCAACGCCAACACTTTAACTTCTTTTCCATGCAGTCAACAACACAACCTTCCTTTGATTTCAAAGTAATCCTTCCGGGATAGGTATTGCCATTAAACTGCACAAGTACAAAATTTCCAATGTTACAGTCATCTTTGTAAATAGCTTTCCTGTTTGGTTAAGTTGGAACCAATATACTGTATGAATTTTCAGCAAAATTATTGTTTGTAAAAGCACAAATGTCTGTTTTCAAAGTATACCAAAAATAAACAAAAACATCAACGTTTAAATTCAACAAATTAAGAAAAAGCTCCCCTTCAAATATAACATTCTTTAAGCATTGACAGGAAGTATATAGAAAAATTTAAATGGCAATTGATGGGGTCAAGGTTACCCCAAATTTAGAAAAAGGTTTTTTTTATCTCAGGAAAGATAACGCATAATCCTACATTAGGCCTTGATCTACACTAATGAGGTTAAAATAACACGTACGTACCAAGGTCCAAATGAACTAATTTACAGCTTGGCAGACAAAAGTTGTAAGAGCTAAATCCTCACCGTCTTCCCACATTTTCATTGGACTGTTGCTGCCACGGTGGAAAATTGGCGAATTATGTACAATGAGCTTCCAGCCTCAAACTAATGCTACTATCTATATTTTGAGACCAAAACATTGTCGATAACTCAAGCGTTATAGAACATATAGCAGATTTAATCTTTTTTCTCTCTTGGGCCATAGTTACCCTTAATGGGCCAAAGTAATCCCAGTTGACGATACCCTTGGCACTAAAACAGGTTTCTCCAACCCGTAATCCTCGTACCGTGAAAACTTTTATTCTTTTAGAAAAATTACTTTGTTTAAATTATAAATACCTAATTTAAATGTAATTAGGCCAAATTATAATATCCGTTATAATGTTTGGTAGTTTTTGCGCTGTTATATGCGGGCAGACTAATGGACCAGATGACGACTATAGGTGATATGAATTTATATAATTACGAACGTACCTTAATTAGGAGAGAAATCACATAAAATCCCTGTTCAAATCATAACATTTAAATGAAGAAAGATCATATTAGTACAGAACTGAATAGCAGGGAATAAACTTCGTAATAGAATTTTCTTTCCCATTACCGCTAGCATAGCTGCCAAACGTCCTGAATTTAAAGCCATATATCCATACTTTCTATCAGAAATTTTCGTTAATATATTAAATCAAATAAACCAACACTTATGAACAAAGTTCTATTTCCAATTAAGCAAGTTCGCGAAAAATAAAAGAAAGTTTGTCTCCTCCTGGATAGCTCGAAGTTTGAAAATAATATTTATTTTTAGAATTTATTATCATCAGTAGGAAGGAGTTTGTGTTTATTCATTTTTTTACAAATCGTAAAATCACTTGTACAGCACGAACGAAAATTTCTGCACGCTTGCAAAAAAAAAGAAAAAAAAAAAAAGGCTAATGTTCTGAAAATGATGTTGATGGTGTCCTCTTGTATCATTTTATGAAAACTTGTAAAAAATGAGCTACATGGACGGGAATGACCTGATAAGTCGATAAAAAATAGGTAGACACGTTATAAAAGTATGAAAAGTAATTACAAGATGAAAAAAAGTTACAAATGCACCAGAAGAAACAAACCAGAAAAATGGTGAAATAAATTTTACTGTGTAAGACAACGGCCTCTTTTCCAAATGTTACACACATCAAATAATGTATGGATTATAAATTTAAATATGAAGGCAAAATTAGGAGACCTTCTAAAAAATTGGGTTGTTTTTTGTTTGTGCTTACACAGAGATAAGGTCAATTAATTCTTACCAATTACGTACCAACTTCTGTAGGCAAGAAGTAGACCTGCTTAAATTTGATTTTGGAATATTTTTTTCTCTATCGTAATTTTCAAAATTACGAATTCTTTTAGCGGACAATATTTGGCCACTTTCTTGTATCAGAATATATGCAATGGCGTTCTACCCTGCCTAGCATACAACCTCATTTTCTTTAAACTGTGAGACGTATTAAATAAATTTTGATTTTAAAATATGGGCGATTCTCAAAAGGTGGGCACTGGATACACGTCATAACTTTAAGCCTTTCAAACATAACTTTAATTATCATTGACTTTATTTTTTTTTTTTACACTGAGTTTTTAATTCTATTCAGAGACAGAAAATGACATAATTTATTGTAAAAGCTTTGTATAAATATCTTAAAATTTTATTATTTTATGCTAAAGAAGCCAATTTCGGACATTCATAACGTTAACTGTTCCAATGTACCACCAAGAAAAAGAGTTTTAACTTGCTTCCAGGTTGATCTAATGGTAAACAACGAATGCATAAAGGAAACAGATGATTTTTTGATAATTCCGTTAAGAGATGGCAGGCTGATTTATTGCTTTTTTGAAGATAGAAGGACTTTTCTATAAAGAATTTTTTTGTATTTTGTTATGTCCGAAAGTAACGTACGCGACAAAGCATTTGATTTTATTATTATTATTACTGGATAACAAAAAGTTAATTATACATATATATATGTATACACATACAATTATAGGACAAATTTACTACATTCTTAGTCTTAAGAATTTTTTAAATACTAAGCGCAACGTCCCAAAATCTGTAACGTACATGCGAAAAAATGTCCAAAATTTGTAACGTACACAACTCATAATTAAATGTTTTAATAATTAATTTTCCAGAATAGTTGCTGTCTTTTAATGTTTGTGTATAATTTTGCAGACATACTATTAAAAATATTAATGTATTATATTTATAGGCAAAATACTATACTATTAAAGAAAAATTGGCCTTAAATTTGAAAATTTTAAAAATTACATATTGTTAACGTTTAATGATCCCACCTTTTGAGAATCTCCCATATATTTTTACAAAGCGCGTAATTCCCCCTAAAGGGGATTGCTTTTAGAATACAGAATTTCAAAGAAAACTGAAAGCTGCATAAAACTTTAATTTAATAGATAAAAATATCTCTGTACCAGTACATTTCTTAATTCTACTTGACATAGTAATATTCTAGCTCGTATTTTAAGAGAATAAAGTTCTAAAGCGGAATATTAATCGAATTTTATGCATAATATCTTTCGCAGAATATTTCCAATCGAATGCTGCCTCTGAAATTTCTTAGAAATGAAAGATTTAAATTGAAAAAAATACAGCTTTTATTCTCGCGTATTTTGTGAAAAGGGAACACACACGTCAAAAATAAATGTTGTCTAGACAAAGGTTTATGAAATTCAAATTTCGGAAGAACAATGCATTCTAGTTAAGTACAACCTTGAAAATAAATGGTCTATTACTTTAGCTACAAAAACGTGTATAAAAAGACGTAGATACCAATTGAATAGGAAATAGAAATAATACCTATTATTAAATGTTATACATAAATTAGGGTTCAAGGAAGTACTAAAAGAAGGACTGCATATATAAAGAGAATTTTGTAATTAACATTAATGGAGGATGATGCATTCTAATCAGTTACAATCCTAGAAATAAACGTGATCACTCCTATTAAATTGACTGGAAGCAATTATATAAACAGGTAAAAATTAAATTTAAAAAATCAAAAAACCTGACTGCGTAAAAAGCGAACTAATTATTTATTTCTCACCAGTGTGAAACTATTTTTTTATATTACTTGCCTATTTTTTTATTTACTTGTATTGATTACTTTTAAGTTGTGTTTAATTATTAGTTCCTATCTATAAAAACTGTTTTGATGAGGCCTATAGATGTCGATGAAGGTTAGAGTTGCACTAAAGCTAGAGATATTACTTACATAACTTCCAGGTTGTGTAATATTTAAACGGAGCTTCTGACTGTAAAATAGTCAATGAAACATCGTCTTCATTTTGGAAGACCTATCCAATGATATGCTACTCCATAGGGTGCGTAATTTTTTTTCGTCTCTACCGCCGTTTTGTATTTTACGGCCGCCATTTTGAATTTATAAAAACAAAACCTATCCTATAACCATCGGACGGTTAAGACGAATCGACAGAGACCTCATTCATTAAAATCCATCCAGTCGTTGAGATGCTTCGAGGGTATAAATAAATTGACATACCCAGATATGCGTGAAACACATAACCCTTCTTGGCAGTCGGGTAAAAAGTCGTAGATACCAACTGAATAAGAAATAGAAATAAAACCTATTATTAAATGTTATACATAAATTTGGGTTCAAGGAAATACTAATAAAAGAACCGTATATAAAGAGAATTTTGTAATTAAAATTTATGCAGAATGTAGCATTCTAATTAGTTACAATCCTAGAAATAAACGTGATCACCTCTATTAAATTAATTGGAAATAATTGTATTAAAAAAAACGTAGGTATCAATCGACTAGGCACAATACTTATAGACCGGGAGACGGTTTCACAGACCACCACCTTATCAAGTTGGCGGCTGAAGTTCCAGGGTTAGATAGAACTCGATCAGCCTATTAAAATGAAACTGGTCTGCCAAGTCACACCTGCAGGTGCAGAACCGATTTTAGTAATTGGTCGGTAGGTTTATCATTGTGTTTTCCTGCACCTAAAGATATGAAAACATGCAGGACTGGAAGCAGGAAAACATAATGGTAAACCTCGCAGTCAGACGCCAAAATCGGATTTTCAGGTATTTTCCACCAAGATTATGATTTGGTAGACAAGATGCATTTCAATATGCAAATCGAGTTTTAACTAATTCTGAAATTTAAGCCGTCAACTCGATGAGGTTATAATTTGTGCTGCCTCCTTCCGATCTATTATTATATTATGTAAAAATTACGCTTCAAAAACAAAGAAAATACTAGTCTAGACAAAGATTTATAAGATTCAAATTTATGAAGAATGATGCATTCTAGTTGCATTCAATCCTGGAAATAAATATGATCATCCACCTGTTATTTTAAGTGCAAATAATCGTATAAAAAGGAATAATACTCATCATTAAATGTTATGCATAAATTATGCTTTAAAGGCCCTCTACATATTAAAAAATGTAGAAATCTTCATTGTTCAAAAAGGTAACGCCTACTGTTGACACTTTATTTGAGCTCCTTGGGTCAAAGCGGAACGGAAAAGTCTGCATTTCATGCACTTTTATTCATTTTTATAGGGTTATAAATGTATATTCCTTGTGATTTTACCCATAATTTTATCCAATTTGCAACTTAAAAACATGTGAAAATTTTATATAACATTTTCGGTTAGAGCTAAGGATTTCATTTTTGTGGATGCACATTATAACAGTAGATAGTCTCCTTAGACCATCAAAAGGTAAAATTCTTACCATAAAAGACTAGAAAGCACATTGGACCAACTCCACAAAAGGCCGGCACACTCATACGCTAATCCCAAAAGTCTCCTTCACACAATTTTTCCTCACCTCACCGCATACACTACAACTTTTCTTGGTGGTCATGGACCTTTCCGCCACTTCCTATACAAATTCAACTGTGCTTCTTCAGACTGATGCGATTGCGATGAACAAGGTACAGCATCACACTCATATTCTTACTGCACACTGACAGGTCAATGGCATCTGAGATGCACTCATAAACCTCCTAAAGTTGGCTCACATATATCCTCACTGTCTCACTTATTAGGAGCAAACTTAAAACCATAAATGAACACCTAACCTAACTCTCATATTTAACCTAGGGAACCCATCTTTCGGTTCACACTTCTTCTAATTTCTGCCCCCTGTCGCGCATAGAGTTTCAGTCTGGCAGAGAAACTTTTCCTTTTCGCGAGGGAGATTCTCCGGTGCAACCCCAATCTACCATCACGTACTAATGACCAGGGATGTAGTGGAAAATATACGGGGGTATACGCCGTATACCCTCTGCATTTTTTTAAGGAACACCGTATACCCTCTGTTTCTCAAGAAAGCTATAGTATATATACACTAGGGTATACCCTCTGTCTTGAGCGTATACCCTCTGCTTAGAACGCATACCCTCTGTTTTTTTACGACTACACGACTGCTCATGACCCTCGCTGTCCAGTGTCGCGTGGGGAATCTGTTTCCCGGAACCGAGTGTCTACTCCTGTAAAAGCCCTAATCAGTCCTTTCCGTTTCTCGCCATTGGGTTATAACTGTCAGGGTCGGACGTAGGCCCAGTGCCTTTCTTACTTAAATTTAGGGAAAAGCCGTCCATTGTCACGTTCTCCGACCAGTTCAGATAGTTTAAAAACTGTATCTTCTCCCCCTTTTTTACTCTAAACTTTAACTGATGTTACTGGTCTCACAGACCGGTGCTTTTTTCAATTTTTATAGTTTAACTTGCAAATTTCAGTTTATCTACAAACACTACTGGAATTTTGTTTCGTTTGGAACTTTAGTACAAACACCAGAGACCTTTGAATAGGTGAATTTTAATTATAACACTCCTGTACAAAAAGTTTAGTACAAAAACAACATCCTAGGTGTTAATCGCGTTTTTTATTTATCTTTCGATGGAGCGGTCACACAGACCACTTCACACTAGTTATATGACAATTTCTGTAACATCAGTTAAAGGTTAATAATGGGAACGGGGAGGGGCACTATGCTCTACAGACTTGTTTTCCTTTCTGAGCAGTCTCTCTTAGACAGTCAAATCAAATCAAATTAAACCAGTCATGAGATAATGTATAAATTTACATAGCCATGTTTTAGACGATTCTCATTCTTTTTCCTTAAATTTAATATAGGTTAGAATTCATATTTTTTTAGTATTATTTAATTTATAGTTTAAAAAATTAAAAATGTGAATTTTTGTTTAAAACATATATGGATTATATTTGGAATTATTCAATGTATCTCCTTAACAAGGAAATATTTTAATTGCACGAGAAGTTTCGAGAAGATACAAATTAAAGCTCGTCTCGTGGATTTCTCATTCCGATCCCCAGAATTTCGTCCATTCTACCTCTAAGAAGATTTTAGGAAAAAATGCATAAATTATGTGCTTTTTGGTATCCCATTTATACAAAAAGGACTCAAATAAAGCGTCAAAAGAGGGTGTTATTATTCGAAAAAATATTATTTGTACAAATTTAAATATGCTGACGACTCCCAAACTATTATTTATGCATAATATTTAATAGCAGACATTATTCCCAGTTAATTGATAAATATATTTTTATATATTTGTTAACTTAATAAAATTAAATGTATGTTAACCATTTTCCCTTGCAATTTTTTTTGACTGCCGCCTCTTTATTAAGAGCATATAGGCAAATTGCCGACCCGCTGCAATGGGATAACCTACTGAGCCAGCATTTAGAAAGATAGAATCTCGTCCCCATTACAACTATAATTCGACCCAAAATGTATCTACAAGTGTAACTTGCTTCACTGTCGCGCCCCATGTTTGCTCTCCCTCTCCTCAAAATTTAATAAAGCTCTTTCGTTTTTGACAAGTACACACCACCTTTTAGGCATCTAAAACTCTAGGAATTTCACTCTCCTAATATGCAAATAGCTGTGATGTGTAGGAGCCAAGCCACAAAGAAATCTATGCTAAACAACCGGAAAAACAAAGCCACCAACACTGTAATACGCACTATCAACAGCACGGCCTAGATGCTCGTCAGGTTGCTCACCGCCACGTGGCGATCAGTTGATTATCCGCCGATACCAGGTAAAAACCCGTACAGCTGAGGCACCGTGCAGGTAGGGGTCTGGTCATGGGTTAGAAATAAAGAAAACTTTATTTTTATATACGATTATTTGCTGCAAAATTAGTAGAACGAGATCACTTATTGTGATAGAAATATTACCTATCTCGGACAGGAGAATTAAAAAAAACTGTACGTACAGAAATAGCTGATGGAGAGAGGGGCTCGAGAAAGGAGGGGTGGTGCTGCTTTCATGGATTCCAAATGCCCAAAACGTGGCCATAATAAGAACATCTGTACGAATGCTTATTGAAGTTCTCATTTAAGAGTTTTTGACCAACTGGTAACATATAGTGTGTTGCCGAATTCGTCAGACAAATTCAGAGGGGTGATAGTACCCATCAAGTCTATGAAAAATTGCCATAGAACATGGGGTCGCAAACCACTTATGTAGTCAAACATACGGGCTGTTTCACCCTACTGAAGTTGGTTTGATGATAATAATTTTGCGAAAAATAAAAATATTGTAATAAAAATGTAACGATACGTACCTTGTTTTGTAAAAAAAAAGATCGCAAAAATTTCTGGAAAAACAGGGTGCTCACGCAATCGATGATACCGTATGAAGTGATAGTCGCAGTCCAAAACGTGAGCGTCAAGTGCATACTGCTGACGCGTATAGTGGAAATTTCTACCACTTTCATTTGCTGTTATCATATTTACAACAAAGATGAGCATGTCTATTAAAAGTTTCATTACAATATACTTCAGTTTACTGAAAGTGCTTACCGTCAACCAAAGTTTGGTTAGGATAGAATACCCTGTAGTTTTGATTACATGGGTGATTTGCGACCCCACGTTTTATGATAATTTTCCATCCTCTTGATGCCTACTAACTCCCGCCTGAATTTGTTGGTCAAATTTGGCAACACACTGCATATGATATTAAAAATCGAAACATCAATTAGCGGATACAATATTAGTCCAAGAGCTGTTAAACATTTTAGGGAAGGTATTTGAGGCACCCTGAAAATTTGTGCAACACTTCTTTTGTAATGGCTGAATAGAAAATCGAATGTCTGTCTGAAGGATCGTGGCCCAAAAACTGTGCCAGACACGTGTCAAGTGCCATTTTTTAACTAGCCCAAAAAAAGGTATTTGAGGCACGCTGAGATTGAGACAGAATAATATTTATATTTAGAAAAAAATATTTTGAAAACGACAGACACTTTAGCCGGCCCAAAAACTGTGCTAGACACGTGTCAAGTGCCATTTTTTGACTACCCAAAAAAGGTATTTGAGGCACGCTGAGATTGAGGCAGAATAATATTTATGCTTAGAAAAAAATATTTTGAAGATGACAGGCACTTTAGTCGGCACAAAAACTGTGCCAGACACGTGTCAAGTACCAAATGGCACTTGACACGTGTCTGGCACATTTTTTGGCCCACGATCCTTCAGCCAGACATTCGATTTTGTATTCAGGCATTACAAAAGAAGTGTTGCACAAAATTTCAGGGTGCCTCAAATACCTACTCAAAGATGTTCAACAGCTCTCCTACTATATGATGGACAAGATAGAAAAATGGTGGTACAATGGAATGTTGGAAATATCTATGAAATAAATTAAAATTGCAGAGTTTTTTTTTTTTTTTTTTTTTTTTTTTTTTTTTTTTTATTTTACAGGATACGTTCAGAGAGAGACGTTTAATACATTTTATAAAATGTTCCGTTTTCTTGGAATTTAACGGAAAATTTTCTGTAATTTACCGGGAAAAAGTTCTGTTAAAATACGGAAATAGTACTGGCGTCTAGATTGCCAGTAGTATTTCCGTATTTTAGTCCGTTTTTTTTTACAGTGTATATCTATTATGCTTCGATTAGAAATTATTACAAAGTTTTATTTATCGAATCTGCCATTTTTCGTTTATTTTTTTAATTTCTTACCTTTTACATAAAACATCATAGCTACTCTTCAACGAAACACAATCCGTTAGTTATTACAAGAAAGCAATGCACTGCGAAATTTATAAACCACGGGAAATATTTCAGATCATCCATTCAAGAGAAGGTATTTTCTCAAAATGAAGAAACGAAAGATTTATAATTTATTAAAAGTTGTGAGGGAGGTCTTAGAGTTGAAAGTAGATGAGTTATACGTGTTCATTTCAGAGCAAGTTTTTACACAACTGACTAAAAAAAAAAAAGTTTTTTTTTTTTTCCCTTGAAAACTGTATCAGAATTTACTGTTTTTTTATGGTTTAAAAATAATTTTCAATCATGAATTATTTTTTCAATCTATCTCTATCGTGTACTATACCCGATTACGACGGATTAGAGGTCTGCATGGGCCCGGGCTTGGCCCGAGGCCCGTACAGAATTAGGGCAATTTTTTCAACGGGCCGGGCCGGGTCGGAAAAAAAATTAATCGGGACTATCGGCCCGATATAAGAATTTAACCGAAGCAGATAGAATACGAGCCATTTTCAATGAATATGATTTTCTCGAGAAGTATAAATGTGCGTCACGAGCCGATGAGAGTTTAACAACATCAATATAGAAATGCAACATGTCAATCGTAGAGATCAGCATCGTACAGTTACAAGATGTCTGATTCCGAGTTTAATTTTTTTTCAGCAGACTCGTGCCGGGACGGAACTGGTCTTAATCGATATCAGGATGTGTAGAACAGCCATTGTGTTTTGTAGTATTAATAGTGATAATGAACTTCTCTTAACAGCATCTTTGGAAATATACCTTAAGTGTGTTCTCATATTCACTGCTCAACAATGCGAAGCTTTCAGACATATTTTCTGACAAAAATTTTAACTATAAAGGCTTAAAATTGACAGGCCTGCCTATTGAAGGCATTTGGAAACGAATAGCTTTTTCCATATTTGATAAATTACCTACAGAGATAACAGAGATTCCTGTCACGTGACTCTACGTTTTTCTCCTTTCCTGTGCTATCGCTTCCGGAAATTCGATTCAAAACGCTAACTTTGACAGTATTTTCAGAAAGATATATTGCTTTTATCTATGAAAAAAACGACATTTGCATAGCTTCTGAATAAGAATACCTGCCAATCTTACGCGTTTCCGAAAAGAAAAGAATTCATAAATGTGTCGAAATGTAGCTCCTTCGGATTTGAGAAAAGCCTTAAAATTGAGAGAAATATTTTCACAAATCTACTTCTTATTATACAGCTTCAAATGTTATCATGTTTTTAATCATTTATTCTGAACTACATTAATCTTTTAATGAATCCTTATTTCCATTTTGAAATGTCTGTAGACACGATGACTAAAACACTGTAAGTAATCGTTAATGTTTACTATTGTGTGTTTTCTGTTTTGCGAACATCACAGTAATGTAAAATATACTGTAAAATGTTCCCATAAATATGTATGTAGTATTCATTAAAAGAATCTGAATTGTATGTTGAAAAAAAAAGGATTTTTTTTTTCTTTTTCTTTTTCTTTTTCTTTTTTTTTTTTTTTTTGTTTAAATTGTGTCGGGCCGGGCCGAGAACTGTAAAAATGCAAACGGGCCGGGTCGGGCTCGGGCCGAACTTCTAATTTTTACACCGGGACGGGCGGGTCCCGGGCCTGGAAATTCCGGCCCATGCAGACCTCTACGACGGATTAATCCGCATGCAATAAAAACAATATAACTAGTTCAGCATTTGTTCCATCTGCTTGGTAAGAATGAAATAATAAGAAACTGATTTTGTGAAAAAAAAGTACAGAATTTAGCAATACCATTTTATTATTACTATATAGATATTACGCTATCGTACGTGGCACAGAAATCGCGATTATTTGTTAACTGTTTAATGGCGAATGGAACGCATCTCATTGGTTATTGAACAGCATTTAATGCATCACCATACCTATGAGGGGGTAACCATAGGGAAGACCCTGCTTTGTCGCCAAATGCCGCCAAATTTCGCGACCAAAATTAGTCGCTAAAAGTGACGCCAACTTGGCGATATCTCTAATATTTCGCCAAAGTTCCATAGATTTCCATTGTAAACCAATAGGGTTTACTTGCTTACAGGAAATCGACAAATTGAGATATTTTAATGCAACAAAAACTAATATTAGCTTAAGGTATTATATTAATTATATTGAAGGGAGTCCAAGTAAATTAAATTATGTATAAAAGTAACACGATAGAATGCTTAACATGCTTTCCCAAACATACATTTTGAGGGAGACCAAACTGGTTGCCAAGGGCGGCTAGTTATTATTATTATTATTATTATTATTATTATTTGATAAAAAAGGAATAACACATGTAAAAGCTGAAAGCCTCATGCCTAACATAAAAATATTTTCAAGGTAAAAATACTTTCATAAATATACATGAAGAAATACAAACAACAGCATTAATGCGTTATGGAAAAATCTTAGACGAATGATTTCGTCCAATATTTCGTTCACGTAAGGCTTTCTTTTACTCTTATTGCGATGATTTTAGGATTGAAGCCAAATACGGCAAACACCCTGTCCCCAACTTCGAGTGTCCTAAACCATCCGCCCATATTCAGATCACGTGTCTAAAAGGAATAAGCTTATTGCATTTTCTATCAGTGATTGATAATGGTATCTTGTCTGTAAAATAGACCTTTTTTTAAATCAATAACGTTCCTATCATTAATTATAAAACAGATTAAAGTTACTTCGCCAGTTACAATTCTTCAGACTGATTTATTTGTTTAATGATTAAGAATAAATATCTGCGATCTGTTCAGTAGAATAGCAAATCAAAATCAGTATGGAAATATTAAAAAATTTTGGGGTGATTCAAAAAAGTTTACGAAATGACATGGCAAATAAGCCATACAGCAAGGATGAAAAATCACATAGGAACATAGGGCTGCAAATACAGGGTGTTTTATTCTAACTGAACCCGGGTTGACGGTAATAATTTCGAGAAAAATAAGAACATTGTAATGAAAATGCAACGATATATACTTTAAAAATTAAAATAAGTAAATAATCATTGTTTAACGTCTGATATACGATTTAACCTTAAAAAATATATTACAATTCATCAGACATACAAGTAAAAATTACATAAATACATTTAATACAATTAAAAAGCAAACGTTTCGAGCTAAATTTTAGCCCCTCATCAGTGCAATAAATAATATTCAAATGACAGAAAACTATATATCATGTTTACAGTTAAAAATTACTAGCAGTTAAAATTAAATAAGGTATAAAAGTTTCAAAACAATGTTGAGTATTCAGAAGGAAGTGCACATGATTCATTTATCGGCAACGTTTGCTTACGAGTGAACACACCTTCCAGAAAAACTCTACTTTTAATTTTATTGCAACCGGATCTGATAACTTTCATATTTGCGAAATCTGGGATATGGTCGGTATCTAAAGAATTCTGTACAATTTTAGACTGTAGGCTTCCAGATTTGTAGGCACGTTTATGTTCGGCAAGGCGAATGGCGCAAGTACGACCAGTTTCGCCGATATATACCGATTCGCAATCTTTACATGGGATACTGCAAATTGAGCCGATTCTTAGTAAGAAGACAATTTTTAGTTTAGATTTGCAAAGTAAATTTTTCAAAACATTTTGTAGCTTGAATGATGTACAGATATTATGAGACTTCAAAAGGCTAGAAATTTGTTCAGAAAGATATTTGTTGTACGGTAGAGATATGTAAATAAGAGGAGCCTTACACATTACAGAGGATGACACGCGATGCTCAGAAAAAATCCTTTTTAACCATCTTAAAGGATAGCCATTTTGAATTAAGTCACTAAATATCTTCTTTTTTTCAAATTGGAAGGCTGCATCAGTATTACAATGACTTTTAGCTCTGTGGATTAATCTGATATATACTTTGTTTTGTTAGACGTATTTCAACTTATCCGACAAAGTGTTTGCGCGAAATTCGTTGTTCCTCACGGTTTATTATTTATTCATATTCTCAATGATAAAAGCATAGGTAAGAGAAAATTAGCTTAACTTGTATTTATGTTTTATATCCGTCTTTGTCTTTATTTGGAATCCGTCATCAGGGTAATGTAAACCGGAAAGTCATGTCTGTTTAGATTCTCATTCCTTGCTAATGCTATTATATACTATGTTGTTTTTGAGCACGCGTAATTTCTTTTTATGACTTGTATAAAAAGTGGATTTAAACTTTAAGGGAAGAAGCACAATTTTAATTAGTTACAATTGCAGCATAAAATCGCCGCATATCCCTTCTTTCTGAGAGTCTGAAATACAAGTAAGTGTAAAAAAACATATATTGTACATTATTGAAGACGAAAACAGGATATTAGTATCATTAATCTTAATATTACATCATTTATATTTACAGTCACTTAAACAGTTCGGTTTTCTACTCTGCTGTCTAATTTTCCTGTCTTTGATCTGTATATGTAGGCGTATGCAGTACAGCCAAAAACTTTAAGATAGCCTTCATTTGGAGATTACATTTCGTAATATCTATCAACATGTTTTGTGTGAAATGAGATAACATCCCGAAAAGATCTGGAAAAACATGTTGCTCAAGCAATTGATAATATCGTATGAATGATAATCACAGTCCAAAATGTAACTACAAATGCGTACCGCTGGCGCTTTTAACGCAAATTTTATCACTTTTGTTTGGTGTTATCACATTTACAACAAAAGTGAGAATGTCTGTTAAATGTTTTATTATAATATACTTCAGTTTTTTAAAGTTCTTACGGTCAACCCTAATTGAGTTAGGATGAAACGCCCAGTATTTGCGGCTAAGTAAGTGGTTTGCGACCCTATGTTCCTATGCGATTTTTCATCCTTGTTGTATGCCTGATTTGCCATGTCATTTTGTAAACTTTTTTTCAATCACCCTGCATAAGGGGCATTCTCACAATCTTTTGACTTTTGGGGGAAAAAATATGGCGAAATTAAAGTTGCTAAAATAACATTGAAATCTGATAGACGATTGCCTTAATGATTCAAAATAAAGAAAAAATGGTCAGCAGCGAAAATTTTTTCATTCAACTGAGGTTTAAGTTAAACTTACGAGTTTAAATTTCCTTACCATTTTACCACTATAACTTTTTATTTTCTTCTAAATTTTTACTTATAATGAATTTACAGAGTGCCCACAGGACATTCAAATAAGTAATAATAAAAATGTAGTATTTTTAATAGAGAATTTTTGTATAACATTGTCTTAAAAGGGTGTTAAAGAAGGACGGTAAGATAAAACAAAGGTGCGGTATAGGAAAAAAGGGACGAAATGGGACAAAAAGGGACGATAAGGATGAACGGTGCAAAAAATTACCACCTATTTTTCGGCAAATCATGTTAAGACTAAGTGATAGCCACAATATTCATTGATTTTTAGAAGCAGTTGTTAACATTGGATTAAATTAATTTTTTTTAAATTTACCTCGAAAAGTGCAGGAATAAACCTTGGGGATGGTAAGACTCCCAACAAAGCCACGATCTTGAAATTGATATTTAAATGCTGATTTAAATTCTGCAGTAAATTTCCTGTCAAAGAATTTTAGGCATTCTTTCTCTGGCATACTTCTGGATGAGAAAAAACTCGAAAAAAAAATTTGTGGCTGCATCTGAAGTGATTTTCTGTATAAGTTTAGCAAGAGGGACGGTAAGGATGAAAAACCCAGGGACAGAGTTCAAAAAATAATATCAATCGTAAAAATGTGTGCAGGTTAATTTTTTGCTACATATTTATATAAAACAATTGTTCCAGTTTCGGAAAAAAAATTACATCGGATTACTTTTATTAAAATAATTTTATACAGACAGCTCCAAACTTAGAAATCAGCATCAGGGACACTGACGGCATAGGGGTTTTCCTGGTATTTGTACCTCCAACATCGTCCAAAACTTATTTATCTCGTTAATATTGTTATGTAATCATGCAATGGGATGTTCCTCAGTATATGAAATAAAAAAACACAAAAAAGTGTATTAAAATAAAAATTAATATTCAGGGACATGAAAGTCAAAAGGTTATGAGAATGCCCCATAAAAGAATTTAGTTTGATTTTGTCTGCCAGCATTAAATATAAACTTGCGGAACGAGTTTACTTTTTTTTCATATTTACACTGGCAACAGAAAAAAACATGTAATATAAAGAAAAAATTTATATTTGCAATAACCATAAAATATTCTTACAATCCTTTGAAGAACATTTTAAAAAATGGAAAGATTTTCCTTCTAAAAAAGAATATAAATTATTTGAGAAAGATATATTTTCCTGTTTAAATACAAGTATTTTGGGTGCTGAATTCATGCGTAAAGTAAAGATAATGAATTTAACCCATTTGTGCCTAGCGTCCCATTTTTGGGATGCGTCGAATTTTTATAAATTTGTATAATTTTCTTCTTCTTTATAACATGAAAATTGCATGAAATAATTATTTATAAACGTCTTTATCTGTTACCGAAAGATAACAGCACAATATTTATATTTATTTGCTTAAATGAAGTCTTTTCTTCGGAGTTTAAAACTTTTTTATTTTACAAGATGACGAAATGTAAAAAGTAAGTTTATTTGTGTTCTTTCTACCAAGGATACAAATAAATTAATCATAATTTTAGATTGTAGACTTCTTTAACATACGTATTTTTTTAAATTGTAAAATTATATGTTCAAGCATATATTTTATGCATTTTGCAACTTACAAAATATAGTGTGCTAGGCAAGAATTGGTACATATTTTTACTAGCCATTTAGGGGCAGTTATTTCAGTTATTTATGTAAAGTTCTTTTAAAGATGATTATGAAACAAATTGTTTTTAAGATTCAGATACGATTATTCTTAATTTATTATTAGTAATACTTATAATGTTATTAGTCTCTGTAAAGAAATGAATATATTTTTTAGTAGTTCATAAAAATACTAATTATAGTATGTAATAGAGGAGATCGGGGCTAGTTGGCTATAGGAGTAAGTAGGCGCAGTCCCCATAAATAGCCTGTTTGTGGATAGATTGTGCAACCAGTCACAGAGTACATTTCATCTTGCGTTTTACAATCCTCATTGTAGTTTTGCAGCGTTGCTTACGTGCAGTGGACATTTATTAAGATTTTTCTGTTTTTTGTGCTCACAAGTAATTTTTTGTGGCTTCATTCTTTTTCTACTTGCTTATAGATAATCAACAAATTGAGATATTTTAATGCAACAAAAACTAATATTAGCTTAAGGGATTATATTAAATTTTTCTTTGATGACCTAAGTAGGAATTGACTTTAAAAACAAAATTTTTATATTACTTGTTTAATGTTCAAATTGTTTAACTTATTTGTCACAAAAATTTAATATTAAATGCAGAACTAACTGAATGAAATATCTTAATATCTGTCCCTTCTCGGGCTTAAGAAATGCCAGAAATAAATTTTGTTTTTGTAATTTGTTCTGCAAATACGTTTTTGTTTAATTTAATAGTTCTTTATTCTTGAAATTTCTGAATTGCTTTTTAACACTTTCAATAAAAAAGAGACAAGTTGAACAGTGGCATTGTTGAAAAGTGTTTATGAATTGGGTTTGTCCGTCCGTTCGTCTGTCCGGCCATCTGGTCATGCTCTAATTCGAGTAAATATAGTCGGATTGCCCTAAAATTTATATATATTATTGATACTTGCTATGGTATGCTCGGTATTGAAAATGAAATGTATAGCATTTATAGTTCTTTTACAGGGGTATTTAAAAGAATTTCGTTACTTTACGGCCGATGGGGAAAATCATTTGTGGTGGTTTTTAATGCTGTTTCATAATTTCAAACACATTAAAATTTATGTATATATCTCTGAAGTGCACTACAAGATGTTTAAAATTTCTAATACTTATCTTAATAACTGCGATTTAACTTGTGCAATTTTTCTTAGTGTATGATTATCTGTACCTACCCCATATGTGATTTACTTGGATTATTTATGCTTAGATGGTTACGTGTCCCTTTTGTGAAGAAATTTATTATGGGGCTAGTAGGCTCATTGAACACGGGGCAAGTTGGCTCGGTGTCTGGTGTATGCTGGTAGCTTGAAAAACAGCAAACACCGAAAAAAGTGGTTGCAATGCAAGATTTTGGGCACACCGGGTTTGCCCAAACGGAGATACTCGATTTTTTATTTGTGACAACTGTAACTCTGATGATGTTATCGAGTAGGATAGAAGTTACTCAATGTTAATATTTTATTCATTATTTTTATGTCTGTACAATTAAGAATTTACATTGTATGGCGATAACGCCTTTCATTAAACCTACTGGTAATAAGGAAATTGATTTCTCTTAACTACTTGCCTTATTTAAATTTTTATAAAGCGTGTGCCAACTTACCCCATAGGTATAGACAACTTGCCCCGTGACGGGGTAAATTGGCGCACAATTTTCCTTTTGCCTTGGGCTTCCGCTAAACATAAACTACAAAAGCTACGAACTCAAAGCTCCGGGTATTTATAGCTCATACCCTGTTCTTTAAAAGTACAGTTAAAGTTTCATAAAAAAACGTAAACAAAAAATTAATAAAAATTAATAACTAAAAACTGCGCTTACTAGCCCCGGTCTTCCCTATACACTTTAAAAGCTTATTATATATAAATTTTGCCAAAACATATAATTATGCTTTTAACCCCCTGGGCGCCGAGCAAAAGAGCAAAATTGTAATGTTTTTTTCTCTGCAATTTTGTTTTTAATTATAAAAAAAGATGTTTTTTCAGCCATGATAAAAATTATTTTATTAAGTATAGGTATATAAGCCTTGACAGTATTAAGCATAACCGTATTTTTTAAAACTGGATTATATCTGTATAATTATATTAATTTAAATAATGCTTCCATTGCAGTGAAACTTACAGCTTAGTGAACGGACATAACAGTTAGCGGCGGTGGGAAGGTTAATACTATTACAAATATTATGCATATTCCCATGTTTAGTACTTTTACATTTTATCAAATAAATACAAAAATATTATAGCGTAATTCTTTTTTAGTATTTTTCCAGTTCATTTTGCAACATTTTAAAGTGATTTTGTCAACAAATTTGAGAAAAAAAAAATCTCAGGCACAAATGAGTTAATCTATTATTTATCTAAAATATATTATATCAAAAGCTGAAAAAGATTAGGCAGTGTTCAATAACAAAATTTCAAAGAAAATTAAATTCTAAGAAGAATTTCACCATATGAAAGTTGAGTGAAAACAGGACTCTAATCATTAGTACGATAAAAAAAAGTAAACAAGTTGGAAATTGCTAGTCAAACGTGGCAAATGAGGTGCGTTCGTACTATAACTAGTTTTATAATTATTTTTTGCACCCCATATTGCACTCAATGTATATTTTTTTACACTTCATAAGTGCATAGTCTGTAACATCATTAAAATGCACTTGCAATAATTTTTTTCCCATTCCCCGTAATGTAACAGAACACTTTTGACTGTCCCTGTAATTAAGCTATACATCCGATTTTCATAAAATTTTAAATGTCTCGACAAAATTTTGCAACAATTATATATTTAAAATTTCAGACCATTCGGAAGGCTGTAACACCATTAAAATGCACTTGCAATAATTTTCCCCATTGGCCGTAATGTAAAGAAAAACTTTTGACTGTCCCTGTCATTAAACTATACATCCGATTTTCATAAAATTTTAAATGGCCCGACAAAATTTTGCAACAATCATATATTTAAAATTTCAGACCATTCGGTTGAGTAGTTTTTGCTCTGTTATATGCGGACAGACAGACAGACGGACTGAACGACGACTATAGGTGCTACGTATTTATATAATTACGAACGCACCTAAAATGTTCAAAAGTTTTTAACCAATTGAAACTGTAGCTATATGAGTTCGTCTATGCATCCTAAATTGCCGAACTTGTATAAAAACGTATCATTTTATACTCTTCTCGAAAAATATATGACACTCGGTATTTCTAAACAAAATTTTTTTTTTTTCTGTTTTTAGGATTCTGAATTAAACATTTTCGGCTGCGCAATTCAATTTATACATTCAGACGTAACAAAATAATATTAATTTTAATGTGAATACTAATTAAGTAAAATAATGCTATAAAAAGTGATAAAATATCTTTATTAAGATTGACGATTTTTTCGTCGCACAAACGGCGACATTTTCAAAATCATTCACGATAGAAAATATTTTCACATAATTTAAAAACAATTTCATTATTATAACAATAATGTAATAAAAACATTATTGTTTTTAAATTATGTGAAAATATTTTCTATCGTGAATGATTTTGAAAATGTCGCCGTTTGTGCGACGAAACGATCGTCAATCGTAATAAAGATATTTTATCACTTTTTATAGCATTATTTTACTTAATCTGTTTATAAGTCATTATTATACATGTGAATACTTATGTTGTTAATTCATCATGTTTGTCTGTAATACCCGTATGTTGAATATGCATCTAAGAGTTTTGCTGTTTATCACTTTTTGGCGGAATCTACGATTCAATTTATTTATCAAGGTATTCCATGGACGTAAGTCGGTTGTAGAAGAGAGAAGAGAAATGCCAGTTTAACCCTTTCAGGGGCAAAACACTTGCATTGATAAAATGTTGAAATGAATGATTGGCACAGGAATTTACCAACAAATTTATTTGGAAATAAGAAAAAGCTAAATTTAGATTCTATACTAAACGGAAAATTTTTGTACCAAAACTCTGGTACTATTTTGGACATTTGGGTATTAAAATTAAATTTTTTCATAAACATACCACCGCGCCCTTGAAAGGGTTAATGCAGTAACAGCTATTGTATAACACTGTTTGTTATAGAATACTTTTACTTCAAACGTACATTCACTTTAGTGAAAAATACTTATTTTTTTCTATTTTATTAGTGGCAAATTTGAAGTACATTGTTCACCAAAATGCTAAGAAAATTCTAGTTTACATATATGAATGTATAGATATATAGCAAACAGAAATCCGTTTTCTAATAAATTTACTGTGCTCAAAATTTATTTTTTAAAAAATCTAAATGTGTGATTCCCTCTCTATATATATATGTGGATTTGATTAATTAGTCTCCAACTTGTTTTTTTTTTCGGTGGGGTGGGACGTTGTGCACCACACAAAACTAGTTAAATCCCGCAGTGCATGTCGTTAGCCATGCCACCTGCCTTCAGTTAGTTTTTTAAGATATTATTTATATTGAATTTTGAATTTATATTGAGTTTTGAGTATTTTTATTGAGTTTTGAATATCGTAGGGAATTGGATTTTTCAATATATATACACAGTGCATTCAAAAAGTTTCAGTTCTGATCGCACACAGACCATATAACACAGAGAATATACTTACATTTGATATTTAATAGCCCAATTCCATACAACGCTTGGAACGAGTGTACAGAACTGGAACGTCTTAACGCCTTCTGGAACGTCTGAACTCCAACATTATTGAGTTCTGATGTCACAACCGTTTCAATGTCATCGATAGACACTTACCGCTGCCCCTTTATCTTCAATTGCAACTTGGGAAATAAAACGCAGTTCAGGGTGGACAGATCTGGTGAATATGGTGGGTGTTTCATTAACATACCCTGCCGTCTCGCCAAAAATTGCTGCACAAGTGATAGCTTCGTTAGCTAGTGCGCTGTTGTGCAAGACGCATCAATTTCTACTTTTAGCAAATCGGGCGTCACATGCCGCATTCGTTTCAAAAGCCAATGCAACACATCTTCGTGGAATGAACCAGTCACAATGGGCGGTCTGATGTCATCAACAATTGCACATGCTGAACATTTTCCCCATTTCGACTTGAAAATGGACGACCTAATCTCTCATCGTCTTCGGTCGATTCTTTTTCAACTTGAAACGTCGAAAACCACTCGCGAACGACTCATAGCATCGTCACCATATGCAAATTTAATCATTTCGTGCATTTCTGTGGCCAATTTAAAACAAAATTTGATGTTCCGTGTTCCATTTTTTTTTTTCGATGACAATGACGCACACACTATATGCTTTACGGAAATGAACGCTACCAAATGGGAAGTTCACCGAAATGAATCTAACCACTTGATACGCACGAATTAAAGTCGTTGATAGATCATCCTTTTAGTTTCGAAGAGATAGTGCTATCTGCGTTTTTTACGAGCGGGAGTTCTGGAACTTTTTGAATGCATTGTGTATATAAGAGGCACTTGTACCACATAAAGCCATTCTTTTAATATGGCAATTAGCTTACATGTTGTAGAGAACGATCTCGGGATGACGTATGGCTGCACAGGTACTTGTACGATATAAAGCCATGCTTTTAATATGGCAGTTATATGGTGTAGAGAACGATATCAAACTGATATATGGCTGCACATACCTTAGAGTTTATTTGTTCGTGACACGTGCGGATAGTTTCAAGCACAGCAGTTACCACCTTTATCGTCATGTTCCGACTACCGAATCTTTAGCTTCGTCTCTGATAAAAAATAGTAAGTAAATTTTCGAATGAAATCAGCATAAATTATTGATTAAAATGTGTAATCTTTGCATCTTGTGTGAGATAATTTAATGATCTTTTAGAATGTATATTGAAATATTCTGTAATTTTAACAGTGTTTGTATTTGAAAGTGAAATATTTGAAAACAGAAGTCCTCTAATAAGGTATTGCTTCATTTGCCAAAAGGATCGTGCTTTAGATATGTATTCTGTTCAAAGAGAAAGGAGTATGCATATTAAAAATGTGTAGGGCTGACTGGAATGGACACAGGTACCTTTTACTGCCCTACATGTGAAAAACTTAATTTGGATTTCTTCATAATGTAATAATGACTTTATTTTTTACATTTTAATACCTATATTTTCAACAGTTAAAATGTGCAATTTAAAAGCATTTTTTTTATTTTGATGTATTTTGGTTCCTGTAATACATTTAAAATAATCTGTTAATTAAAGTAAAACCATGTACATAGCAAATCATAGCCTTATAAAGGACACATACGACTGATTAGACCACTTTGCAGAGACTTTTGATTTTAACCCATTACCTGCAGATTCCCATTACCTGTTCACGCAACGGTCAAAATAATTGCTCATGCTTAAATTAATTAATTTGCCAGCACTATTTTAGAATTTAAAAAAAATGCCTTATTTATTGGCAGAAATTTTGCTATTTTAATAAAGCGAAAATTACTTTTCTGAATTTATGGTGGCAAACGACTTTCAACTTGAAATTTGAAAATTCTTACTTTATAGTTTTGGCGGTTAATGGGTTAACTCTACTGGCCAAAATTCAACAGAAACGAGAATATACATGATTTATTATTGTAAAAGTACGTAAAGGTGTTACATCCAACAACATTGTGATATTACATCCAACAACAAATGTTAATGCTATAATACATTTTATTGTGACCTTAATTCTTAAAGTGTCCTTATTTGGTAAAGGTACCTTATATATATTTATATATTTGAACAAAACTAATGGCATCACTTTTAAAATATGATGATCATTGTTTGCGCTTGCGATTCAATCTGACATACTTTAATCAAAAATATACATTATTTGAAATAATGTTTGTAATTGAAACCAGAAAAATTTCGAAATTTATTTATATTATAAAATTTTTCCACTAAATTTTATACTATACTAATTTCCATTTACCTGTAATTGGATCTGCAAAACAATACATAAGAAAATTTCCTCTTAATTCAATATTGTATAAACAATTTATTCCTTTTTTATTTTCTTTCGCTTTTTTTCTCAGATATTATCATGTCCACAAAAAAGCAATTCAGGAGAATTATATGAACAGATACAAAATTTAACATATAATACACGCTAATTAAATGTAAAAAGAAAGAAAAACGTGATTTTATCAAAAAAAAAAAAAAAAAAATCCTTAATAATATTATTTTCGTATTCAGAGAAAATTATTTATTTTCGTTTTATTCTATTCTTTATAGATTCATTGTACTTTTTTCTATACAATGTTGTATACAAAATAGTCATAAAAAACGTGAGATAATCATTATACTGTTCTTTATTGGTGTTCATTATGTAGGGTGTCCACTCTCAACGGTGTCCAAAGGATAATTCCTAAACCGTTAGTCATAGACACATAGTTCCAATTACAAAAATGTTTTAAATGAAGTAAAGAAATATTTTATAACGATTTGGGTCAGTAAAAATATTTCTTAAAAAATTAAGACATTAAAATTTTTATATGGTCCTATAAGTTATATTTAATAAAATTTTCCTATTACACTGACAAGTAAAATATAAAAAGGCCCGTTCATATAACACTAAAATTGACCGAGTTATGAAGCTTTAAAAATGCTTGAATTATACCATTTTACTGCATCTGAACACAAATGATTTCGGTCATGCTTTGAGGGGTCGTATACCAAGTACTTAAAGTATTCGAAGGACTTATTTCATGTGTATCTGCACTTTGGAAAAATTGTACAGGTATTATGATTGAGTTGCTTTTTATTAAGTTTCAAATTGGCTAGAGTAATTTGAGGGCTCGTATACCAAGTACTTAAAGTATTCGAAGAACTTATTTCATGTGTATCTGTGCTTTGGAAAAAATCTTACAAGTATTACGATTGAGTTAACTTTTATTAAGTTTCAGATTGGCTAGAGTAATTGTATTTTAACAAATGTTTAAATTTTGTAAGTATTTAAGACTGTTTCTTTTCATGATTTCTTTTAACAAAAATTATGTTATTTTTTTATTTAACTTGAACGATTGTATGTATGTTTTTCCAGTTCAAAATTTGTACTCGAACTTTAACTCACTTTCAAATATCCGATGGAAATTAAATTTTACATACTGACGTAAACCTGATGACAATCTAATATTATGATTTTCGGTGGGTACATTTATACTTATTTTACAGAATGACACAAAAAATTTCGGATGGATTACCGCCAAGAATTTTAAGAAAAAGCATTGGATTAGAAAAACACAATACTGCGATGGTTGTGTTTTTTAACTTTTATTTATTTTTTAGCACCGAATCCGAAAATTACCTCAATTTTCAACCATCATGTCAGAATTTTTCGCAAATAATTAATTGTCAAAGTTAAAAAAATAATAAAAATCGAATACTATAAAATAGAGGAGATGACTGCGTTTTTTTTAACTTTTGATAAGGGATTTTTATGTACAGTCGTGGAAAAAAAAAAAAAAAAGTAAACACCCCCTGCTAACTCCTCAACAAATTATCGTAGAAGAAAGTTACTGGTACCGAACGATAGGAAATAAAGTCTACTTTTAAAGGATGTATATAAAATTTTCTTCATATTAAAACGAATCCAACCTTTATTTTTTCAATGGCAATACCCCATTTTAACGAGATATTTGAAATCTTCGGTTCAAACTATGCCTGGACACCGAATTTCAAGTCATTTGAATGATAAGTTTTTGAATTATAAACATTCAAAATTTAGTGCTTCTAATGTTAAATTACATTTTCATATTTTTATTTATATCTCCAGAAATTGTGCTCCTAATGTGCTAATTTTTTGTGTAGCAATAATACTAATATACCCAAACATAAATACTCTGAATTTGCAATTTTTATAATTTTATGATATCAATTATGAATTATTAAATTAATATTTGAAAAAATTATGAATTGAAACCTACAATTTTTTTGATGGATTTAGATTTATTAAGTCCTGCTTTATGGAAATCCAAAATTTCACATTTTTCTTAGAAATAGTTTTCAAATTATGTTTAATAAACGGCAAAATGATGGTTTAAAGGGCCGTCTATAATAGAAGTGACTAGATATTTGAAATTTCTTCTGCTGTCCTGTAATCTAGCAGGCTTTATTGGCTTCTTAAGGTACCTTGATCAAGATGGGGGCTCCCTCGGTTAACAATCGAGTTCCGAACTTCAATTTGGATACAGCCCTTAAAATACGCTCGTTTTAAAATAATTAATTTTTCAGTAACTTATGGTGCGAATTGCATAAAAACTTGTTTTTAGGCTAATTGAAGGGTGTAGAGTTCATTTATGGTGTCAGAATTGTGCACTGCTATTGAAAAAAACCAAAGTGATGGTTCGTTTTAATATGTAGATGGCCTCCTAAGCAAATTTTATATACATCCTTTAAAAGTAGACTTTATTTCCAATCGTTCGGTACCAGTAACTTTCTTCTACGATAATTTGTTGAGGAGTTAGTAGGGGGTGTTTTTTTTTTTTTTTTTTTTCACGACTGTACTTTTTAGCACCGAATCTGAAAATGACCTTAATTTTTAATCATTACGTTAGAATATTTTGCAAATCGTAAATGTCAAAGTTAAAATATAGCGAAAATCTGATACTATAAAACAGATGTAAAACTTTTTTTTAATTTAATTTAATTTTATTTAATTCAATAATTTATTCAATTTTTGGCTTATGTTGGGATTCTTACAGCTAAACAGCTGAGGGGGGTCTGATGAGGTGGGCCAGGAGGCTCAATTTTAACTTTGAACATTTTAACTTTGAAATTTGCAATTTGCGAAAAAGCCTGACGTGATGGTTAAAAATGAAAATCATTTTCGGATTCAGCGGTAAAAAATACATAAAAGTCAGTTATCAAAAGTTAAAAACACAAGAATCACATTTATTTTATAGTATCAAATTTTCGCTATTTTTTCTTTTTTTAACTTAAAATTTACGATTTGCAAAAATTCTTTACATGATAGTAAAAAATGAAGGTCAATTTCGGATTCAACGGTACAGAATATATAAGAATCAATTATCAAAAGCGAAAAAACATGACATAACCTAACTTTTGCAGGCTAGTGTAATCTAATATCATCTTAAAATATGTATCATTCTGTAAAGAATTGAAGCTGTTAATTTTCATCATATTATTTAACAAAAATTCTGTTATTTTTTTGTTCTTATATGTTTAGTACAAATTGTATATTTTGCATTAATATATCAGAATGATTAACGATTTCATATTTAAATTGTAATGTTAATTTTACACCCAACCATTTTTTAATATATCTGACGAAATTACATTTCTACTAAATTTGTGAATGACCCCTAATTTGCAGCAAAAAATATGCTCCAACTTTAAAAAGCTATTTCGCGGTCAATTTTAATCGTAGAAAACTGGGACTTTTTTTTGTCTTACTTGTCAGTGTAACAGGAAAATTTTACTAAATATAACTTATAGGACAGGGAGACCGTATAAAAATTTAAATTTCGTAATTTTTAAAGAAATATTTTTATTGACCCAAATCGCTTTTAAAATATTTCTCTACCTCATTTAAAACATTTTTGTAATTGTAACTATATGTCTATGACTAACGGTTTGGGAATTGGACACCGTTGAGACCGTTGTCACCGTTGACACCCTGTATGTAAGAAGCATTGCTGTTCCGTACTGTGATATCGAGCATATTTACGAGCATTATACCACGGTTGGACAACCAAAGAAAACGACGTCATAAGCACTTCTTAACTATATTGGAAATTGTTAAAAAAGAAAACACCAACAATTGTCTCTTAAGAATGGTTTTACACTCAAAAATAGAGAAATTAGTATTATCGCATTTCGTAAAGATCGGTCACAAAGAAAGTAAATTCTTGTATGTCGGGGATGATGGTTGATAGACTATGTAATAATGCTTTAATAGTCAAGCTGTGTTATCAGCTAAATAAATAGGAAGTAACAACAAGAACGAAAAATTATGCGTAAAGCTTAGATTTTGAAACATTTTCCAACACTTCCGCAATGCTGCAACAAAACTTTACCGTTTATGTAAGGTGAAAAATAGTTTCAATGTAAACCAAGGGATGACAGGGATGACCGCCCCCGGAACCCAGATTTCGTTTTAGAGTATAAGTGCAATTCGGGGGAAGGTTTCCGTTTGCAACAATTCCGTTTGCTATTTTGGACTCTGAAACTCCTAAGAAGTATTCAGTACATACATTGACAGGAATTGTACTATGTTCTGTACATGCGTAAACAATTACAAGACATTATTTTTTAATATTAGAGTTGGGAAATATTAAGTGAAATGCATATGCTGATAAATATAATGAAAATACTAAACTACTAAATAAAACAAACCAAATAAAATAAGACAAATATTTACATTATGTACAAAACAGGGGCTCCTGTCAGAAATGGGAGCTGAGAACAATGAGTTGACTTGACTAGCTCAGAAAGGAAGGGGATTGTTAAATATAAATTTGTTGTCTTCTAAAAATTTCATACAATCCGCGATACGTTACAGGAGAACTGGAGGTCAAGGAGTTAACTTAGCCAGTCAAGCAGTGTCATCTGTTCTGGCTTTTTAACGTGGTAGTGAGACGTTAGTGTGCAATGTAAACAATCGGAAAAAGCATAACCCATTTGAAAACCAGATTGCGGGAAATCCCACCGATAACCGGAAAACTATCTGAAAACTTTTATGAAGCCCTGTCCTGTATATGATCTATAGATTTTCATATATATAGTACATAGTATGCCAAAGTTTAGTTCAGTTAGAGAACGCATAGTGCAGTTCAAGATTCCTTTTCAGCAATTCCCGTCCATAAACGGAAATGCACTCGAGATATTTTGTTCTGCCCTGTATATGATCTAGTATAAAATTTGTACATACCACGTAATAGGAAAAACTTAGTTAAATTTTGAAAAGAGTACCACAATTAAAAAAACCACTTCCAACAATTATTGTTAACAATAATTGTTGTTAACGATAGCCTTCTATTAATACACAATGTTATAATCGAATTCTTTTTGTGTGTCCCTCTAAATGAACGATAAATACTATGCAGCCCATGCTATATAGTAATTTTCTAGTAATGCACCTCAGTGATTCATATCAATTTTGATATGCTTGAAATAGTTTAACATCATTAAAATGTATCGCCAACTATTTTACTCCATGGGCTATAACGTAACGGAATTCTTTTTAATGTCCCTCTAAATGAATTGTAAATGCTACAAACTTTACTTTCAATACCGAACATACCATAGTAAACATCAATAACATATATCAATTGCATAGCAATCCGGGTATATTTACTTGGGTTAGAGCATGGACAAACATGCAGATCGATGGCAAACAGACAGACAGACAAACGACAGACGGACAGACAAACATATTTCTTAAACACTTTTGAACTATGATGGAAAGTGTTATAAAATATGTTAATTACTGACCAATTAATATGTGTTAGTAAAATATATATCGTAACTGTATCTGAGTTTCGAAAACAAAATAACAAAAATACATTTCATTGAAAAAAAAAAAATATATATATATATATAGAAGTATCTTCTTCTTCTATAATAATAAAAAAAGAAGTTTGTGTGTGAGTGAGTGAGTGTGTCGACGGTGTTCTGAAGAGACCACTGCACGTAGAGCTACAAAATTTGGGGAAAAGGTACGTCTATATATGAAGTTTTGCACCTCGAAGCCCGATTTTCGATTTTTTGATTAGATTTTTTTTTATTTAATTTTTTATGCGATTTTTAGCGTTTTTTTATGTTTCGAGGCGATTTTTCCATATAAGTGAGAAGAATATGGTTTCTTTCTTTTAACCAAATGTAGTAAATTTTGTTCTCTTTACAAAAAAGTTTATTCGGAATTCGTGCAGCAATTTTTGAATTTTTAGCGAATTTTTTATGCAATTATTGAACAGCATTTAATGCATTTAATAAGGAGGTTACCGTAGAGGTACACAGTTCTGTCGCCAAACGCCACCAAGTTTATCACCAACTTGGCGGTAGATCGCCAAATTTGGCGACCAAAATGAGTCGCCAAAAGTGATGCCAACTTGGCGATATCTCTAATATTTCGCCAAATTCCCATAGACTTCCATTGTAAACCAATATGGATTACTTGCTTACAGAAAATGAACAAATTGAAATATTTTAATGCAACAAAAACTAATATTAACTTAAGGGATTATATTAATTATATTTAAGGGAATCCAAGTAAATTAAATTGTGAATAAAAGTAACATGATACAATGCTTAGATTATTGTATTTTATTGATATTTTCGACGAAAGGGTTGCCAGTGGTCATTTTGGTGAAAATTATGGTTGATAAATGAATTGAAATGGCTATATCCGTTAGAAAATAATGTAAACAACTCGCATATTAAAAGAAAATAACTGTTATTTGTTTAATTAAAAAAAAGAACCAAAAACCTTTTTAATGCGAGATAAAATTTATAAAATGAAAATATTTAATTTAAATATGAAAAGAATGTTTATAAAACTTAAAAAATAAATTAGTATGAAAGAAGCAATTGATACATTATTTGGCGATTTTTCGCTTCGCCAGGTTAATAAAAATGTGCCTGAAAAAACTTGAAGAAATAAAATTTAAGTAACAGTCTTTTAGTCCTTCTTCATTTTTTTATTCAATTTAATTATCATTTTTATGTAATTTTTCCATCGTATGTCTTACAGGAGAAAGGCTTTATTTGTGAGTTACATGCTAATTAATTATTACCTTGGTCGCCAAACAATGCAATTTTAAGCCACAAAGGCAGAAGCGTGAAATAAGCCATGCGAAGGTCGCAATAATTTTTTTTTAAGTATAGGAGAAGATTTCGGAGTAAATCTTTATATTCAAATGTAAATTATATAAAAAGGAGTTAAAATTATTACTATGTAGTCAAGTATTTAAATTTTAATGTAAAAATGTGCCATATACACACATATTTTATAATATTCGATAATCAAGTCACCACCAAATGACATATTCACTATATTATTGAAAGTTTTGTTGGCACAGGTGTCATATACGCTCCATGATACAAAATGGGCTCCAAAATGGAGTTATTTAGCCTGCCATGGTAACTCGGCTATTGTTGTTTATTTACTTTTATTTTCTTTTATACAGTTATATAAACTGTTTTGTTCTATAGACATTAATTAAACTTTTTATTATTTATTGCTATTTCCTTTTAAAATAATAGAAAATAATTTAAATATATATGTGTAACTGGTATTCAAAAACGATGTTTTCACCAAAAAAAAAAAAAAAAAAAAATCGTCAAAAAAAGAATCGCGCCAAACCCGGTACGTATCTATGCCTAATAGTTATTTACATTATTGTGATTACTTAGTATCAGGCAACAGATTGAAGAGTATTTGGTATATTTTTGATATATGGGCTTTGGTGAGTTAGAGTAAATGGCCTTGGCGAGTGAAGTGAATTTTACGTATATTTACTGGCAAACTATTTATTTTTCATATACATATAAATATTTTTTTTCAATATTTATTTTATTTATTTATATAAAGAAGATTTATTTATCTACCTTTAAATACGAACAGAAATAATTTGTGGTTCTACCTGATTATCCCGTAGACCAAAAAAAATATCGCCAAACTATAAGATTAAATGCCAATAATGGGTGATCGTAAATGTCAAATTTACTTGACATTAAACACTTTACACATGTTTGTTACGTCATCAGGGATTTTTAATTCGATATTTACGTTTCTTCGCGATCTGCTGCAATTTTTTAACATTCCATTTTTGACCTATAATACTAAAGTAATTTCTACCTTCATTTCAATAAAGTTTATTCGGATTTCGTATAACAATTTTTGAATTTTTCGGGTATTTTGTATGTGATTTTTAGTGTATTTTAGCAATTTTCTACCAATTTTCCACATTAGTGAAAGACGTTGATAGAAGTTGAATCAACTTTCAATCTTCGAGCACAAGATATAATTTTTCTTTCTCTTTTCGAAATTTGTGCTGCGATTTAAAATTTTTTCACAATATCTTATTGTGATTTTCAGAGGTTTTTCGCGATTCGTGCAGTTTTTTTATGTACCCGGGCAACGCCGGGCAAGTTAGCTTGTCATTACATAAAGATACAAAATTTACTTTAATTGTATTTGTCATAGTTGTGGTAAAAGAAAATATCTGCAGATCAAAATGTAATCATACAGACAAATAAGACAAATTAACATAATTTAAAAAATCCTTTTTGCTATTTGCTATTTAAAAATTCTAAAATAGAGAAAACTTAAATTTTACATCCAAGATTAGTCATTATACACTTTAAACAATACTCATTATTCTAATTAATACTTCTGAAATTAACTCGAAAAGAAAACAGACATTTATTTAGCTAGTATTATTTTCCTGATTTTTGTTAGGTCACATTACACAGTGTTTCATATCTTTGTAACAAGATCTGGGAAACAATTTATAAGAGAAAGTCTTCTTTTATTCAATTTTGGATAACGACAGACAATTTATTGCCTTATTATTTTCTTGTGCCTTGTTCCCAGTTATTATTATTCAGATGAAAGAAAATCAATTTATGAAATTTATTCGAATAGATGATGTTACACCACATTACACTAGTAGTTAACAACAACAAAAAAAAAATAGTAAGGCATTAGGAATCTGAACTTTCGTTGTAATATAATAACATCGTTTCTGCATTCAAAGAATTGCTATAGTTTGAATGTGTTTCGTTTTCGGGATCCAATGAAATATTACATTGGATCACAAAAATAGATTAACATTATCTTCCACTGTAACGTTACATTTTCGTAAAATCACAGGGGTCTTTCTTTTTTAGTGTTTTTTTTTAATATTAGAAAGGGAATTTTTACGTATATCCTCCCCCCCCACCCCCCCACCCCCAAAAAAAAGAAAAAAAAAAAAGAAAAAAACGAAAAATTCTCGAGACGAACTTCAAAATTTCACGAAATTCCCAGTCAAACAACGGAAATTTCTTCAAATGAGAGAAAAATCTTTTCCAATCACAAAGGCGTTCCGGCAACTTGCTGTACTTTTTACGTTTTGTAACGCAATATTTTTTGAGCGTGCGACCTTCAATGCTTTTTATTACTCTCTGGATACTTACAGAAATATTGCTAGAGTTTATTTAAAATTTCCGTCCTTTTCTTTACTGTATTCATTATAGGTTGTTCTTTTATCAACTGCAAATTAAGAAAAAATTTAGAGAATCATGCAATGTACTATAAAAATACAATGCATTGAAAAGTAAAAAAAAATATATAAGTTTCTGTGAATACCTCCCTAATTCCCACGGTAGCATATATGCTACGATCACTGTTTTTAATTTATTGGATCTTTTAATTCAGATATTCCACATTCATATTAATATTTGGAAAATTTTTACAGAGAGTAACATTCGCCTTGAATACAATATTTCAAATGAAAATCAAATTTCAATTTTTTTTTTTTTTTTTTTTTGCTTAAAAGGCGCAAAGACCAACTTAGTGAAAAATATTCCATGCCGGGAATCGAACCCGGGTCATCAGTATAGCGCACTGACGTTCTACCGCTAAACCACATGGAACGATACCCAGCCTGGAACTTCTCACTATTACAAGTTGGCAAGGCTACAAACGCAGCACAAGATGGAATATTTTCCGTGAGCCACCAACATGGGGCAAACACAGACACTTAATTAAATCCAGCATCGATGAATCTATATTAATATTTGGAAAAATTTTCCAGAGAGTAACATTCGCCTTGAATACAATATTTCAAATGAAAATCAAATTTCAAATTATTTTTTTTTTTTTTGCTTAAAAGGCGCAAAGACCAACTTAGTGAAAAATATTCCATGCCGGGAATCGAACCCGGGTCATCAGTATAGCGCACTGACGTTCTACCGCTAAACCACATGGAACGATACCCAGCCTGGAACTTCTCACTATTACAAGTTGGCAAGGCTACAAACGCAGCACAAGATGGAATATTTTCCGTGAGCCACCAACATGGGGCAAACACAGACACTTAATTAAATCCAGCATCGATGAATCTATATTAATATTTGGAAAATTTTTCCAGAGAGTAACATTCGCGTTGAATACAATATTTCAAATGAAAATCAAATTTCAAATTATTATTATTTTTTTTTGCTTAAAAGGCGCAAAGACCAACTTAGTGAAAAATATTCCATGCCGGGAATCGAACCCGGGTCATCAGTATAGCGCACTGACATTCTACCGCTAAACCACATGGAACGATACCCAGCCTGGAACTTCTCACTATTACAAGTTGGCAAGGCTACAAACGCAGCACAACATGGAATATTTTCCGTGATCCACCAACATGGGGCAAACACAGACACTTAATTAAATCCAGCATCGATGAATCTATATTAATATTTGGAAAATTTTTCCAGAGAGTAACATTCGCCTTGAATACAATATTTCAAATGAAAATCAAATTTCAAATTATTTTTTTTTTGCTTAAAAGGCGCAAAGACCAACTTAGTGAAAAATATTCCATGCCGGGAATCGAACCCGGGTCATCAGTATAGCGCACTGACGTTGTACTGCTAAACCACATGGAACGATACCCAGCCTGGAACTTCTCACTATTACAAGTTGGCAAGGCTACAAACGCAGCACAAGATGGAACATTTTCCGTGAGCCACCAACATGGGGCAAACACAGACACTTAATTAAATCCAGCATCGATGAATCTATATTAATATTTGGAAAATTTTTCCAGAGAGTAACATTCGCCTTGAATACAATATTTCAACTATATTGAAATATTCAACTATATTCAATATTTTTCACTAAGTTGGTCTTTGCGCCTTTTAAGCAAATAAAAAAAAAATAATAATAATAATAATAATTTGAAATTTGATTTTCATTTGAAATATTGTATTCAAGGCGAATGTTACTCTCTGGAAAAATTTTCCAAATATTAATATAGATTCATCGATGCTGGATTTAATTAAGTGTCTGTGTTTGCCCCATGTTGGTGGCTCACGGAAAATTTTCCATCTTGTGCTGCGTTTGTAGCCTTGCCAACTTGTAATAGTGAGAAGTTCCAGGCTGGGTATCGTTCCATGTGGTTTAGCGGTAGAACGTCAGTGCGCTATACTGATGACCCGGGTTCGATTCCCGGAATGGAATATTTTTCACTAAGCTGGTCTTTGCGTCTTTTAAGCAAAAAAAAAAAAAATAATAATAATTTGAAATTTGATTTTCATTTGAAATATTGTATTCAAGGCGAATGTTACTCTCTGGAAAAATTTTCCAAATATTAATATAGATTCATCGATGCTGGATTTAATTAAGTGTCTGTGTTTGCCCCATGTTGGTGGCTCACGGAAAATATTCCATCTTGTGCTGCGTTTGTAGCCTTGCCAACTTGTAATAGTGAGAAGTTCCAGGCTGGGTATCGTTCCATGTGGTTTAGCGGTAGAACGTCAGTGCGCTATACTGATGACCCGGGTTCGATTCCCGGCATGGAATATTTTTCACTAAGTTGGTCTTTGCGCCTTTTAAGCAAAAAAAAAAAAAAAATAATTTGAAATTTGATTTTCATTTGAAATATTGTATTCAAGGCGAATGTTACTCTCTGGAAAAATTTTCCAAATATTAATATAGATTCATCGATGCTGGATTTAATTAAGTGTCTGTGTTTGCCCCATGTTGGTGGCTCACGGAAAATATTCCATCTTGTGCTGCGTTTGTAGCCTTGCCAACTTGTAATAGTGAGAAGTTCCAGGCTGGGTATCGTTCCATGTGGTTTAGCGGTAGAACGTCAGTGCGCTATACTGATGACCCGGGTTCGATTCCCGGCATGGAATATTTTTCACTAAGTTGGTCTTTGCGCCTTTTAAGCAAAAAAAAAAAATAATTTGAAATTTGATTTTCATTTGAAATATTCCACATTCATACCCGAAATTTAAAATAGCAATATTTTTTTTTTATTTAAGAGCAAATATTCCTTAATTAAATAAAGCAAACTTCATTATCGAAATTTTCTGTTATGAATTCGGATTCTCTGAATTACGGAATTTCTAGAACATATTTTACCATGGAAATTAGAGTGTTAAAAGCAACATATTAATAACGATGGAAACATCATAAAGAAATTACTATAATTGTATTTGTCATGGTTTTTTTAAAAAAGAATATCTACAGATCTGAATGTAATCATACAGACAAACAATACAAATTAACATTAATTTAAAAAATCATATTTGCTATTTGTAATTCAAAAATTATTAAATGGAAAAAATAAAAATTTTATGTTTAAGATTAATTTTGATATATTTCAATTAATAATTATATAAATTAATACTTCTTAAATTAACAGGAAAAGAAAATACAGATTTGTTTAGATAGCATTATTTTCCTGATTTTTGTTAGGTCACATTACACAGTGTTTTATTTCTTTGTAAGAAGATCTGGGAAACAATTTATAAGACAGGTTTTCTTTTATTCAATTTCGGATAACGACAGACAATTTATTGCCTTATTATTCCCTTGTTCCTTGTCCTCAGTTATTATTACTAAGATGAAAGAAAATCAATTTAGGAGATTTCTTCGAATAGATGATGTTACACCACAATACACTAGTAGTTAAACGAAAAAACAAAAACAAAAGTAAAACATTAGGTATCTGAATATTCGTTGTAATATGGTAGCACTGTTTCTGTAAAAAAAAATATTACTATAGTTCGATTGTGTCTCATTTTTGTGATCCAATGTAATATTACATTGGATCACAAAAATGGATTAACATTATCTTCCAATGTAACGTTGCATTTTCGTAAAATCACAGGAGTGCTTCCTTTTGAGTGTTTCTTTTTATATTAGAAACGGAAATTTTACGTATGTCCTTTTCCCTCCAAAATGCGAAAAAGTCTCGAGACGAACTTCAAAATTTCCTGAAATTTCCCAGTCAAAAAATACAAATTTCTTCAAATAAGAGAAAAACTTTTCCAATCACAAAGGTGTTCCGGCAATTTACTGTACTTTTTACGTTTTTTAACGAAATATTTTTTTGAGCGTGTGAACTGCAATGCTTTTTATTACTCTCTGGATACACACAGATATATTGCTAGAGTTTATTTAAAATTTCCATCCGTTTCTTTACTGTAAACATTTTAGGTTGTTATTTCATTAACTGCAAATTGAGATAAACTCTTAGAGAATAATGCAAAGTACTATAAAAATACAATGCATTGAAAAGTAAAAAAAAATATATAAGTTTCTGTGAATACCTCCCTAATTCCCACGGTAGCATATATGCTACGATCACTGTTTTTAATTTATTGGATCTTTTAATTCAGATATCTGATATCTTCTTTATCTTATATCTTCTATCAGATATCTTCTTTAATTCAGATTCTGTGAATAACACACTAATGTCCACGGTAGCATATATGCTGCCATCACTGTATTTAACACTGGAATCGCCATAGCTGTCATTTTGACCGGTAAAAAATGAAAATATTTCGATTCGAACCAGGATTTTTTTCGAAAATAAGTTAAATATGTACCACGGAGAAATGAGTTAAATAAATAAGTTAAATAGATTTAAATAAAAATTCTGGTGTAAAATAATTTTAGAACACTTGAGTAAAATTTCCGGCGGTTCTAGTGTTAATTTATTGGATCTTTTAATTCAGATATTCCACATTCATACCAGAAATTTAAAATAGCAATATTTTTTTTTTTTTATTTAAGAACAAATATTCCTTAATTAAATAAATCAAAATTTATTATCGAAATTTTCTGTTATGAATTCAGATTCTCTGAATTACGGAATTTCTAGAGCGTATTTTACTATGGAAATCAGAGGGTTAAAAACAGCATATTAATAACATTGGAAACATGATACAGAAATTACTATAATTGTATTTGTCATAGTTTCTTTTAAAGAATATCTGCAGATCTGAATGTAATCATACAGACAAACAAGAGAAATTAATATTAATTTAAAAAATCATATTTGCTAATTGTAATTCAAAAATTATAAAATTGAGAAAAATAAAAATTTTATGCTTAAGATTAATTTTGATACATTTTAATTAATAATTATGCAAATAAATACTTCTTAAATTAACAGGGAAAGAAAATACAGATTTGTTTAGATAGCATTATTTTCCTGATTTTTGTTAGGTCACATTACACAGTGTTTTATTTCTTTGTAACAAGATCTGAGAAACAATTTATAAGAAAAGCCTTCTTTTATTCAATATTGGATAACGACAGACAATTTATTGCCTTATTATTTTCTTGTGCCTTGTTCTCATTTATTATTACTAAGATAAAAGAAAATCAATTTAGGAGATTTCTTTGAATAGATGATGTTACACCATATTACACTAGTAGTTGAACGAAAAAACAAAAACAAAAATAAAACATTAGGTATCTGAATTTTCATTGTAATATGGTAGCACTGTTTCTGTATTAAAAAAAAAATTACTATAGTTCGATTGTGTCTCATTTTTGTGATCCAGTGTAATATTACATTGGATCACAAAAATGGATTAAAATTATCGTCCAATGTAACGTTGCATTTTCGTAAAATCACAGGAGTGCTTCTTTTTGAGTGTTTCTTTTTACGGAAATTTTACGTATGTCCTTTTCCCTCCAAAATGCGAAAAAGTCTCGAGACGAACTTCAAAATTTCCTGAAATTCTCCAGTCAAAAAATGAAAATTTCTTCGTGTAAGAGAAAAATCTCTTCTAATCACAAAAGTGTTCCGGCAACTTGCTGTACTTTTTACGTTTTTTGATACGTTTTTACGTGTTTTATATTTTTTTGAGCGTGTGACCTGCAATGCTTTTTATTACTCTCTGGATACTCACAGAGGTATTGCTAGAGTTTATTTAAAAATTCCATTCTTTTTTCTTTTGCTGTAATCATTATAGGTTGTTATTTCATCAACTGCAAATTAAAAAACATTCATCATGCAAAGTACTACAAAAATACAATGCATTGAAAAGAAAAAAAAAATATGTGAGTTTCTGTGATTAACTCCCTAATACCCACGGTGGCATACATGCTACCATCACTGTTTTTAATTTATTGGATCTTTTAATTCAGATATTACACATTCATACCAGAATTTTAAAATAGCAATATTTACTTTATTTAAGAACTAATATTCCTTAATTAAATAAAGCAAAATTTATTATCGAAATTTTCTGTTATGAATTCATATTCTCTGAATTAAGGATTTTCTAGAACGTATTTTACCATGGAAATTAGGGGGTTAAAAACAGCATATTAATAACGATGAAACATGATACAGAAATTACTATAATTGTATTTGTCATAGTTTTTTTTTTTTTTTTTTTTTTTTTTTTTTTAAGAATAACTGCAGATCTGAATGTAATAATACGGACAAAGAAGACAAATTAACATTAATTTAAAAAATCATATTTGCTATTTATAATTCAAAAATTATAAAATTGAGAAAAATGAAAATTTTATGCTTAAGATTAATTTTGATATATTTTAATTAATAATTATACAAATTAATACTTCTTAAGTTAACATGAAAAGAATACACAGATTTGTTTAGATAGCATTATTTTCCTGATTTTTGTTAGATCACATTGCACAGTGTTTTATTTCTATGTAACAAGATCTGGGAAACAATTTATAAGGAAAGTCTTCTTTTATTCAATTTAGGATAACGACAGATAATTTATTGCCTTATTATTTTCTTGTGCCTTGTTCTCAGTTATTATTACTAAGATAAAAGAAAATCAATTTAGGAGATTTCTTCGAATAGATGATGTTACACCACCTTACACTAGTAGTTAAACGGAAAAACAAAAACAAAAGTGAAACATTAGGTATCTGAATTTTCATTGTAATATGATTGCATTGTTTCTGTATTCAAAAGATTACTAGGGTTTGATAGTGTTTCATTTTTGGTAAATTGGTTGAAATATTTTTATGCTATTCTTTAGGATATACGCTATTAATAAACACATAAAGAATTGCTTTATGATGAGAATGGTTATTCAGAAACATTTCAAGATATTTTACGTCTATTCGAAAATAGATGTTTCACTATGAAATTGCTTTGTATGACATTAAAATTGACTTAACCCTTTATGTTCCGATTTATAAATCAGAAATTTGCTCTTCTTCAATAATTATCTTCGTTAAGGTTTGAAGATATCCAAAACAACTTATACAGGGTGTTCCGTTAAAGGGGTCCAATATTAATAGGGGTAATAGAGGAGATCACATGCAGCATAAATCAGTATATAAAGCCTGGTCGGATCTCAATAGTTTTCAAGTTACAGCAAATAGAATGAAAATTCGGAAAATTGTAAATGAACCCTCATTGCTAAACTATCGATAATGCTACATAAAAACGAAGCACATATTTAGAAAGAGCAGAAAAAAACCTACAAAATGACATCAATTGTATTAAAATAGCAATATTTATTGACGAGTTACAAGCCCTGAAACAGTGAAAAAAGTACGAAATTCAATATACATCAAAATAGTTAATCGTTAATTCCAAAAAGACAACTCTAGCTACAACAAGGAAAATGTAGTAAAATTTGGTCCATTCCGAAAACTTTCGAAAAAGCTTACAATGAACCATATCGGTTTAATTGTGTGAGAGAAATTAATCAGTTTCTTAGTTACAACTCCGCTTTCTTTGACACTAGCAAAGGTTAAACTCCGCCCATCACGATTGGAAACACCGCCTTTTTAATTACTCTCAACTATACATTTTCGATCATGCTTCTTCTGAGATGCAACATTTTTAATTATTCAAGAGTTGAATGAACCAAAATAACTTTACAATAATAGTCTACATTTTAAAGTGGTCTTTTATTGATATAAAGCTAAAGTTAAATTCTTTAAAATTAAACTGGTGGTGAAAATTCGGAAATAATTAAAAATATTGCGATTTGTAACTATGCAAGAAGTTTCAGTACATGTTTTACATGGACAATTATTGTATGTATATGTGCATCATAATTTATGATAGGAAATAATAATAACAAATAGCATAATAATTTTATTAATTATAAATTAAAAAAAGACACTAAATTTTAAATTAATTCATACAAACTTTGTAATTTACAATTTGAGTACACCACAGTCTGTGACTTACAAAATACTGTGCCAAAAAGTGTTGAAAATAAAAGAAAAATGACAAATAAAGAATTACATTCCACGTACTTTATGACATATGTGAAGCATAGTCTTCTGGCCTGCGCTGCACAGTTCAATGTCGGAAGGCAGACGAACGGACATTATTATAATAGGTGTTCGAAGTTGCGCCCCTTAACAGAATCGCACAGCCGACAGCGACGTCGTAAAGATTGGCGAACACGCCGAAAAACTCCGACGGAGTTGGGAATGTCTCCTGCAGCGACAACGATTCGCGCTAGTAAATCCTCCGGTGTATCCACAGGCGTTTCATACACCAGCGATTTAAGGTGTCCCCAAACAAAAAAGTCTAACGGATTGAGGTCTGGAGAGCGTGCAGGCCAAGCAACAGGTCCACTGCGTCCAATCCATTTCCCAGGATATGTTGAATTGAGGTGATTGCGAACACCTATGACAAAATGTGCCGGTGCGCCATCGTGCATAAACCACATATTGTGGCGCAATGTTGCTGGCACATTTTGCAGTAACTGCGGTAAGATATCCCGTAGGAAAACCAAGTACGTACTGCCATTGAGTACATCTGGGAGTAAATATGGTCCTATGAGATAATCGCCGAGGACACCTGCCCATATGTTCACACTGAACTTTTGTTGTGCGTTCGACGGGAAAACAGTGTGCGGATTTGTATATGACCATGTGTGCATATTGTGCGTGTTTACCACGCCCTCTCTCGTAAATGTTGCTTCATCAGTAAATAAAATATTTTCCAGAAATTGTGGATTATTTTCTGTTACATTAAGCAACCAGCGTACGAATTCTGTCCGCTGAGCACAATCTGTTACTGATAACAGTTGTACCCGCTGCACATGAAAGGGGTGCATGTTTTCTGCACGCAGAACACGCCACACACTTTGGTGAGAAACACCGACTTCAGACGCAGCAGCTCGTGTACTCGTGGAGGGGTTATCTTTAAAAATATTCAGTACATCTTCTTCCATTGCAGGTGTTCGTACATGTCGAGGTTTCCCTGCATCTATGCTTGCTGTATTAAACGATCCAGTCTCCCGTAATCGTCTATCGATTTTTATGAAGAGTTTCGAACTTGGGCAACGTCTCCTTGGAAATTGCTCACGGTACATGCGCTGTGCTAGACATGCATTTCCATGAGCTTGCCCGTACATCAGATGCATGTCCGCATATTCTCGGTTAGAGTATTCCGGCATAATTATTATACATCAACTTACTACAATCCCACTTACAACAGCCTCCCTTTAACATAACGCCCACTGATGACTGCTGTTTTATTACACTTTTCTTCCTATACACATAGAAAATTTGCATAAAAAGTACTTCTTCTTCATCATCCTGAAAGTTCATGGAGGAAACGCAGCAGTCACGGAGTTTGCTTTAAGACAAGGCGAGAGCTGCACAATATGTCATTCACTTGACCAGACTGAATAATGAAAGGGTATTGATAGAGGTTGATCAGAAATGTATAATTGAAAGATATTAAAACGGGGTGTTTACAATCGTCATGGGCGGAGTTTCGCCCTTTCCGAGAGTGCAACAGTACAGAGTTGTAACTAGGGAACTGCTTGATTTCTCCAATACAATTAAACTGATATGGTTTATTGTCAGCTTCTTCGAAAGCTTTCGGAATGGACCAAATTTTATAACATTTTCCTTGATGTAGGTAGAGTTGCATTTTTGGAATTAGCGATTAACTATTTTGCTAAATATTTGATTTTGTATTTTTTCACTGTTTCAGAGCTTGTAACTCGCCATTAATTCTCAATATTCTAAAACAACTTATGTCATTTCGTAGGATTTTTTCTGCTCTTTCTAAATATGTACTTTGTTTTTATGTAGCATTATCGATAGTTTAGCAATGAGGGTTTTTTTACAAATTTCCGATTTTTCATTCTATTTGCTGTAACTTGAAAATTATTGAGATCCGGCCAGGCACTATATACTGATTTATGCTCCGTGTGATCTCCTCTATTACCCCTATTAATATTGGACCCCTTTAACGGAACACCCTGTATAAGAACAATTTGATTTTTAGATTGTTTTTTAAATAAAACTGATTTAATAAATCGGTAGTTGCCAATGAATTTTGTAAAATATTTACAAGATTAATTAGATTAATTAAGAAAAAATGCTGTTATGGAAAACTCAGAATTCTTACAAAAACAATGTCAATAAATGTATTATGATCCTATCTGTAACTGTGAAGTATTTTGCAAATTGCAAATTTCTTGTAAAATACTTTTTAACACGTTCAGTGCCACGTCAGTCACCAATGACTGACACTGAACTTTCTGTTCAGGCCGCGTCAGTCATCGGTGACTCACACTAATAGATTGTGTAACGGGAATCTAATTTCGTGGACCAAACGGAAAGACAGACAAAATAGACTTGGCGTTCAACGTGTTAAGGGGACCGAGAAAGCAAAATTCAACTAAAAATTTAATTTTTACTTTTTTATATCATTAAATAGTTTAAACTTTTATCTTTCCAATGATGTGCCACACATGTATATATATATATATATATATATATATATATATATATATAAATAAGTGTTGAAAATAATCATTCTTTCTAAGAGTACTTTACAGTTTAATGGCCATTTAAATGTTTAATTGACTTTTTCTGAAAACTTGGAGTTTTCATGTTTATGCTCCTTTTTTTCAATATCTATTAAACTTAAGAACTCAGATTTTTATTTAATCTTTATATAATGATATATTGTATACTTTAACACGGGAATTTAATGATTTGTTGACAATTATTTATTTTAGGCAGTGAAATCTTACCAAAAACGCTAATTTAAGAATGATTTTCAATAAATAATTAATAATTAATTTTGAGTTTCACTTAGAAAGAAAATAGTCAGTTAAAATACGTAAATCGTGTTATTTTAACTACTCTAAAAAATCTTGACCTCTATCTTTCACCATTTCTGAGAAAAAGGTACATAAAGTTGGTGAAGTTAACATGGCGGAGATAGGCCTTTCCCGGTCCCCTTAGCAGGAGAAAAGCTAAATCCATGTAAATGGTTGAGAAAATAATCACATTACTAGAAAACAGGAATTCTGCTTTTTCAGAATTTAGTGTCGCCCCCGATGAAAAAAGAAAAAATATGTATATATAAAATAGTACAAAACATATTTCAGTTTTAAGACTTATAGTACACGCTTTTATTCTATACAAAATGACGTCATTCGCATCCGCTGAAGAATTCCACATTTACGATCCACTCTTAAACATCTGCTGTAAAGTAGGCATAGGACGTCACTATCGCGAAATAATACACATATGCAGCAAAAAGAAGCCGTCATTAAAGAAACTCGACCAAAACAACGGCTGTCTAATGATTAATAGTCCTTCATTTGTTTGTAACATTAATATATATACTTAAAATTATATATAGTTTATAATATTTCCATGTTTTAACAGAAATCATTCGTTTATATTTTTTCAAAATAGCACGTATTTTAATTACATTTTCTTTCGTTTGCTATGAAAAAATGGCAACAAAAGTATGTAATTAATATTTTACAACTATTTTTCCTTTACTTTCTACAGAGATGGAGTACTTCCGTTGCCAATATTAAGCAAATGGTTTCAAAAACTACAAAAAAATTAATATTTCAAAAAGAAATAGAGATGCAGTTTTCAAACAAACTGCATTTAAAAGTACTTTTTTCCCCAATACGACGGTATAAAAATTAAAAATGTGCGATGCTTCGAAGTTATAAAAATTACTATAGAGTATTTAATCGTGCTGCTTTGTTTTACTGCTGGCTTCTGTAAGGTAACGTTATTTTTTGGAGGACCCAAAATAAGCTGGGAGAAAGAAATAGCATACCGTAACGGGGGCTAAAAAAACATTTATCTTCGACTGTTTCGCCGTGCTCACTGAATGGGATCCAGAAAAGTATTTTGTATGAAAAGTACCATATACTTTTATTAGTAGACGAATTAGATAAATTTCATATTGCATTTTCTTTTATTGGACTTAAAAGTGCCGCCGTAGCATAAAGGGTTAAGCGGGCTCTTCACCAGTGTTGCCAGATTGGGAAATTTTTTTTGTCCCCAGATTGTTGATTGTCACCACTCTTTTTAAATAGAAATATTCGACATATTTAAAAATAGACTAAAAGCTCTTAAAAATAAGGCGAATTATACTTATTTTAACAAGTAATTGAAAATTGCTCACCAAACGTGGCAAATGAGGTGCGTTCGTACTATAACTAGTTTTATAATTATTTTTTGCACCTCATATTGTACTGAATGCATATTTTTTTTGCACTTCATAAGTGCATAGTCTGTAACATCATTAAAATGCACTTGCAATAATTTTTTTTCCCATTCCCCGTAATGTAACGGAAAACTTTTGACTGTCCCTGTCATTAAAATATGCATCCGATTTTCATGAAATTTGAAATGACTCGACAAAATTTTGCAACAATTATATATTTAAAATTTCAGACTATTCGGAAGGCCTTAACACCATTAAAATGCACTTGCAATAATTTTTTCTCATTGGTCGTAATGTAAAGGAAACATTTTGATTGTCCCTGTAATTAAACAATACATCCAATTTTCATAAAATTTGAAAGGAGTCGATAAAATTTTGCAACAATTATATATTTAAAATTTCAGACCATTCGGCTGGGCAGTTTTTGCTCTGTTATATGCGGACAGACAGACAGACGGACTGAACGACGACTATCGGTCCTACGTATTTATATAATTACGAACGCACCTAAAAAGGAGTGACAGTCAAATAATCTGAATTAAAAAAGTCCCCAATCTGACAACACTGCTCTTCACTCACTTGAAAACATCCGCTCGGTAATGTTAAACCTATGGGCAGGTTGTTTTTGAATTTCTCGTTTAAATTTTAATATTTTTAAACATTTTTTTTTTCATAGAATAGCCGAGATGTTTCGCTTATGTGACTATTTTTTACTTTTTTGATATCGGTTGCAGATATTTTCTTTATAAAGGTACTTTTACTTTCGGAACCATTTTCGAAAGTGAAAGTACCTTTATTAAAAAAACATCTGGAACCAAAGTCGAAAAAGTACAAAATTGCCCTATTAGATATCAAGCTTTGCTATCCTGTGCAAAAAATATTGTTAGAAAAATATTGAAATTTAAACGAGTAATTCAAAAACAATTAGCCCGTCGACTTAATATTACTTAGCTGGTTTTTTCAAGTGAGTGAAGAATCTTAAAGGAGATATATTTCATAATGAATATAAACTGGATGCGCTTAGAACTATTTCTTATTTGAGTATTTTATATGTTTGTTTTTTTACATATTATTAAATTGTTTTATGAAAAAGATAAATCTAATAGAGAAATAATCGAGTTTTCATAGTAAAATTAGAAAAATTTTCTTTTTGTTAAAAGAGAAACTTTTGAAATCACTCCTCCTACAAATTAAACTTTTTACAATTCGGGATATTTTTCAACATATATACAAATATTTCAACATATAAACAATTCGACAGCATTTCACCATTTAAATCAATTTGGGTGCACTTCGAAACTTGATGCGTCGGAAACGGGGCACGAACTTTTCCAACCACCCAATATATTTTTGTTCGGGGGTATATTATATTTTCCTAAATTAAGATATTATTTTTTTTTCAGTGTACCTCTATTGCAAGCGGCATTGACATTTTTGTTTATTTCCCTTACCAAATTGTTTCGCAAGAAAAATACTAAATTAAATATGACTGCTGTGTTAGTTTCCTGAATCGTAGAGATTTACGTTTGTTACTTACGTGTAGGCGATTGTACATTGGTACCGCTATTGCTGGAATATGCAAGATGAGGCTATTAATTTACAAGAATGTAGCAACAATTATGAGAATTTAAAGTTCGTTCGTTGGTTAACGATGGTATTTGAATATCACTTATCTGTGCACAATATCTTCACTGCGTGTAATTCTCGTTTTATTTTCCGCTGTTGAAACACGTAAGAAAATTTTCGCTGCCGTGGCATTGTTGTTGAAGTGAAAATAATTGAGCAGAGAATAAATATTAAATTTTGTTTCAAATTGAGAAAAAGTTCTAGCAAAACACGTAATATATTACAGCAAGTATACGGTGATGACGCATTATCACATTCATTATTTTTTTATTACAACGCCTTCCTTCACATTGCATTTCTTGTGAGGCGTTTTTTGCAAAGCATGACAGTGTGCACTTAAATCACCCTCCATACTCTCCGGACTTGGCTCTCGCAGACTATTTCCTGTTTCCCAAACTGAAAACATCACTAAAGGGAACAAGATTTCTTGATACTGATTACATTAAGGAAAACGTGATGTCTGAAATTCATAGTATTACCACAGATGACCTTGCAAGTTCATTCAAACAGTTGTACAACCGCGCGCAAAAGTGTATTACGTCAGACGGAACAAACTTCGAAACATAATAAACTATTGTGTACAGTACATTCGTATTTCATAAATTATTCTACTAGTCCTGGAAATTAATACCCATACCTTCTAGTATCGTTTCAGGTTCCCATTCGCGTACGTAATGGAGCCAACTCATTTCTTTTCACTAGTTAATGTGTGCCCCCTGATTAATGAAAATTTGGATTGTCCCAATCTAGAACATATATTATTTTATGTTTCACTGCATATTTTCTTAGCACTTTACGATGCTTATAAGAGTGTAAACTTTTATTCTGCTAATAAAATCATTAAATATTTTCTTTTAAAAAACAAAAGTGTTCATTTTTAAATTATTTTTTCGTGTTATTCGTGAACGTCGCAAATGAACTAAATCATCATTCTTACGTGCGCTAGTTTTATGTTGAATGACGGTTCAAAATCAACTTAGTAAAATAATTCTATCACTTTACGGGGTGTTGTACCTTTTAAAGACGGCGAAATTTAACGAAAAAAATTCAAAGTTTGAATTAGTCTACCTTCAAAACCTTTTTATGTATAAACATGAAATTTTGGCTATTGATTAAACAGACTGTGCTTTGTAATACGCTGTCATTAGAAATTTATTAGCCTTTTACAGAATTTGTGTATTGTTAAAATCAAAAGAGATCTTTTTTTTACTCTATAACTTATTGCGCGCATGATATTTTCAGAAAGTATGTATGGATTATCATGAAATTTGGTAAAGATAGCAAACATATATGTGTGTTTAGAATGAACTACTCTTAGGCGAAAATTATTTCATCAACTATATAAAAAAATATTTTTGTAAAAAAGTAAAAAAAATTATATTTTTAATGAATAAAAATAGTCATAACTAAAAATATTACCATTAAAAATACTTAAAAGTAGGTCATTTTAAACACAAGTATTTGTTTAGTATCTTTACCAAATATCATTACAATCCATACATACTTTCTCAAGATATCATGCGCGCAATGACTTCTGGAGTAAAAAAAAAAAAAAGAGCTATTTTGATTTCAACAATACACAAACTCTGTAAAAGGCTAATAAATTTCTAATGTTAGCATATTATAAAGCACAATCTGTTTAATTAATATCTAAAATTTCATGTTTATATGTAAAATGATTTTGAAGATAGACTAATTCAAACTTTGAAGTTTTTCGTTAATTTTCGGAGCATTTAAAAGGTACAAGACCCCTTAATTGACCTTTCAACAAGTCCAGATTTACCTTATTTCTCAATAACGCATTGATCAATTCGAAAATTAATGAAATATTTCAAAAACTAATTACATGCTGCTAAAGAATTATTTAGCCACACGTTTTAAATCCTATGTATTCTGTAGTTATACGGGGTTTTCCAAAATTCAACCGACAAATTAAGAGGGGTGATAGGCAACAAAAGGGTATTTAATCAAAAATGCAGGGCGTTCTGCCCTAATTCAATTTGTGTTGACGGCAATATCTTTCAGAAAACTGAAGTACAGGGTGGTTCTAATTAAACTTCCCCTATAAACGGTATACTACAGCGCAAACGAGTGAACGGAATGCAACGAAATTTCGTATATAGACTATACACGAGATGCGCTCACAGAATTTAAGAAAAAAAAAATTAGTTCCAAAATGTCCACCAGAGGGCGCCTTTTCCGGCAAAATTTTAAATTTAACACAATAAACGACCAAACGAAATACAGAAACAATATTAACAACCCAGAACAAGAATTAGGAGTAATAAAGTGTAAAACCGGCTGTTCTTGCCGTTTATTGTGTTAAATTTAATGTTTTTCCTTAAAAGGCGTCCTCTGGTGGACATTTTGGAACTAATATTTTTTCGAAATTCCGTGAGCGCATCTCGTGTATAGTCTATATACCAAATTTCGTTGCATTCCGTTCGCCCATTTGCGCTGTAGGGTGCTGTTTATAGGGGAAGTTTAATTATAACCACCCTGTATATTATAATAAAAGTTTTAATACACAGAAAAAACTGTTTTGTTGAAACAACTAACTTTTGGTTAATATAGCTCCAACCAAATACTTTGGTTAGAATGACCACATATTGGTTGGACTAAACAAATGCCTTTTTGAATTAACAAAATCATTTGGTTAATCTAACCAAAATTTAATTTTTCCAACCAAAATATTTGGTTCGAGCTATATTAACCAAAATTTAGTTGTTTCATCAAAACAGTTTTTTCAGTGTAGACATTCTCCCCTTTATTGTAAATTTGATAATATCAGAAAAAGTTTCAGAAACATCCATTATGCGCGTCATCAGTATGCACTTGGCGCTCCACATTTTGGACTGCGATTGCCAGTTCATACGGTATCGTCGATTGCTTGAGCATTCTGTTTTTCCAGAACTTTTCGAGATGTTGTAACATTTGACACAAAATAATGTAGATATCGTTGCATTTTCATTACAATGTTTTGATTTTTCTCAAAGTTATTACCGTCATCGCAAGTTCAGTTAGGATGAAATACTCTGTATTTGTGGTTCAATACGTGGTTTGCGATCCCATGTTCTATGGTAAATTTTCATCCTCCTGATGCCTTCTATCACCCTTCTTACTTTGTCGGTCGAGTTTTGGAAAACCCTGTATACGTTGCGATACAGTTAACATGTTAACCCTCTAATGCACGATTTTTTATTTTTTGTTAAAAAAAATATATTTGCTTCCTTGACAGCTATAAATTACAGGAAAAATATTGAAAAAATTTTCACTGTTATATTTTTTAGTATTTTGAGGGGTTTTTTAATTGTTGCCAAATGGCAACACCATGCATTATCCCCCAAAAAATTTTTTTTGAACTTTGTCAACTAGCAACACTGTGCTGTGTTATTGCAATTTTTTTTTTTTGTAAATTATAAGATTTGAAATGCATACAATACTTTACATACACTTAGAAAAATAAAATTATATATATGTGTGGTATGTATGCATATACGTATATATATATATACATATACTGTATATATATAATAATTTTAAATCAAAATTTAACTTACAAGTCATATAATAATATTAACCAAAATTCTAAATAAAGACGGCATGTAATAATATTATACATTAATTGTTATCTATCAGCAAAATAGTAATGGTACAAATTATACTTCTAAGATATTAAATGAACATATGAAGTTAGATGCTACAATAGAATCATTTTTAATTTATAAATGAATAAGAAGATATGCTGTCCTGATACAGAACACAATAGGAGAATTGTAAAATATATAATTAAATAAAAACATAATAAAATGCGGAAAAGCAGCCATATTTATCCTGTATTTTAAACCAAATGAAATCATTTAAAATTTAAAAATCAAAATGGGCTTATAAAGTGTAATTTCACATGCAAAATACAATGAAAAAATCATAGGCTAAAACTCTATAAATATACTGGCAATGCTGCAGAATACCATAGAATTTTATATCAATAATATTTATCAAAGTTATGAATGGTAACCAATAGAACATTTATTGTTTTCGTTTAAACGTAGAGGTACCAAACACTTAATTTATTTTAACCTAGTGTAACCTATACAGCCCAAAACTTTACACCGTTGTTTTTTATCTAAGTGTTGTGGCCAGTGATCAATTTTGTCCTTCCTGACATCTTTAGAAGTTTCATAAAGCTAAAACAATGGACTACTAAGTTGTTACTATAAAATTTTAATCATTGGCTTTTTTTGATGATGTAACTGGTACCTTCAGGAGGGCATGGACACGGAAGCACAAGGGAAGGAGAATAGAGCTCCTTTAAATCTGAAAAAGATGTATTTTGGCCATTTTTTATCATTTGGCTCCCGTTTAACAAAAAAATTATATCTGCCATTAGAGGGGACCCCTCAAATCGGGAGTCCCGGGGCAGCTGCCCGCATGTCCCTGCATTAGTCAGGCCCTGGCTTTACAGTAAACCGAGAAGATTTTGCATTTAATAAGAGTCGTTTATCGAGTTAGGGTGACATATGGGGATAAAAGTGAAAAAAATTTAAATATCATGCGAATCAGTTGTGAAACAAACAATGTTCAAAATGTTTACAAAAGCGGAACTCAACTCATGGTGTTGCCAAATGGCAACAAATGCATATTCACGTGCATGCAATTTTTGTTCCAATAAACATAACTGAAAATTATTTAAAATAACTTTTAAAAGTATATTCTTTTCAGAAATATTTTTTTCAAATGAAATTTTGCATGTTAAATATTTTTTATATGAGTTAGAAATCCAACTATGGCTAACAAAATGCAAAGTATCAAAAGTTGCTTTTTATTTGTAATTTATAAACAACTATTGCCAACTATGATACTTTTTATGAACTAAATCTAAATATAGGACCAACATGAATACGTAAAGCATAAAGTTGTCAAGAGACTACGGTAAATAAACAATAAGAAGGGAAATTTCAATATGTTGCCAATTGGCAACAGTATGAACTAGAGGGTTAAAACTGAATAGCACTATAATTAACTTTCATAATTCCTTTCTTATTAATTAAATGAGTATATTTCGTATTAATTAAATGAGTATATTAATTAAATGAGTATATTTCGGATTTTGATATTTTAAGGGGTCTCAGGACTCTTAAAATTTGAAAATATATTTTTAAAAAAAGACCATTTTAAACATTTAATATCTTAAAATGTATATGATTTTAAAACACGACTTTTATTGTGATGAAAGACATAAGTACATTCTTTCATTTTATGTATTTAAAAATATTCCAAGATGCATAATTAGCATTTACAGGGGGCTCCAAACTGTCAGATATTTTACGAGCAGAAAAATGGTATAACAGATTACGGGCACGAATACAAAATAAATATTGCAACTGGAATGAAAATTTTGATACCTACTTATACAACAGATTTTAATAATTACCCTGAACCTAAAAAAAAATTAAGCTTTTTAATACAAAGTTGTATTTAGCTAATACAAAATTTGGAAAAATTTAACAACATAATCACCTACTTTTTTTTTTGGGGGGGGGGGGGAGAATAAAAAGGAAATTTTAGGTTCAGTTTATACAAACTAATATAAAACGTATGTTTTGAAAATTTCATGAAAATTATTCAGAAGTTTCTGAGCCAAATACGTCATTTGGAGAAAAATGATTTCAGCTATTGGGCAGGTGTAATACTAAAAACCATAACTTCTGTTCTAATGAGAATTTCAAGGAAACAATTATATTAAAATGTTCAGAAAAGATAGGAGTTTAATATCTAAACGAAATAAAATTTCGAAAATTTTGAAGCTTTAAGAGTCCTGAGAAGTAAGTAATTTATCTACATCTGTATCAGTCACAAATATACTAACATTATAATGAGTTGAAGAATTATTCAAAATAAGCTTACTGAGCAATTTAATCAACTTAGCATTAAAACAAAGCTCAAGTTTATTCTTGTTATTACAGGCTCGATGATCTATTGCAAAACTAATGAAGCTTTTCGAAAAGCCATTACAGAGTATTAAGGCGTTATTTAACTTAAGTTTCAAAATGAGTTTAATTTATTGATTTGTTTACTACTTATGTCTGAATTTTAGAAATTTTAGAAAATGCAACGGAGTTTTCACTTATGGTATATTGACATTAAGGATTAATAAAACAAAAAAAAAGGAAACTATGATATTACTAATGTTGTTGAAAACTCAGTTGCCTAATTTTTAAAATGATAAACATAAATTTTTCTTTAATCAAAAAGAAAGAAAAAAGATGTATACAAAGACATGTATGTGCAATCGTGGGGAAAAAAGGACATACTAAAACGAACCATAACATTGTTTTTTTTTTTCAATAGCAGTACACAATTCTGACACCATAAATGAACTTTACACCCACCAATTAGCCTAAAAACAAATTTTTATGCAAATCATACGATAAGTTTCCGAGATATTAATTGTTTTAAAATGAGTGTATTTTAGGGGCTGTATCTAAATTGAAGTTCCGTACACGATTGTTACCGAGAGAGCCCCCTTCTTGATCAAGGAATCTTAAGCGCCACTCAATCAGTCATCGAAGACTGCTAGATTACAGGATAGCATAAGGAATTTCAAAATATCTAGTCACTTCTATCATAGACGGCCCCTTAAACCATCATTTTGCCGTTTTTAAAGCAATAATTTGAAAAGTACTTTGAAGAAAAATGTGAAATTTTGGATTTCCATAAAGCAGGACTTAATAAATCTAAATCCCTCAAAAGAATTGTAGGTTGCAATTCATAATTTTTTCGAATATTAATTTATAATTCATATCATAAAATTATAAAAATTGCAAATTCAACGTACTTACTATGTTTGGGTATTTTAGTATTATTGCTACACCAAAAATTAGCACAATAAGAGTATAATATCAGGAGATATTAATGAAAATATGAAAATGTAATTTAACATTATTAGAAGCACTAAAATTTGAAAGTTTATAATTAAAAAACTTATCATTCAAATGACTCGACATTTGGTGTCTAGTCATAGCTTGAACCGGAGATTTATTTCGTTAAAATTGGGTATTGCCATTGAAAAAAAATGAAGTTTGGGTTCGTTTTAATATGTAGATGGCCCCCTAAGCAAATTTTATATACATCATTTAAAAGTAGACTTTATTTCCAGTCATTTAGTACCAGTAACTTTCTTCTATGATAATTTGTTGAGGAGTTAGTAGGGGGTGTTTACAATTTTTTTTCCACGACTGTAGAAGATGTTCCCTAAAGTGGTAACACCACTTTGACGCCCTTGAAATTTATGGGTCTTTCAGGAATTCTTATTTATAGAAACTGTTTATTAAAATCTATTTATACTAATTTATTTAATATATATATTAAAGTAGAATATGTATGTCTTTTTAACTGATATGTTAAAAAATGACGGCTTGAAAAACGATGGGTATCCTTTGAAAAAAAAAGAGGGGCAAGCAGTACTCGTACGTTTGCTTAGAACAATGAAACAATTTTTTTTTACTCTAAAGGAGAGTGAAATATACAGACGTTTTAAGTAATAGCCTAACCTTAGTGAAATGACATCGATTTAAAATAAAATGTAGCATATTATATGAGTTCTAGCTGAATCACCCGCTTTGTCCATGATTTTTAGAATGTTTGTTTAGAAACATCAGTTTGAAAATTAAACTCCCAATAGAATTCTTGTCAACATATTTCTTTTTCCTTCAGTATATGTATCTTGATTAAATATGCCGTTATTTTGTGCGTTCTTAATTATATTAATACGTAGCACCTATAGTCGTCGCTTGGTCCGTCCGTCTGCCTGTCTGTCCTTCTGTCTGCATATAAAAGCGCAAAAATTACCCAGCCAAATGGTTTGAAATTTAATATATACTAGCCGCTCTTGGCGACCAGTTTGGTCTCCCTTAGATGTGTGCTAAGCATTGAACGATGTTACTTTTATCCAAAATTTAATTTACATTCTCAATACTTCGCCAAATCAGAAGTTTCTAGTAGAGAAATCAAGAACTCCGTATTTTTATGGGTACTACTTGGTTATCCCGTCGACCAAAAATATATCGCCAAACTATAAGATTAAATATCAATAATGGTTGATCGTAAATGTCACATTCGCTTGTTTTTAAGCAAGTTACACGTGTTTACTTCATCAAGTTATTTTTATTTCGACGTTTTATTTGTATTTTTATTAATGTTATACTAATTTATTTGTTCTGTCGATATTTAAAATAAAAATTATGTCAATTTGTATAATTTGGTGAGTGGTTTGGCGATTTATATAATTTGGCGAAATGGGTCGACGGTATAACCAAGTAGTACCTTTTTATGCTAGCCAGGCGCAAGTGATAAATCATCAAACATTGTCTTTCCAATCACATTTTTTCCTATTTCATTAAATTCATCTAAAATATAATAATTTCACTCATTTTATTTAAAATAAATAATTTTAATTAGAAATTCACGACTTTTACTTTTTCTATCCCTTTTTTAAGAAAAAGAAAAGAAAAATAATAAATAATACTAAAAACAATGATTTTTAATTTCAATATCAAAGCATTGTTTTAATTTACCACGCGAAAAATAAAAAATTTAAAAAATGGTCACCTGGCATATAAAAAGCGAAGCGGTCAGCCCGGAATTATTGATGACAGTCACATGACTTAGGCTATTATTATAGAGTTTATGGTCACCTGGCATATAAAAAGCGAAGCGGTCAACCCGGAATTATTGATGACAGTCACGTGACTTAGGCTATTATTATAGAGATTATAGTCACCTTGCATATAAAAAGCGAAGCGGTCAGCTCGGAATTATTGATGACAGTCACATGACTTAAGCTATTATTATAGAGATAATCGCTGCAGAATTTTGTAGAGTCCTCTCAAATTTCATAAAAATCGGAATCAAAACTTAAAAAGATATTAATAAAACTTTTCTTCATTCTATTAAATCCTATCGCATGTAATTAATTCAATGATACCCCATGATAAGTATTAATTCTAGGTTGCCATGGTAACGACGATATATTTAAGATGGAGTCCTATTATTTCCGTGTTACTGAATTTAATATGCAGAATCGTAATAAATTCTGTATTCATGCTGTTTTGCACAAGAGTGCAACAGCTATTGCACCAAGATCTGAATATTATAAAACTAGTTATAACAGGAACGCACTTCATTTGTCACGTTTATCGTACAATTTCTGACTTAATTATTAATTGAAGCATTCATGAAAATATCAGATTTTGGCAATTTATGGAAGTAATTTAGCTGCACCGCCATCAATCACAAATATGCTAACATTATAATGAGTTGAGGAATTATTCAAAATCCGCTGACTGGACAATTTAATCAACTTAATTCGCATTCCATAAAGCCCAAGTTTATTCTTGTTATTATAGGCTCAATGATCTGTTACAAAACTAACGAAGCTTTACGAAAATCCATTATACGATATTAAGGGGTTATTTAACTTAAGTTTCAAAATGAGTTTAATTTATTGATTGGTTTACCACATGTGTTTGAATATTGAAATTTTATAACTTTCAGAAAATTCAACGGGATTTTTGTTTATGGTGTGTTGAGATAAATGATTAATAAAAAACAAAGAAACTAAGATATAACTAATGTTGTTAGAAACTCAGTTACCTAGTTTTGAAAATGGTAACATAAATTATTGTTTAAACCAAAAAAAAAAAAAAAAAAAAAAAAAAAAAGATCTATACAAAGACATGTATATACAATGTGTTGCGAAAGTGGTAAAACCACTTTGACTCTAAATTCATGTTTTGTTTCGGGAACTTGCTTTTTAAAAAATTGTTTATAAAAATCAATTTACACTAATTATTTTAACATATATTAAAGTAGAAAATGCATTTATTTTTATCTGATATATTAAAAAATGATGGCTTCATAAGTGATGGGTAATCTTTGAAAAAAGAGAGGAAAGAGTTCCTCGTACATTTGAACAATAAAACAAAAAAAAAAAAAGTTTCTTTAATCCGAAGGCTAGTGAAATACATAGACGTTTTAAAAGAACGTATTTTTAGTGAAGAGATATCAATTTAAAATAAAATATAGCTTATTATATAAATTTCAGCTACAGTACGCGGCGTTGCCAGTGATTTTAAGAATGTTTGTTTAGAAAAATAAATTTGAAAATTAAACTCCGTATAGAACATTTACCAACATATTTCTTTTTTACTTCCGCACATGAATACTGAACAAATATGTGGGTTTTCTTTTATTTATTGAAAGAGTTAATTCTTGCTTTATACCAATATTTTTTTTTCAAGTGTCCTCAGTCAAAATAAAAATAGTCATAATTCTTGAAAAAAAAATTGAAAGAGAAATGAAAATTCTTGTGTTGTAAATGAGACGTCATTCATGACATCACTGTCTAAATCGAAAATAATTTACATTTTCAAAAATGTAAAATATTCGAAAACTAGCCGCCCTTGGCGACCAGTTTGGTCTCCGTTAGATGTGTGCTAAGCATTGTACCATGTTTCTTTTATCCAAAATTTAATTTACTTTCTCAATACTTAGCCAAATCAGAAGTTTCTAGTAGAGAAATCAAGAACTCCGTATTTTTATGGGTACTACTTGGTTATCCCGTGAACCAAAAATATATCGCCAAACTACAAGATTAAATATCAATAATGGTTGATCGTAAATGTCATATTCGCTTGTTTTTAAGCAAGTTACACGTGTTTACGTCATCAAGTTATTTTTATTTTGATGTTTTATTTGTATTTTTATTAATGTTATACTAACTTATTTGTTCTTTCACTATTTAAAATAAAAATTATGTCAATTTGTATAATTTGGCGAAATGGATCGACAGTATAACTTAATAGTACCTTTTTATGCTAGCCAGGCGCAAGTGATTTTCCATTCGCATTTTTTCATATTTCATTAAATTCATCTAAAATATAATAATTTCACTCATTTTGTTTAAAATACATAATTTTAATTTGAAATTCATGACTTTCCCCTTTTCTTTCCCTTTTTTAAGAAAAAGAAAAGAAAAAAAATAAATAGTACCAAAAACCATGACTTTTAATTACAATATCAAAGCATTGTTTTAATTTACCACGCGAAAAATAAAAAATATAAAAAATGGTAACCTGGCATATAAAAAGAGAAGCGGCCAACCCGGAACTATTGATGACAGTCACATGACTTAGGCTATTATTATAGAGATGTTCGTTATACTTCCTTAATGACGTCAATAATTTTTTAATTCTTTCAATGACGTTATATTCACTACTTTTCTGCACTTACTGATACTCATACTCCTTGTGTTATTGTCAAGTATTTGAAAATAATCTCTCGTCCCTATCTGGCTTCTTTCTCTGAATTTTCGACCAGTTTTTTCAAAAATTAAGGGAAAAATATCGACGGATTTAAAACAAAATTGGATATTCGGATGTCGTAAAATTTTTTACATTCGCTCTGAAATTTTCAAATCGATATCTTGATTAATTTTCTTAAATTTAGACAATCGGGGAAAATTGTCATCTTTTTTAGTGTTACAAACCACTCGTTGCTATCGGCAAAAGAGAAATTACCTCTGTTTCGCCTCCATATGTCTTGACGTTTTAGATGTATAGATTATTTCAAAATGTTGACAGTGTAACACGTAATGTAAGTGAACATTAATTTAGTCCAAAGCCAGTCAGTACGTACTATTAACAAAATTTCGAACTGTGAAGTGTTCAATTCAGTACATTTTCTACAAGGACGAATTTTATTTTCATTCTTATTTCCATGCGTAACATTAAGAATAATGGAAGTTGCAAGGCGTGATCTAAATGACCAGTAATTCTGCCACTGATTTATATATCGAAAGCAAAATTTTTAAAAAGGTAGTGTAAACTGAATGTATTTTTTATGTGGATGCTTTCCTACATCACTTCTGCCACTTGATATGATGTTACCACATATCGGAGAAAGCAAGATGATCTGGTGTAAGTTTCACTACAATACGTTTTAGGTAGATTTCGTATTAAATACTACCTATTACATTCTCCCCTATGTTGAAACTTCTGAAAAAGTTTTGAAGATCTACACCGGTCATGACCCTTAGAACCCAAAACGACCCTCAGTAAAAAACGTTATATATTTATATGTATATATATATATATGGGGCATTCTCACAATCTTTTAACTTTTATGTCCCTGAATAATAATTTTTTATTTAATACACTTTTTTGTGTTTTTTTTTTTTTTATTTCATATCCTTAGGAACATCCCAATGCATGATTGAACAACAATATTAACGAGATAAATAAGTTTTGGACGATGTTGGGTGACCAACCACATGGAAAACTCATCTACCGTCCCGTATCCCTGATGCTGATTTTGAAGTTAGGAGCTGTCTGGATAAAATTGTTTCAATAAAAATAATTTGATGTAATTTTTTTCTGAAATTGGAACTATTGTTTTATATAAATATGTAGCTAAAAATTAACCTGCACAGATTTTTAGGGTTGATGTTATTTTTTGAACTCTGTCCCTGGGTTTTAGATTTTTTACCATCCCTCTTCTAAAATGATACAGAAAATCACTTCAGATGCAGCGACGGAATTTTTTTCAGGTTTTTGCTCATGCAGAAGTATGCTAGAGAAAGAATATCTAAAATTCTTTGACAGGAAATTTACTGCAGAATATAAATAAGCATTTAAATATCAATTTCAAGCACCGTGGCTTTATTGGTAGTCTTACCGTCCGCAAGGTTTAATGCTGCAATTTTCGAGGTAAATTAATTATTTTTTTTTTAACTTAATCCAATGTAAATAACTGTTTCTAAAAATCAATGAACATTTTTGCTACCACTTAGTCTTAACATGATCTGCCTAAAATAGGTGGTACGTTTCCTTGCTGTTCTATCCTTACCGTCCCTTTTTTCCCCATTTTGTCCCTTTTTTAACCATTTTGTTCCTTTTTTCCCCATTTTGTCCCTTTTTTCCTGTACCATCCCCATTTTTTTTACATTACCGTCCCTTCTTTAACACCCCTTTAAGACAATGTTATACCAAAATTTTGCACTAAAAATACTACATTGTCATTATTTCTGATTTGAATGTCCTGCGGGTACTATGCAAATTCATTATAAGTAAAAATTTAGAAGAAAATAAAAAAGTTATAGGGGTAAAATGGTAAGGAAAATTAAACTCGCAAGTTTAACCTAAACCTCAGTTAAATAAAAAAATTTTCGCTGCTGACCATTTTTTCTTTATTTTGAATCATTAAGGCATTCGTCTATCAGATTAAAATGTTATTTTAGCAAGTTTAATTTCAAATAAGTTAAAACTGGTGTGAATGAATAAGAACAAAAAAAAACTTCTTAAAACACCATAAAAAATTATTAAATGCGCTAGGCCTTTCGAAAGATCTGAGTCTTTCTTCGTCAGGCGCAAAGAAGACGTCCTTCTACTATGAAAGAGTCTTCCTGCTGCTCTCATAGTAGAAGGACGTCTTCTTTGCGCCTGACGAAGAAAGACTCAGATCTTTCGAAAGGCCTAGCGCATTTAAAAATTTTTGATGGTGCTTTAAGAAGGTTTTTTGTTCTTAAGTTTAATTTCGCCAGATTGTTTTCCCCAAAAGTCAAAAGATTGTGAGAATGCCCCGTATATATATATAAATATATATATATATATATATATCACGCGATGGGGACATTTTATGGACACGATAACTTCCGTAATTCTGCACAAATCTCTTCCAAACTGATACATAAAATCAAGGGGCGTAAAACCTCGGTCAACTTCGTTAATGCGCAAAATCGGACCAACGGGTTGGAAATAGGGAGGATTTTTGTGAAAACCGAAAAAAACCCATAGCTTCTTAATTTTTTTACATATCAAATCAGTTTGAAGTTTTTATTACTTCTAAAAATAGAGCCAAAAATGCATGTATCACAGATTTTTGATAAAATTTAAAATGGGCTCAAAGGGCGATTCAGATATTGTTTTAGGGAGAAAAAATATTCATAACTTCGTCAATTCTCAAGATATCTAATCCAATTAAATTTATTATAAAATTTCTTAATATTATCTACCTTTTATATTGACAAATTTTTGATAGGACCAATTCGTACTGCAAGAAAAAAAAAAAAATTAGAAACGAAAACAAAAAGGGGGGAATGAAGAAGGAAAAAATCAACAACTTCGTCAATTCAGAAGATATAAAATCCGCATGAATTTATTATATATCTTCTTAATATTATCTACAACATTTATATTGACAAGTTTTTGATGGGACCGATTCTTACAGCAAAAACAAATTGAAAATACATATTCTTACAGCGAAAACAAATTAAAAATACATAGCGGTGGAAGAAAAAAATCCTCGTATTCAGGGAGTATTCAAATGCAAACTGCTTATTTTCTGACTCATTTTTAAATTCATTTTTGCTGTTAAACTCATCCAATTCGTAGATTCTCTTATTCAGAAACTATATATTGTACCGTGATAGTCAATTTTTTGATAGAGGCAGAATATATTTCAAAAAATGATGTCAAAATGTGCATTTTGAATCGAATTTCCCGAAGCGATTGTGTTGGAAACTAAAAATATTGTCCTACTGAGAAAATACTTGTTTATAAATCAAATTTTAATTACAGTCATTCAGGGTAACTTTGAACCATTGGCTGTAACTTTGCACCACCTCCTAATTTTCGATATTTTTGACTCCAAAAAACTAAATAAACTCCAGAACTGTGCTCTGTTGGAAAGGCTCTAAATTCGGATTTCTACTCTTTATTTTAGAAAATAAATTAGCAACATTATGCGCAATTAATTTCATCATCTAACTATTTCTGTGAAGTACTGTTTTGAAGTTAATTTTGAATGTTGTTTTGAAGTTGTTGTAATCCAATTAAATTTTTATAGTAAGTAACAATATACTCATTTATCAGACATATTATTATCTAAATGTTGTAAATGTGTTAATATTTTGTGATTATTTATTTATTAAAAAGTTAATAAAATGTAAAATAAGAAGGCACTAACATTTTACCACATTTTCAGGGCAACTTTGAGCCGGCTCAAAGTTATACTGATGTTTATAATTTACTGATTATAGGTTCTACTGTCAAAAATTTCCCATATTTGCACGTATATTTTATATAAATGCCGAAAGTGTGCATTAGATATAACACGTAAATACACTGGTGTCCAAAATTAAGGACCAATCACAAAATGCTAATTTTCGAGTATGCGATACTAAAAAAGAAATTATATAATTCGAACAATTACTATCTCTACAGCACAGCTAGTCCATATAATATCTCATTCAAGTCAAACATGGTCACAAGTGTCACAGTCACTATGGTGAAGCAAAAAAATAGGAAATTCCATACATCTCATTATGAGTCTCAAATGATCACTGTATGTGACTCCACTGAGGCGTCACTGTGATTGCTGCTTTGTGACGAGTCACCATGTGACTTTACAATGTAGCCACATTGGGACTCTCATGTGACTGTCATCTTTAGACTCAATTTCAAAGTCATCGTGAATGCTGCATTGTGATAAGTTACCAAATAATGTCACATTAAAGTCACATGATGACTTTCAGGTGACAGAGAGACTCCTGTGAAGTCAGCATTGTGCTCTTTTGTAAAAAGTCATCACGTGACTATAATGTGATATTATTTGGGGACTTATCATAATGCAACGTTCATGATGACTTTGAAATTGAGTCTGAAAATGACAGTCACCTGAGAGTCACGATGTAACTACATTGTAAATTCACCTGGCGACTCGTCACTCAGTGGAGTCACATATAGTTATCATTTGAGACTCATAATGAGACGTGTAGAATTTCCTAATTTTTGTTTCACAGTAGTGGCTGTGACACTTGTCCCATATGTGACATGAATGAGATGCTATATGGACTAGCTGTGCTGTAGGGATAGTAATTATTTGAATTATATTATTTCTTTTGAGTATTCGCTTACTTAAAAATTAGCATTTTGTGACTGTTCCTTAATTTTGGACACCAGTATATTTTCACAAATATGTATAAGATACATAAAATTCATTTAAAGGCGTTATTCAGGGCGGAGCTGCTCAAATTTGACATTTCATACATTCGACATTTTTTTTATTCTTGTTTGAATAATACTAGTACTAGTATGCATTACTGTAACTATGGATATATTATTGAGTTAAAACATTGAAAATTGTTTTCACAGCATTTTTATGTTTTACATGAAGAATAAACAGTTTTCTTTTTATTTCTAAATTTTCATGGTTCTCTTCTTCCACTTTTCTGCCTAATATCTGTTGTAATATCATAAATTATACAAATCTTGTGATGTTGAGAAATGTAAATTCGGAGTCTTTACATATCTGAAAAAATTATTCGGGGTTCAAAGTTGTCCTAACTATAATACTTTTTTTTATAATAAATTATTTTAGATAATATTTATCATATGGTGCAAAGTTACCCTAAATGGCTGGGCAACTTTGAATCAGGTTAAAAATTCATTTTTTATTGCTTTTATCATTATTATTCCTGAATTCTTGATAGTCATACAATAATTTAGGATCATTTCTTCTCTTTTATGCCCCTAGTTGCAACAATATTTTTAAAATAAGAGTGTGGCATATGAAAATTGAGAAAATGCAGATCAAAGTTACCCCGAATGACTGTAATTGAACGAAAAATAAAAACACAGGTTGCTTATAAATATCTTCAAAAATCACGTCAGCAAGTTTCATATTTTTTCTTTTAAAAATGAATCTGAAAATGTGTCAGAAAATTTCGAGTTGCTGAGCATGGAAAAGTATTCTTTTTAATACCGCCTTAACATGATCCTTATAGAACCATCTCTTATATAAAAATGAAATAAATACTCGTCAAAAGTGGCTGGATAAAATTGCTAAAGTGGGTTTATCTCTAATCTTGATTTAGTTTTTGTTGATGAAATTAGTATTTAACTTCGAAATCTATTTGTGCCAGTAGGCCGAGCCGGCAGGGATTTTTAATATTAATGTTATGAACTGAAATACGGTTCGGCTTTGAGTGGCGCATCCTGTATTTTTCAAGAATGAAATGGATTTAGACGGAGTGTCCCGAAAGTGTCCTTACAGGGTGTCCCAAAAATGTCCTTACAGGTGTCCCAAAAGTGTCCTTACAGGGTGTCCCAAAAGTATCCCTACAATTTCAAAAATTTATTAGAAAAAAATAATAGGCCTACAGCAAAAGTAATTACAACAGTACACAGAGTATCTTAAAAAGTTTTTTCTACTACCTTAGTATAGTTCTACATGAGATCCTTTCGTTGCACGCGACGTTTCCATGCGATGAAGCATTTCAACTGCAAGTTCGAAGCGTTTCGCATAATCATCCGTTTGTAACGCCTGCCCAATCTGAATTGTGTAGGCTGAAAGTTGTAATCGTTTATAAAGCACTCTGTGTATTGTGCTTTTTGACATAATAAGCTCTTGCGATGCTTTTCGAATTGATTTTACAGGGCTGCTAGAAAAAGTTTCACGTACTCGTTCCACACTTTCTACTCTAGTGCTAGGGCTACCACTTCTTTTTTTATCATTCACACTTCCCGTTGTCATAAATTTCTCATACCAGTCACGAATGCTTTGCAGGCGTTACAAATGAATGATTATGTGAAACGCTTAGAATTTGCAGTTGAAACGCCTCATCGCATGGAAACGTCGCGTGCATTGAAAGGATCTCATATAGAAGTATACTAGAGTAGTACAAAAAAACTTTTTAAGATACTCCATGTACTAATATGACTTTATTTTAAACAGAACATAAACACCATGGCAACCTAGTATCAATACTTATCATGGGATATCACTGAATTAATTACATATGATAAATTTAATTGAATGAAGAAAACTTTTGTTGATATCAATTTAGGTTTTGAATAGATTTTCATAAAATCTGTAATGACCCGACAAAATTATGCTTTGTGCAAGGATTATATATATTAAATTTGAAAACATACGGTAGGGTAATTTTTGAGCTGTTCTATCCGGGAAGACGGGTAGGCAGACAGACGGACGTACCAGACGACGACCGTAGGTTCTACGTATTCATATGATTATGAATGCATTTAAAAATATTTGTTTTGGCATGTACGGTCACGATCATCACAATAAATTACCATACATTATGTATATTACCGCAATTTGTATGTAGTTATGAATAGAAAAAGGATCTTGGGATACATTCGCATCTTATAGTTTTTTCATATCTTGAGAAAATTCTTATGCAAATGTAATGCAGAGGTTACTAAATAACTCAGGTGAGAATAATGAATACTGTAGACTCTGAAATGAGTAAAGTTTCTACAAAGAAAACAACAGGGATTTATTTTTAAAGTTTTTGGATTTGAGTGTTTTCTTCACAATAAAAGATATACTTTTACATCTTAAGATCTTTGTACTTTCAAAATTTGCATACCATCTTTAGAATAAGATTTTCAAGACAAAAGTCAAAGTTATACTCTTTTAAATTCTTTTGATGTTTTTGATATATGGAATTTTTTTCGAGGACTTTATGGAATAAATATCGCATAAATAATTCACAATTATATTGAATATTTAATGCTTATATATTCAGATATAAAATAAAACACAACCAGGAATTACGTAATACTTATATTTTAAATCGCATTATACGGTGCTATAAACATTTAATTTTAAATAATGAAATAAAGGGGATAAATGGTATTTCTGTATAAGTGTTTTAAGCTAACTTACTATTATCAACAAGAAAATTTTGTTTTATAAACATTTATTTGCTTTTTGGAAAACATTTGCTACGTAATGCATATTATTGTAGAAATTACAAACTATATACAGAACTAGTTGGATGTGTCAATCCCAAAACTTTCTTCTATCTCATACATCTTAATATTTCAAACAGTAGTTACAAATTAAAATAGCAATTAAAGACTTTGTGCAGGAATATTAAAAAGCAGAAAACCAATGTTTAAAAATGCACAAATAATACGTGAAAAGCAGCAAACAGCTGTTTCGAATTTACGAATTCGAAACAGCTGTTTGCTGCTTTTCACGTATTATTTGCACATTTTTAAACGATGATTTTCTGCTTTTTAGTAGTTACAAATGTTTATGCTTCAATATTATTAGTTTAATACGATACCAACTTTGATTTTCATCTTAAATTTCTGCTTCAGTCAATTAAGGGGTCTCAGGACTCTTAAAGCTTTAAAATTTAAGAAATTTTAATTTTTTTAGATGTTAAACGTCTATCTTTTCTGAACATTTTGATATAATTGTTTTCTTGAAATTTCCATTAGAATAGAAGTTGTGGCTTTTAGAATTGTACCTGCTCCATAGCTAAACTAGCGTTACCGAAATTTTGAAATCATTTTTCTCCAAATGACGTTTTTGGGCATAACGCGCACGATATCTCAAAAACTTCTGAATATTTTTTCATAAAATTTTCAAAACATATGTTTCATGTTAGTCTGTATAAACTGAACATAAATTTCCTTTTTATTGTTAAAATAATATTATTTTTTTAAGTGATTATATTGTTGAAATTTTCCAAATTTTGCAATAGCTAAATACAACTTTGTATTAAAAATATAAAAATGCTTTAGATACAAATTTATTTAGGTTCAGGGTAATTATTATAATCTTAAGAATAAATAGGCATCAAAAATTTCGTTCTAGTTGCAAAATTTGTTTTGTAATCCTGCGCGTAATCTGTTACGCCGATTTTTTGCTCGTCAAATGTCTGACAGTTTGGAGCTCCCTGTAAATGCTAATTCTGCATCTTGCATTTTTTTAAATTCATGAAATCAAAAAACATACTTATATATTTTATTCCCAATAAATGATGTATTGTTAACTCATATGCATTTTAAGATATTAAATGTTGAAAATGGTCTTTTTTTTATCATTTTTTCCAATTTTAAGAGTCCTGAGACCCCTTAATCGGAGTAAAAACAAATAATTCTGGATCATGACATATATTAAAATGAACAATTTTCTGTTATTGTACTGTACATCAGCTGTTTGCGAAAAGTTGGCTTAGCAGTATGCGAAGTTCGCATCTCTGAATAAGGCACCGATGTACAATAGAGCTACGAAAAATCGAGATTATTATACAAAAATTGCTATTACAGTGCCCCCTCCGGGAGGAATATTTCCAAATTCAAGAAGGACTTGCTTGCCATAGCCAAAAACATACACAAAAAGTTTGGTTCAGTTCTATGCATAACTTAATACACTTTTTGATGGTACAATGTCGACACACGGACACATACGTATATGAACACATACAAGGACAGACAGACATTCTGTATAAATATGTTTTTGGGATCTCTAACCCTTAAAAAGCGTAAATCCGCCGAAAACCGGAAGTTGAAAAAAATTTCGATTAGAATACTTTCTTTTATTAGAGATTATATAGAGAATACATTGAAGAATACATAGAAGAAGTAAAAATTGTTACTATGAACGCCAATGTAACGGTGTGTGGAATGTTAGTGCTATTATTTGTTACATTTGGACTTTGAATTGGAACCAAACTTGCGACTTTTGAGAAAAGTCATTAAGTTACAGTAACATTAAGCTGTATACTGTTGAACTCCGTTAATACGAGAAGCAAGAGAACTATAAAGGTCTTCGCATTAACCGTTACTCGCAATATCCTTAAGATAATAAAAATATCAAAAACATGTGCATAATTAAATTAATTACTGCTATTAATTGCTCAAATCATTCCAATGGTAAAAGTAACTTGATATCATAAAGTTAACATACAATGTTCAGTCTTGCCTTTATGAGTGCCGTATCTTTTAGACCACTCTTTTTCCTACACAAAAACACAGTTCTCAAGACAAAGCTTCTAAAGAACTAATAATTCCACAGGATATTAACAAGGTATAGTAATGTAACTCATCACTTCCTTTTTTCTCGGTAAAACTCGACCAACACGGAAATAGTTTCTGCAATTTTCGAGGTATTAATACACATATTATTTAAATATAATTTAAAATAAATTTCAGTACATATAAAAGTGCAAATAATTGTACAAAATTACTTTCAGCTACATAAATATAATATAAAGATATTTAAAATACAAATTAAAAATATCAGAAAATACATCAGAAAAACCTAGAACGTTTTCGACCAATAAAAGGCCGTCATCAGTAGGATTTAAATGTTGTTATTAATTTCTTTGCGCTTATTCCTAATTAAATAATTAAATCCTACTTTAAATCCTACTGACGACGGCCTTGTAATGGTCGAAAACGTTCTAGGTTTTTCTAAGGTATTTTAAGATATTTTTAATTTCTATTTTAAACATCTTTATATTATATTTACGGACCTGAAAGTAATTTTGTACAATTATTTGTGCTTTTATATGTATTTTAATTATTTAACTCAAGGTGAACATAGTACTAGAATTTTAACTTTCATCTACTGAAATACATTTCAGGACGGAATTTTTTAAATCTATCTACATAGCGTGCAGGCACCATTGCGAAATAGTCAATTTTCACTTAAAATAATATAAATAGTTCAGCATTTGTCTGTCTCTGGCTAATTTTCCATAATGAAATTAATACTTAAAAACTTTATTCTATTAAAAATTGACCGTCCGTTTGCATTTCACAGCTACTTCTCCTAGAATACGTTAGGTACGCGATCAAATTAACGCCCGTTATCCGCATGAATTTGAGGATGTCAAAAAAGTCTCAGAATTTTAAAATTTGAATTTTTTTCAAGATATTATTTTTTCAGTAAGTTTTAATGACATTTCTGTGATGATGGCAAATAAATTGCTCCATTTTTGTGGGGAAAAGGGAATATGACAAGGATTATTAGATTTCTATATTTGACATCATTTTCAAATTGAAATTAACTTTTATTTGAATATATAGTGAAAATAATATTGTGACTGAATTGTAGTTTTCAAGAAATACAAAAATATTTTCACATGTTCCAGCTTCAGGAAGCAGATTATTTTAGAGAGCAAAAAATCGTCTAACGAGTGGAACATTGAGATAAATTCTATTGACGTAGAAAGAAAAAAAAATGTATCGTAGTTTTTTTTTAATATACTTTAAAGTAGAAAAACAGATTTTCAACGATTTCCTTAAGATGACGATTAAATTTTCCACAACGACGTTATAAACAAAATGTTTTAGCGAGAAAATTATATTTCTCAAAGCATTTATTTTAATTCATAAATATAAATTGCTTTGAATAAATTCGCCAAAACAAAATCATGCTTTTATAAGTTCGCCCAAAAAACTTCATTTCTAACAGCTCCGAAATCCGGAGCCAAATCTTGGAAAAACGGAAAGCATTTGGAAAATAAAATTATAGAATAAGTGCATTTTTATTGGAAAAGCTTTTGACTTAAATTGTAAATATAATTTATTCTTTGAAGCATTGTATTTCATAAAATTAATACCTTTATCTTTACAATAAAGTTAGATTTCATCCCCCCCCCCAAAAAAAAAGACGAATGATCACATGCAATTCAAAAGCAACGCATCGGGTTGTTACGCATCTAGTTATTTTAACAGCGCAATAACAGACAGCAAAAGACTATTTAGTATGACCCAGAATCCGGATTTGAAGAAAGAAACAAAAAAAGGTTTTGTTCTATGCTCCTTCCTTTCGATTCCTCAATTGAAAATCTTAGTGTGGCAATATATGAAATGTCCTCCTCTTTCCTTTTTTCAAGGTACATTAATTTAAATTTTCTTGTATAAGGTATTGTCTTCACTTCCTTGAAGGGTGAAATTCTGTCAAATCAGATAAATTATTGAATTTTGATAGACAGTTGTAATGTATAAATATTTTTGCAGCGAGAGAATAGGGAAAGGGGATCTTACAGTGTGGCAATATATGAAATGTCCTTCTCTTTCGTTCTTTCAAGGTACATTCATTTACTTTCTCTTGTATAAGGAGATCTTCCTTGAAGGTTGAAATTCTGTCAAATCAGATAAATTATTGTATTTTGATAGACAATTATAATGTATAAGTATTTTTGCAGCGAGAGAACAGGGAAAAGGTATTTTTTACTTAATGTTTAATACTACATTTAGCCAAAAAATCACATTGAAATTAGCGGATGTTTTGTTCGTATTAGCTGTGATCCTGCTTTACGTAGATTTCGTATGAAATACTAATTATTACGTTCTCCCCTATGTCGGAATTTCTGAAACATTTTTGCAGATCTACACCGATCATGACCCGTAGAAACCAAAACCACCCTCAGTAAAAAACTTTATATATATTTTTATGGACACGATAACTTTCGTGATTCAGCACAAATCTCTTCCAAACTGATACACAAAATCAAGGAGCATAAAATCTCAGTCAATTTCGTTAATGGCCAAAATCAAATCAAGGGGATGGAAATAGGGAGGGGTTTTGTGAAAACCGAAAAAACACCGCAACTTCTTAATTTTTGTGCATATCAAATTAGTTTAAAAATTTTATAACTTCTAAAAAAGGGCCAAAAATATATGTATCAAAGATTTTTGATAAAATTAAAAATGGGCTATAAAGGGGCAAAATAGGGTTTTAGGGAGGAAAAAAATTCATAACTTCGTCAATTCTCAAGATATAAAATCCAATTAAATTTATTATAAATCTTCTTACTATTATCTATAACTTTTATATTGACAAGTTTTTGATAGGACAAATTCGTACCGCAAAAAAAAATTAAATAAGAAAACAGAAAGGGGGGGGGGGGGAGTTGAAGAAGAAAAAAATCCATAACATCGTCAATTCACAAGATATAAAATCCGCATGAATTTATTATATAGCTTCTTAATATTATCTACAACATTGATATTGACAAATTTTTGATAGGAACAATTCTTACAGCAAAAACAAATTAAAAATACATAGCGGTTGAAGAAAAAAACCACCGTATTAAGGGTGTATTCAAATCCAAACTGCTTATCTTCTGATTCATTTTTAAATTCATTTTTGCTTTCAAACGCATTAAATTGGTAGATTCTCTTATTTAGAAACTATACAATGTACCGTAATGGTCGATTTTTTGATAGAGGCAGAATATATTTCAAAAAATGATGTCAAACTGGGGCATTTTGAACCGCATTTCCCGAAGCGATTGTGTTGGAAATGTAAAATATTGTCCTACTGAGAAAATAATTGTTTATAAATCAAGTTTTAATTAATTGAATGAAAAATAAAAACACAGGTCGTTTATCAAAAATCACGTCAGCAAGTTTCATATTTTCTTTTAAAAAATGAATCGGAAAACATGCCAGAAAATTTCGAATTGTTATGCATGGAAAAGTATTTTTTTAATGGCGCCTTAACATGATTCTTATAAAACCAACTCTTATATAAAAATGAAATAAAAACTCGTCAAAAGCGGTCAGATAAAATTGTTAAAGTGGGTTTATCTCTAATCATGATTTAGTTTTTGTTGTTGAAATTAGAACTTAACTTCGAAATCTACCTGCACCTGTAGGTCGAGCCGGCAGGGATTTTTGTAGTTCTTAAGGGGTCTCAGGACTTTTAAAATTGGAAAATGTTTTAAAAAAGATCATTTTCAACATTTAATATCTTAAAATATATTTGATTTTATGACACAGTTTTAATGGTGATGAAAGATATAAGTACGTTCTTTCATTTCAAATTTTTTTTTAAATTGCAAGATGCAAAATTAGCATTTAAAGGGGGCTCCAAACTGTCACACATTTGACGAGCAGAAAATCGGCATATCAGATTACGCGGAGGTTTACAAAATAAACTTTGCAACTAGAATGAAAATTTTGGTGCCTACTTATTTCTTACTTATACTTCAAATTGTAATAATTACCCTCAACCTAAATAATTTTATATTTAAAGCATTATTATATATTTAACGTAAAGTTGTATTTAGCTAAAGCAAAATTTAGAAAATTTCAACATTATAATCACCTAAAAAATATTTTTTTTTAACAATAAAAATGAAATTTTAGGTTCAGTTAATACAGACTAACATGAAACATATGTTTTAAAATTTTTATAAAAAAATATTCAAAAGTTTTTGAGATATAGTGCGCGTTAAGCCCAAAAACGTCATTTGGAGAAAAATGACATCAAAGTTTCGGAAACGCCGCTTCAGCTATTGAGCGGGTATAATTCTAAAAGCGATAAGTTCTGTTTTGATGGGAATTTCAAGGAAAAAATTATATCAGAATGTTCAGAAAAGATAGGAGTTTAACATATAAAAAAATTAAAATTTCGAAAATTTTAAAACTTTAAGAGTCTTGAGACCCTTTAAATTGCAAAAAAATCTGAATATAGTTTAAATGAAGAACCACTTTTAACGTGCAACTTGCTATCTTTAACGCTGTACTCGTTGTAAACGGGCTCTGATTGTATTTTTTAATTTGATCATGTCAGAAAACAATTTAATCTAAATTTTCTAAAAAAAAATGATTGTGACTTTTTCATGATAATTTAAGGGTTGGAATATATCAATTAATTTTAGATTTAGTAAGCTTTTCTGGAATACAAATTGTGTATGTGATAAGGTTGTCACATTCAAAGATATTGAAAGTAACTAAGCTAGCGCGGTGATAAAGTATGGGACTCATGTTTGTGTAAATGTGTTTAATAAATATATTTTTTCAAAACCCGAATTTCAAAACTATTGGACTTTTTAATAAATATTTCACATTATATATATATATATATATATATATACCGGGTGATTATAATTAAAGTTAGAATTTTAAAAATCGATAATTTTAAAACTACTGATCAGAATGACTTGATATTTGAGCAGAACAATCGTGAGGCAATGAAATTTTGTTTGGCGAAGGAAAAAAATCAGTTCCAAACTGTGCCGATAGATGGCGCTGTATGGGTTCACATTGTCTGGTGATATGCAAATTACTCATGACATAGCTGCCATAAAAATGCCGATCACTCTTTGCCTGAATGCTTCATCATGACTCTGACTTTGAAAAATCGCGCTCTGCTCTTGAAACTTTTTTTAAGGGCGATGACTGTGCACTTACAGCTATTAGGAATTTTCTGACATTAAAATCCATAAACAGGGGCCCAATAATCACAAATGGTCTGCGAAAAATGAAAAATGCGAAAAATGATTGCTAAATTCGAAGAGACCGGTTCATTTGACGTTAAACGGGTAGAGGAAGGAAATCAGTTTCGGCTGCGGAAGTGGAAGATGTGCTACAGCATTACAAGAACATACTAACAGTGAGGCTGGAATCAGCAGTGCACGGAGAATTGGCCGAATACTGGATCTGCCAAACAGCACGGTGCGTAAAGTCCAACGGATACGGAACATCTTGCGCTGTTATCCGTACAAAATAACTCAAGTGCGGGAGTTTGGAAGCACGTCAATATTTTGCACTACAATTTCTTGCCCGGATGAAAATGGACAACGGATGGCCATGGAGCATTCTGTGGTCTGGCGAAGCCCACTTTCATTTGCAAGGTTCTGTAAATATGCAAAATTGCTGGATATAGGCGACCGAGAATCCGTCCCAGCTACAGCCATTACCTCGTCAGTCTGAAAAGGTCACTGTGTGGTGCGGAATAACGGCAGCGTTTATCGTCGGTCCGTTCTTCTTTCAGGAGATCACACCTGCTGGCCCCGTTACCTGCACCGTTACTGGCAAGCGGTATGAAGCACTTTTTCGTAACCATGTCCTTCCGGCACTTCAGCAGCGTCAGTGTGTGGATAGCACAATATTCATGCTAGATGGCGCTCCTCCGCACATTGCTACTCCTGTGAAGCAGCTACTAAGTTCTAATTTCATAGATGATAGGATCATAAGCCGCCTTTTTCCAACAACGTGGCCGCCACGTTCCCCCGACTTAAACCCGTGTGATTTCTGACTTTGGGACTACTTGAAGAATGTTGTTTACAGCGGGCGGATTCAGAATCTAGCCGACTTGAAGGCAAGCATCACAACCCCAGACCCATTGCATCAGTGCAGATACCCTCCGATCTGTTGTGGAGCATGCCGTTTTGCGCTTCCAATTAGTAGCGGAACAAGGCGGAGGGCATATCGAACAACTTATGCCTTATCATCAGTCAGGTTTTTGTTCCATGAAGCTATTTTTTTTTCATTGTTTGTCGTTATCGCTGTTGTCGCTGTAAACACGTATTCTTGTCTTTTCAATAATAAATTTTTAGTAAATACCTGAACTCTATTTTTTTCCTTTTGGCTAACAACATTCCTGTGTTTAACGACTACATTATTATTATTTCCCCTGACATTACGCTGACAGCGCCATCCATCGACACATTTTGGAACTACTTTTTTCCTTCGCTAAACAAAATTTCATTGCCTCACGATTGTTCTGCTAAAATACCAAGTCATTCTAACCAGTAGTTTTAAAATTATCGATTTTTGAAATCGTAACTTTAATTATAATCACCCGGTATATATTACAATATAAAATATTTAAAAAAAAATACACCATACATGATTCGATAAGGAAAAATGAGTAATAGAATCACAAATTAAAAAAAGAAATCATTTTCATATACAAGTTATTTTTCTTGTAGAGATTTAATGGCCCGAATCAGAAAGGGATCAAACATAATCTTATGGAATAAGGATTCTATCTCTACAATAATAGCCTAATTCATGTGACTGTCATCAACTAATGTCAATAATGTTCATAATGTCAATAATGTCATCAATAATGTTGGCACTAATGTTAGCCTGGCGCAGTTGATAAATCGCCAAGTTCTCCCATCCCCATATTTTCATCTATAACACAATAATCCAACTCATGTGACTGTTATGGACTGACCTCTTCGCTTACCATATGCATGGTGGCAATGTTCATTAATGAACATTATTTTTTCGAATAAAGATACGTAAAAGTTGCCATGATCGCAAAGAATTCTGGGTACGTTTACGTACGGCGCAAATTCCGCGAATAGTATTAGGTAGCTTTCATTACAAAAAGCTACCTATTGCAGCCGTTCGGAGGAAAGTGATTTCAAAAAATTTCGGTATATTTTCATCGATCATGACCCCAGACCCCGAAACCACCCTCCGTTCAAAATTGATATATATATATCTGACATATGTCACACTGTAACTCTCGTAATTATGAACCGATTTCGATGTAATTCGGTGTGTACATAGTACATACCAATGTTTCGACCGAGTTCGTTGGCCAGCTTCATCCACCGTTTTGTTTCAAAATGGCGGCCATTTAAAATTAAAAAAAAAAAATTAAAATTTGAAATGTGGTACCAAAAAATTAAAAATGGAAAAATATTTTTTCTTATGTATTTGACCTTTATACAAAGATTCCGGAGCAGTTTTTGTTTCGTCTATATCTTAAAAAATAGCTGAATTATAGCATTTTGAATTTCTAGCGTGGCTGACATTTTGAAACGTCCTGAATTATGTCACGCGATAAAAGGCGTATTTATGAACCGATTTCGATGTAATTCGGTGTGTACATTGTACATACCAATGTCTCGACCGAGTTCGTTGGCCAGCTTCATCCACCATTTTGTTTCAAAATGGCGGCCATTTAAAATTTAAAAAAAAAATTAAAATTTGAAATGTGGTACCAAAAAATTAAAAATGGAAAAATATTTTTTTCTTATGTATTTGACCTTTATACAAAGATTTCGGAGCAGTATTTGTTTCGTCTATATCTTAAACAAGTAAGAAAAATCATGCGTTAAGCATAGATTATGAAACACTTTCCAACACTTCCTGTATGCTTTAACAAAACTTCGTTATTTAGGGAAATAATGTACTATATAAAAGAACTAAGTAAACATTTTAGAAAACGCATAAAACATTTGAAAAACTGATTTCAGCAGTTACCATCCATATCAAATATGTATTCCAATTCTTTTGAACAGCTCTGTATTTGATCTGTAGGTTGATATATATGCTATATAATGGGGAACTTTAGTTTAGCAAGAAAAGGAATAACAGGTTGAAATTTCTCTTTCAGCAATGTATACTAATAGATGGAAATATACTTGTATACTTTTGTACAACCCTGTAGTTAACATGGTACCTTTATTCCACGCCACTATTTAGCTAAAGTTTAATTCAAAGTAAAACACTCTTAAAACTATTGGAATCACATTTTCAGAAATTATCATTTATAGACGGCCATGTATCCAATTCTTTGGGTGACCCTGTATATAGTTTTATCTATGTTTTATAATTTTATCTACAAACATTTTTTAGTAAACAAAATGCAATTCAGCGTAAAAATACATAACTCATTTAAAAACCACCTTTAAGCAATTTACAACCATACCCAGTAACCATTACGAATTCTTTTGTGTAGCCCTGTATATGAATTACAGACATTTATACACATCATATACAATGCATAAATATAGTGAAACATAAAAGCGCATAATATAATTAAAAATGCATTTCCAGCCATCATCGCTACCGTACAATTCTTCGGATACAATATAATATCTGAAATCTTTTGTGTGTCCCTGTAAATGGTACGTACTTCGTATTATACATGAAATAAGTTATAGTAAACCTCAGCGAAGTATATCAATTCCATTATACATGAAATAATTTAACATAATTAAAATACGCCGGAAAAAATTTCCTCCACCCGTATATCATTATGTAACGGAATTCTTTTGTGTGGTCCTGTAAATTAATAATATTTATTCTTTGCAGCGCATATTCTACGGAATGCATATTTTAATGCACATGATAAATGAATATAAATTTTATTATGTTTGAAAGCATGTAACGTCATTAACAATCATTTTAAACGAATTTTCCCCATAGACCGTAATGTAACGGAAAAATTTTGACTGCCCCTGTAAATGAACTAAACATGGTACAAAGTTCATTTGCAATAGGGTTCGTGCTATGGTAGAGGTGACGAACATCCAAAAATTTCAGAACGATCCGAGTACATTTACGGGAGTTAGAGCGCGTACAGACGGTCAGACGGACAGACGGCCAGACGGCCAGACAAACCGAATGTATAAACACTTTTCAACTTTGTTGGAAAGTGTTAAAAATGGCTGAGTTGCAGCATTTTGAATTTCTAGCATGGCTGACATTTTGAAACGTCCTGAATTTTGACACGCGATAAAAGGCGTATTTATGAACCGATTTGGATGTAACTTCGTTTATACATAGTACATACCAATGTCTCGATCGGGTAAGTTGGCCAGTTTCATCCGCCATATTGTTTAAAAATGGCGGCCATTTAAATTTTTAAGAAAAATTTAAATTTGAAATGTGGTACCAAAAAATTGAAAATTGAAAAAATATTTTCTTCTTATGTGTTTGACCTCGATAAAAAGATCGGGAGCAGTTTTTGTTTCGTCTATATCTTAAGAAATGGCTGAATTATAACATTTTGAATTTCTAGCGTGGCTGACATTTTGAAACGTCCTGATTTTTGTCACGTAATAACAGGCGTATTTATGAACCGATTTGGATGTACCTTGGTGTGTACATAGTACATACAAATATCTCAATCGAGTTCGTTGGCCAGCTTCCTCCGCCATCTTGTTTCAAAATAGCGGCCATTTAAAGAAATTTAAAAAATAAAAAAATTAAAATGAGATACCAAAATATTGGAAAATGAAAAAGATTTTTTTCGTATGTGTTTGACCTCAATACAAAGATTCCGGAACAGTTTTTGTTTCGTCTGTATCTAAAAAAATGGCTGAGTAATAGCATTTTGAATTTCTATTGTGGCTGACATTTTAAAACAACCTGTATTTTGTCACGCGATAACAGGCGTATTTATTTGGATGTAACTTGGTCTGTACATAGTACATACCAATGTCTCGACCGAGTTCGTTGGCCAGCTTAATTCGCCATCTCGTTTCAAAAGAGTTGCCATTAAAAAAAATAAATTTAAAATTTAAAACGAGGTATTAAAAATTGGAAAATGAAAAAGATTTTTTTTATGTGTTTAGCCTTGATACAAAGATTCCGGAGCAGTTTTTGTTTCTGAAAATTTGTTCTTTTGTTTAAATCTTAAAAAATGGTTGAATTATAGCACTTTGAATTTCTAGCATGGCTAACATTTTGAAACGATCTTGTATTTGTCACGCGATAACACACGTATTCGCCTATTTCGATGTAAGAAGGCATGTGGATAGTATACATCAATACCTCGACCAAGATCGCTGGCCAGATTCATCAGCCATCTTGTTTCAAAATGGCGGCCATTAAATTAAAAAAAATATATATATTTAAAGTGAGGTGCAAAAAAATTAGAAATTGAAAAAAGTTTCTTTCTTAAGTATTTGACCTTGATATAAGGATTCAGGAGCATTTTTTGTTTGTCTTTACATTAAAAAATGGCTCAGATATAGCAGTTTCAATTTTTATTGTGGGTGACATTTTGAAAAATCTGATTTTTTGCATGTGACAGCACTCGTATATATCAACCGATTTCGATGTGAGTGAGCATGTGCACAGCAATTACTAAGGTCTCGACCAAGTTCACTGGTTAGCCTCATCCACCATGTTGTCTTAAAATGGCAGGCACTTTAAGAAATCGCCGAATTTGGCAGCCAAATTAAGTTACTTTAAAGAAAAGCAGCTTGGATAAAGCTGACTAATTTCGCGAAATTCTCATTCATTATATTGATAAAAATTAGTATTGAATCTCCTATATTCGGTTTCCACTAAATTGAGCTTCGTGTGTTTGAATGATATAAGATGGCTTTTTTAAAATAAGGAATATGAAAGCTACCTCTTCCTCCCGGCACTGGCCTGAAGGACTTTTTTTTAACCCACCAGTTAGTATTTTTTTTATTTTTCGCGTGGTAAATTAAACCAATGCTTTGATGAAATTAAATGAAATTAAATGTCATGGTTTTTGGTATTATTTATTATTTTTCTTTTCTTAAAATGAAAGTCGTGAATTTTAACTTTTTCAATTTTAAATTAAAGATATGTATTTTAAATACACTGCTCAAAACAATTAAAGGATATTTGAAGTTTTATATAAAATAAAGATATAAACGAATTTTTTTGCCGAAAATAGAAGAAGAGAATCACAAATGCAAATTTTCTGGTTTTCAAACTGTGGAGTATGCAAATTTTGAGTTCGACGTCAAAAACGTCGCTTCAGCGGCAGCGAATGAAATTTGACTTTCAACTGGATAAAAGAGAATGAAGACAAGGATGATCGGCATTCAGTGATTTCTTTGTTTTGATGAGTACGATGTTTCAGCGAAGTCATTTGACAGATTCAGAAGCTTTGAGAATTGTTGGTAGGTTAGAAGGGGGCCAAACTCAAGCCGAAGTAGCGCAAGCCATTGGAGTATCACAAACTGTCATTTCCAGGATCTGGAACCGTTTTTTGGAGAGTGGATGTGCAGGCCGAAGACCAGGGCAAGGTCGTAGACGGGCAACAACGCCAAAGAAGATCGGTATTTAGCGTTAACAGCTCGGAGACACCGAACCATGAACGCTACTCTTCTCCAACAACACCTTCGCTCGGCTACAGGCACCACGATTTCAACTCAGACTGTCCGAAACCGGCTCCATGCTGTAGGTCTGTATGCTCGCCGACCGATGGTATGTGTTAGATTAACATCAAGGCATCGTCGCGACCGCAGGGAGTGGGCAACCGAGCATGTCAACTGGAGGAGAAATGAATGGAGCAATATTCTGTTTTCTGTGCATCCGGATAATAGGCGTATTTTCATCTGGAGGGACCGCGGTAGTAGGAATAATCCTGCGTTCGTGCACGAAAGTGTCAGATTTGGCGGTGGAGGAGTGTTGGTGTATGGTGGCATCTCCATTGACGGTCGCACTGACCTCTACATCATTCGAGATGGAGCTCTGACTGGTCGCCGATATAGGGATGAGATCCTCAGACCTATTGTAGTCCCTTACGCTGCAGCAATCGGAGATAACTTCATTTTAATGGACGATAACTGCAGGCCACATCGTGCAAACCTGGTGGAGGATTTCCTTTTCGAGGAAGGAATCGTTCGAATGGAATGGTAAGCGTGTTCTCCAGACATGAATCCAATCGAGCACGTTTGGGACGCTCTAGGAAGACGAGTTTCTGGCCGCCAACAACCCCCACAAACTCTCCAAGAACTGGAAAGAGCTCTTCTGGAAGAGTGGGGCAGAATACCCCAACTCGTCATTAATAGCCTCATTGAGTCCATGCCTCAAAGGTGTTCAACGTTGCTGGCCGCCCGTGGAAACCATACCCCCTACTGAAAATGATTTTCTTTGAAGAAAACACCTTTTCTTATTCTTTTTTTCTCATATGCACAAATTGTGTTTTTTTCCTTTAGTACACAAATGCGCAATAAAATGCATTTTTTTTCTGCCAAACATGTGTAATTTATTCTCATATAACCTACTATGTCTGTCGACCATGTATCAATCAGCTAAACAGTTTACCAGATACAAAATCCACCTAAAACTGCAATATCCTTTAATTGTTTTGAGCAGTGTAGAATGAATGAATATATCATATTTTAACTGAAATTATGAAATATAATGGGACGGGAATAATGTTATATCATCTCCGCTTGGATAACATAAAAAAGCAGGTTTCTTGATTTCTCTATCAGAATCCTCTTATTTGGCATAGGATTGAGCAAGTAAATTAAATTACGAATAAAAGGGGCATGATGGAATGCTTAGAATACATTTAAGGGAGACCAAACGGCCGCCAAGGGCGGCTAGTTAGAAAATATTTGAAGGGAAACTTCTAAATCTCATCTGATCAGAGGAATTTTTTTGACGAGAAAATTGGTTTGGAAATTAAATGTTATGAAATAGTGAAAATATGAAGTTATGAAATAGTTTAATTGAGAAGACTAAATACTATAATAGTTGAAATGAATAAAGGTTTTTGAAAGAAAACAACTTAGGTTTATTTGTAAACTGGCTTTATAAAATTTATATGTTTTCTTGGAAATAAATGAAACACTATCATACTTTAAGACCCCTGTACTTTCAAAATTTGCATATTATCTGTAAAATCAAATTTTCAGGAAAAAAAGCAAAAGTATAATCTTTTTAATTTATTTTATTTGGTTCATTAGAAAGAATTTTAAATAAAAAAAATTTTAGATGCTCAAAGAAAAAAAAAAAAAAAAATATATATATATATATATATATATATATATATATATAAATATTGTTAACATTCTATTTTATTTGATGAAATCAAAGGAAAAAGTGAGATTTGCCTACAAATGTTTAAAATAACTTATTTTAAATAATTTATTTCTATTAACAAGTATATTTTTACTTTTTGAAAGTCCTTAATAATAATAAAAAAATAATAATAATAATACGATAACAAATAAGAAAAATGTCTTATTTTAATTTTACTTCTAAATTTACAAGTATGCCTTACATGTTAACCTTTTGTCAGAGACTTGTGATTTGAATTTTAAGACGTATAAAACATATTCATACTGAACAGAGAAAATATTCAAAAATGTTTAAAGGCGAGCTTCTGATAAATGAAAATTTTCGACGTCAAAATTCAATTGCATATGGAATACAGATATTCCAAAATCACTCCGATGAGAAGAAGGTATACTGTAGAAGTTGAAATGTATAAAGGTTTCTCGAAGAAAACAAATAGGGTTCTTCGGCCTTTATTTCCTTTCTCTGTTTCTTGAAAATATATGAAACACTTTCGTATCTCAAGACTCCTGTACTTTCAAAATTTGCATATTATCTGTAAAGTAAGATTTACAGCAAAGAAAGCAAAACTATAGCTTTTCGAATTCTTTTGGTGTTTTTGAAGAGAGGAAATTTTTATCAAAGCTTTAACAAATAAACGATTCATAAAAAAAAAAAAAAAAAAAAAAAAAAAAAAAAAAAAAATTCTTAGCTGTTCTGATCCAAACCACACTCAGGACATTTGGAAAGAATGTCTTTAGTTTCTAAGTATTTCAAATACCTTAATACAATACTGAAATTTTATTAAGAAAATAAAGGGGATTAATGAAATTTGTCTATAAATGTTTTAAACTACATTATTTTCAATTGAATTCAAAGAGTTAAATTTTGCTTTTCCGTAAGCTTCAATAATAATAATAACAATATTAAGACATTCATTTGACTTTTGAAAAAGCTTTGCAATCATGCCACAGTTATAAGCGAGCCTGCGCTGAAAAACAACATCATGAGCAGCATTCAAAAATACTTTGCTAATGATATTTTTATTTATGCATATATAATTATGGGGAAATATTATTTTTCTTCTCACATTTAGAGAAATTGCGCATCTTAATAAGTTTATATGTATATACGAGTGGATATATAAATTGACGAAAAAAATCCCACCACATACACGGAGTTATGCTAGATAAACGAAATTTAGCCGGCGCGTTTGCGCATCTGAAAGATGACGTCTGTTAAAATTTCGTGCTCGACAAGCAAGAGCAGCGCTAGCAATGCTACTATGAGCATTCAAATCACGTTTGCTTTGAATACGCGATGTAAAATTCGTGAGCTTTACTTTTTTTTCGATTGGGCATTCCGACCTACATTTATGTCCAGAATGTCCTTAAGGAGCCAAAGAAGGCTGCATCAGTAGCCTACTGGGCTTGAACGAAGCCGTGACTACGAGAAAGTAGATTTCCTTAGGAGGGATATATCTAATTTTTATGATTGTTGGCAGCAGTGGTCGTCATGGGAATTATAAAAAAAAAAAAAAAAAAAAAAAAAAAAAAAAAAAAAAAAAAAAAAGGGATCCGGCCACTAGCGGGCCACCAATGAGAGGGAAGACCATCGTATACCCCGCATGGCGCATCGTACTACATCTGCAGAAGAAATTCGAGTTTATGTTGGTACCAGAGTGACACAGAGAACTGTTAATAATCGATTATTTAAGGGGATACTTCACTCGAAAACACTCGCTCCGTAATTGTAAACCAATGGGTAGGTTATTTTCGAATTTCTCGTTTAAATTTGAATATTTTTAAACGATTTTTTTTTTTTTTTTTTGCATAGAATAGCTGAGCTCAATCTCAAATATGACTCTTTATTTTTTCGATTCTGGTTGCCGATTTTTTTTTAAAAGGTACTTTCACGTTCGAAACGGTTTTGAATCCAATGTAAATAACTGTTTCTAAAAATCAATGAACATTGTGGCTATCGCTTAGTCTTAACATGATTTGCCTAAAATAGGTAGTTTCCTTACCGTCCCATTCAAAATCCTTATCATCGTTTTATTTCCCTTGCCGTTCCTTTTTTCCTATACCGCCCCCTTTTTTCCTTACCGTCCCTTCTCTAAATCCCCTTTAAGACAATGTTATACCAACATTTTGTACTAAAAATACTACATTGTTATTATTTCTTAGTTGAATGTCCTGTGGGTACTGTGCAAATTCATTATAAGTAAAAGTTTAGAAGAAAATAAAAAGTTACAGTGGTAAAATGGGAAGGAAAATTAAACTCGCAAGTTTAACTTAAACCTCAGTTAAATAAAACATTTTTCGCTCCTGACCATTTTTTCTTTATTTTGAATCATTAAGGCATTCGTCTATAAGTTTAAACTGTTATTATAGTTTAATTTCACCAGATTTTTATTCTTGAAAGTTAAAAAATTGTGAGATTGCCTCAAATACGCTTAAAGGAAGATCGCCACTGCTTTTATTTTAAATTATAATTCAATCTGATGTAATATTTTTAAAACCGATCAAATTAGCATGTTTTTAGAATCTGTGGTCTCTGAATAAGTGTTGGCAAGCGTAGTTCGTAGGGAGCTGAGCCCACTAGCATATATATATATTATTTGTATTATGAAATGACCATAAGTTTTATTATTGTTTTCGTTGTCGTTGTTGTTTTATTGTAGTGTTGACCTTTTGAATTTTGTAAAATAGTTCTCCTGTTGTATTTTACATTTTGTACCTTGATAATTTTGTACTTTTAAACATAGATATTAAAAAATGTTTTTGCTGCAGATTGTCTTAGTTAATGTGCTGTAAATATCCTTTTGAAATTTCACTGCAAATTGAAGTTTTTAGTTGTGTGTTAAAGAAAATCTTTCCTTCTTTGCATAGCATTTTGTTATGAATAATCTTTCTCGCTTTTTTAAAGATACTTCATAACATTCTTTTTCCGAAATGCTATCTAATTTACAAAGTAAAACTGTTCGAATGCATAAGAATTTGACAAAGATATTTTCAGGTGATCGGATAAGGCCAAATTATACTTATTCATCTTTATTTAAAGCAATACGGGACAGCTCAATCATGTAAATTTACTTGACGAATTTATTTGTAAAGTTCATTTTGTTTGTTCAAATGAATGTTGAAAAGAGGCAAATCTCATGAATTATTTATACGAAAGCTAATGAAAACTTAGAGAATGAAGTTAATTGAAAATTATTTCAAATTGGTTTTCCTTTACATTGCTGAAATAAAAGTTATTTTATGAGATGTATTAATTTGTAAACGCAAATTTTGATTTCAAAAATTAAGGAAGATTCAGAAAATGAGTATCACTTGAGTCATATATTTTTGGTAAATTAAAAAGTAAATTAAACTAATTTGAAGTATTCCAACTTTTAGTTTTTTTGGCGAAAGAGACTAAGAGGTTTAAATAGAAAATTAATTTTGTCTGTATATGTATTTATAGTACAGAAAAATAGATAACGGGCATTTTATTACATTAACAATATTTAATTAAGTTTATGCATTTGATACATTTAAATCATCGTTGTAATTTAAGATAATTCTTCCGAGATTCTTGACTAAAGAGCTCAAATAATAAACCTTTCTTTGACGACTTGTTATTAGAGTAGAGTTCAAAAGTTTTTTGAAAAAGATAATAATCGACTTGCAACCTGGCCCGAGCAACTTCCATTTTAAGTCAACCCGCAACCCGACCTGAACCCGACAAAAAAATTTCTCGACCCGCAACCCGATCCCAAACCTGCAAAAATAATTTTTGGCAACCCGCAACCCGACCCAAACCCGCAATGAAAGAAACGTAAATCATGTTTTAATGTCATTATAGAAAAAAAAAATTCTACATTTTTATCTGTAATACCATTTTTATATTTTTCATAGAAGATTTAACAAATATATATTCTGTAATATCCAAATTTAGTAAAATTTCTGAATAGTGGACACCTCGGGATCGTTAAATGGAGTCAAACATCGGGTCGAGTTATCCCGAATTTTGTTTTTTCTGCTCGGAATAAATCTAATTTTCTTTTTGCAGGTCGGGGTCACACTAGAAAAATTCTTGCGGGTCATGTATAAGTTTTTTGCCACTCGGATTGTTGGCATTTTCACAAAAAGTTTGATCACAGTTATGTTTACCCAACAATCTGTCTGGCAAAAAACTTATATATGATCTGCAAGAATTTTTCTAGTGTGACCCCGAACTGCAAAAAGAAAATTAGATTCATTCCGAGCAGAAAAAACAAAATTCGGGATAACTCGAGCCGATGTTTGACTCTATTAAACGATCCCGAGGTGTCCACTATTCAGAAGTTTTACTATATTTGGATATTGCAGAATATAGATTTGTTAAATCTTCTATGTAAAATATGAAAATGGAATTGCAGCTACAAATGTAGAATATTTTTCATAATGACATTAAAACATGATTTACTTTTCTTTCATTGCGGGTTCGGGTCATGTTGCGGGTTGAAATATTGCGAGTTCGGGTCGGGTGTGGGTTGAAATATCTGGTATTCGGGTCGGGTTGCGGGTTGCCAAAAATTATTTTTGCGGGTTTGGGGTCGGGTTGCGGGTCGAGGAATTTTTTTTGTCGGGTTCGGGTCAGGTTACTGGTTGGCTTAAAATGGAATTTGCGAGTTCGGGTCGGGTACCTGACCCGTTCAGGACTCTAGTTCATTTACTAAAATTCTGTAAAACATTGAATATGGTTAAATAAAATAAATGATTGATTTTTTTATTTTATTATTGCTTTTATTTAAGTCAATTATTATCTTTGTCAAAATACTTTTGAGCGCTACTGTATATATTTTTCTCCTCGAAACAATCATAGTAGTGTCAGTTTAAAAGACGACTTATTATTATATACAGGGTGTGTCCCATAAATAGCGCCCAAACCCTGCACAGCCAGATTCCTCGTTGGGAGTACATAAAAAATGCCCAACGAACTGTACCTGTGCGATCCATAGTTTACGAGAAAAATACGAAAAACAAAGTATGACGTCACAGCCGGTGCAAGAAAAAAAACACTTTATTTGACACGTCAACAGCAGTATTTGCAAATTATAAAGGCAGATGTTCAAAGAGTCCGCCGTCCATATCGATGCACTTCGTAAGGCATTTTCATTACATTGGCCGTACATAAAATACATGTCGCAATATTCACGAACGGAATCCATGATAACCATGCGAAGATTGCCGGTAGCTGCAAGATGCAGTCTTTTAAATACGAATTCAACGGCGGCTTAACGTCATTCCATGGCGAACGCATGCATGACGCGATATGCGCAGCGAACCTTTTGAACGTTATTGTCTGGAAAGATATGCAAATACTGATGTTGATGTGTCTAATACAGTGTTTTATCCTTGCACCGGCTGTGACGTCATACTTGGTTTTTCGTATTTTCTCGAAAAATGTGGATCGTACAGGTACTGTTCTTTGGGCATTTTTTATCTACTCCAAACGAGGAATCAGGCTGTGCTCTACTGACGTATATTTGAGCGCTATTTATGGGACACCCTGTATATTTCCTCATCGAAACAATCATAGTATTATTTTAAAAAATAACTATTGTTGCTCATTTTAGAAAAAAATATTTGTACATTATTATGCTGCATTTTTTATTGAACTGGACGAGCGAATTTCTTATGTATCCACTCCAATGTCCTTATTTTCTTCTATCTTTACAAGAAGAAAACATTGGATACGTGAAAATTTTGACTTCTGCTTTTTGACGTATTTATACGTTTTAAAAGGTCCTGTACACGAGTTGACTGTTTTTAGAAAATTTCTTTCTGAGTCTGTCTGTATGTCTGTATGAGACAAAATTGTGTGGGTGCTCTATCACAAGTACTAATGCAGAAATTGAATTTAGTTTAGATTCAGTTAGACCTTGTTATAAATTGGAACCGATTAGTTTTTCTTGTAAATCCATTCCAATGGCATTACTTTCTTTTATCTTTACGAGAAGAAAGTATTGGATTCGGGAAAATTTTGACTTCCGCTTTTCGACGTATTTATACGTTTTAAGAGGTCATGAACACGAGTTGGCTGTTTTTAGAAAATGTGTTTCTGTGAGTCTGTCTGTCGGCATGTGACAAAATTTCGTGGGCGCTTTATCTCAAGTACTTCTGCAGAAATTGAATAAAAGTTTCAACTCAGTTAGACCTTGATATAAATTGGTACTGATTAGTTTTTCGTGTAAATACACTCCAATAGCATTACTTTCTTCTATCTTTACAAGAAGAAAGTATTGGAGTTGGGAAAACTTTGATCTTGTTTTCGGCGATTAATACGTTTTTTAAGAAAGTCCTGAACACAATTTGACTGTCTATAGAAAATGTCTGTCTGTGAGTCTGTCTGTATGTGACAAAATTTTGTGGGGTACTAAAACACGAAATTAAGTAAAAGTTTAGATTCAGTTAGTCCTTGATGTAAATTGGTGCTGATTAGTTTTTTGTGTAAATCCATTCCAATGGCATTACTTTCCTCTAACTTTGCAAGAAGAAGGTATTGGATTTGTGAAAAGTTTTACTTCTACTTTCCGACGTATTTATACGTTTTAAAAGGTCCTCAACACGATTTAACTGTTTTTAGAAAATGTCAGTCTGTGAGCCTGCCTGTATGTGACAAAATTTTGTGGGTACTCTATCTCAAGTACTAATACGCAAAATTAAGTAAAAGTTTAGATTCCATTAGATCTTGATATAAATTGGTGCTGATTAGTTTTTCGTGTAAATACACTCCTATGGCACTACTTTCTTCTATCTTTACAAGCAAAAAGTATTGGATTTGAGAAGATTTTGACTTCTGGTTTTCGGTAGATTTACGCGTTTTTTAGAAGGCGTTGAACACAATATGACTGTTTTTAGAAAATGTATGTCTGTGAGTGTTTCAGTCTATCTGTATGTGACAAAAATTTTGTGAGCGCTCTACCTCAAGTACTAATGTACGGAATTCAATAAAAGTTTAGATTTAGTTAGAGCTTGATATAATTTGGTGCTGAACAGTTTTTGATATAAATCGCCCTACAGGTGACGCTGCTATGTTTTATTATTCAAGATTTCTGAAATAGCTCTATGTCACGAACTAATGCACGGATTTTAACCTTCCAGCAGGAGCGCGTATGTGAAAGATGCACTAGATGTGAATTTCGTTTTAAATATTTAGTCCCGAGACGCTTTGAACACTTGACCTTGGCTATTTCTCTCTCCTTTAGATCTACTTTCAGTTACATTTTACAATAGCATATGTAGGAAATACGCGCGATCTTTTGGTGCCCCTATTGGAAAATAAATTAAACTTCAGATGCAGTTAGACGTTGACATAAGTTGTAGCTGATTATGGGTTTGGTGTAAATTGCACAACAGTTTGCGCTGCTTTGCTGCATTTTCAGGATTTACACAATTTTAGCGATAGTTATGTCTCAAGAACTAATGCATGGTATTTCATCATATATTTTATATTCTGTTAGACATGATATAAGTTGGTGCTGATTATATTTTCGTGTAAATCATGAGGTGATGCTGGTACGCTGCATTTTTCATGATTTTCGCGATAGCAATATCTTAAAAAATTGATGTATGCGATTTAATCAAACTTCATATGTTACACTTTCATATAAATAGATCCTTGCTAGGCTTGAGTGTATACTGCCCATTTATGCTCTTTTGGTTGGGAATTTTAGTTGCAACATCTAAGAAGGTGGGTGCCGAAATTCAATGATTTCCTTGAAAAATTCTATGCTCTAACTCCTTCTTAAAGGCACACAATCCACGAACATATCTACAGTCGTTGAAAAAAAAGTAAACATCCATTGCTAACTCCTCAACAAATTATCGTAGAAGAAAGTTACGGTACCGAACGATTGGAAATAAAGTCTACTTTTAAATGATGCATATAAAATTTGCTTAGGGGACCATCTACATATTAAAACGGACCAAACTTCATTTTATTCAATACCAATACCCAATTTTACCAAGATATTTAGAATCTTCGGTTCAAACTATGCCTAGACACCAAATTTCAAGTCATTTGAATGATAAATTTTCTAATTATAAACATACAAAATTTAGTGCTTCTAATGTTAAATTACATTTTAACATTTTCATTAATATCTCCTGATATTATACTCCTAACGTGCTAATGTTTTGTGTAGCAATAATACTAAAATACCCAAACATAAATACGTTGAACTTTCAATTTTTATAGTTTTATCTTTTATGGTATGAATTATGAATTATGAAATTAATATTAAAAAAAATTATGAGTTGCAACCTACAATTTGTTTGATGGATTTAGATTTATTAAGCCCTGCTTTATGGTAATCCAAAATTTTACATTTTTCTCCCAAGTAGTTTTCAAATTATGCTTAAAAAAACGGCAAAATAATGGTTTCGTCAATGGTAGAAGTGAGTAGATATTTTGAAATTTCTTATGATATCCTGTAATCTAGCAGTCTTCAATAACTGCTTGAGTGGCGCTTAAGATGCCTTGTTCAAGATGGTGACTCTCTCGCTCGGTCAACAACCGAGCTATTTTGGTATATTTACATAGCAACCGTCTTTTAAGAGTCAGTTTTATCTCTTTTAAACAAATCTTCTTCACGGACGTGTCACGACTGAAATCATTTAGAAAATGACACCATTTTCATGTAACAATTGTAGATTTAATTTTTATGAATGAAAATGCAAGTTTCCTCTGACAAATAGTGTTTTAGCATCAGTGAAGACTCTAAAGTAAAAACAGTATTATAAAGCAATACAAAGTAGAATTTCACCAAATTCTACCGCGTTTGGTTGCTTTTAGGTAGCTTTCATTACAAAAAAGCTACCTATTGCAGCCGTTCGGAGGAAAGCGATTTCAAAACATTTCGGTATATTTTCATCGATCATGACCCCCAGACCCCGAAAACACCCTCCGTTCAAAATTGACATATATATATATATATATATATATATATATACATATATATATATCCATATATATATATATATATCTGACATTTGCCACACTGTAACTATCGTATTTATGAACCGATTTGGATGTAATTCGGTGTGTACATAGTACATACCAATGCCTCGACCGAGTTCGTTGGCCAGCTTCATCCGCCATTTTGTTTCGAAATGGCGGCCATTTAAATTTTTTTTTTTTAATTTAAAATTTGAAATGGGGTACTAAAAAATTGCAAATGGAAAAATATTTTTTTGTTATGAATTTGACCTTTATACAAAGATTCCGGTGCAGTTTTTGTTTCGTCTATATCTTAAAAAATGGCTAAGTTATAGCATTTTGAATTTCTAGCGTGGCTGACATTTTGAAACGTCCTGAATTTTGTCACGCGATAAAAGGCGTATTTATGAACGGATTTGGATGTAACTTCGTTTATACATAGTACGTACCAATGTCTCGACCGAGTTCGTTGGCCAGCTTCATCCGCCATCTTGTTTAAACATGGCGGCCATTTAAATTTTTAAGAAAATTTAAATTTGAAATGTGGTACCAAAAAATTGAAAATTGAAAAAATATTTTTTTCTTATGTGTTTGAACTTGATAAAAAGATTCGGGAGCAGTTTTTGTTTCGTCTATATCTTAAAAAATGGCTGAATTATAGCATTTTGAATTTCTAGCGTGGCTGACATTTTAAAACGACCTGATTTTTGTCACGCGATAACAGGCGTATTTATGAACCGATTTGGATGTAACTTGGTCTGTACATAGTACATACCAATGTCTCGACCGAGTTCGTTGACCAGCTTAATTCGCCATCTTGTTTCAAAAGGATTGCCATAAAAAAAAAATTAAAGTGAGGTATTAAAAAATTGGAAAATGAAAAAGATTTTTTTTATGTGTTTGGCCTTGATACAAAGATTCCGGAGCAGTTTTTGTTTCTGAAAATTTGTTCTTTTGTTTATATCTTAAAAAATGGTTGAATTATAGCACTTTGAATTTCTAGCATGGCTAACATTTTGAAACGATCTTGTATTTGTTACGGGATAACACACGTATTCGCCTATTTAGATGTAAGAAGGCATGTGGATAGTATACATCAATATCTCGACCAAGTTCGCTGGCCAGCTTCATCAGCCATTTTGTTTCAAAATGGCGGCCATTAAATTAAAAAAAATTATATTTAAAGAGAGGTGCAAAAAAATTAGAAATTGAAAAAGGTTTCCTTCTTAAGTATTTGACCTTGATATAAGGATTCGGGAGCATTTTTTGTTTGTCTTTATCTTAAAAAATGGCTCAGATATAGCAATTTCAATATCTAATGTGGGTGACATTTTGAAAAATCTGATTTTTTGCCTACGACAGCACTCGTATATATCAATCGATTCCGATGTGAGTGAGCATATGCACATCAATTACTAAGGTCTCGACCAAGTTCACTGTTTAGCATCATCCACCATGTTGTCTTAAAATGGCAGGCACTTTAAGAAATCGCCGAATTTGGCAGCCAAATATAAGTTACTTTAAATAAAAGCAGCTTGGATAAAGCTGACTAATTTCGCGAAATTCTCATTTATAATGATTTAGTATTGGATCTCCTATATTCGGTTTCCACTAAATTGAGCTTCGTGTGTTTGAATAATATAAGTTGGCTTTTTTAAAATAAGGAATATGAAAGCTACCTCTTCCTCCCGGCACTGGCCGGACGGACTTTTTTAATTTATTTCAAGTATTATTAGGGAAATCGTATATTTGTCTGCTATGTACGCGAAAGAAAACGTACAGTCATGGGGAAAAAAAGTAAACACCCCTTACTAACTCTGAAACAAATTATAATAGAAGAAAGTTACTGGTACCAAACGCTTGGAAATAAAGTCTACTTAAGTAAATAAATAAATAGAAATGCATAATTCATCTCTAAACGTTAAACTTAAATTTATACTATGTGTAAGACTACTTAAAGGATGACATTATTTAAAAGATGCTAAATTACTTTAATACCTTAGTACTTTCAACTATAAAAAACATAGTCTTCGTCAGAGGAAAATAAGAAATAATATTGTTATTAACGTCTAGTTTTCAAAATCCACGTAGATGATGACGGAAGGAGTGAAAGTGGAAGTCAGTTTTTAGATCCGGGAAACAATGGGAAAATAAAACATGGATATAGGGAAGTGAAATATTACTCGTTTTATGATACTTTAAGCAAACTGAGCCAAATTCTGGGTATATTGTAGTATAAAGCATCATTACAAACGGTACTTTTTTTAGTAATAATTTCTATTGATTGGCGGATAATTAAATCATGATAATTCTTTGAGGGATATATAATTTTTGCGTCTTCGAAATTAACTTGTATATTCTGCTTCTGGTTAAGTCTTGGCAGGGCTGTTGTAGGTCGGTTGTACTTTAAATCTCTCAAATGTCCTTTAATACGAATTTGAAGTTTACGCGAAGTCATTCCTATGTTTTCAAGATAAATATTTTCTGTTTTCAGTGGAATTATATATACTCCAGAAACTTCATCCTTCGGGATCGGGTCTATTTTGGCACAAATTAGATTTTTCAGTTTTGCTGGAGGAGTGGCAAAACTTTGTTTTTTTTTCAATGGCAACACCCAATTTCGACAATATATATTAAACTTCGGTTCAAACTATGCCTAGAAATAAAATTTCAGGCCATTTGGATCATAAGTTTTTGAATTATAAACATTCAAAATTTAGAGCTTCTGATGTTAAATTACATATCCTTATTTTTATTAATATCTCCTATAATTATAATCCTAATGTAATAATTTTTTGTGTGATTTTAATACTAAAAAACCGAAACATAAATACATTGAATTTGTAATCTTAAAAGTTTTATACGTGAATTATGAAATTAATATTCGAAAAAATATGAATTACAACCTACAATTTTTTTCTTATAGATTTATATTTATGTCCTGGTGAGATGGTCCTATTGGCAAGAAATAATACATTATAATGTATTATTTCTACATACATAATCATTTGTGGCGAAGATACATAATCATTTCGCAACATTTTCAGCAATTGAGTACCGAACTTCAATGCGTATATAGCCCCTAAAATAGGCTCATTATAAAATAATTAATTTATCTGAAACTAATCGTACGAATTTCAGGAAAATTTGTTTTTAGGCTAATTGAAAGATGTGGAATTTATTCATTTTGTCAAAGTTGGGTATTGCTACTGAGTTTGGGTGTGTTTTGATATGTGGATGGCCACTAAGAAAATGTTATGTACATCATATGAAAGTAGGCTTTATTTCCAATTGTTTGGTACTAGTAACTTTCTTGTACAATAATTTGTTGCAGAGTTAGTAGGGGGTCATAATTTTTTTTCCACGACAGTAAATTCTCATTTATAAAACTAAGAGATTTTACTATGATTGCGTAAAATTGATTGTCGTCAAAATTATTGCCTCATTCTGATTGTCGTTTTAACGATTTATGGGTGCGAATGCACAGAGCTCCTTTATTTTGATTGCCGCATTTTTACGACATTGCATTATCATTTACAACATGGTTAGTACGGTTTGTTATAAAAAACGTTAGTTCTTAAACAAAATGTACTATCTTGAAAAAGGAATTAAAAAACAGATTACAGCAGTAGATTTAAACAAATAATAGAAGTTTAGCTACTTTATTTTGATTGCCGCATTTTTACGACATTGCATTTTCATTTACAACATGGTTAGTACGGTTTGTTATAAAAAACGCTAGTTCTTAAACAAAATGTACTATCTTGACAAACGAATTAAAAAACAGATTACAGCAGTACATTTAAACAAATAATAGAAGTTTTAATAACAATGAAAGATTCGCGTTAGCTTACTGTTAGTCAAAATGTTTAATAATGAAAACTCTCTGTACGACCACCTCCATTAAACGGACAACTCCCTGAACGACCATTTTTACATGGACAGAAATTTATTCCCATAGGCTCAATACTAAATTAACCTCCATTCAGAGACTATCCCAGTTGAACTCCCTCCACAAACTACCCATTTCTTTGAAGAAAATGAAACAAATTCCTTTTTTTCCTGTTCGCATGAAGAAGGTTTTATTAGAAAAATAATTCCGGAGAGCGCATTGTTCATCAAACTGTTAAACTCAATTGAGATTTTTTTTTATTCCGGTAACTTTTAAGATTTTAAACCTCTTTGTGTCTTTTTAGGCAATGAATTTAACTCTGATGACAAATTAAGAATGACAGTGAATAAACTCCCCTACCATATTCTGTCAGGAAACTCTCAAAGAAATAGATAAATTAATGGAATCATCATTATTTATTCCCGTCAAAAAAAAAAATGCATTTATTTACTGAACTTCCAAAGAACTTGGAAATAAGAGTTATAAAAGGAAAAAAAACGTAAAATCAAAACAAACGTCAATGTATTCATTTTTTAAACTCTACAGTAATTAACTTAGGTAATTAACTTTTGTTTTGATAGTTAAATTTTTATATTTTCTCCTGATGTGAAAAATAAATTTCGGTAACATTAATTGTTACTTTTTTCCACAATTAAAATCTCGATTTAAACATGACCTCCATTAAGAGACCACCTCTCTGAGAGACCAATTTTTATTGGAACGGAACGTGATCGCTTTAGGGAGGTTTTACTGTACTTTATCAAAACTACTTAAACCTGGAGGCGGCGGAACAGACCATCACCTCATCAAGTTGGTGTCTGAAATTTTAGGATTAGACAGAACTCTATTCGCATATTAAAATGAAACTGGTCTGTTAAGTCATATACTGGCGGAAACCAACTTCAAACCCATTTTAGTGGTTGATCAGTAGTTTTATCATTGTGTTTTCCTGCACCCAAAGGAATTACAACATGAAGGACTGGGAGCAGGAAAACACAATGTTAAACCTTCCAGTCAACAAATAAAAAACTATGTTAATGTCTTGTATTGCACGGTGTTGATATTCATTTGTATGACTACCCAGCGAATATGCATGGGAAGCATCGTCTTACAGAGTTTACGAAATTTAGGTTCACTAAAGATCGCATAGTTATTCTTAAAAATATGAAGACATGCTTATTGCAGTGCATCAGACTGCTGGTAGGGAATGTGTGGTGGAACATCGAGACTGTGAGTAAAAAACTCAATTGAACAATGAAGCTATTAATAAATAGGAGGAGACACATAGTGTAATATCTACCGGTTGCGAGTAAAGTAACTGAGGATGTTGTCACAAGATGACAACTTTTTTTGTTTCCATTTATGGTGTCATTAACATATGGTGTCATTAATTTATATGTATTTATTTAAAGGCATATTGCTGGTTAAATTCGGTTAAGTAAATGCCGTTGATCGTTAATGAGGAAATATAGAGTAAATAAAAACTTCGATCCGTTTCCTGTAAATAAAATAAATATAATAAATAAAATAATAGGATAAAGATACAACAAAAGATACAACAACTTGATTTTGAGTATACTATTATATCAATATATGATTCTATATCATACCATTGGATCAGGGCCTTATTAATGCCAGAATAAATTCCCACTAGTAAAAACGAATAGAACTTTTCACCAAATTTAGGACAGAGATTCAGTATGAATAAGGCATTTAAATAAGGATGAAAATTTCTATACAAATTTACTGGTGGAAGTTTGCCCCTCGGTAATCTAATTCACTGTCATTGACAGGACGATTGTTTAGGTTGTCACACTATGGCGGAATCGCAGCGTATGATTACCGCAAGAGCAATCTGCCATCAGTAAAATGGAATACATAAACTTGATTTAATTATGACAGAAATATTACATGAATTAATGAGAAAGTGTCTATTCTTATTTACTGGTGGAAGTTTGCCTTTGTAATAATCAGAACCGGCTGACCCGGTTACAGTTGAAGTTTCACCATTTTGGGGATATGCCAGTACCTCTTTCCTCATAGTTCCATGAATTCAACTGATTCATCAAATGTTCAAGATTGTTTGAAGGTAGGGCACTTCAGAACAAGTACGGTGTCATGGATTCTTCTACCCTACACAATGGTTGGGCCAGCATTGGCTAATTATTAGATAAATTCTGTACCACATTGGCCTAAAGTCCCATTGGCAAACGAACCACTTGCAAACAGTGGTCTTTTTTACCAAAAATAATCCTACATATCGATTATACAATATTGGAATCCCGAATATAAATCGTGTATCGTTTTCAATGTTTTATTCATAACAAAACGCTATCGGTCTGCTAAGTCATATCTTGGTGGAAAACACCTATAAACCCGATTTTAGCGACTGACTGGTATGTTTACCATGGTGTTTTCTTGCTCCCAGTACTCCATGTTTTCATATCTTTTGGTGCAGGGAAATACAATGGTAAACCTACGAGTCAGCCACTAAAATCTGGTTTTCTGGTGTTTTCCACCAAGATATGACTTGGCAGACCGATTGCGTTTCAATATGCGAATAAAGATTTAACTATACCTAGAATTTCATCCGTGAACTCGATGAGGTGATTGTCTGTGCTGTCGGCTTTCGGTCTGTAAGGATGAATGATAAATTACATATAATTAATTAATACAAAACCTAATTGGAATAAATCAATATATTTCCTTCAAAGTACATTGTGACCAGTACTGCATTTCTTTCTATATTTATAACCACCATATTGGAATACTGAAAATAAATCGTACGCCTTTTGAATGTTTTATTAATAAAGAACTACATTTTTATTCTTGAATTTATTTCTTACAACTCTTACAGTTTGGAAGGAAGAATTATAAATCACATGTAATTAATTAATGCAAAGTCTGGTTGGAATAAATCAATATATTTTCTTCGAATTATATTGACACCCAGGCTGGATATTAATAACTACCATATTGGAATTTTGGAAATAAATCGTCCATCGTTTTAAACGTTTTTTTAATAGTGAATTACATTTTAAGTGTCACAAATAACTTTTATAATGATATTTCTTTAAATGATAAATTGCCTAAACTTTTCATAAAAATTTATCTCTAGCTACTGCCTTTTCTTGTCTCATAAAATGCCTTTATCATCTACAATTACGTTATGGTTACGTTTGGATCATTCTTCTACTATTTTTGCGATTTGTCAAGATGAGTTATGTATGCCAAACAACAGTACAATATACATATTTTATAGAATAGTAGAAAAAAAATACTATTGAATTTAAAAGTAATTTAGAATGCTTCTTCAAGCTAGTATTTTTTATATATGAAAAAAAGTTCCTGAATTTGGCATTAAAGTAAAATTATTCTTGATAAACATAGCAGAAACGTTATTTTAAAGCATTGCATTGAGTATCCTTTAATTATTATTTTACTTTTTTTTTAATTGGAAAGCGTGTGAGAATTGACGTTCATTTGAGAAAGGAAGAATTCGCTGTTTGTGCATATCATAAAGATATAGAATGCTCATGCTCATGTATAATATAATTTTTGGCATTGTCAGAAGTAAATTCTTTCAAAGATAAAAACGAATATATTTTAAAATGTTATAAGATTTCATGCTTTATTTAAAGTTAATGGTGTTTTTTATGATAAACCAAACACATCAGATAAGAATAGCTAGAGTTTAAAAATCCCTTTCATTTATTTATCGTTGTCATATATTCACGCATATAGAGTGGAAATTTTCCTGTATATGTTTTATATGATTTTACTCGATAGCATTCAAAATCGCATGGGAGAGAATGCAAATCACTTTTATTTTTACAGATTTTTATTTTTGAGCTGCAATTTGTATTCTTTATAATAGAACGGAAATGTTGTTTTTTGTAACGATAAACTGCTAAGTTTGATTATGCTTTCGATTTCTACTTGGTGAAACCGTGGTTTTGTTTTCGTATAAGGCAATTTTCCGTTCAAACATTTAATATGAACGTTTTTCGAACAATATTTATTAATTTTATTTCCCCTTTTAACCCCTTAAAGAGCAAGCAATTGCGTTTGAATAATGCTGAATTCCCACCGGAAATTAAAAATAATATATTTCAAAATAAGGAAAAGCAATTTTACGACTTTTTCTCACCAAAGTTAGAAAAGTAAAATTTCATAAAATTTTTCTGGTGTAAATCTTCATTAATTGTTTGTGGGATAAAATATATCCCACCGCCCTTCAAGGGGTTAACACTTTCCAGCATAGTTAAAAAGTCTTTATGAATCCGGTGTGTCTGGCCTTTTGTCAGTCTCTCTGTACACGCTCTAACTCGCGTAATTATACTCGGATTTTCATGCAATTGATATAGGTCAGGGTTGGCGAACCTATGGCACGCGTGCCGTAACTGGCACGCGGGAAGATATTTTTGGCACGCCGTTTATTGAAATTCTAAATCAAAATTCACTCAAATTAACAAAATTCTGCACCTCTCTATATATATATATATATATATTTTTAATACACGAGCTTCATTGGAAATAGCTTTTGTTTTCTATAATATGTACTTGTGTACTTGTTATATCACTGAACTTCCCGCATAGAAATATAATAGACCTTTCCCAACTCCCCATTTCCTTGATTTCGTTATGATGGCACCTATGATTCGCATAGAAAGAGAGAAAACTAGCAAATGAAATTATTCTTTGCTGTAATATTTCTGGGTAATTTAACCCGTTTTGGCCTGCACACGAGGCTTTATTTAACTTTTGCTAGTATTTGTTAATTGATTTTTAATTTTTTTAAAATGGCAAAAGTATTAATAAAACTAATAAAACATGAGATTTTTCATAAGTTATGAAAAAATAATAATTTGATTGCTAAAACATTTGTAAAATGAAATGAAATCTATAATTATATTTTTCTATAATTATTTCTACGATTAATTAATCTTTTCATGTGAAAGATGTTTTGGTTCGAGTTTTCTATATTATGAATTGTTTAATTTAATGCGTATGTTGGTATTACCCGCAGGTATGTTAGCTATATTTTTAATAATCTAATAATAATAAATAATTTTGACACTATTATTTATTATTATTAGAAGTAAACTAACTTATAATTCACTATTAAATTAATTTGCTATTTTTTTGCGGGAATGAGACGTAGGGGGAGGGGGGGAGCGTTGTTGGCACGCTATGTTCAGTTGAAAAATTTTTTTGAAAAATATTGGCACACGGATGTAAAAGGGTTCGCCGACCCCTGATATAGGTTAATGATGTTTATCATGGCATGTTCGGCATCGGATATAAAGCGTGTAGCATTAATAGTTCATTTACAGGGGTACTCAAAAGAATTCTGTAACATTATGGTCAATGTCGAAAAATCGTTTGCAGTATATTTTAATGACATGACGCTATTTCAAATGTATTGAAATTGATATAAATCACTGAATTTCACTACAAGATCATTACTCTAGAATAGGATATTCATATCATTTATAGCTCATTTACAGGGACACACAAAAGAAATCAGCTACAGCACTGTCTTCTAGCAATAAATGCTGGAAGTGCGTTTTCAATTTCGGTATGCGCTTTTAAATTGAACTAATTCTTGTCATTTTACTCGTTTTTAGGTGCGTTCATAATTATATAGATACGTAGCACCTATAGTCGTCGTTCAGTCCGCCTGTCTGTCCGTCTGTCTGTCTGTCTGTCTATCCGTCCGCATATAACAGCGCAAAAACTACCCAACCGAATCGTTATAATTTAAAATATATAATTGTTGCTTAATTTTGTCGAGTCATTTCAAATTTTATGAAAATCGGATATATAGTTTAATGACAGGGACAGTTAAAAGTTTTCCGTTACATTACGGCCAATGGGAAAAAATTATTACAAGTGCATTTTAATGATGTTACAGCCTTCCGAATGGTCTGAAATTTTAAATATATAATTGTTGCAAGATTTTGTCGAGTCATTTCAAATTTTATGAAAATCGGTAGAATAGCTTAATTACAGGGATAGTCAACAGTTTTCCGTTACATTACGGCTAATGCAAAAAAAATAATTGCAAGTGCATTTTAATGATGGTATAGCCTTTCGAATAGAATGAAATTGATATACACTTATGAAGTGCACTAAAAAATACATTCAATACAATATGCAGTGCAAAAATTTATTTATAACACTAGTTATAGTACGAACGCACCTCATATGCCACGTTTGGAGTGCAATTTCCACCTTGTTATGAATTCTATACCTCGTATACAGGGCCGCACAAAATAATTCACGTGATATTCTCCTTATTAGCGAAAATTGTTGAAGGGGAATTTTAAACTGCGGCACGTATTTTCGAACTGAACTAAATTTTTGCATGTACAATGAAGTTTACAGATACAAATTTTTATATAATGTACAGGGCTGCTCAAAGAATTCGAATAATTTTCGGGCTGTAGATAAGAATTGCTGAAATTGGATTTTTAAATGTGTTATGCGTTTCCAAATGGTTCAATTAGACGTCCTATTTCAACTTGTTAAACGGTAATGTTTTGTAACATTATTCAGAAATGTACTGCCTAGTAAAATAACTAAACATTGTATAACGTCTGATATACAAAATTTAAAAATTAGAAATACAGTAAAACATCCCTAAGCGGCCACGTTCCGTTTTAATAAAAATGGGTCACTCCGAGGGGTGGTCTCTTAATGGAGGTCATGTTTAAATATAGATTTTAATTCTTGAAAAAAGGTGAGAATTAATGCTGCTAAAATTTATTTTTCCCATCAGGAAAAAATATGAAAACTTAAGTATCAAAACAAAAGTTAATTAAGTAAGTTAATTACTGCAGACTTTAAAAAATGAATACATTGACGTTTGCTTTGATTTTACGGTTTTATCTTTTATAACTTTTATTTCCAAGTCCTTTCGAAGTTCAGTAAATAAATGCATTTTTTTTTCGGCGGAACAAATAATGGCGATTTAATTAATTTATTTCTTTGAGAGTTTCCTGACATAATGGGGAAGGAGTGCTTATTGACCGTCATCCTTACTTTGTCATCAGAGTTAAATTCATTGCCTAAATGGGCACAAAGGGGTTTAAACACTTAAAAGTTACTGGCATAAAAAAAATTCTAAACTTAGTTTAGAAGTGTAATGAAAAATGTGACCTCCGGAATTATTTTTCTAATAAAAACTTCTTGAAGCGACCAGGAAAAAACGGAATTTGTTTCATTTTCTTCAAAGAAATGGGTCGTTCATGAAGAAAGTTCAACTGGGATGGTCTCTGAATGGAGGTAAAATTAGTATTGAGCCTATGGGAATAAATGTCGTTCCATGAAAAAGTGGTCGTTCAGAGAGGTGGTAGTACAGGGAGGTTTCACTGTATATTACAATTCATCAGACATTCAAGTAAAAATTATTAAATATCATGTTTACAGTTACAAATTACTAACAGTTAAAATCAAATAAAGTATTAAGAATCATATCAAACCAATACTGTGTATTCAGGTCGAACTGCACAGGATTCATTAATCGACGAAATTTGCTTACCATTGAACACGTCTTCAAGAAAATCTCTACTTTCAACGTTAATGCAACTGGATCTGATAATTGTCATATTAGCGAAATCTGGGCTATGGTCTGTATCCAAAGAATGCTGTACAAGTTTAGACTGCAGGCTTCCAGATTTGTAGGTACGTTTATGCTCGGCAAGGCGAATGGCGCATGTACGGCCAGTTTCTTCAATATATACCGAGTCGCAATCTTTACGAGATATACTGTAAATTGAACCGATTCTAAGTGAGGGAGGAATTTTAGGTTTAGACTTACAAAGTAAATTTTTCAAAACATTTTGTGGTTTGAATACTGTACTTATATTATAAGACTTCAAAAGACTAGATTTTTTTTCAGAAATATATTTGTAGCATGGTAGAGATACGTAATTAGTGTAAACATTACGAATTACAGAGGATGACACGCGATGCTAAGGAAAAACCCCTTTTTAACCATCTTATAGGATAGCCATTTTGAAATAAGTCAGTAAATATCTTCTTTTTGTCAATTGGAAGGCTGTATATTACAATAACTTTTAGCTCTGTGTTTTAACGACTGATATTTTATGGGAGTGTGGGTTCACGGATTCAGAGTTCAGGTATTGTCCAGAATTCGTAGCCTTACGGTATACAGATGATAAACTTCCTGAAAATCAGTATTCTCTACGCTTTCAACCATAATATCAAGGAAAGGTAATTTGCGACCAGTCTCAATTTAGACAGTGAATTGGATTGCTGGACAGACAGAGTTCGCAGTCTGCAGAATTTTAATCAAATTCATGCTTTGCAATCAGAAAAAGTCATAGATATTGGATAGTGTTTCATAATCTATGATTGACTTATGATTTTTCTCTCTTGTTTCCTCTTACTTTGTTTCTTTTTTTAAAAAACAAAATCAAGTTTTTCCTTCTTTGAATATAGATTTATTGCATCCTTCTACCGGGTGTCCCAAAATTTACTGATGGATTTTAAAATTCAATAACATGCAAACGGTGACAGATATTAAAAAAAATTTGCAGGAGGGTTATATGTAAGATGTAGGGGTTTTTATTCTGAATTCCCAGTTTTAGTTATAAACAACAGCGATAGATGGCACTACAAGCAACAGCCTACAAGCAACAGGCGCTAAATTTAGACTCGATTTTTCGGCTTTCCTCTTGGTCCATGGGAAAAAAGGAGATTAAAAGATTTTGAATTGATCCTGAAGTACCAAAAATCGGGTCCGGAATATGCACATATTTTTCGTAGCGTCATCTATTGTTTGAAATTCGAACTAAAATCAATAATCGCAGTAAAAAAACTCCTGACATCATACATAATCCTCCTACAAGAATTTTTCTTTTATATCTATCACCGTTTGCAAGTGTTGAACTTTAAAATCCATCAGTTATCTTTGGAACACCCGGTATATTCATTAAAAGAAAACATCTGATGCATGAAAAAGTTTGACTTACTGATTTTGACAGGGTTTTCAAATTCATCTCGAATAATTAGTTGGACTATTTTTAGGCCGATGTCTGCCTTTGGGCCTGTTACACAATATTTGTGAGTGATGTAATTCAAGAACTAATGTATGGAATTTCGTGAAACTTCATATTAATTTTGACCTTAATATGCATTAGTGTTTATTAGATTTTGTTGTGTATCATTCGGTTTTGCCATCTTGTATTTTTTCCGATTTCGGCGACTGCCATAATTTTGCATCTATTTACGCCTGCCTGCGCTTGCGATTTCATGTTTATTTAGAGAGATTACCTTATTTAGTTTTCTAATGTGGCAATAAACGAAACGAAGTTATCCATCTTGCATGAACTTTGTAACCACGCACTTGTGAGTAAAAGTTCCAGGCCGTCATATATACAAAAAAGTTTTATGTCAGTTTAGTGTCCAGTATCTTTTTTAGTGTAAATTAAATAATCAAATGCCGTTAAACTTTGGACTGACACGTGAAAGGGGTAAATAACTGTTTAAATGAACATTATATTACGAATTTAAATAGAAAAAAGAACATTTAAACAGCATCTTTGAAATGAAATTGCACAAATTACGAAAATATAATAAACCACGAACTAAAATATACACTTTCGAGATACCCAATACTCCTAAAAGCATTCCTTATTATTAGAATCCCTAGAAAACAATATATATTCGAGACTTGATAAAACATTTATAAAAACAAAGTTTCTTTCGGTGACGGTGGTTTTCGGAAACGTTTCCGAGTATTTTATAGTATATTAACCCTTTGCGGTAGTAGTATTTTTATAGTATATTAACCCTTTGCGAGCGTAGTATTTTTATCGTGTATTAACCTTTCGCGGTCATAGTATTTTTATAGTATATTGACGCTTTGCGGTTGTATTAAGTTTATACACAGGTTTCATACTGCTCGGAGTTAATTTTCATTCAACGAACAGGGATACATACTATGCAAGATTATGAAGAAAAAGCAAAATTTATTTATTCTTTTTTAAACTTTAGATATATATAACGCAATAATATGTTTTAATTATATGTAAAAATTATAATTTTATAGTTCTCCATCATGTGGTATCTTTCAAAGCAGTCTGCAATAGGCAGTCCTTAATTTTTCAGTTTGAACATGCAGAGCAACAATCTTTACTCTTTACATCTCATATCTTACCTTTTTTTAAATTACTTTCAATTTCACGGAACACTTATTTCGGTCACTTTCTTTTTGCCATTTTAGAGCACTATTTAAAAAATATTTTAAGAAGCGAAGATACTTAATGACACTTTAACACAATTTGTAAAATATTATTCCGAATTGTACGCACTGAGAAAAATGACACTTTCAAATTTGAGTAAATCTATGTTTTCATTTTGTTATGAAACTTTTTGTTTCAAATATGACAGCCCAATGCTTTCAATTCTGAAATACCAGACACACACAGTTTCAAACAAAATTACTTTTTATGCATTAAATGTACTAAATTTCACATGGGTAGTTGAATTTATTCATATTGTTTCATTCGTTATAATTTCGAACGCAACGCTCCTTTCAGTAATATCTTATAACATGATAAGTGGCGAACTATATTTTTATCGTGTTCGCGGAAGAATACTTAAAAACCATCGTAATGTAATCGCAGAAGCATAGAGTTTGTTCTTCAGCCTTCGAAACAGGAGAATGGATAAATTCGTAAGAGAAAGATCTCGCAGGTGGATTTGACAACCATCAACAACATATAAATACAAACATTCTGTATAATCATGAATAAAGCGTCATGTTCTTATATTTAAGTATGTCCATGTTTTCAAAAATAAGTATTTACATGTTTCAAACTTGAGTAAATTTGATTCAGAACCATTTTGACTGTGCGACATACTCAGATTTTGCTGAGTTTTGAAAATGTCGTTTATAGAGTGCGTGCCTCCGAAGCTTGTCGACTTAAGGGGATCCGGGACACAATTTAAAATAATTTTTATTTATTGAGTTAAAATTTTGAATTTTTTTGTGATGGTTAACCATGTTCTTTGTAAACAAAACCACTTGATAAAACTTCTCATATATATATATATATTTAATGCTAATTTAAGACTCATTAAAAAAGTGGGGTAATTTAATATCGTTATAACTCGAGATATTATTTGTAGAATTTCAATTTTTTTTTATTTAAATAAACAGAAATATATAAGTTTTAATTTAGATTTAGCTTTTTAAAAAATATTAATTTAAAAAAAAATTAAAAGTGTTTAAACTAAAAAAAAAAAAAAAAAAAAAAAAAAAAAAAAGTGTGTCACTTAAAAAAAAAAAAAAAAAAAAAAAAAAAAAAAAAAAAAAAAAAAAAAGTCATATTTTTAAAAGTAAATATTTTTTTCTAATTTGCTGAATCAGAATTAAAGGAAAACAAGACAATTTGAAAAAGACATTTTCCAAGTTTGAACGATTTATTTTTAACGGTTCTTGACTTATAACGATTTAAATACGAGAAATGGTGAAAAAAGCCATCATGAAGAAAAACACATTTTCACAAGAAATGGTTTTCATGATAATCATTGCTTGGAAGCTAGATTTTGAAAACAAACCAAAACGAAAAATTTAATATATCCTGTTGTAATTAAGATAGAAACATGATTTAAACGTCATTTTAAGCGTAAAAACACAGAGAATTTTTTAATGCAATAAAATTTTTTAAAAAAATTTGGAAATTTTTGTGTCCCCCTTAATATGAGATCAGTATGGTCCTTTGCTGTGGTAGCTGAGATCAGACGTATGACCGCAAAGAGTTAATCAGTTTTCTTAATCAGGAATATGGATTTTAGGATGCTATCAAATGTCAAATAAATATTTTCAGATGGGTTATTGCATTTGCACATGCAAGAGTGGCAATATAATACTAATTTTAATGTTAATGCTGTTTATCAATCATGTTTTAAACACGCCTGTAAAACACGTTTGTTGAACATAAAAATGTTTACTTGAGAATTCATATCAACGGAAAAAAATACAGGGTGTTTGATAAAAGATGGGCAAAACTTTAAAAGGTGATAGTACGACACATCCAAACAAACAACTTACATCAAAGAGCGCATAGTCGGAAATAAAACGCAAAGGTACTGTCTGGTCCATGCAAACGTTAAATCTCCATTCCTGTTGCGAGTTATCGGGAGACATACGACACTAATTGCATGCAACAATGATATAGGGAAGAAGAAAAACGTGTATGCAAAATTTCACTTCGATTAATACATAAAAGATACTGGTCCAAGTGTTCAACTGTCAATCGCGGTAGGAAAGTGTCTTAAAATCGTGCCCTTCACTAATAAGGAAAAGGCTGATATGCATTTTACCTACGAAACTGCGAATGAAAATGCTTCAGGGGCTCAATGATTATACAGAGAGCGGTTTCCCACCTTGCTTTTGTCACTTAATCGTTCTTTGTGTGTTTTTGCCTCTCATAACAACATCAGCTTCGGGGTCCTCTAGCACCTTTGCGTTTTAATTCCGATCAGGCATTCATTGAGGAAAGTTGTTTGTTTGGGTGTACACTATGGCCTCTTAAAATTTTGCCCATCTTTTACGATACTCCCTGTATATTGCAAGTTGAAAAAACTCACTAACCCTCTATGTACTGAATTATGAATTCATGAAAATTTCATCTTCTAAAGCATTTTCGTGAATTCTTGAAACTAAATTAGAAGATTTACATATTCATTTAATAAATTTTAGAAGGATTTTAGAAGGATTCATTAAATTTGAATTTATAGTGAATTTGTGTAATATTTATAACCCCACTCAAATCTTTTATTTTAAATATTTTTCTTAGTATTTTGTAGAATTGGGAAATCTACAAATATAATGTTCTTACAATAGAAATATAGAAATATTTCTGAATGGAAAAATCCCCCCCCCCTTCCAACGCCAAGAAAGCTGAAAAGATGCAGAGGCCAAAGGAATCATCCTTTAAAAATATTTTCGTTTTTTGTAACCCATACTGCTTTTGGAACATGATAAAGTAATGCATCGATAACTCATTCTAAACCGTATTACAACTAATCGATGTATTAAATTAATTTTATAACTAGTTATTTTAATGGTACATATAAGTACTGTCAGTAGATAAAGGGTTAATACACTATAAAAACTGTTCGGAAACGTTTCCAGAACTAAGTGGAAGTAAAAAAAAATCTTACGATAAATAATTCTTAAATCTCCAAAATATGTTGATTTACAAAGTTTTCAAAGATAAAGAAAGGTTTTTAGAATCGAGGGTAACTCAGAGGGTTATTGTATATTTTCTCTCGTGATTATATTATATTTTACTAGATAAAAAACATCTTTCCTGCTTTACAGTATATGGAAGTTCGAGTAATCATGTGAAAGTCTAGTGGAGTCTATCTTAGGTTTCATTGCTGTGATAACTAGAACTCAAACAAACAGTAAATAACAATCATGAGTAGCAAAGGAATTTGTCAGTTTATATTTAAAAGTTTTTTCCTTTTAAAAATGGAGTCGAGATGTTGTATATAGATATTCTGGGTTACATTTTAAAAAGCCTTGAATTGCACTTATTAATAAATTCGTTAATACTGACATTGATAATATTGATTGATATGGCAAAATGTTCTGATTGAAAATTAAAGTGACATTTTCCTTTAGTTAAAATGTACTTGTCGCACACGATTTTAGTTGCATAGGCATTAACCGAGTTTTTGATACAGCAGTGGAGTTTTTGTTTTGTGTTTAGATTTATGCAAAAAATCACGAAATTTAAATTATTCTAAAAGTTTAAAGATCTTTATAAATCACAGCAAACTGTTACATCTATACTACGTGCATCACAGGATATAACTTCTAACTTTTTTCTTAATCAAAAGCGTAAAGTTTGGATGAAATGCTAATATGAATCATAAGTAATGGATTATGTACATGTTGTCCCTGAACTCAAGGGCCAAACTTTAAGTGTTGATAGAGTACACTATAACAGTCAATTATTGTATAGGAATATATGGGCGCAAGTGACGCGTTGAGGCTAAACGCAGGAAAAAAACATGAAAGGAATCCTTATTGACAGCTTCATTGGTAAGGTATATGGTTACATTAAGTTTTCAAAATTGCGTCAACCAATAGTAATACTTGAATAAAAATTAATGTGACGCTTTCATTTAGTTAAACTGTACTTATGACCCACGATGTTAGTTGCTTAAGCATTAACCAAGTATTTGATACACGAGTGGGGTTTTTGTTTTGTCTTTAGATTTACTATACAAAAATTCATGGAATTGAAAATATAGTAAAAGTTTTAAGATTTTTATGAATTACAGGAAACTGCTCCATCTTTACTATCTGCATCACAGGACAAAGTTTTGATGAAATGCTTGTTTAATGTTAATATGAATAGTAAGGAAAGGATTATATGAGGGGCCCACTACCATAATAGACCAAGTCCATTTTGAAAAAAAAATTAGATAGTCTATTTAGAAGGTGCATACAATCTGTTATATCCACTCCCACAGTAAATCAAATCTGTAAACAGATGACATATATGAGAAAGTATGTGAAAACAGACTTGGTTCACTTTGGGAGTAGATACTTTAAGGGTTGGTACTTTAAGGATATAGCCAAATTTTAAGGATTGATAGAGGAACCTGTAACAATAATTTATTGTATAAGAATATATGTTCACAAATGACACGTTAAAGTACGATCTCAGGAAAGAGTCATGAAAGCAATCTTTATTGACAGCGTCATTGGCAAGTGACATGCCTCCAATACGTGTTCAAAATTGCGCCAACCAGTAGTAATACATGTCTGGAAACGTTGATGGAGAGATTGAGGTACAATTTCACAGATGACAGGTATTTCCCACACACGTGCAGTAGCAACGGATATTCGAGAGACGAGATCCACCTGAAGTCGCATAAATGCTCACCTCCAATCCATCGTGCCTCAGGAATGGCAAACAGGTAATTGTGCACAGCAGTGTAGAAATGGGCTGGTACCGCATCACGCTGAAACCACAGTCATTTACGAATGGCGATCAGAATATCTAGAAATAGTTCTGGTCAATCGTCTTCCAAAAAATACGAAATAACTGTCTCTCTTGGGTTTCTGGACTAGTCCCTTGGCTACCCGATCTCGCGATTTATCTACACTGTAAAAAAAGAAACCACTGCAGATTTGCCAGCACAAACTGCTGGCCTCCGAATTGCCAGCACATTGTGCTGTTAATTTTACGCAACTACTGTTATTTTTCATGTTTATATAGTCAAGAAACCAAAGAAAGCTACAGCACATTCGACTGTGATCGAGTTTGAGCGCGAGATGAACAGTACTTTATGCTGTAAAAATGTCGTTTTTCTTTACAGTGTACCCTCCATTACTTCTTATGGAGCATCTGAATTGCCTTGCTTATACGATTCTAATTGACTCTCTTGACGATCTCGCTGCTTCAATATCTGTTGCTACAGAACCTGTGCATGTAATGCTTAGTATCTTTGAATTTGTACGCTAATAGCTTTTACAACGTTGCCAGCCATTTATTACTGTTGGTTGGAGTAGTTTTGAACAATTATTGTAGACATAGCACTTGTCAATGACGCTTTCAACAAAAATTCGTTTCATGCGTTTGTAATGTGCTTGTGCCTCAACGTGTCGCTTGCACCTATACATTCCTATACAATAAATGGATTTTACAGATCAATCCTTATAGTTTGGTCCATGAGTTATGGGACACTCTGTATTACATTAAAGAGTTTTATAATGCTTTCTATATAACAATAAATATGTGTATAGTAAGTAGTCTTTTAAATGTCTAAAAATAAAAGTAAATAAATTATGTTAAAAATAATTCTTCAGAGAATAAAACACTGCTTTTTATAGTTCTAAAGTTTTTATTATCCATTAAGGATCACTTATTTTCATCCAAATGTATGTTTTATCTGTACAAATGAAATGTATAGAAAGATAAAGTATATAACTATCTTTTAAAATAGTTTTATGTTTTTGCCTTATAGAAGAAAAAACGAAACAGAGCGTTAAACTTTTAGAATAATGAATTTTAAGAGATATGAGTTTGTATTCGATATATCTCATCTTTGGATTCCACCCAAGAAAAATATATATATTTAAAAAATGTATTTTACTTTTAATCTCCCAAATCTTTTAAAACTTTATACGTCGTTTTTATTAAGTAATTGAAACTATTATTTTATAATAATTAATATACACTGTTTTTCAAAATAATAAACATTTATTTTTTTATTATTTATACCTGAAACTCGTAATATTTAAAAACGATTGAAACGCGAAAGCACTTTTGAGTAGAAAGGAATTTTTCTTTAATTTTTATACAAGTAAATAAAACAGTTGAATGTGTTATTTTCTCTTAATTTAATATTTAATTTATGATTTCAACTATAGAACTGTCTTTATAACATCAAACGACGTGCCCCCCCCCCTCCCCAAAAATAAATAACTAAAAAGACTCATAAAATTAAATATGAAAATCACTTAAAATCATCAAACTAAGTTAATAACCTTTATTTATTAAGAACGACATTCTTCATCGCTCAGACGGTGACATTCTAAATACTAAAAATGATACAAATATTTTCGCAAAAAGTTTTTAAATTGAAAACTAATAAACAAAAATCCCACGATCTCATGCATAATGAAATCAAGTACAATTATAAAAAATGAATATTTGTGAACGTGAATTTTCTTATACTATTGTTTCAAATACAAGAAAACTACGGCTCTGGCCAATCTTTGAGGTAGGGTCAAAAAATTCCCGGAATAGGTAAATTACAAATTACACTGGTCAACAAATTTGAACTTTTGCTCTGTCCTAAAACAGAAATTAGTTGTTTTTTATGCGGATTTTTGTGCTGATTCCGAATCTAATTTTAGATTTACTCCAGTACGTCAAGTTTGAGAGATATTTGCATATTTCAATTTATGAAATTTAGTAAATTTTATACAATTATTTGCAAATTTAAGGTATAAAGTAATACCAGACAGGGTTTTTTGTTTTATTTTATAGATACTACCTAATTTAATTCACAAAAACGTTGTTTCTGAGATTATACTGCATGTGACTGTGAAATATTGTACCTAATTTGCATATTTTCATGTTTTTTTAATAATGTTTCTTGACGTTCAAATATTTCTGCCGCACGAGTACGCTAATTTGTATCTAAACAAGTTTTTAGAGCTGATTTCAAATCTTGTATTTGTTTTCTTCTATCATGTCTAGTTTTTGAAAAAAGTGAAATTTTAGTTTTTGGTAAAAAAATCCAGAAATAGTTTTATATGATACTTTGTATGATAAACTTCAACTAATTAGGATAGATTCTACTACTTATTTTTTTTTTCGATTATATAAATTTTTGTTTATGTCTCTGATATGAATCTGACCCTGTTCACCTTCTTGTCAATGAATTACACACCCCTAAAAAAGCATCTTATATCAAACCTGTGTTAATGCCGTGCAAAAGTAGAAATTCATCTTATTCAAAAACTAGATATGACACAAGAAAACAGACTACAGATTTGAAATCAGCATAACAATCTAGTCTAGAAAAAAATTACGTCAATTCTATGGCAACTATTTTAAAGTTGATAGTGATGTAAACATTACACCATTGAAAAATATGCAAATTAGGCTTAATAACTGATAAATAAATGTTAGGAATATGCAAATCGTGACATTTATCTGAAGCAAATAGTCAAGTAGTCATTATCTAGAAAACGTAATCAGATGTGACATATATTGTATATAAAATTTGCATAAAATAGCACAAAAAAGCTTAAATTTGCATAAATTTAAATATGCAAATTTCTCAAAACCTGGACCACCTAGAGATAAACGGAAAGCATATTCAGAATCAGCGCCAAAAACTGATCTGGAATCATCTAATTTTAGTTCTAGGACAAAACCACTGTTGTACAGTGTTATTAAAAAATAGAACAACAGTTTTACCTATTATCCTTCATAGTACTTTCCGCCGGCATCCACACACTTTTTCCAGCGTTCGTATAACTGTTCAAAATACTCCTTGAATCCATTTTTTGAGACGTCCTTCAGTAGCTTCGTCGCATTTTCTATCACCTCATCAGAAATTATAAAACGGTGTCCCTTCAATTTCATTTTTAGCCGTGGAAACAGGTAAAAATTGCTGGTGCTATGTCGGGGGAATAAGGATGGTGTTCCAGAGAGAGAACACTATGTCTGGCAAGGTAATTTTTCACAATCAGAGCGCGATGTGGTGGTGCATTGTCGTGTAAAAGAAACCAATCGTTTGTTGCCCATTTTTCAGGTCGTTTTCGCCTGATCTCCAGATAAAGTTCTTTATTGACAGGTTGGCCTTCAGGAATAAATTCGTAGTGAATGACGCCCTCGAACACGCTCAAAATTTTCATCTGTGGTGGAAGAGGAGGGGCGCCTAGTCCGAGGGTCATGTTCGATATTTGTGATACCTTAATGAAAACGCTTATGCTATTCGTACATAGCCGTTTTATTTTCATGGCATCATTTCTGTATGATTTCTTCAGCATCTCGAGAATCTTAGAAGGGGATTACTCGAGCAAAACGTCAACGAATGAAAAATTCGCTTTGTCAGAAATGATCCGCAGCTAATGCCGACAGAACCAGAAATGAATTCCAGATGCCTGTGTTTTTCCGTTATCAGTGCTGCCAAACTCCAAAAAAGATATTTTTCCTCCAACGAACACCTGCGTGAATGTACGACTATTCCGGGAATTTATTGACTTTACCTCGTACATGACAAAGAACCTTTACAGGTTGATTTTAAAAATAGTAGAATAATTTATCCATCAAGATTATATTTGGCATCCATTGTCCGAGAATGAATAGAGATCTTTTTACGCAGCGAGAATATATGCAATGATTCAGCCTCCATGGAATTACCTGAAATTTGGTAAGAGGTGCTCTGAAGAATAAGAAACAACAATATAAAATAATTCACGTTCACAAATATCAATATTTATTATTGCACTTGATTTCATTATACATGAGACCTCGCTATTTTCGTTTATCAGTTTTCACTTTTAAAAGTTTTTTGTGAAAATATTTGTATCATTATAGGTCTTAAGAATGTCACCGTCTGAGCGATGAAACATGTCGATGTAACTGAATAAAGGTATTTATTTAAAGTTAGTGCCTTGTAAGTATATTTTTATCGCTTTTAGCAAATATTAACTTAGTTTTATAAAAAGACTTAGATGGAAATAATGAATACACGTGCTATTCAAATTCGAATGAAACACAAATGTTGAACAAGATCCCACCTAATCATTTGTTACAGGTCATTTCGAGTATGTTACTTTACAACATGATCGAAATATTGTTGTTTCATTTTTCTATATTTTGTTTATCGCTTTACTTTTTTGTAATTAAACCTTCACTGAAAAATATGATCTAAAATATTTTCTTTATTTTCCCGAAGATCCAGAAGTATTCGTCAAGTATTTCTGTAAAAATTGACAAAATTTCTAAAATAAAAAATTCCGGTGACTTTTGGACATATACAGTATTATAAGAATAAATGTTTATTATAATATGATTTTAATTTATTATTACAATTTATTCATGTTTATACTAGTAATTTTAGCAGTTGGCATCTATGCTAGTTGGCAACAGATCATATTGCAAAATATCTTTCACAGTTTTTCTTTTTGCTTTAAGTATGTGAATACGTCTATCAGCTGCAGCAATACTATTTTTTATGAACCGCCGCGGCGAGCGGCCCCCTTCCGTCCGCAGCCCTTTATTCTACTCTTATTCGGACCCTTTTGCGGAAGCCAGGTTCGTAGGTCTCCAAACACGTCCCAAGTATAAGAGATTCTAGCGAAAGCCAGGTTGAAAAAAAAATCAAAAATTGAAACCAGACAAATTTAAAAGGGAAATTATACAAATTAAAGACACTGAAAACCGGGAAGGGAGAGCTTGGAGCCCTGAAGCTACCGAATGACCTTTGCTGCGTCGAGCTTATTCTTAGTCTCGGCCGGCGGTTAGGGGTGGGTGGGAGGATCAGCGGCGAGCGTTTTCTTTGATCTCGCAGTTGGAACTTTTGTTTTCTTATGAGATGTAAATTTCAAACTGGGCAAAAAGTGTCCAATCTACCATTCAAACCAAGGATCTCTTGACTGTTACTGCCAACTGAGCTATCCCCGCCGAATCTGAAGAACCGAATTCATACAGTAAACCTTCTTGATCACAGCATCTGGTCTGATATGTGGACCAGCAAAACAAAATAAATCGCAGGTAATGGAATTCCGTAAACGCTGTATACCTAATTTCACTAGAGAAACAGCGGCAAGATATCCCTGGTTCAAATCCCGGCCAGCACATTTTGCGTCCAGTTTTAAATTTGCATCTTATATGATTTATTTACCATGTACAATAATTGTGTTAAAATTAATCAAGTGTAATTAAGTATCTAGCTTATATTGGAGTTCCATTACCTGCGATTTATTCTGCTTAGTTATTTCATATATCAGACAAGATTCTATGATTATTCCTTTGCACTCGAAGTTTTTTTTCATTCGTATTACCAGCAACTCGAAGCGATTTTAGTTATATCTTATTATTTTTTAAAATTCTTAATGAATACAAATCTTATGATATATATAAAAAATATATATATATATAAAATTATTACATTTTGTAATCGTCCAAAGTGTTATACCTCTCGAAGCAATTGTCAATATGTAATCTTGGCTTTTCTAGACAGGTATCACAAAATTATTTGCATTGTCTCCGTAGCGGAGCCCTCGAGTTTGAAGACAAACTTTAAATGGCTCCGTTCGGGAGCCCTCTAGTGAAAAGGGTTAATAAGGTTAGCTGGGTGAATTAGGTCCTCCAGATTCGTCCGAGGAAGCTCAGTTGGAAGAGCACTGACAGTTTCAGCCAAGAGGTACCTGGTTCGAATTCTGGTCTGGATATTTTTCGCCCAGTTGGAAATTTACATCTTATATAATAAATGTTTATATATTTCTATCTAACTAAATACAGTCTTGGCAAAAATTGTGGACGCTTTTAAGTAGCTTTTATTACAAAAAGTAAAAAGCTACTTATTGCAGCCGTCCAAAGGAAAACACTTTTGGAAATTTTGCTATATTTTCGCCGATCATGACCCCCCAGATACCAAAACAACACTCCGTTGAAATGTTGACACACACACACATATATATATATATATATCATATATATATTTATCTCTGAATTTTGTCATGCTGTCCTCTCAAATTTTTGAACAGATTTGGATGCAATTTTTCATATGCATAGTAGCTACTAATGTCTCGACCGAGTTCGTTGGCCAGCTTCATCCGCCATCTTGTTTCAAAATAGCGATCATTTGAATTTTGTGGATACGTTTGGAAATTTTTAGGTTTCCTAACTTCCTCATTAAAATGACCTACGTTGTTAACTTACACGGTGTGACTCTTTAAAATATCTTTTAATGTTTCTAACATTCTGTTTAAAATGATGCATAAGAGTTTACATTTTGTGAAACGGAATATATTCCATAAATATACAATGTTAGAAAACATAAAAAAAAAATTCATAAATTCAAATGGTCACCATTTTGAAACAAGATGGCGGATGAAGGTGGCCAACAAACTCGGTTGAAACATTAGTATGTACTATGCATATGAAAAATTTCATCCAAATCAGTTCAAAAATTCAAGAAGGCATCATCACAAAATTAAGATATAAATAAATATATATATATGTACATATATATACACACACACACACATATATATATATATAACCATTAATATATATATATAAATCAGCTTTTCAACGGAAGGTGGATTTGGTATCTGGGGGGGGGGGGGGGTCATGATCGGCGAAAATATAGCAAAATTTCCAGAAGTGTTTTCCTTCGGACGCTTGCAATCGGTAGCTTTTTACTTTTTGTAATGAAAGCTACCTAAAAGTGTTCACAATTTTGACCATCACTGTATATATCGAAATGTCTTTATTTATATCTACACATTATTCTTTTATATCTATAGATAGTGAAAGATGTAAATAGATAATCCATCTATATTTATATTTATGTACCCACATCCATAAATCTTTATTAGTATGTATTTACGCATCTCTTTTTATAAATATATAAATAGGTAGAAAAACGAGTAAAATAGATACATAAATAAATATTTTTGTATACACTTGAACAAAACGTTTTTTTACTTGTTCGAATTTTTTCCAATAACTAATTACAATCATTCCTTAATCTGTCTTACTTTAGTTTTTAGGAAATAGGCTAGTCTAAAAATCTAAAAATGAAAAAAAAATCTGCAGAAGTCATTTCTTAACAACAAGAGCTACAATATTTAGCTACAAAAGTCATGAAATAAAAGTCATTTTCATAAAAAGATATAGAATTGATATATAATATATATATAAAGCAATAAAATGAATAAATTTGAAGGAGTGGAATTAATATATTCACATATCTGAAAATATAAAAGTTAACTGAAACATTTAATGTCCGTAAACAGGCATAGAATTGTCTAATTTCTAAAAATTTCGATTTTTGAAAAAAAAAAAAAAAAAAAAAAAAAAAAAAAAAAAAAAAAGTAATATTTTCTGTGTATTTAAAAATCAAACACAGTAAAAAATTCCTGTAAATACACTATTTGGCCAAAGGTGACCGGCCACTTGCGATTTTAGACGTTTTTTTAAATATCTAGAAAACTACATAAGGAATTATTCAAAAACTCCAGGTGTGTTAACATAATAGTACAAGTCATACATTTTCTTGAGGATTTTTTCCCGAAACCCCGTAGGGGGCCGCCAAAAAATTGAAAAAGAAAGAATATCTTTTGGATAACCCTGTAAAAACTAATGTAGCAAAAGCTTTCAAACTGCAGATTATGATTATGTGTTTATTGTAATAAACTGTGTTCATTTTTATGAGGATAGCATGTATACTCGTAGAAAAAATAAAATTTTTACAAAAAGAGTCCCAAATTTTGCAAAGTTTTTGCTTATAATTTGCAGAGTTCTTAATGTAAAAAAAAGTTCTTTTCAGAAAATATGACAAACAACATTGTACACAATACCCTGTAATCAGAATTAAAAAATAATAAAAATTGTATTATAAATGAGCACGTTTACTAAATAATGATTCACTGCGCATGCCCGAATGTAATCAAAGTATAATTTGCATAATGTGTTAGCAACTTTTGTGAATGTCTCAAAAACATAGTTTGAAAAGTTTGACAATTATCGTTGATAGAATAAGCTCAAAATCCGTTATTCTCAAAAGGAAGCAAAAAAATGAGGAATTGTATCCAAATACAATCGTCGTAGTGCTTGCAATATTTTGTATGCTATATTGGCACTAATCAATGGATATATGGATACAGCCTCTCATCTTTTTGCTTCATTTTGGGAACAACGGATTTTTAGCTTATTCTATCAACGATAATTTTCAGAATTTTCAAGCTATGTTTTTGATACTTTTACTAAAGTTGCTCTATACATTTAGCTAACACATTAATCACATTATATTTTAATGGTGTTAAGGCATGCGCAGTGAAACGTTATTTAGTAAATCTGCTCATTTTTCATACAGTTTTTACTATATTTTAATTCTGATTGCATCGAACTGTGTACAATGTTGTTTGTCATATTTTTGAAAAGAATTTTTTTTTATATTAAGAACTCTGCAAAGTATAAGCAAAAAACATGGCAAAATTTGAGATTGTTTTTATGAAAACCTGAATTTCTCTTCAAGTATACATGCTATCCTTATGAAAATGAACACAAATTATTACAATAAGTCATTTAATTATAATCTACAGTTTGAACGCTTTTGTTACATTAGATTTGACAGGGTTATCCAAAAGATATTCGTTCTTTTTCAATTTGTTGACGGTCCCCTATGTGGTTTCGGGAAAAAAATCTTCGCGGAAATATATGACCTATACTATAATGTTTACACACCTGGAGTTTCAGGTTAATTCCTCGTGTATTTTTCTAGATATTTAACAAAACATCTAAAATCGCAAGTGGCCATTTCATAGGCCATACGGGTTTGGCCATATAGTGTATGTAGACGTCATGACTAAAATTTTAGCACATAGAAATCTGCTCTGGAAATTCCCTGTGGAAACTACTTAAAACGTTACTTTAAACGCAATTTTCTACGCGGACAATGTTTTATAAATCGGTACCTAAAATATCTTGGCAACGAATTAAACGATTTCCATATTTTCTTTAGTTAAAGCTTATATATTTTCCTTTTCCTTGATCCATGATTTTTTAAATATTTTTGTTCATGCGTATAATATAAATAAAGTATAATAACATTATTATTATTATTATTATTATTATTATTATTATTATTATTATTATTATTATTATTATTATTATCATCATCATCATCATCATCATCATCATTATTATTATTATTATTATTATTTTGAAAACTGTTACATTAAAAAGGACCATACAGCCTTTTCTTAAGAATACAAAACCGTCGATTAAGGACTTGGACAAATATATATGTCATGAAATGACGTAGAACAGTTTGCGATAATCGGGTTTAATTGGGTTTCCGGATTAAATGCACTGGCGTTTTTGGCCAGATGTTTTTTTTAAGAAGAAGGCAGATAAGAAACACAAACGATGCAGTCGAATGAGACATTATCCTACTTTCTTTACAAAATCAAAAATAGTTCTTAGGGGGGATGCTCAATTTAGTCGACGATGAAAACAGAATTCACTCGCATCAAACTTCGAAGTCTTAAGAAATGTTCCATCTCTACGCCACTTTCCACACGATAATCTCATTCTCCTCTTACTAACACTCTACAGATTCTGTTTCCTACACCACTTCATTTCACCTTTCTACGCTTATTCCTCTGTTTTTACACACATTTCTGCAAACAGCTCTGCACACCGTTCTGCACACTGATTTGCGCCTTTTTAGGGTTCCGTACTTAAAAATTAAAAACGGAACCATTATAAGATCACTCCTGTGTCTGTGTGTCTGTCTGTCTGTCACAGCCCTTTTACTCGTAAATTATGCAGCGTGGAAAGTTCAAATTGGGGGAAGTAATAAATATTATTGACCCACATATTTATAGATTAATAAATATTCATAAATATATTTAGAAAAAATGTAGAGGGGCTAATTAAGTTACTTTAAAAAAAATATATTTTCTTTGTATATCGTGTGGAAGCTTTCGTAACGCTGAAATCAAAAATATATTTCATTTAATTTTAGGTATTATGTTTTCAAAGTTATGGTGGAAAATGTAGTGGAAAAATATGTTCTCCCCCGTCTAATTCCGAATCTATTGAAGCTAAAATTATGAAAAAATTAGAGGTAGTAGACATTAATGTAAACCTTGCAGGAAAATTATAGCGATTACTCTAGGTCACATAGTTTTTGAGAAAATCGCATTTTTCCGTTACACTGAAATTTTGATTTAACGGGCTTCAACAAAAGTGTTGAGCAGAGCTGGAGGTATCTATCGTAGCAGAAGTATAAAAGCATTGTTGATCATGAATTTTGGAAAAAATCGTCGGTAATTAACTGAGATATTAACCCTTAAAGACACGGCCGGGTTCGACATACACAATGACAGGGACGGCGTACTCTATGCTCCATCGGCTTTTAAAGCCTAGAAACAAATTTTAAGGATATATTTATCTAATGCAATACCCAGTAGCAGTATAAAAGCAATAAACGTCAAATTATTAAAAACAGACTAATTTAATGAGAATTAATCTCATAAATACTATGGGATTTGCGACTAGTTTCCATTGAGTGGCTCTCTCAATACACCTACTATGTCTTTAAAGGTTAACTAAAAACCTATATGGAATAACAAATATACAGAATAGCTATGTTTGCTATTATTTAGGTTCCATATATCTTTGAACTTTCATGGTATATCCTTTTATACTTTTCTAGTATACAGGCTGCAAAGGAAAGTCCCTTTAACCTGAAAATACTTGTGAACGGGGAGAGCTACAGCTATGCAAGTGAGGTAACGGTATAGTAAAGCGACTACGCCCGATTTAATGAAAATGACAGCAGCGCCCTCTAGTGCGAAATTTGAAAGATAGCCACTGCAAATCGAAAACGAAAAGAGATAGAGCAAAATTTTCAGTTTTTTTGAGCATCAATTAATTAGTAGAATACGACATTTGGTTTACATGATAAGATAAATCTTCGCCTGTTTACCAAAAAAAAGGCCGAAATCGATGCACTCAATTTTGAGTAAACGTTTGAATGGGATAGTCAGAAGTATGAAGAAACACGCACAATTTATGCTATAAATACGTAGTTATCTCAATACATTTTGATAACATCACACTAAAAAAAGACAAACTGTCTCACACTGATAAAAAGTTAATATTCAATATGTTCGAAAAGTTCGCCATTGCTCACGATACACGTTTGTATTCGCACATTTGTATTCGAGTAATTCTGCATGCACATTTCTCAGCATGGAACGTCTATTGCAAGCCTCTTCAATACGACGACATAGATTTGACCCTTTCAAGGGCGGTGGATAGACTGTCTAGCCACCTAATTTTAATTCCAAAACTGACAAATGGCACCATTTTTGTTCTCTGAGAAATTCGTTTGAATATTCTGGTGTCAGTCAATTATTTCATCGGTTTGCGAACAGAATTCTTCTGGCCCTGAAAGGTTTATTCTAAAATTTTAACTGCATTGGAAATTAAATCTTTACAGACATTACAGCACCGTACAACGTCACAATCTGCAATTGTGCATTGCTACGTTTCCAGAATGTGAATAGGTAAAGTAGAATCGTCGCTCATCGATTTCGGACATTTTTGGGTATGCAGGCGACGATTTATCTTATCCGTGTGAACCAAATTTCGTTTCGTACTAATTAATTTATGCTCTAAAACTTTCTAATTGGAAAATTTGCTCTACCACTTTTCGTTTTCGATTTGCAATGGCTATCTTCCAAATTTGGTGCTGCTGTTGTTTGCATTAGGTCGGGCGTAGTCGCTTTACTGTTCCGTTACCTCTCTTGTATAGCTGTAGCTCTCTCCGTTCGCAAGTATTTTCAGGTTAAAGGGACTTTCCTTTGCACCCTGTATACTATACAGCTATACCCAACCTACGTTGTATAGTTTTTACAAAGTCTTAGTATTCTTTTTGCAACGGTATTTTTTTAATAATAAACTTACTAATTCAGATATTATTGTACGGAACCCTCTGTGCGAGAGTAATACTCGCACTTGGCCGTTTATTTCTTCCCTTATATGTCTGCCGCATCAGTATTTAAACTACATAGGCTCAAAGTTACAATAAACATCAGCTGATTCTTCCCTCTCATAATAATCGTTTTGAAGACAGTTTATTAATATTTCCGGTCGTATCAATACGGAAGTAAATAAACTTCCTGGCGCAAAAACATTGTTCCAGAACTTTCTATATTCTGAAACTAGAGGCACAAGGTGTAAACACAAATTATTCCCTTTTGTCGAGATTGCATCTAAAAATAGCTTTTTTCCCAGTAAGACGATAATTTAAAAAGAATAAATAATTTATTGCAGTTGAACATGTTTTAAAGCATTGGAATATTCTAGTATACACCTTGATATTTTTAAATAAAAGAATGATTTTAAGTAAATACTTTTTTGACGGGATAAATTACGATATTTTAGCAGATAACTAAAGAATTCAGAGGGGTTTAATATACCAGGAAATAACAGCGAATTTTAATAGGAATAATAAAAGGGTTTTATTAAAGGATTATAAGTAGTTTGCGCCATTTTTAGATTTGCGCAATTTGGAATTGTCATATACGCTCGAAATTCGCCAACTATCTCGGGTGTGTAATCCTTCGTTAAATATAGCACTCCTTTTTTTAAACACAGAATATTTAGTTTATTTACAAACACAAAATGACATATGACGACACAAATGATGATAAAACTATTTACAATGAAATAATAGGGTTTCACAAGATGCACAACGCGCTTCACATTTCTCTCCATAACAACACTTCAGTATATTGCTAAATTATTTCACAAAAACTCAAATTATATATATACTTCCGTTTTTATTACAATCTCTCGATTTCTCATAAAAAACACCTGCCGCGCTTAAATACCGGCATCCACCACACTTCTCTCTTCCACACTCTCAAAAAACAGTCTCCCCCTTCCTCTGCGCGCGCAGACGCATCACGTGACGTACGCGCCAAAAGAAATCGAAAGAAAAATTATCTAGACGTTTCCAGACATCACACCCCCCACCCAAGATTGAAAATGGGGGAGGGGTTCCCTCATTTTCTATCTAAAATTTAGTCTGGAGACGTCCTCATACTCCATTTTTTTTTACAAATTACCCAAATGAAAATGCAAATTAATAAATATATATATATAAATAAATACAAACTACATCTTGGAATAGTCTGGACACGCTGCCTATACTCTTCTTATCTGCTAATATAAAACATAATTAATACTTAATAATAGCAATAATAAATGCAATAAACCAAAAAAGAACATATAAAAGTTATAGCTGCAGGAACAAATTAAATTAATCTTAGCACTTTAAAGTTTGTTTTTTCTTCTTTTTTAAAGTCTATACAGTTTGGAAAGTTTTTCACAGTTTGTTTTCTTATCCAATAGTCTCAAGTCTAGACAGTACGTCTGTATTTATCAACTTGGCACCAGGTCGGTTCGAAATCATAATGTCATATTTTTGCAGTGCTAATGCCCATCGCTGCAGTTTGGAAGATTGGGGGGGCATTTTTGGTGATGAAAGTCAGTGGGTTGTGATCAATGATGGGTGTTTCAGTCAGCGTTTTGGTGAGCTTTTGACTGGCATAGCTCACTGGGTACAGTACTCCGTCTTTTCACTGCGATAAACACGCGCCGATGCTGACTGCAGATGTGTCACACTCGATGACAAATGGCACTCCTATAACGGGAGTATGTAGACTAGGTGCTTCGATAAGACCTCTTTTCAACTGATTGAATGCTCGATCATGGTCTTCTGACCAACACAACTGTTCTGGACTGTTCTTCTCCGTCAGTTCAGTTAGAGGACATGCTACTTCAGCATATTTGGAAATGTAATCTCTGCTATAATTACAGAGACCGAGAACACTTTACAACTGTTTCTTCGTTTGAGGCACAGCTAGCCTTCGAATAGCCTCCACTTTTCGGGGGTCGGTTAGATGGCTGCCGGACCCGATGATATGTCCTAAGTACTTCATCTGCGGTTTTTCGAATTCACAATTTTTCAATTTGACTGAAAATCTTAAGTCTGATAACTTAGAAAGTATCTTTTCTAGATGAATCAGGTGTTCAGAAAATGTTTCAGAGAAAACGGATATGTCGTCTATATATGCTCTGGCGAACTCCTTGTATTCGGACAGTGCTCTGTTCATTTCTCGTTGAAAAGTCGCAGCTGCGTTCTTGAGCCCGAAGGCCATTACTTTAAAGCGATACTGAGCCCTGTGAGTTTTAAAACATGCTAAATGTTGACTATCTTCTTCTAGTGGTATGGCCTAATACCCTTTGAGTATGTCTATCGTGGTTATCACATTGGCCCTGCCAATACTGAACAATAGATCGGTGGCATTTTCCATCGGGAAATCATCAGTTTTTGTAATAGCATTAAGCACTCGAAAGTCTACGCATAGGCGCAAGGCCCCATTCTTCTTCATCACACACGCTACTGGGTGTGGCGCCTCTGCCTCACTTTCTTCAATCAGACCTAGTTCCAATAGCTCCTCAATTTGTTTATCTACTTGAGGTTTCAAGGCCTCTGGGATTCGGTAAATGTAGGGCTTTTTCTTTTCTGCGTCATTTATTCGTATTTTATGCTCTCCTACCTTAGCTATTTGCACTTTTCTGGAAAATAATCCTTTATATTTATACAATAAATCTAACATTTTTGCTTTCTCCACCTTTCCTAAATGACTTAGATCAACTTCCTCAATATTGAACAGGTCGGAGTTATCTTTCGTACTGGGGGTGGGATGGACCTCCCCTAATTCTTCCTCATTTTCGAAGATCACCCCCACCGCCTGTACCATAGGAGTAAATTTTCTTATCTTATTTACGTGGACATTTTTAACATTCCCGTTCATTAATTTCACTTTGTAAGAATCAGGGTTCCAGCGCGCCACTATTTCAGCTGGCCCTGTCCACCTCGCGTAAAGTTTGTTCGTGGAGTCCGGAATTAATAAATATACATGGTCCCACGGTCTAAATTCCTTGTAAATCGCTCTTCGATTAGCGTACTTCGCATACGAGCTTTGCTTAACCTCCGACACTATTGCCGCTTGTTCCGCCGCCCTTTCTAAATTAATTTTTAACTCCTGGAGGTATTCCGTCGCGCTCTTTCCTAGATTTATAGGTAGTGGGATTTCGCCTGCCCATGTAGATTTTAATACCACCGGTGGCCCTCTGGCCTCTCTTCCGTACATTAATTTGAATGACGATACGCCCGTAGTGCTATTCGGAATTTCCCTGTACGCAAATAATAGATAAGGGATGCGTTTATCCCAATTTTTAGGGTCGCTACGAATTATATAGTGCAACATACCTTTCAATACTTGATTATATCGTTCAACAAGTCCCGAGCTTTGTGGGTGCCCCGGCGTAGAAAACCTAAGAGCCGCCCCCATCCTAGCATGAAACTCTTGTATTAACCCTGATACAAAATTTCTGCCCTGATCACTTGCTATTACGCGGGGTATTCCTGTTCGTATAAATATCTCTAACAATGCATCGCACGTAGCTTTAGCCGTAATTGTCCGTATCGGAACTGCATCGGGCCATCTCGAATGTTCGGCTACCAAAGTAAGTACGTATTGATGCCTACGCGCTGAAGGAGGTTCAATTTTTCCAATTATGTCAATATTTACAGCGTCGAACGGAAGTTTCGGTCTCTCAATTGGGACAATGGGTATCTGATCGCTGGCCCTCTCCCTGCTCCGTAGTTGGAAATCCTTACACGACGCAAAATATTCTTCCACATCCCGCGACATACCTGGCCAAAAAAATGAATAACGAATTCTCTCTTTTGTTTTTTTCATGCCGAGATGGTTAGGGAAAATCGATTCGTGCGCAATTTTTAAAATTTTCCCTCTCCTCATCTTTGGTACCACTAATTGCGTAACTTGATCTCCCGAAACTCTTTCCCTATGATAAAGCAAATTGTCTACCATAACAAACCCGTTTTTCTCTTTTTCTGCATCTTTCAAAGCTCCCTGTAACGATTCGCAACTTTTCTGTTGTGCCCTGTAAATACTCATATCTGATTGATGACCCACATTTAAATCTTCGCTATTATTTTTCTTTTCAGTACAGCTAATCATTAACTCTCTTTCTGCAGTTTCATTTTGACTTAATAAACATAAATTCTCATCATTGATACTTTGTTGTTCCATTTCACTATCCCCTGCTTTTTTATATTTAATTTCTTCCCCCCTTTCTTACTGCAACACATCACCTAATCTATTTTCTTCCCCTCCACTCTGAGCTGATCGTAATAACTCATAAATCGTTGGCGTGATAATATGTTATATAATGTTAACCTTGGCGAAAAATTTTAAATTTTGTAATAATATAATCATTCTCCTCAAGCTTTTTGACATTTTCCAATATATTTGAAAAATGTTTATGAATTCGGTTTCTCTCTCTGTCTGTTAGTCTGTACGTTTAGCCTTGCGCTAATTCTCCTAAATATACTCGAACTTTCGTGTAATTTTTATATGTTATTATAGTTTACTATAAAATGTTTGCTGTTGAAATATTTAGCAGTTACTGTTTGTTTACAGGGCAGGCAAAAGACTTCCCTTACATTATAGTCTATGGGTATATGGTCCATTTTTCTTTGCTTAGTGTTGTGCGATGTTATTATGACAACGATTCCCACTGGTGTAACATCTATATGGAAATTTTGTTATCTCTGTTACCTAATCTATCAAACATACCAAAATAATCGGAACTAAAATTGGTTTGAAAGATGTGACGTTTTCTCCTTGATTATTGATGTCAGTCGCTTACAGAGGTTCACCTGTGATCGAGTATTACAGTAGAACCTCCATAAGTTGACCACCCAAGGGACTGTAACTAAGCGGTCAACATACAGAGGTGGTCAACTTAGGGAATGTTTAGAAAATATTTATTACAATATTAGAAAAAAAATATTAAAGTTTTTAGTATTTTTTAAGGAAAAATTTAGAAAAAAATTAGCACTTACTCATTTTTATTTTTACTGAAGGTACAGCACATTTTTACAATTTTTGAAAGAATAATTCAATTTTTGTTTCGGTACTCTTTTAGTTCATTAGCTAACTGCAAAAAGCAGCTTCACATTTCACAAGTCCATTAAGCATGCTTGGTCATTTTTCTGCAGCGAAATCATTAAAATGCTCCATCATGCGCTTTACATAATCTCCCTTCGGAGTTGGGACTTTTCAGTTTCGTCCTCACTTGGATCATAATCCTCTTCGCCGTCCATTTCTTGTACCTTAGAGTGTGCTTAGTTGCAGAGAGTATCTCATTGAAGATTCCCTCTGGGTTTGGTTCAACAGAAATTACTAACTCATTGCCCATGGTAACATAGTCTTCAAAATCAACTCCATTAAAAATTGGCAAGGGAGATAGAGGAAGCTCATCCTCTTACACCGATGTTGTAGCTGTAACAAATCCAGCTTTCTTGTTCGCAATCGTGGTTTGTGTAACTTTATTCCAAGCAGAATTAATCTAATGAACAGCATTTAAAGCATTTACTGACGCAGCTGTTGACGATGCCAATGCTGAAGGACCACAAGTTTGTGCTTTCATGATCACCCATTCCAGAAGTTGAGCTCTGTAGTGCACTTTGAAAGATTGAATAATGCCTTGATCTAAAGATCATGTTTTCAAAGTTGTGGTTGGAGGCAAAACTTTTAGCTTCACATTTGTGAGATTATTCAGTTTCGAGTGGCAGCGGCAGTTGTCCACGATAAGTAAAATAGACCACTTCTTTTTCTTCATTTCTGTGTCAATTTTTCTAACCCACTCTTTGAACAAGGCGCTGGTCATCCAAGCGGATCTATTCGCTCTCCAAAAAACAGGAAGGTCTTCAGGATTTACATTTTGAAATGCACGAGGTTTTGCGCATTTGCCGATCACCGTAGGCTTCAATTTTTCCCCAATCATACCAGCATATTGAAGAATAGTAAAACGCTGTTTCGAAAGTTTTTCTCTTTTGCAAGTGTCACCCTTCATAACTAGACTTCTATCAGGCATTGCGTTAAAGAAGAGACCGCACTCATCAGCATTAAAGATGTCCTCATCTTTAAAACCTTTAGCAAACTCTGGGAATTTTTCAATAAACTTCTCCACCACTTCAGCTGAAACCTCATTCGATTCCCCACACAAAACTTTTTGAGAAATCTTGTATCGTAGTTTGAATTTTTCAAGCCAACCTCCTGACGCTTGGAAGTCCTCTATTTTGAGTTCTTTTGCAAATGTTTTTGCTACTTCCAGAAGCATAGGTCCCGATATTCTTGCATTGATTGATCTCATCTCTTTAAACCAATGAAACGTGGCTTCGTTCACATAGTCAAGACACGTTTTTCTGCGTTTTCTTTGGAGTTCCCCGTTTTCGCAAGAACATCTTTCCAGATATTCTTCCTTGCGTTTTAAAATGTTGCTCACAGTTGTCTTGCTCATACCAAGTTTTTTCGCTGTCTTTCTTTGGCTTCTGCTTTCCAGAAAATTAAGAAGATCTACTTTCTCCTTTAATTTAAATTCTTTTAGAGCTTTTCTTTACACCATTTTTAATGAAAATTCGCAAATAAACAACCGGTCCCTTCACGACGCGACATTCAGAAAAAACGAACGGAATGTGTTTCACATGTGAGCGATACATTTTGTTTTCCAATTCCTTATAGCTACACTGCCACGCACATCCCCCAGTCCCCTGACATTTTTGGACAGATTCCAGGAATTCTGGCATTTCCCTCTCATTGTATCATACTGGAAGTGAGTGTTGCTCAGATAAGCCGAATGACTGATAAAAAATTCCTGTAAACTGATTGAGAACAAACGGAGGAAAAAGCAAATTCAAGAAAACATCAGTGGTCAAGTTACAGAGAGTAAAAACTACTAAAAAGTGGTCAACATACAACTTACGGAGGTGGTCAACATAGAGAGATAAATCTCCATTGACAATACGTTGTGACCATTCAAAGTAATATATTTCGGTCAACATAGAGAGGTGGTCAACGTAGAGAGGTGCTCAACTTTGGAGGTTTTACTGTATTTTATTTAGTTTCACAAAGTTATGAAAAATGTATTAATTTTAATCATTTTTTAAAAGAGATGTAAATAGTGTTAATTAGATTAGAGTGTTAATAAAAAATATTCTTAACTGTTACTTAATTATTCATCTGTTGTCAGATTTTTAAAAATGTATATAAAAACCTCCTGTTCATAAATTCCATTTGCACTTTTTCTCATTGACAGTTCTTTCCTTGTAAAATTTTCGATTTGCTGTTCCCTAAAATTTCCTGCTATTCTATTGGACAATAAACCTACTTCTTTAATTCGCTTTTCCTACATATATATGAGCAATATTCCTCTATTCTTTGCATTGATGAAGGTACGTTATGAATACCGAAACTAGTTTGCAACAATTGAATGCGTTCTAGTGCTATAAACGTTGTTTTCTATTTGCTTATATGTTACTGCGCCAAGTACTTTCGTACTGTCATGTAAATAGTATTTCGTTTACTCTGTAAAAAGTAAAACTATAAATTAATAGTTTTAAAAATGAACATATTAAACGAATGAACATATAATTGACAAACTTTATCTTTCGACAACAAAAATTTGCATAATTCATCAATTTATTTTTTAATGTTTGCCTAACATAAGCTTTGTTTGAATAATTAACTTATATTAGCAACAATCTAATTTATATCAATGAATTATATTCCTGGTTCTTCAAATAAAACACTAATCAATAGACGTTAAACACTTTATTTTCCTATTCATTATTTTATAACAAAGATGATGGCATTTGTCATTAATGTTTAAACGTATAAATAAGGTAAAACTCTAAAATATTTTCAATATACTCGTATCTACTCATTTGAATTAATTCACTACATTTATTTAATAAGGACAGTAATTGAATTTCGGTCTGGAACGAGAATGTACACATAAAATTAAAAGTGTTTAATTGTTTGGTATCCGTAAACATTTTGTTTGAACTAAGTTAATTTCTGAATTTGTAAGAAAAGTAAAAATTAAATTAAATGATATCCTCATTAATTTATTTACTTAATAAGAACTTGCTACATTTTCCAACACCTCATTTGTATAATATATTTTTTTGAATATACAACTTATTTACACTGCAATGTCACATTTTGAGATTGGGAAAAACCTTCTTTACAAATTGATTTTTGAAATACAAGTAATTTACAAGAATGCAAAAGGACACGAAAATCTTTTATGTTTAAGATGTAAAGTATAGTAAAATTGTTCGTAAAGGCAAATTTAAAAAATAAGCAAAAAGTCAAGGTTTGGCAATTTTGATAAATTACTAGTGATGTTGACCTCAGCCCCTAAAAACTACATAAATAATAATAATAATAATTATTATTATTATTAAGAAAAATACATTATCATATACAAATATAAATTAAAAAAATATTAATAGATTATATACTTAAATTAAAGAAATATGGAAATTAAATTTAAATTTGTATTACAAGATAATATAGGATCTTTCTTAAAATGATTGCTAATGCTGCCAGCTACTTTCTCGAAAATATATGAAAGTATATTTAATTTTTCCCATGCTAATATCCAAGCACATTCATAATTTGAATTATAACTTATAAAAACGCATTTTGTTTGTATTCGCTATGTTTTCTAGTGACCAGAATTAGAATTCATTAATTCTTGTTTTCTTCTGCTTTGTATTTCACTGGTCAATTACTGACACCAGAACCCTAATTTTCGGATCGATAGAGATTTTGCAATGTTTATTTTTAACTAAGAATTTTCGTGTTTAAAGTATTAAGTAAATGATTAAAAGATATAATGATATGGAAAAGAAAAAATAAGATTAACTTTTGTAAGTGTTATTAGTTAAAAGGTCAGGGGCTCAAAATTCTATTTTTTTTCATTTATAGAGATTTTGTTATGAAATTTTTTTCTGAAATATCTTTTAATATAATAAGAATATTGCATGTAAAAAAAATCTGAAAAATTTTAATTTTTTTTAATTTAAATTGTAAAATTTTAAACGTATTTAATTTTTGATATAATTCTGGAAGTACTCGATTTACAAAATTTTTACGTAAGTAAAAAAAATGAAGATTTTTTATAAGTGAGTTTCGCATTAATTAGCATATTTTCACAATTATCACTAAAATTAAAAATCCTGAAGGCAATTTGTTGGAAATATAGCATAAAATCTCTGTTAAAAACATATATCTTGCAATGGAGTCAGATATATGCTTTTAAAGTTGACAAATCGTGAAAAAATTCATTCTGAGATAAATGGAGCTAAAGTTTTCGGCAGCGGGCAGCTGATGCATCGCTTCTCAAGGCAAAATGTATTATATCTCTTGATCTAATAAAGATAAAAGCATGCGATTTGCGGTATTTAACGCTAAAAACTCAGTATATTTTGTAAGACAACAAAAAAATTGCAATTTTTTTGAGAATTTTTAGCCCCGGACCCCCTTAAGGGGTCTTGTACCTTTTAAACGCATCGAAAATTAACGAAAATCTTCAAAGTTTGAATTAGTCTATCTTCAAAACCTTTTCATGTATAAACATGAAATTTTGGATATTGATTAAACAGATTGTGCTTTGTAATATACTACCAACAGAAATTTATTAACCCTTTACAGAATTTGTGTATTGTTGAAATCAAAATCTCTATTTTTTACCCCATAAGTCATTGCGCGCATGATATCTTGTAAAAGTAAGTATGGATTGTCATGAAATTTGGTAAATATACTAAACGAATATGTATGTTTAAAATGATCTACTTTTAAATATTTACAATGGTAATATTTTTAGTTATGACTATTTTTATTCATTAAAAATACAAAATTTTTACTTTTTTTTTACGAAAATATTTTTTTTTATATAGTTAATGAAATAATTTTAGCCTAAGAGTGGATCATTTTAAACACACATATATGTTTAGTATCTTTACCCAATTTCATGTCAATCCATACATACTTTCTCAAAATATCATGCGCGCAATGACTTATGGGGTAAAAAAAGAGCTATTTTGATTTCAACAATACACAAATTCTGTAAAGGGTTAATAAATTTTTAATGGTAGCATATTACAACGCACAATCTGTTTAATCAATATCCAAAATTTCATGTTTATACATAGAAAGGCTTTGAAGATAGACTAATTCAAACTTTGAAGTTTTTCGTTAATTTTCGACGCGTTTAAAAGGTACAAGACCCCTTAAGTTATATAGATTAGTTAAGTTAGATTATAAAAGAAATCGAAAGAAGATTAAACATTTCTAAAATATTTACATTAGAGTCAATTTAAAGCAGGTAAAATCAGATTTTTTTTAATGTTGCTAAAAATGTTTTACTAAAAGGAATATTTATTTTCAATTGAAATTTAATAGAAAAATTTCTGATAATATTAATAGTCGCTTTAACTATGCCTGTACTCTTAACTTCTCCCATTTTTTTTGTTCATTTTACCCATCGCATCCCTTACAGTTAAGTAGATGAGATTTAAAAAATAACCATTAGCTAAAATTCAACTTTGATAATGAATTTCATCATAAAAAATAACAATAATAATAAAATTCTTTGATAAATCTGGCTTTTTTGTTTAGCTAAAATATCAAAATAATATTCCACTTCGTTTTGCACAACTCACCCCTTGCAGTTACGGAGATGAGATTAAAAAATGAACGATGAAATTAATTCTGATAAAATTTATATCATTGATAATATTAATTTAACTGAAATTCAATTTTGATAATAATTCTCATCATAAAAAATAACAATAATAATAAAATTCTTTGAAAAGTCTTTTCCTTTCGATTAGCTAAAAGATCAAAATAATATTCTATGGATGTTTAATTTTGAGGATTCATTGCACAATAATGTAATTATTAATGTTTATAGAAAATATAAAAAAAAATATGTATTTTTGTTTTGGAGACATTATTAAATAGGGATAATGTCACAGATAAGCTGATAATGTTATAGAAAAATATTGATGGTTTGGTATAACGCAAAAAAGAAAATTTACATTATTTCTGTTGCCAATTAAAAAAGTTTAAGTACATTATTTACATAAATATAGTTTGTAATCTTTTTACTTTGTAATACTTTACAAGAAAATTTAAAACAAGAATTTATGAATTTACTATCTATAATCCTGCCACAAAAGTGCATTTAATAAAAATGTAAAGAAGGAAAATAGTAACATTTTGAGATTATTTTCACGAGAAAGAAATATGGCTTGCAAATTTTAAACTGTTTAAATGTAACAGTTCACACCATATTAGAAAAACAAATGTATGTTTTTAATAAAATGTGCCACTTAAATATAAAACTTTTTAAAAATAATATTTAATAAGACTTCGTTAAAATGGTTTTCACACTAGTGACGAATTTGTACTTTAGGATATACCTTAAGTCGCGTTACTATTACAAAATTTTATAAATAATAGAGTATTTTATGTAAATGATATTTGTTCCTAAATCTGCAGTACGTAAAAACATTTTTGGAGTGTGTAATTTTTAAAGGTAGATTGGGTCCGATGAAACAACCAGGTGTCCCCCTCCAAATCCATTCAATACATCTCGAGATACTTTTTTTGGAGGGGGGGGGGGCGAGGGGGTATATATTAAAGATATATATGATACGTTCAGAACTTGAGACGTTCATGAGGCGTATCACCTGTATTTACACAGTGATAAAAAGTTACCCTTGTTTAAAAAAAAAAAATGAGTTCAATCAAAGTATCCCGAAGGTACAATATTTGTATAATTACAATAACGTTAACTGTTTATACTAAACTTTTTCATTTGATGGAGTTAATCTATTTATGCATTGAACGGCTCATATATGCATCCAAGTTGATGACATTACATTGTTGAAGACACGGATCACAGTAATTATCAAATATGTAAAGTCTTGTAGGGCAGGAAATGAAGTATCACTTTGACATATTGAGGTTAACCGTAGGCGCATATATTGAAGTGCTGTGAAAACTGATGCAGGAAGTCTGTACACGAGCGCTGTCTAGTGTTCAATAAAGAATGTTTACAATTTTTTTATATCAGCATATCCTCACTTATCGTTTAAGTTATTATTGTGCTTTTCAAGTTAGATCATTTTCAATGTAATGCACTTTTCCCATATTACTTTAGACGTGCTGGAAATAACTTTATTTAAATAGGTCCCTCCAAATCGCTTCTGCCCTCTTCACCTATGCTTCTAATGAGGAAAAATATTTTCCACGAAGATGTTTCTTCACAATAGGGAATTCATTTCATCTTCCTGTAACGTCACATTCAATTTCGAAAAACTTTCACATGAAAGTACTGTTGTTCGGGTGTGGGGAGTCTCGGAACTCATCGTTTACAAGCACGTCTCATGTTCATTTTTCTGTTACCAACGTGTGGGTGGCACGCAATCGTAACTGCAATATTTTTAACAGTTCTAATATCTAACGATCTTCTATGACAATAATAGAAACGGTATTCTGCCCCGGACGTATATATACGTCTTTAGAAAATGCATCCATCTATTAAAGGGATGGCGAATTCCAATTATAGCGAAAGTACTGTTGTTCGGGTATGGGGAGTCTCGGAACTCATCGTTTACAAGCACGTCTCGTGTTCACTTTTCTGTTACCAACGTGTGGGTGGCACGCAATCGTAATTGCAATATTTTTAACAGTTTTAATATCTAACGATCTTCTATGACAATAATAGCAACGGTATTCTGCCCCAGATGTATATATACGTCTTTAGAAAATGCATCCATCTATTAAAGTTATGGCGAATTCCAATTACAGCGAGGCAATTTTCACCACCTGAGCCATGATATATTACAGCATAACATGTGCATTTTCTTACTGTTATTTCAGAAAACTAATATACACCTTGTATAATTTCAGAAATATACGATTTAAGTAAGGCACTGGAGGTCTCGCAAGATTTCATCGGCAGTTAAGGGGTTAATGTTGACTTCTGTAAGTGCAATTACAGAAACTCCGGGTTCACCTTCATTTGAAGATGATTGTCTTTCTGTTCCTTAACCCTTTATATTCTGAATTATGAATTCATGAAAATTTTATTTTCTAAAGCATTTTTCGCGAATTGTTTAAACTACATTAGAAGATTTACATAATCATTTAATAAATTTTAGAAGGGTTTTAGAAGGTTTGAAGGATTTAGAAGGATTCATTAAATTTGAATTTATAGAGATTTTGTACAATTTTTTATAACCCCACTCAAATATTTTATTTAAAATATTTTTTTTAGTATTTTGTAGAATTAGAAAGTGTACAAATAAAATGTTCTTACAATAGAAGTATAGAAATATTTTCGAATTGAAAAATTCCCCCTCCCCCCCAACGTCAGGAAAACTGACAAGATGTAAAGCAAAAGAAATCACCCTTTTAAAAATATTTTTGTTTTGTGTAACCAATAATGCTTTTGTAACAAGATAAAGTAACTCATTCTAAACTGTATTACATATAATAATGTATTAAATAAATTTTATAACGCGTTATTTTAATGGCACTTATAAGTGCCGTCAGTCGTTGCCACCGAAATACTCAAGGCCTGAGGACAGGAGTTGTGACGTCATGACTAATCGACCAACTTCTCACTAGTGTTGGAATTCACACCGGAAAATTTTGAATAGCAGTTTTTTTTTGAGGTATATCTGTCCTCTTATAAAACAATAATAACTATTTAAACTTACTGGTGAGAATTTGGAATCCCCTAATAAAAAATCAGCCAGATACGGCTACACTGTGGCATTCCGCATCTGGCTGAATTTTTATTTTGATATTCTGAATTGTCACCAGTAAGTTTAAATAGTTAGTATTGTTTTATAAGATGGTAGATATTCCACAAATAAAATAAAAGAGAATTGCTATTCAAAATTTTCCGGTGTGAATTCCAACACTAGTGAGAAGTAGGTCGATTACTGATGACGTCACAACTCGTGTCCTCAGGCCTTGAGTATTTCGGTGGCAACGCGTCTAGATAAAAGTTTAAACATCCCAGGGAAGGGCAGCGACTCCCCATAAGTTTCCTATAGCATAAGCTTCAACAGACGATTTCTGCAGGTAAAAGCAAAATTTCCAGGAGGCAAGAGCATACTGATCATTGCGAGTTGCCTCCATCGTTCCTGTAGGCAATACTTAAAGTACCTAAACTTTCAGGGCAAACGCTGACGTACTACTGAAAATAAATAAAAAGAAATTACCACGTATTCATTACAAATTAAGCTAACAATGGAACATAAAAGTACTGGGTGGTCATAAGAAAATTTCTCCGATATATATATCCCAGCGACCTAACCGCTCAATCAATCGAAAGGAAATTTCAGATTTAGTTATTTGAAGATATATGCGCTCGAGATCGTGATGATTTTAAACAATAGTTATAACTCAAGGTTACAGTTACAGTGAAAAAATTTCGAAATTTTAGAATGGCAACACCCCTTTTTTTTCATTCGAAAATTCATCAGCGCATTGAAAAACCATAAATGGCATTAGAACGATACACGTATGACTAAAATTGCTGGTGTAATATTATGCAACTGAATCCTAATCAGTTCCTATGCAACGTAATATTCAGAACTCTAAAACAAATGATTACATTTTTATTTTCACTATGTGTTCACTATGTGTGTCACAAACACAACTCAAAAACACATTTTGAAACAAATTTTACAACATTACTTAGTTTACAAGTGAAAAAAAAATCGGCTGCTGAAAAACATATCTTGTAGCCACTCCTTCATTTCTCGCAATGGTCTTTTTTGCGACTATTTTAAACCCGGCAGTTTTCATTGTACGTGTATCATTCCAACGTCATTTATGGTTTTTCAATGCACTGATGAATTTGCGCATGAAAAAAAAATGGTTGTTGCCATTCGAAAAATTTCAATTGTTTTTCACTGCAACCGTAACCGTGAGAGCTCTATTGTTTTATATAATCACGATATCGAGCGCATACCTTCAAATAAGTATATTTGAAATTTCTTTTCGATTGGTTGAGCGGTTAGGCCGCTGTGGGTTCATATATCGGGGAAGTTTTTTTTATAACCCCCTGTAAATTTGTCTGCAATAATGTATGATAATAAAAAATTTATGATAATTCTTTGTTGGGCAGCTATCGTACTTAAAAAGACCCAGCAATAAATAGCTACCATATGTTTTAAATACTTTCTTAGTAATAGTGTTCTGTAACTGTAATAAGACTTCAGAGGCAATCTGTATTATAGTTCAGTTCTTGTTAAATACTCCTATTAAATGCTATTTACATTCATAAAAGCACACTTCAGGTTAACACTCCTTTATTTTGTGTAATAGATTATTTTCAGTTAATCTATATTCTTCCTTTTTCACGATGTTTTCCTAAAAATATGTCAAAAAAAGGTTTAATGAATATATTTTAAAAACGAACACACTTGTAAGCAATTATGAATCTAAATTTTGGTTTAATTTTTTTTCTTTTTTTTTTTGCAAAAGCGTTTAACATAATTGATAATGTGTTACAATAAATAATTTATTCCAGCATCTGCCTGATTTTAGTTAATGAATTAATTTCGCGTTCACTCTGATAACGATTTAAATATTTCTCTATAAATGTAGACAGATAAATTTAATAACGCCACGCATTCTATTCTAATTACTTCTACTAAAAAAGTAACAAACTATAATTTAATTATATTTAAATCGTTTAAACAGCTTTAAAAGATGTAATCTTTTAAAATTAATGCTAATTTTTCTCATTGCAATACTTTTGTTTAATGACAACAGTAATGTATTTTCAGTTTGGAATAAAAGTATACATTCAAAAAGAAACAGAATATAATTGTTATGCGTTCAGTAAATATTTGGAACGAAATAATTTAACCGAGGAACAACAAAAGATTCGTGTAAAATAAATTAATTGAAACTATTAAAAATTTATCCAATTAACTAGAAACTGCTTTAAGTAAAATACAATGCATTTTATATTTATGTTATTCTGATGGCAGTTTATGTGATGCTTTTTCTTATTCCAGATCCTATTATCTTTTTACCACTTTCCAACAAAGTTGAAAAATGTTTATGCATTCGGTTTATCTGTCCGTCTGTCCGTCGGTCTACGCTTTAACTCCCATAAATATCCTCGGATTTTAATGCAATTGATAAAGGTTATTTAGGGTCACCAAAGAATGTTTAGTATTGCATATAAAGTATGTAGGATTTATAGATCATTTACAGAGCACTCAAAAGGTCTTCCATTATATTATGTTATATGCAGAAAAATCGCTTGCAGAGTATTTTAATAATATTACGCTATTTTTAAATGTATTGAAACTCATATAAATCACTGAATTTCACTACAATCACGTTAGAACAGAGCTTTCATAATATTTTTCATTCATTTACAGGGACACACAAAAGAATTCGGTTACAGTACTGTCTTTGAGTAATAATTGCTGGAGTGCACGGTTTAAAATTCGATATGCGCTTTTAAATTTAATTAATTTTTTGCATGTTGCTCGTACATATAAATACTATGCCTCATACACAGGATTGTACAAAAATATTTACGTACCATTTATTCTCTTTATTACAGGAAATTGCTGAAGAGGAATTTTCAACTGAAATATATGCATTTCTTAAGTGAACTAAATGTTGGCATGCAGGTAGTTAACAGATATATATCATGTACCAGAGCATCTGTAAAAATTTAGATAATTTTTCGATTGTAGATGGGAACAGCTGAAATTGGGTTTTGATAAGTGTTATGCGTTTCCATATGGTTGAATTAGACGTAATATTTTATTTTTTTAAACGGTGCAGTTTTGTTACATTATTCTGAATGTGTTGGAAAGTGTTTCATAATCTATGCTTGACGCATGATTTTTGTATTTCGTTTACTCTGTAAAAAGTAAAACTATAAATTAATAGTTTTAAAAATGAACATATTAAACGAATGAACATATAATTGACAAACTTTATCTTTCGACAACGGAAATTTGCATAATTCATCAATTTATTTTTTAATGTTTGCCTAACATAAGCTTTGTTTGAATAATTAACTTATATTAGCAACAATCTAATTTACATCAATGAATTATATTCCTGGTTCTTCAAATAAAACACTAATCAATAGACGTTAAACACTTTATTTTCCTATTCATTATTTTATAACAAAGATGATGGCATTTGTCATTAATGTTTAAACGTATAAATAAGGTAAAACTCTAAAATATTTTCAATATACTCCTATCTACTCATTTGCCTTAATTCACTACATTTATTTAATAAGGACAGTAATTGAATTTCGGTCTCAAACGAGAATGTACACATAAAATTAACAGTGTTTAATTGTTTGGTATCCGTAAACATTTTGTTTGAACTAAGTTAATTTCTGAATTTGTAAGAAAAGTAAAAATTAAATTAAATGAGATCCCCATTAATTTATTTACTTAATAAGAACTTGCTATATTTTCCAACACCTCATTTGTATAATATATTTCTTTTAATATACAACTTATTTACACTACAATGTCACATTTTGAGATTGGGAAAAACCTTCTTTACAAATTGATTTTTGAAATACAGGTAATTTACAAGAATGCAAAAGGACACGAAAATCTTTTATGTTTAAGCTGTAAAGTATAGTAAAATTGTTCGTAAAGGCAAACTTAAAAAATAAGCAAAAAGTCAAGGTTTGGCAATTTTGATAAATTACTAGTGATGTTGACCTCAGCCCCTAAAAACTACATAAATAATAATAATAATTATTATTATTATTATTAAGAAAAATACATTATCATATACAAATATAAATAAACAAATAAAAAAATATTAATAGATTATATACTTCAATTAAAGAAATATGGAAATTAAATTTAAATTTGTATTACAAGATAATATAGGATCTTTCTTAAAATGATTGCTAATACTGCCAGCTACTTTCTCGAAAATATATGAAAGTATATTTAATTTTTCCCATGCTAATATCCAAGCACATTCATAGTTTGAATTATAACTTATAAAAACGCATTTTGTTTATATTCGCTATGTTTTCTAGTGACCAGAATTAGAATTCATTAATTCTTGTTTTCTTCTGCTTTGTATTTCACTGGTCAATTACTGGCACCAGAACCCTAATTTTCGGATAGATAGAGTTTTTGCAATGTTTATTTTTAACTAAGAATTTTCGTCTTTAAAGTATTAAATAAATGATTAAAAGGTATAATGATATGGAAAAGAAAAAATAAGATTAACTTTTGTAAGTGTTATTAGTTAAGGGGTCCGGGGCTTAAAATTCTATTTTTTTTTTTCATTTATAGAGATTTTGTTATGAAATTTTTTTCTGGCATATCTTTAATATAATAAGAATATTGCATGTAAAAAACATCTGAAAATTTTTAATTTTTTTAAATTTAAATTGTAAAATTTTAAGCGTATTTAATTTTTGATATAACTCTGGAAGTACTCGATTTACAAAATTTTTACTTAAGTAAAAAAATGAAGATTTTTTATGAGTGAGTTTCGCATTAATTAGCATATTTTCACAATTATCACTAAAATTAAAAATCATGAAGGCAATTTGTTGGAAATATAGCATAAAATCTCTGTTAAAAACATATATCTTGCAAGGGAGTCAGATATATGCTTTTAAAGTTGACAAATCGTGAAAAAATTCATTCTGAGATAAATGGAGCTAAAGTTTTCGGCAGTGGGCAGCTGATGCATCGCTTCTCAAGGCAAAATGCATTATATCTCTTGATCTAATAAAGATAAAAGCATGCGGTTTGCGGTATTTAACGCTGAAAACTCAGTATATTTTTTAAGCCAACAAAAAAATTGCATTTTTTTGAGAATTTTTAGCCCCGGACCCCCTTAAGTTAAATAGATTAGTTAAGTTAGATTATAAAAGAAATCGAAAGAAGATTAATCGTTTCTAAAATATTTACATTAGAGTCAATTTAAAGCAGGTAAAAGCAGATTTTTTTTTTAATGTTGCTAAAAATGTTTTACAAAAAGGAAATATTTATTTTCAATTGAAATTTAATAGAAAAATTTCTGATAATATTAATAGTCGCTTTAACTATGCCTGTACTCTTAATTTCTGCCTTTTTTTTTTCTTCGTTTTACACATCGCATCCCTTACAGTTAAGTAGATGAGATTTAAAAAATAACCATTAGCTAAAATTCAACTTTGATAATGAATTTCATCATAAAAAATAACAATAATAATAAAATTCTTTGATAAATCTGGCTTTTTTGTTTAGCTAAAATATCAAAATAATATTCCTCTTCGTTTTACACAACTCATCCCTTGCAGTTGAGGAGATGAGATTACAAAATGAACGATGAAATTAATTTTGATAAAATTTATATCATTGATAATATTAATTTAGCTGAAATTCAATTTTGATAATAATTCTCATCATTAAAAATAACAATAATAATAAAATTCTTTGAAAAGTCTTTTCCTTTCGATTAGCTAAAAGATCAAAATAATATTCTATGGATGTTTAATTTTGAGGATTCATTGCACAATAATGTAATTATTAATGTTTATAGAAAATATAAAAAAAATAAGTATTTTTATTTTTGAGAAATTATTAAATAGAGATAATGTCATAGATAAGCTGATAATGCCATAGAAAAATATTGATGATTTGGTATAACGCAAAAAAGAAAATTTACATTATTTCTGTTGCCAATTAGAAAAGTTTAAGTACATTATTTACATAAATATAGTTTGTAATCTTTTTACTTTGTAATACGTTACAAGAAAATTTAAAGCAAGAATTTATGAATTTACTATCTATAATCCTGCCACAAAAGTGCATTTAATAAAAATGTAAAAAAGGAAATAGTAACATTTTGAGATTATTTTCACGAGAAAGAAATATTGCTTGCAAATTTTAAACTGTTTAAATGTAAGAGTTCACACCATATTAGAAAAACAAATGTATATTTTTAATAAAATGTGCCACGTAAATATAAATCTTTTTTAATATAATATTTAATAAGACTTCATTAAAATGGTTTTCACACTAGTGACGAATTTGTACTTTAGGATATACCTTAAGTGGCGTTATTATTACAAAATGTTTTAAATAATAGAGTATTTTATGTAGATGATATTTGTTCCTAAATCTGCAGTACGTAAATACATTTTTAGAGTGTATAATTTTTAAAGGTAGATTGGGTCCGATGAAACAACCAGGTCTCCCCCTCTAAATCCATTCAATACGTCTCGAGATTTTTTTTTTTTTTTTTTTTGGGGGGGGGGGGTGTATATATTAAAGACTAGAAAGGTAGCCCGTCAAAAATGACGGAAAATGTAATATTTAGATCTGTTATATACAACACATCTGCAAGAATATGAGTTTTTCTTGCTTGTTCTGCAGTGATAGATGAAAATAACACATTTATGAAAAACTATGTATAATGAATACATAAAAATACAATTTAAGTGTAAATTAACATTTGTTCAGAAACTTCAGAATATACGACGTTTTTTGTAAAAACTTTTTTATTATTTAAAAGCTGACCTTGCTTTTCAGTATCTTCGACATACATTTTTAAATGCCCTTCCTCTTTACATCTTGAAATAATTACATATAGTTTTCCATGAGAAAAAAACAGTTATTTTAAATACAGTCCAACTGTAGAAAATGTTTATCCTTCTAACTTATTTATCATATTTGTAAATGAAAATTTTATTCATATCAATTCATTTCATTCATTACTCATTCATTTAAAATGAAAAATACTATAAATTATTGGAAAAAGCTATTCCTTTGTTAAAAACATATTCTATATTACATCTCTACTTCATTATTATTTTTCGAATCAAAGAATAGAACAAACCTAACAACAAAAAAAAAAAACCGTTGCTGTTTTGAGTATCCATTATGGTCTGCATGAGAAAACACTATAAAAACCATAGAGGTAATTCAGTGTTGGATGAATACCAACATCGGTTCCCTTTTCTAAGGAGATTTTTCATGATGCAGCGACTGGCGGTGACGTCATTAACATTGTATTAAAAGAGAGGCGAAATAGTAAATCAATGAGCGAAATTTTTTATATGAACGATTCTAAAATGTGAATGACTCACCATAACAGCTCTGTGCTTTTTTACATTAGGAAAAATAAACACGTTTTCTGAAATGGTTTAACGATAGCGCAACACATTAAACTTTTGTAACAGAAAAATATGTTGAACATATGCTGTTTTTATAGAAAAATGTGCTGAACAGACGTGATTCAAGATAGAAGAAATAAATGTAAAAAAAAAAAAAAAATTGAAAGACATACTTTCATTAATATTCACAAAAATGTATTTTTTAACCATTTGGAAAAATGGTTATTGTCCTCGTCAGGGTAGGAAATCAAAAGTATATCTGAAAGCTTTTATTGGTTTAATCATCATTTTATTCGCTTTCTGATTGGTCTATACAGTAATATGTATTTCCCTTTACTTTCAACAGAGATGGACAACAGAGTGTTGCTACTATGACAAAAAAGCAATAAAAACTACAAAAAAATTAATAACTCAGAAACAAATTGAGATACAGCTTTCAAACAAAATGCATTTAAAAGTACATTTTTTTCTTTATATGACGATATAAAAAGTAATATTGTGGGATGTTTGGAAGTTTAAGAAATAAATTTCATTTAAAATTGGCCGTCAGATTTCTTGGAAATCTGACGATGGAAAAGCCTTTTCCCGAGCAGTCAATGAAATGCTCGGATAATACATAAGTTTCAGGTGGATAATACGTACGAATTGCAGGCGATTTCTGTCGAATGGAATTTTTACGTGTAATAACACTATTAAAGTTTAATTCATGGCGTACGTAATATAGGATCAACTCCGTGCGATTTTTTATGTCTTAAATTTTAGTCTTTGAAAAAATCATTTTCCAAATGGTCGTTGTAATTCGTTAAATTGCATTTTTTTTTTTTTTTTTTTTTTTTTTTTAAATACTCTAAAAAGTGGGAAATTTTTGGTATTGAAATGAAATTGTTTTATTTTCTCATGTCCAAGGAAAAAAAAAAAGAAAAATTGGACGCCAATTCAATTTAACTTTTGTTTAAATTTTTTTTATGATATTATATTATGTACGTTATCTATTTATATATATGTATATAAAGTTGGCGCCCACGCTTTCATTTTTTCCCCTTGGGCATGGGAAAATGAAACAATTTCTTTTCAAGCCCAAATATTATTTGCTACTTTTTAGTGTATTTAAATATATATATATATATATATTATACATTTTTGGGTATTTTAATGAAAGCATGTCTTTCAAAAATAAATAAATAAATAAATAAAAATTTAGAAAAATGAATATATTTTGTTTTTAATTTTTGGCACATGTCATGCCCCATATTGGCGCGATTTTTTTTCTGACGCCAATGTCATATACGCAACACCAACAGGTACTTAACCAGCGCCAAAGTGTCATTATTTTGCTTGATATGGTAACCCGGACGTTGTTGTATATGCTGTTGATGTTTTCGCCAAATTGGCGTCGGAAAAAAATCGCGCCAATATGGGGCTTATATGACATCTGTGCCTAATTTGTTACTCAAACAACTCTTTTTTAGTCTTATTTTACATTTATTTTAGGCACAGATGTCATATACGCCCCATATTGGCGCGATTTTTTTCCGACGCTAGTTTGGCGAAAACCTCGTTACTATATCATCTATATCCGGGTAACCATATCAAGCAAAATAACGACACTTTGGCGCCAGTTAAGTACCCGGTGCGTATATGATAGCGGCGCCAGAAAAAAATCGCGCCAATATGTATACGACGTCTGTTCCTTATTTTATTCTTAATTTTTTGTACAAACTATAGCACAGTGAAAAATAGTAGACATTTTGGTACTTTTCCACTATACGGATCTTGGCGTTTTTTTAAAAAGCTTGTTGTAATTCGGGCATCAGAAAGTGAGATTTGTGATCAAATCATATAAACAGCTATGAAAGTCAAATAAACAAACTTTTAAGTTTATTTATATAATCTATAAATATTTTACTTGTATCTATATTATTGTTGTTTTTTCAATTCCTACTATTAGCTCATACTCTCCCTATATTTATTTATATATTTATATATTTATCTTGTTCAACTTTTCAATCGTTAATAAAATACTCATTATTCATCCTATCAAGTTGAAATAAATTTTTTTGAACTTGTACTGGATGACAATTGATGTTAATAAAGTTTTTTCAAATATTAATTAATTAATTAAATTTTAATTAATTAATTTTAGTTTTGCATGCGAAACAAAATGGCGGCCATTGGTTATTGAAGTTCAATGAAAGTATTTTCAATAAGGGGTTACCATAGGGGTGATCCTGTTCTGTCGCCAACTTTGCGATATATCGCCAAATTTGGCGGCCAAAATGAGTCGCCAAAAGTGACGCCAACTTGGCGATATCTGTAATATTTCGCCAAATTTCCATAGAGTTCAATTGCTTATAGAAAATCAACAAATTGAGATATTTTAATGCAACAAAAACTAATATTAGCTTGATTATATTAAGGAACAGATGTCATATTCGCCCCATATTGGCGCGATTTTTTTCTGTCGCCAATATCATATAGGCAACAGGTACTTAACTTGCGTCAAAGTGTCGTTATTTTGTTTGATGTGGTAACCCAGATTATGTTGTTTATGCTGTTGATGTTTTCGCCAAATTGGCAACCGAAAAAAATCGCGCCAATATGGGGCGAATATGACATCTGTACCCAATTTACTTCTGTTTGTATACAAAAATAGTTAATATAGTTACTTCTGTATATTAAATAAATTGTGGGCACAGATGTCATATTCGCCCCATATTGGCGCGATGTTTTTCTGACGCCAATATCATATAAGCAACGGATACTTAACTTGCACCAAAGTGTTGTTATTTTGCTTGATGTGGTAACCCGGGTTATGTTTTTTATGCTGTTGATGTTTTCGCCAAATTGGCAACCGAAAAAAAACGTGCCAATATGGGGCGAATATGACATCTGTGCCAAATTGTGTAAATATTGAAAAATTACTTGTGTAATATATGAAACAGTGAATAAGTTGCTAGAAAATATGTTGATAATTTCATTTTCTGGTACTTTTCCGTTATACGAACACCATTGCCGCCAAGCGTAATAGTTGGCGCAAAATGAAAATCATGTGAATTGAAGCATTTGAAAAATAAAAGAAAAAACATGAAGATAAAGTGAGCATTTAAAAAATATAACATTTGAAAATGGCACAGATGTCATATTCGCCCCATATTGACGCGATTTTTTTCCGACGCCGATTTGGCGAAAACATCAACAGCATAAACAACAACATCCGGGTTACCATATCAAGCAAAATAACGACACTTTGGTGCCGGTTAAGTATACATTGCGTATATGACATTGGCGTCAGAAAAAAATCGCGCCAATATGGGGCAAATATAACATCTGTGCCTTGAAAATTACAGACTTTTACGAACTATTTTATTAAATCACAGATATATACTTAAAATAAGTGAACAAATAACTGTTATACAATAGAGTAATAAATTAAAACTCATACTAAACCGAACAGATGTCATATATTTCCGCGGCCGCCATCTTGGATTTTTCCTTGGCGTGAAACGCCCTTTTCCGCCAAGTAGTAAATGTCGCCACGCAGCGATTTATGCGCTTGTTAGGATTAACGAAAGTAAAATGTAAAACATCGCCAAGAAATCTCAAAATATCGAAGATGGCGGGCGCGGGAATATACAGCATCTGGCACAGATGTCATATCATATTGGCGCAAGTTTTTTTCTGACGCCAATGTCATATATGCACCAGGTACTTAACTTGCGCCAAAGTGTCGTTATTTTGCTTGATATGGTAACCCGGATATAGATGATATAGTACAGAGGTTTTTGCCAAAATGGCGTCGGTAAAAAGTCGCGCCAATAAGGGGCGTACATGACATCTGTGCCCAGCATCTAAGCCTTGTTTTCAATTGCCGCCATTAAAGTTTCAGCTGTACGATAGGGAATAGGAGTAAGAAAACATCCCCGTGTTTCACGACATAAACCACCTAACAAACACTGAGCAGGAAGAATACGTCCTACGTTGCTTTCTTTTCTGTTAAAAAGACTTTCATCTACTTCTATAATTTTATTAGATCCACCGATTTTTCTGTTTGGTCGTGAACATAAAGCATTTGCACAAACTTCTCTCAAATAACTATTCCAGTCAACTGTTGTGTTGTGGTTCATATCAAGTTGCAGCCCAGAAAACTCAATCGATGTCAACTTGGCACCATAAATATATAAACCTTAAAGCATTAAGAAAAGACAACCGCGATCCTTCAAACCATGTTTTCTGTCGTATTCCTACGCTTTCTCGGCATGATCGTAAGCTACATCTCCATTTCGGATTTCCAGAACTCATCCATAATTTCATTTCATGGTTTTTTGAACACAACATTTTATTATGCAGAATTCCAAATTCCTGAAACACTTTTATCGCAATTTTCTCATCATCTGGTAATTGGCAAATGGTAAAATCCTTCTCAGCGTCAGCAGAAAAAATAAATTTTAACTTCATAAAAAAAAAATATTTTTTTAAATTCGAATAGTAAATTAAATAGCTTTTAAGGTTAAATAATAACAATTCACGCGATTCACGTTTCATAAATAGCATATCACAATGTTCCGCATGGTTTACAATAAAAATCCTTTTCACGATCAGGGTTGAAATAATTGACACATTAGCATACATTTTGGCATAGTGTCCGTATAACGGAAAAGAACTAATTTTATACCTGGCCTCTATACTGGAAAAGTACGTAAAGCACTTTAAAATCGGGGAGTTAGGAGCTCGGACTGTACAGCGTCGTCTATTGGCGGTTATGTTATTAGTAACATCGGGATGAAGATGTAAAGACGTACATTTTCGTATATTACACTTTTAAATTCTCATCCATAGATTCTGAAAAAAAAAAAAAAAACCCATAAAAGTACGGAGTTTAAATTATATTGAGGTGACCTCGATTATGAAAGAATAATGGTTTTAAATGGAAATTTCACCAAAATAGCTAGCTATCGTCAAGATGGCTTCATATATGACAACTTATTTTTGTCGCCAAATTTGGCGCCATTTTGTAAAATGTGGCGATATTTCGCCAAGTTGGTCAACCTTTGGCGCTACTGTAGTAACCCTGCATTAGTATTTTTCAACAATTACTCATTTCAATGAGGCGGTCCTACCGGAATTGTGAGGGACACACAGAGACTTGGATTTTATATAAATAGCTATATATGGAGCATTTAGAACTTGAGGCGTTCATGAGGCGTATCATCTGCATTTACACAGTAATAAAAAGTTACCCTTGTTTAAAAAAAATAATGAGTTCAATCAAAGTATCCCGAAGGTACAATATTTGTATAATTACAATAACGTTAACTGTTTATACTAAACATTTTCATTTGATGGAGTTAATCTATTTATGCATTGAACGGCTCATATATGCATCCAAGTTGATGACATTACATTGTTGAAGACACGGATCACAGTAATTATCAAATATGTAAAGTCTTGTAGGGCAGGAAATGAAGTATCACTTTGGCATATTGAGGTTAACCGTAGGCGCATATATTGAAGTGCTGTGAAAACTGATGCAGGAAGTCTGTACACGAGCGCTGTTTAGTGTTCAATAAAGAATGTTTATAATTTTTTTATATCAGCATATCCTCACTTATCGTCTAAGTTATTATTGTGCTTTTCAAATTAGATCATTTTCAATGTAATGCACTTTTCCCACATTACTTTAGACGTGCTGGAAATAACTTTATTTAAATAAGTCCCTCCAAATCGCTTCCGCCCTCTTCACCTATGCTTCTAATGAGGAAAAATATTTTCCACGAAGATGTTTCTTCACAATAGGGAATTCATTTCATCTTCCTGTAACATCACCTTCAATTTCGAAAAACTTTCACACGAAAGTACAGTTGTTCGGGTATGGGGAGTCTCGGAACTCATCGTTTACAAGCACGTCTCATGTTCAATTTTCTGATACCAACGTGTGGGTGGCACGCAATTATAACTACAATATTTTTAACAGTTCTAATATCTAAAGATCTTCTATGACAATAATAGCAATGATATTCTGCCCCGGACGTATATATACGTCTTTAGAAAATGCATCCACCTATTAAAGGGATGGCGAATTCCAATTATAGCGAAAGTACTGTTGTTCGGGTATGGGGAGTCTCGGAACTCATCGTTTACAAGCACGTCTCATGTTCACTTTTCTGATACCAACGTTTGGGTGGCACGCAATTATAACTGCAATATTTTAAACAGTTCTAATATCTAACGATATTCCATGACAATATTAGCAACGGTATTCTGCCCCGGACGTATATATACGTCTTTAGAAAATGCATCCATCTATTAAAGGGATGGCGAATTCCAATTATAGCGAAAGTACTGTTGTTCTGTTATGGGGAGTCTCAGAACTCATCGTTTACAAGCACGTCTCATGTTCACTTTTCTGATACCAATGTGTGGGTGTCACACCATTATAACTGCAATATTTTTAACAGTTCTAATATCTAACGATATCCCATGACAATAATATCAAAGGTATTCTGCCCCGGACGAACATATACGTCTTTAAAAAATGCATCCATCTATTAAAGGGATGGCGAATTCCAATTATAGTGAAAGTACTGTTGTTCGGGTATGGGGAGTCTCGGAACTCATCGTTTACAAGCACGTCTCATGTTCACTTTTCTGATACCAACGTGTGGGTGTCACGCAATTATAACTGCAATATTTTTAAAAGTTCTAATATCTAACGATCTTCTATGACAATTATAGCAATTGTATTCTGCCCCGGACGTATATATACGTCTTTAAAAAATGCATCCATCTATTGAAGTTATGGCGAATTCCAATTACAGTCAGGCAATTTTCACCACCTGATCCATGATATATTACAGCATAACATGTGCATTTTTTTACTGTTATTTCAGAAAACTAATATACACCTTCTATAATTTCAGAAATATACGATTTAAGTAAGGCACTGGAGGTCTCGCAAGATTTCGTCGGCAGTTAAGGGGTTAATGTTGACTTCTGTAAGTGCAATTACAGAAACTCCGGGTTCATCTTCATTTAAAAATGATTGTCTTTCTGTTCCTTAACCCTTTATATTCTGAATTATGAATTCGTGAAAATTTTATTTTCTAAAGCATTTTTCGCGAATTGTTTAAACTATATTAGAAGATTTACATAATCATTTAATAAATTTTAGAAGGGTTTTAGAAGATTCGAAGGATTTAGAAGGATTCATTAAATTTGAATTTATAGAGATTTTGTACAATTTTTTATAACCCCACTCAAATATTTTATTTAAAATATTTTTCTTAGTATTTTGTAGAATTAGAAAGTGTACAAATATAATGTTCTTACAATAGAAATATAGAAATATTTTCGAACTGAAAAATTCCCCCCCCCCATCCCCCTAACGTCAGGAAAACTGACAAAATGTAAAGGCAAAAGAAATCATCCTTTTAAAAATATTTTTGTTTTGTGTAACCAATAATGCTTTTGTAACAAGATAAAGTAACTCATTCTAAACTGTATTACATATAATAATGTATTAAATAAATTTTATAACGCTTTATTTTAATGGCACTTATAAGTGCGTCAGTCGTTGCCACCGAAATACTCAAGGCCTGAGGACAGGAGTTGTGACGTCATGACTAATCGACCAACTTCTCACTAGTGTTGGAATTCACACCGGAAAATTTTGAATAGCAGTTTTTTTTTTAATTTGACATATATCTGTCCTCTTATAAAACAATAATAACTATTTAAACTTACTGGTGAGAATTTGGAATCCCCTAATAAAAAATCAGCCAGATACGGCTACACTGTGGCATTCCGCATCTGGCTGAATTTTTATTTTGATATTCTGAATTGTCACCAGTAAGTTTAAATAGTTAGTATTGTTTTATAAGATGATAGATATTCCACAAATAAAATAAAAGAGAATTGCTATTCAAAATTTTCCGGTGTGAATTCCAACACTAGTGAGAAGTAGGTCGATTACTGATGACGTCACAACTCGTGTCCTCAGGCCTTGAGTATTTCGGTGGCAACGCGTCAGTAGATAAAAGTTTAACCATCTCAAGGAAGGGCAGCGACTCCCCATAAGTTTCCTATAGCATAAGCTTCAACAGACGATTTCTGCAGGTAAAAGCAAAATTTCCAGGAGGCAAGAGCATACTGATCATTGCGAGTTGCCTCCATCGTTCCTGTCTGCAATACTTAAAGTACCTAAACTTTCAGGGCAAACGCTGACGTACTACTGAAAATAAATAAAAAGAAATTACCACGTATTCATTACAAATTAAGCTAACAATGGAACATAAAAGTACTGGGTGGTCATAAAAAAATTTCTCCGATATATGTATCCCAGCGACCTAACCGCTCAATCAATCGAAAGGAAATTTCAGATTTAGTTATTTGAAGATATATGCGCTCGAGATCGTGATGATTTTAAACAATAGAGCTCTCAAGGTTACAGTTACAGTGAAAAAATTTCTAAATTTTCGAATGGCAACACCCCTTTTTTTTCATTCGAAAATTCATCAGCGCATTGAAAAACCATAAATGGCATTAGAACGATACACGTATGACTAAAATTGCCGGTGTAATATTATGGCACTCAATCCTAATCAGTTCCTATGCAACGTAATATTCAGAACTCTAAAACAAATGATTACATTTTTATTTTCACTATGTGTTCACAAACACAACTCAAAAACACATTTTGAAACAAATTTTACAACATTACTCAGTTTACAAGTGAAAAAAAAAATCGGCTGCTGAAAAACATATCTTGTAGCCACTCCTTCATTTCTCGCAATGGTCTTTTTTGCAACTATTTTACGCCGGCAGTTTTCATTGCACGTGTATCATTCCAACGTCATTTATGGTTTTTCAATGCACTGATGAATTTGCGCATGAAAAAAAAAATGGTTGTTGCCATTCGAAAATTTTCAAATTTTTTTCACTGCAACCGTAACCGTGAGAGCTCTATTGTTTTAATTAATCACGATCTCGAGCGCATACCTTCAAATAAGTATATCTGAAATTTCTTTTCGATTGGTTGAGCGGTTAGGCCGCTGTGGGTTCATATATCGGGGAAGTTTTTTATAACCCCTTATAAATTTGTCTGCAATAATGTATGATAATAAAAAAATTATGATAATTCTTTGTTGGGCAGCTATCGTACTTAAAAAGACCCAGCAATAAATAGCTACCATATGTTTTAAATACTTTCTTAGTAATAATGTTCTGTAACTGTAATAAGACTTTAGAGGCAATCTGTATTATAGTTTAGTTCTTGTTAAATACTCCTATTAAATGCTATTTACATTCATAAAAACACACTTCAGGTTAACACTCCTTTATTTTGTGTAATAGATTATTTTCAGTTAATCTATATTCTTCCTTTTTCACGATGTTTTCCTAAAAATATGTCAAAAAAGGTTTAATGAATATATTTTAAAAACGAACACACTTATAAGCAATTATGAATCTAAATTTTGGTTTATTTATTTATTTTTTTTTTTTTGCAAAAGCGTTTAACATAATTGATAATGTGTTACAATAAATAATTTATTCCAGCATCTGCCTGATTTTAGTTAATGAATTAATTTCGCGTTCACTCTGATAACGATTTAAATATTTCTCTATAAATGTAGACAGATAAATTTAATAACGCCACGCATTCTATTCTAATTATTTCTACTAAAAAAGTAACAAACTATAATTTAATTATATTTAAATCGTTTAAACAGCTTTAAAAGATGTAATCTTTTAAAATTAATGGTAATTTTTCTCATTGCAATACTTTTGTTTAATGACAACAGTAATGTATTTTCAGTTTAGAATAAAAGTATACATTCAAAAAGAAACAGAATATAATTGTTATGCGTTCAGTAAATATTTGGAACGAAATGATTTAACCGAGGAACAACAAAAGATTCGTGTAAAATAAATTAATTGAAACTATTAAAAATTTATCCAATTAACTAGAAACTGCTTTAAGTAAAATACAATGCATTTTATATTTATGTTATTCTGATGGCAGTTTATGTGATGCTTTTTCTTATTCCAGATCCTATTATCTTTTTACCACTTTCCAACAAAGTTGAAAAGTGTTTATGCATTCGGTTTATCTGTCCGTCTGTCCGTCGGTCTACGCTTTAACTCCCATAAATATCCTCGGATTTTAATGCAATTGATAAAGGTTATTTAGGGTCACCAAAGAATGTTTAGTATTGCATATAAAGTATGTAGGATTTATAGATCATTTACAGAGCACTCAAAAGTCTTCCATTATATTATGTTATATGCAGAAAAATCGCTTGCAGAGTATTTTAATAACATTACGCTATTTTTAAATGTATTGAAACTGATATAAATCACTGAATTTCACTACAATCACGTTAGAACAGAGCTTTCATAACATTTTTCATTCATTTACAGGGACACACAAAAGAATTCGGTTACAGTACTGTCTTTGAGTAATAATTGCTGGAGTGCACGGTTTAAAATTCGGTATGCGCTTTTAAATGTAATTAATTTTTTGCATGTTACTCGTACATATAAATACTATGCCTCATACACAGGATTGTACAAAAATATTTACGTACCATTTATTCTCTTTATTACAGGAAATTGCTGAAGAGGAATTTTCAACTGAAATATATGCATTTCTTAAGTGAACTAAATGTTGGCATGCATGTAGTTAATAGATATATATCATGTACCAGAGCTTCTGTAAAAATTAAGATAATTTTTCGATTGTAGATGGGAACAGCTGAAATTGGGTTTTGAAAAGTGTTATGCGTTTCCATATGGTTGAATTAGACGTAATATTTTATTTTTTTAAACGGTGCAGTTTTGTTACATTATTCTGAATGTGTTGGAAAGTGTTTCATAATCTATGCTTGACGCATGATTTTTCTTTCTTGTTTAATTCTCTATTTGAACTTTTTTTTCCTGAAGAAAACCTTTAATAATATAAAATACTATTTTCATAATGTAAATTGGTACAGCTGCTATCTTTATCTCTTAAATGAGTAATTTCAATGCACATAAAAACGATTTCTAAGACATATTATTTCTAAGTCGTCATAACATTTTAGTAATGTAAGAATAATCAGTTGGTTATCTTTCTTTTAGATACACCGTATCCCAAAAATATAGATAAAAGCGGGAAATGCCATTCACAGAAAAATTATGTACTGTAAAATGATTATATTGTATGATGGGTATATGATTATAAACATTATAAAATACATCATTTAAGGTATTTAACTTGAAATTAATAAAAAAAGGTATTGTTTATTTTAATAAATAACAAAATACGTTGTTCCATAATAAAAGACTGAAATATTTTATGGTATAATTTCGAAGCTTAGCAACTTATTTACAATACTTTACACTGTTTCCTTTGTTTTTCATCATTTCAAATAGGCGATTTTCCAGTGAAGTTCCACATAAATTCTGAGGGCAGTTCGTATCATGCTGCTTGCTCAATCGCTATTTTAAGCTCTTTGATCAAAAAATACTGCCTTTTATTTTATATCTGTTCCTTCTAGCATTCTCCGCACGTTCTCCATGGGATAAAGACGCGGAGTACATTGAAAAACAAATTCCGTATAGGAGAGACCGGGGCAAGATGACGAATGTCTTAATTTTTCCGTTTTCCCCTAGGTAGTAACATCTACCGGACACTACTGGCTCTTCTATCGGCCGTTCGTTAAACAATAGTATAAAGACGCTGAAATCGCCATTTTTGAGTTAGTTGTGAAGTTTTGATTGTTTACCGCTGCCACGTTATAACTTTTATGCATGTGTAAATAAGCTCTGCTACAGATACAGGTAAGATATATCGTTACTCTTTAATATTTATGAGTAACTTAGTTTAAATACTACCTATTACGATGAATAAATGTCAATTAATCGCCTTCTTTCATGGCAATGAAAACGAATATTTTTAAACAGGCAGTCCGGGCTAAGATGACGAGCCCCGAGTTTCGGTATTTATTAAACTAACTGTGCTGTCCGTTCTATTTAAATCCTGTAAACGCTTGTTTGTGTGTGTGTTTGTCCGCGCGACCTTGCACTTCTGTCTCCTCTGGGGCTAAAGGGCGCATCGGATCGGAGGAGGTGTCTTTCGAAAGGGGGCGACCAGAGGAAGACATTTTTGCCATCCGCTAAGCCCCCCTAGCCCCCCGAAAGAAAAACCCTATCGGGGTCCGTATCTCCGCTTCCAAGCGTCTGATTAGTATGAGGGGGGTACCGTTCGACGTGGTTCGACCTCGGGGTCAAGACCTCCCCCCTCCCTCGCTGACCCCTCTACCCACCCCAAATAATTCAAATATTGTGACTCATCAGCAGAAGAATGGATCCAGTGCTGTAAATGCCAAGAGTGGTGGCATGAGGAATGTTTCAATTATGAAATAGCATTTTTATTTGTAACTATTGTTAGCTGCGCAACTAAACATTTCAACATTACGTTACAATGCATTATGCTTAGTCTGATACTTTGTATGATGTAAAAACATAGTTAACATTTGTTAAACCATATGTAACATATTCAAAAGATAAAATATGTTCAACCTTTTTCAGTGTTGTCATCTTGCTCAAGTACTGGGCAAGATGACGATTTGTTAATCTTATGAAAAAATAAAATTATCCTTTATTTTTTTTATTTGAAAAATTAAATGGTAATATACACTGCTCAAAACAATTAAAGGATATTGCAGTTTTAGGTGGATTTTGTATCTGGTAAACTGTTTAGCTGATTGATACATGGTTGACAGACATAGTAGGTTATATGAGAATAAATTACACATGTTTGGCAGAAAAAAATGCATTTTATTGCGCATTTGTGTACTAAAGGAAAAAAACACAATTTGTGCATATGAGAAAAAAAGAATAAGAAAAGGTGTTTTCTTCAAAGAAAATCATTTTCAGTAGAGGGTATGGTTTCCACGGGCGGCCAGCAACGTTGAACACCTTTGAGGCATGGACTCAATGAGGCTATTAATGACGAGTTGGGGTATTCTGCCCCACTCTTCCAGAAGAGCTCTTTCCAGTTCTTGGAGAGTTTGTGGGGGTTGTTGGCGGCCAGAAACTCGTCTTTCTAGAGCGTCCCAAACGTGCTTGATTGGATTCATGTCTGGAGAACACGCTGGCCATTCCATTCGAACGATTCCTTCCTCGAAAAGGAAATCCTCCACCAGGTTTGCACGATGTGGCCTGCAGTTATCGTCCATTAAAATGAAGTTATCTCCGATTGCTGCAGCGTAAGGGACTACAATAGGTCTGAGGATCTCATCCCTGTATCGTCGACCATTCAGAGATCCATCTCGAATGATGTAGAGGTCAGTGCGCCCGTCAATGGAGATGCCACCATACACCAACACTCCTCCACCGCCAAATCTGACACTTTCGTGCACGAACGCAGGATTATTCCTACTGCCACGGTCCCTCCAGATGAAAATACGCCTATTATCCGGATGCACAGAAAAACGGGACTCGTCAGAAAACAGAATATTGCTCCATTCATTTCTCCTCCAGTTGACATGCTCGGTTGCCCACTCCCTGCGGTCGCGACGATGCCTTGATGTTAATCTAACACATACCATCGGTCGGCGAGCATACAGACCCATGGAGCCGGTTTCGGACAGTCTGAGTTGAAATCGTGGTGCCTGTAGCCGAGCGAAGGTGTTGTTGGAGAAGAGTAGCGTTCATGGTTCGGTGTCTCGAAGCTGTTAACGCTAAATACCGATCTTCATTGGGCGTTGTTGCCCGCCTACGACCTTGCCCTGGTCTTCGGCCTGCACATCCACTCTCCAAAAAACGGTTCCAGATCCTGGAAATGACACTTTGTGACACTCCAATGGCTTGCGCTACTTCGGCTTGAGTTTGGCCCCCTTCTAACCTACCAACAATTCTCAAAGCTTCTGAATCTGTCAAATGACTTCGCTGAGACATCGTACTCATCGAAACAAAGCAATCACTGAATGCCGATCATCCTTGTCTTCATTCTCTTTTATCCAGTTGAAAGTCAAATTTCATTCGCTGCCGCTGAAGCGACGTTTTTGACGTCGAACTCAAAATTTGCATACTCCACAGTTTGAAAACCAGAAAAATTTGCATTTGTGATTCTCTTCTTCTATTTTCGGCAAAAAAAATTTCGTTTATATCTTTATTTTATATAAAACTTCAAATATCCTTTAATTGTTTTGAGCAGTGTATTTAATACTACAAGGAATACTCTAACAGTTCATGTAAAATTAATTTTACTATACTTAAAAAGGAATTAAAAAACAACGAAAATTGTTATCATAGTCATCTTGCCCCGGTCTCCCCTATATACGAGTGATTTTAGATGAAATTTCTGTCTTTTAATGAGAACTTTTTAATTTTCCTGGAATAAACGGAAAATTTCCATTTTACCCTTAATCGTTGAATGTTAAAAACAGAAATGTTCCTTACCACGCAGACAAACGTAAATGTCCCTTTTCAGCTGATAGAAAATGGGAAAATTTAGTTAAATTTTCGTTTTTTTGTTTCGGCCTATAACCAATCGTTGGATTGTGCCAGTTGGTGTAGGGGGCAGAACATTCATTTTCTAATGACGAGTACCGTAGGGTCGAATCCGTAGGAAGGAAAGGCGATAAAAAATGGATTTGATAATATCCAAATCCGTTGGAAGGAAGGCAGTAAAAAAGGGTTTGATAATATCCAAATCCTTAGGGCGTAAAAACGATAAAAAATGGGCTTGATAATATCCAAATCCGTTTGAAGGAGAGGCGATAAGAAATGGGTTTCATATACCCAAAACAAATACCTCTAACTTAAAAATATACATCAAAATAATTATTATTTAGATTATTTTTAAATATTGCGTCATTGCTCACATTTATTTAGAAACAGAGACTTCCTGTAATGAAAGCGGTAAAACGCCAAAGCGGAAATTTTGTGAACTGACGTATTGCCAGTACATTTTCCGTTTTTACACGTTTTTTTTTTTTTCTTTTAAGTAGTGTAAGTGCCAGCTAATAAGTTCGGTATTAATCTGCTGGAGCCATACATTTTTTTAATTAGACCTCTGAAATGATGCTCCGTTTTTTTGAAAACACGATCCGGTCCGTTCAGCAAATCCAGTAGTGGAATTAAATGATGTTCTTTAATGCTAATGATATTTAGAGCTCAAATTCTTACTGCAAGAACGTTTGCGAAAATTGCAGCTTCGGGATAATGGAACATGTTTTATATTTCATACTGTAGAAAGTTGAATTTATATAATGCCGAGTTTTTTTTTCTTTTTACAAACAATTGCATTTTAAATAGTTCTCTAATAAAATACTATAAAAATATTAGTTATAGCTTTTTTATTGAAAGAGAAATAGCCAAAATTTATGAAATAAAGTATTCTTCATATCGATTCCGGTGTTGGAAGGTTTTATGGAAGTTGCTACATAGAAACATTGTCTGAAGCCCATGTTCCTGATTCCTGACATTCACTTCAAAATGGGTAAAATACATTTTTCTAAAGGAATGTGTAGCATTAGATATATTAAATTTTGTTAAATAATTTTCCATTTTATTTAAATTAGATATTGCAATTGCGATAAACAGATTGTAACATAGCTTACTATCATAAAAGACAAGTTTGTACAAAAATAGTACGTGATATACCATTTTTATTGTGATTTTTCAATTCAGTACCAAAATGTATATTAAGAATGGCTAAAGTTATCAATTTTTCTTTTATTATATCATAAACTTCTGCCTTTTGCAATAAATGAATAACATAAATCTCATAATATCTCATTTAAATTACTGATAATTCATTGAAAAGACATTAGTGAATCTTGGCTATATAAAAAATAATTCACTAGAACTTGACATTTTTTTCTTTCTAATATGTATCATGAATTTCCTTTTTTACTCAGTACCAAAATTTAAATTAAGAACGGCTAAAATTATCAAAAGACAATTTTGATTATAGACTTGATTTATAAATTTCTGCCTTTTTGCAATAGATAGACACAAATCTCATAATATCTCATTTAAATAACTGATAATCCGTTGAACAGAATTTCGTGAATCTTGTCTATTTAAAAAGTATTTCACTAAAACTTGACATTTTTTTCTCTCTAAAATGTATCATGAATTTCCTTTTTTCCTTAGTACCAAAATTTATATTAAGAATTAACTAATATCAAAAAATAATTTTCATTGTAGACTTGTATTATAAATTTATGCCTTTTGCAATAAATGAATAATATAAATCTCATAATATCTCATTTAAATAACTGATAATCCGTTGAACAGAATTTCGCGAATCTTGTCTATATAAAATGTATTTCACAAAAACTTGACATTTTTTCTCTCTCTAAAATATATCACGGATTTCCTTTTTTCCTCAGTACCAAAATTTACATTAAGAAAGGCTAATACATAAAAAAAATCATTGTGGACTTGTACTATAAATTTCTGCCTTTTGCAATAAATGAATAATATAAATTTCACAATATCTCATTTAAATTACTGATATTCTGTTTAAAAGACTTTCGTGAATCTTGCTAAATTCAAAGTATTTCACTAAAACTTGACATTTTTTTTTTCTGTAAAATGTATCAAAAATTTCTTTTTTTCCCCAGTACCAACATTTATATTAAGAAGGGCTAAAATTTTTAAAAACATTTCTCATTGTAGACTTGATTTAAAAACATAAGCCTTTTGCAATAAATGAATAATATAAATCTTAATACTTTATTATTTAAATAACTAATAATCCGTTGAAAAGACTTTCGTGAATCTTCACTGTATGAAAAATATTTCACTAAAACTTGACATTTTTTCACTCTAAGACTTATCATGAATTTCCTTTTTTCCTCAGTACCAAAATTTACATCAAGAACGGCTAAAGTTATCAAAAATTTTTTCATAGTAGAACTGTATTATGTTGTATTATGAACTTCTGCCTTTTGCAATAAATGAATAATATAAATCTCATAATATCTCATTTAAATAACTGGTAATCCGTTGAACAGAATTTCGCGAATCTTGTCTATATGAAATGTATTTCACAAAAACTTGACATTTTTTCTCTCTCTAAAATATATTACGGATTTCGTTTTTTCCTCAGTACCAAAATTTACATTAAGAACGGCTAATACAAAAAAAAATTATTGTAGACTTGTACTATAAATTTCTGCCTTTTGCAATAAATGAATAATATGAATTTCATAATATCTCATTTAAATTACTGATATTCCATTTAAAAGACTTTCGTGAATCTTGACTAAATTCAAAGTATTTCACTAAAACTTGACATTTTTTTCTGCAAAATGTATCATAAATTTCCTTTTTTCCCCAGTACCAACATTTATATTAAGAAGGGCTAAAAATTTCAAAAACATTTTTCATTGTAGACTTGATTTAAAAACATAAGCCTTTTGCAATAAATGCATAATATAAATCTTAATACTTTATTATTTAAATAACTAATAATCCGTTGAAAAGACTTTCGTGAATCTTCACTATATGAAAAATATTTCACTAAAACTTGAAATTTTTTCACTCTAAGACGTATCATAAATTTTCTTTTTTCCTCAGTACCAAAATTTACATCAAGAACGGCTAAAGTTATCAAAATTTTTTTCATAGTAGAACTGCATTATGTTGTATTATGAACTTCTGCCTTTTGCAATAAATAAATAATATAAATCTCAATTTAAAAAATTGGACGATTGCACCATGAAATATATTAAAAATTATGTATTTAAAATAAAATACACTATTTGCTAAAAGGTACACACATTAAAAATATACATTAAAACATCAACGTTTCGTTTCGCATCTGCGAACGTCTGCAGAATGATACACAAGTCTATATATCACTCACAAGTCTAAAATTTTTCAAGAATGGAGGCAAACATCTCAGAGTCCCTGATGACCTTGTCCAGGACTGTGAGATGTTTGCTTGTGAGATGTCTTCATGAGGTCAGTAAGTTAAGTAATAGCATCAAGTTTACCCTCGAAATCGAACAGGATGAGAGTTTGCCTTTTCTTGACGTTCAGATTAGCCGGAGCAATATGCATTTTACCTTTTCAGTTTACAGAAACCCGTTAAAATAGAATACAGTTATACCTTTTTGTGCAAATTTGCCTTTTAAATATAAGATTGCTGCGTTTCAGTCCTTTATCAGAAGAGCTTATAAGATTTGTTCAGATAGTCAGCTTGGGACTGAAATTGATTTTATTAAAAAGTTGCATTAGATCATGGTTATAAAAGCTTCCAGATTGACCGGATTTTTTCGCAGTTTAATACCTCAGTCAGGCCAGCGGTTTGTTAATACTTTAAGTATCAAGTACAGGAGTATGCATTATGTCCCCCTTTTTATATGAAAAATTAAAGCAGATCCTTCAATCATTCAATATAAAATTAGTAGCTCTCCCCCCACCATACCTGATTCAAATTGTTAGTAATAATATAGATAAAATCTTGAATCATCAAAAAGCTGGTGTGTATGAAATTCCGATTACCCTCCCAAATAAAGAAAGATTAGTGTATATCGGCGAAACTAAAAGAAAATTTTCAGAAAGGTTGAAAGAGCACAAGCGGCACATTTCACAATCGAAACAAAATTCAGCTCTCGCAAGATATTGTTTTGCTAATGATGAGAGCAGGGTTATCTTTGATGAAGCAAGAATCATAATTCCGTGCAAGAATCCATACCTAAACAAAATTTTAGAATCCATTACGATTATTAAGCTTGGACAGCACACCTGTAACGATAATGTATCCTACAGCATACATAAAATTTGGAACAATATGTTATAAACTGTTTTTGGAGTCTGTTCCATTTATCCCCCCCCCCCTCTTCCATAGCTAGATTGGTTTCCTCCTTTTTGTTTCCTTGGCAACTTTGTAACGTTTGGTGTGCCCTCTGGACAAGGTCGTCAGGGACTCTGAGATGTTTGCTTCCATTCTTGAAAAATTTTAGACTTGTGAGTGATATGTAGACTTGTGTATCATCCTGAAGACGTTCGCAGATGCGAAACGAAACGTTGATGTTTTAATGTGTATTTTTAATGTGTGTACCTTTTAGCAAATAGTGTATTTTATTTTAAATGCATGATTTTTAAAATATAAATCTCATAATATCTTATTTAAATAACTGGTAATCGGATGAAAAGACGTTAATGAATCTTGACTATATAAAAAACATTTAACTAATAGAGTCAAAAGACTGTATTAAAAAAACTAGTGTTGTGAAGGAATTTTCCCCTTGTTATTAATATAAACTTTAAAGTATATCTATAATAATAAAGGAAAGTTTGTGTAATAAGTTTATATAAATAAAGAATAAGTTTATATAAAGTTAAAATATAAGTTTATATAAAGTTTTAAATAAATAATAGGTTTGTGTGTGAATGTGTGAGTGTGTCGACGGTGTTCTGAAGAGACCGTTGCACGCAGAGCTACAAAATTTGGGGAAGACGTACGTCTATATATGAAGTTTTGCACCTCGAAGCCCGATTTCGATTTTTTCATTAGATTTTTTTAAATTTAATTTTTTATGCGATTTTTAGCGCTTTTTTAAGTTTAGAGGCAATTTGTACACATTAGTGAAAAGAATACGGTTGCTTTCTTTGCGATTTTTGAATTTTTAGCGAATTTTTACGCGATTATTGAACAGCATCTCCATACTTATAAGGGGTATACCGTAGGGGGACACACAGTTCTGTCGCCAACTTGGCGATAGATCGCCAAATTTGGCGACCAAAATGAGTCGCCAAAAGGGAAGCAAACTTGGCGGTATCTCTAATATTTCGCTAAATCCCCATAGACTTTCATTGTAAACCAATAGAGATTACTTCATTACAGAAAATCGACAAAGTGAGATATTTTAATGCAACAAAAACTAATATTAACTTAAGGGATTATATTAATTATATTTAAGGGAATACAAGTAAATAAATTATGAATAAAAGTAACAAGATGCAATGCTTAGCATGCTCTTCCAAACACAAATTTTAAGAGAGCCCGCAGGTCAAAGGAATTAGATTTGAAACTTTTATCCAATTATAGTAAATTTTGACTTTCGTGATTTTTTAACTTTTTGTGATTTTTAATTTTATTTTTACGTTTCTTCGCAATCTGCTACAATTTTTTGACATTCCATTTTTAACTTATAATACTAAAGTAAATCCTACTCTCATTTGAATAAAGTTTATTCGGATTTCGTACAGCAATTTTGAATTTTTCGGGAATTTTGTATGGGATTTTTAGTGTATTTTAGCGATTTCCTACCATTTTCCCACATTAGTGAAAGGAATCAACTTTCAATCTTCGAACACAATATAGAATTTTTTTTTCCTCTTTCTGAAATTTGAGCAGCGATTTAAAATTTTTTCGCAATAGCTTATTGTGATTTTCAGAGATTTTTCTCAATTCGCGCTGTTTTATGACGTACCCGGGCAACGCCGGACAAGTTAGCTAATAATTACTTGAAAGATGACACAAATATATAAAGATATTTAATATAAAGCTGAGATACTTCAAACAAACACGCGTTCATTTTCAAAGGAAAAATTATGAACTTCTTGTTCTTTTCACCCCTATGTAGATCAATGGACTGAACTTTGTTTGCACATGCGTAGTATTTTGTTTTATTTTTAAATATGCTTTCTATTCTAGTCCCTTTGAAAATGAACGCGTGTGCGTTTGAATGATCTCAGGGTTATATGAAATGATATGTATATTTGTGTTATCGTTTAAGTAAATATAAGTATGTTTTAAACTTTATATTTCACTCAAACTTGACATTTTTTTGTATCAGGGTCAGTCCATTTCAAGTGGTCCAGAAAATCACCTATTCGTTGCTTGACCATTTTTAAAAATTCTGAATTTTTTTGTACATCAACCCTAACATGATGGAAGTTCAAAATGACTATTATTTTAATTTTATTATTTTTTGTTTGTGCATAGCGGCCATCTTTGTTTCATCGTCTGCAGCAATTTTCTCACAAAAAGGGTTTACGGAATTGTAAATAATTCATCGTTTATTTCTCCAATTCAAGTGCGGATTAAAGCAGTTTGTACAGAATACATTGGACTAAAAATCTGGTAATAGAGTAGTTTCCCAAAATAAATCCTTATTCGTGAAATTTAAGTATAATTTTTCAGTTTTTTTCCAAAGTTTGTCCGTTTACAAAAGGAAATTTTTCTAGCAAGGAAAACTGTGAACATGACATATTTTTTTTTTTTTACAAATAGGCCGAAAGTACTTGTTACTCACACGCCAAGTTCCAGATCTGAGACTTGCTTTCTCTTCCCTAAAAAAAAAAAAAAAATCCCAAACTTTTCAAAAATCGCACATTTGAGGCCTTGGTATCTCTGGTGGGGCACGATATAAAAATTTGTTCTGATTTCTGAGAGTATTGTATGGTATTGTTATGCACAAGAAATTTCAGAGTGGAGATTCGACTACAAGCTGAGATATGCAAAGGCAACATGTCAAAACAGTACTACCAAACTATTGTTTTGTTGTAGTCACAGCTAAGTATTTATCTCAGAGTGTCACTTAAATTTATGTTTTTTATTATCTTTAAATAATAGTAACAAAAAATAAAGCCCTTTGCAAAGATTAGCAATTAATTAATAAAATAATTATGCCTAAGGCCATACGTTTTGTATGGTTTCAGTAACTTTTGTTGTAAGTAATTTTAGTAACTAAAAGAAACCTCAGCACTTTTACATAAAGAAAAAAGTATTTTTATACACGACCTGAGACAAGAACAGAATAGGGAAAGAGAAAAGCTGTTAATGTTGTCATACTTGTTGAGACATCATCAAAAGTGTCAAAATACATTCTTGCTTGTTGGTTTAAAAACCACAATTTTGATCTTTCTCAAAATTTTATTTGTAGGAACCAAGTCCTGTCATCTCTTGATAACTTGACTGAAGATCTTGGCCCTGATGGCTCATAGAAATAATCTCTGAAATCACTATGTGCAAGTCTCACTTCATTAATAATTCCTAGCTTACTTCTTATAGAAAAATGTCATTTTTCTGCAGTATAAATTTTGAAAGGGCTTTGGATATCTTTACTTTCTGAAAATTACTTGTGGCTGATGCATGGTAACATCGTATAATGTTTCATTCACAGGAACATACTTATGGTAGGAACAAGTTTCAAGGGCTGGCAAGCAGCATTAAAGTTGTGGTTTTTAAGCCAACAAGCGGGAATGTGTTTTGACACGTTTGATCATGTCTCAACAAGTTTGCCAACATTAACAGCATTTCTTCTTCCCTGTTCTGTTTTTGTCTCAGGTCTTGTATAAAAATGTTTTCTTTTCTTTATGTAAAAGTGGTGAGGTTTCTTTTACAGGATGGCTACTAAATACTGTTACAAATATTCAGTCATTTTATTTTAGAAATTTAAAATAGAAAATAATAACTACACTAACATGATGAACATCAGAGATGACAGTTTAACCGGAAATAATTTTAATCAAATTGACCGCCATCTTTATCGATTACCAAAGATAATCTCTTATGCCACTGTCCGACTGCGGCACGAATCATTTTAAGAGGTAGTCGGTACCATTCACGCAATATGGAAGCTTTGAGAAAGTCCAAACTTGTGTGTTTGTTGCTATTTACTTTAGCCTCTAAAATCCCCAGACGCAATAATCTAAAGGATTTAGATCCGGTGAAGAAGGTGGCCAATCTTCTTGCATTATAAAGTTCGGACAGGTGACAGGGAGCGAAGCCTGTGTTGATTTATCTCGGTGTAAAGATGTAAAATCTTGCAGATCTATCCAATTCTTTTTGGGATACAACTTGTCAGCATGTGGTAATAAATGTGTAGCCAAATTGTCCTGTTTGTAATATTCGCATTGATTTTTGTCCCTTTATCGATGAACTTCAAAGGCAATTTTCCTTTGTTTGACACTGCAGCCCAAACCATAACAGAATTCTTGTTCTGAAAGCGTTTAACAATTCGAAAGGTTTCAGGTATATCCTCGAGGGTTGCTAAATATACGATATCATTTATATCATTATAACACTGTTAAGTGCAAAATAGCTTCCCATCTCAAAGTATTATTCTGTCAACACTTTTCCTACCGTGCCGCTTCATCAATTTCTTCCTTCTTTGTAATTTTTTTATACTTTGTGCAGCAGTCAATCCTTGAATTTTTCTTTTGCGATAAGGGCAATAACCCAGATCTTCATTTATAATAACTTGCATAGTTCTGGAATTCACGTTCTCTTCTGCAGCCATTTTATTTGCAGAACGTTGTGGATTTCTTCACACCTTTTCGCGAATTCTTTTGATGCGCTCTATTGTGAGAAGAAAGCGTGGACGACCAGACCTAGATCGATATTTACATAGCTATTAGTATCCAATAATCGATTTACTGTTTTATATATAAATGTTCCATAAAAACAAGGGTATTTTAATTGCTTAAAGGTTTTACCTGAAGAAAACCTGCGATCAAAGAGCTGTTTAATCATCATTCTTTTGGTTTCCCTCTTTAAAATAATTTTAAATATTCTCTTTATAACCAAATTCGTCTGCGCTTATAGAAGCTTGCCAAACCCTAAAATAGAGAAATAAATTGTTTTCCCAATCGATTAAAATTAATTCGTATTTTTTGGAGTGTAACAGTATTTAGTAGCCACCCTGTAGTTACTAAAATTAAAACAAAAATTACTGAAACCATACAAAATGTAGGCCTTAGGCATAATTATTTTTTAAATTAATTGCTAAGCTTTGCAAAATGCTTTATTTTCTGTTACTATTATTTAACGATAAAAAAAATAAAATAAAAATAAAAAAAATTAAATGACACTCTGAGATAAATATTTACCTGTGACTACAACAAAACAATAGTTTGGCAGCATTGTTTTGACATGTTGCCCTTGCCATATCTCAGCTTGTATTCAAATCTCCATCCTGAAATTTCTTGTGCTTAATACTACCGTACAATACTCTCAGAAACCAGAAATTCAGATTTTTATCTCGTGCTTTACCAGAGATATTAAAGCTTCAAAAGTGCGATTTTTTACATTTTTGAGAAATTTGGGATTTTTTTAGCAAAGAGAAAGCAAGCCCCAGATCTGGAACTTTGGCGTGTGAGTATAAGTACTTTCAGCCTATTTGTAAAAAAAAAAAAAAAAAAAAAAGAAATCTCATGTTGACAGTTTTCCTTGCTATAATAATTTCCTCTTGTAAACGGACAAATTTTGGGAAAAAAACTGAAAACTTATTCTTAAATTTCACCAATAAACAGTTAGTTTCGGAAACTACTCTATTTCCAGATTTTTTGCCTAATGTATTCTGTACAAATTGCTTTAATCCGCACTTGAATTGGAGAAATAAACTATGAATTATTTACAATTCCGTAAACCCTTCATGTGAAAAAATTGCTGCAGACGATGAAACAAAGATGGCCGCCATGCACAAACAAAAAATAATAAAATTAAAATAATCTTCAATTTGAACTTCCACCATGTTAGTGTTGTTGAACAAAAATATTGAGATTTTTTTTAAATGGTCGAGCAACCAGTGCTGGACCACTTGAAATGGTCCCATCATCAATTTCCCTTTTTCCTCATAGTACCACAATTTATATTAAGAACGGCTAAAGTTATAAAAACATTATTTTTTATTGTACACTTGTATTATAGACTTCTGCCTTTTGCAATAAATGAATAACATAAATATCATATTATCTCCTTTAAATAACATGTTAATCCTTTGAAAAGACTTTCGTGACTACATAAAAATATTTATCTAAAACCTGACATTCTTCCCCCTGTAATGCATCATGAATTTCCTTTTTTACACATATTTTAGTTAAATAGGAAATTCCGAAAGTATTGCTTGAAAAGTGACTAGAAAAAAGTCATCATTTCTAAAAATAGTTTTTCATACTCTTTATGAATACGGAAAGATGGAACAGAAATTGAACATTAGATAAAATCGAAATGCCTGAGAAATTTTCCTTTTATATCAAGATAAAGTATCTAAAAAATGGATGATTTTAAATCTTGATCAAAAAACTCATGGGAAAGGAAAATATGATGGGATGATTAAAGATTTTAAATTTGATTATTTCTTTCAAAAATGTTGATACTCGGTATTAGAAACGCCAATCGATTTTATTTTTTAAACAGTGGCACAAAAAGACATTTGAAGACATACATGCATATAAATATATATATATATATATGAAAGTATAATAAGATAAAACCTTTTTTAAATTCAACATTTAATTTAATTTCTCAAATTCTTTTTCTAACTGTAAAATATAAAGGTCAAAACTTAATTTGCTCCTCATAAATATGTTTCTAGCTTTTATAACTTCTAAACTTCAAATTCTAACTAACTTTAAAATGAAAATTGCTCAAGTAAGAGCAACTGGGTCATTTTCAAAATCTGTACAAATTTTGACATAACAAAATGAAAATTTAAAAAATAATCAGAAAGTATAAATTTTTTGTAAATATTAACCTTAACTCAGAAGCATTAATATAAAAATGATAAATGATAATTATAATAAAACTCATTTTAAAATTTCAATGAACATGGTAATGACATTAGTTAGCATGGTAATTACAGTTTATGGTAGAAAAGGTAATATACCCATCTATAATGTTCTATTTTATTAGCTGTAAAAAATGGAAATTCGTTTTTATCAATTGATTATTATTCGTTAAAATATTTGCAAATATCAGTATCGTTTCGCACAGCAAACAATCATGAAGAAATAGGTACATGTGGTTGATGGCAATAATCATAGCATATCACTATGTCCCAACTGTACAGAAAGTATTATTAGTTCCGTAATATTTTCTGTACTGCTGAACATGTCTTTCGATTTCATTTAATAGAAGATAAAATATTTTTTTGTTTCGGTATTGATTTGTTGTGGTATCACGCTTAGGAAATTAAATGCTTTCCACCGTCGTATTTTGCTAAGGATTTTGAGTAAATATGGCATCAAATGTGCCCAAACTGCAGAAGAATCATGTCTAAAGTTTCTTGAGATGGTGCAAAAGGATTCAGTTTTTAATTTCTATGTTTCATTGCAAAAATAATACTTAATACCAGTATGAAATGTGATACTCAGGGGCCGTACTTGTCCTGAAATTTCACGACCAGAAAATTCTTCGGTACCTGTATTTTTTTATAGAAAATCTCTTCTTAAATAAAGTGAAATTTCGCGCGAATAATCTAAATTTATTTGCCTGTAAAAAAACACTGATATTTGGCCTGAAAAATTCCCTAAAGCGTATGACCCCTGTATACTCATACTAGGAAAGAGAACAGCTTGAGCTTGTACTCCATATTTATTTTTGTAAGTCTCAATGAAACCTATATGTGTCAGTACGTCTTCATTTGTTAAATCTGTCTTTAACTGTTCTATACAGATAAACTATTTTTATTAAATGTACCATACATTAAAATAGTGAGTTTTAAAAATCTCAATAAGTAATTATTTCTTCTCTGTGATAAAAAATTCTTTCTTCACAGTTTTATGTTTTTAATCCTAATATTTCAATTAGTAATTTTTGACATCACAGAGTTTGATTTTTCCTGCATTTGGTTAGTAAGCCGTAATATTTTCTTGTATACTAATCAGATTTAAAAACGCCAGAATAAACAAAAAATTCGCAGACTAGTTTTAACTTTGGTTTTAACTGGCGTTTTTAACTTTGCTTTTAAATTGTATATCATTCTGCGCCATGTAGCATCTTAATAGTAATAATTATTAATCAGATTTCCTTTTTCCAAATTCAAGTTGTTGATCAAGATTTTACGTCTTTGGAAACTGATGTTCTATCTCTTCTTACTTGTTTTCGGCCTCTAGCAGTCTAACTACTTATAGTACTTCTTATATTTACCTCTAAATATCCTACAAATGGTATAAATTTAAAGTTGGTACATTGTTTTCTTGGAACATTTTATCTTGTTAAAAACTCTTCTGACGCTTGTTTCTTGTATTTTCTTATCATTATTTTCGTTTCAAACTTTATTTTCAAGTGGTCATTTCTTTTACAGATTTGATTTGAGCTTTAGTTTTCTCTGAGGATATCATTCATGTTCTTTTGTAGCAGCTTCTGCTTTTAATGTAAGGATTTCCTTTTATATTTCCTTCATTCCTTTGCAGCTTCTTTTTTCTCTAGCTTTCTGTATACAAAAGCGAAAGAAACTCGTTAGAATGAAGCACGAAAATTCTAAAAGGTTTTAAAATAATAAATAAAGACACAACTTTGCTTAATGGTACACAAAACACGAAGTTTAATAAGCTAAAGGTTAAATTCTTCTTTTCGAGCTGTTTCTACCGGAAAAATATGATGGTTAAATTGCTAAAAGCTCAGATGAAGGCTTCCTATGCGAGAGATATTTTGTCGAACATTGACAAAAGATATGAAAACAAAACTGTAGTGTTGCCATCCAGTGAAAATAAATACTTATTAATGAAATGAGTCCAAACAAATCGAAAGTTCGATTGAAGAAACTACGAGTGTCACCATCTACGCATGAGGGCCAGAACTACACTGTAAAAAAACCATCGTAAATTTGACAGAACAAACTCGATCACAGTGAATGTGCTGTATCTTTCTTTGGTTTCCTGACTGTATTAACATGGAAAATACAGTAGTTGCGTAAAATTAACAACACAATGTGCTGGCAATTTGTACGCCGCGAGATGAACAGTACTTTGTACTGTAAAAATGTCGTTTTTTTTTTTTGTTTTTTTTTTACAGTGTACATTCACAAAGTTTTCATTCAAGATTTTAAAATATTTGTCTTTTCCTTAAAATTCTATACATTAAAAAATTATAAATAATTTCCAGTATTAAGGCGATTCTCAAATCCCCTGCTCAACAACTCGAAAATTTGACACAATTTCTGACTTATTTTTAAACTTAAAGGCAGTAAATTGTCAGGTCTAACTATTGAAGTGATTTAGAATCGAAATAAGTTTTCGTTTTTTGATAAATAATTTACTTATAGAGTTATAAGCAATTCTCTTGCTGTGCCGCGTCCGAAATTTGGCTCAAAACGTAATCTTTGACAGTGTTTTCTGAAAGGTATTTTGCGTTTACCTAAAAATGAAAACGTCTTTCGATTACATATTTTCTGAATAAACACGCCTGCCAATTTCATGTTTTTCTAGTAGAAAAAGAACTTAAAAAATATGCCAGAAAGTAGCCCTTTTGGATTTGAGAAGAATTAATAGTTTACAAAATATATATCTGTATATTTAAATTACATTTTTAAAATTTTTATGGGAAGAAAATTTATCGAAGCGTCATTTAACATGGAATACTAGAGCATATCCGGAGTATATACGTTTTATACTTCGCCACCAATAAATTCATATAAAAATCATCACCTAATTTAAATGTAGTGATTAGTTTTGAATTCTACGAAACGTTTAAAAATTACTTTCCGAAAAATAGTGGTGACAAATGTAACAAATTGGAAATTGCACGGCAAATGAGGTGCGTTCGTAATATAACTAGCTTTATAACATTTTTTGTACCGCATATTGTATTGAATGTATATTTTAGTGCACTTCATAAGTGCATATCAATTTCATTCTGTTCGAAAGGCTATAACATCATAAAATGCACTCGAAATATTTTTTCTTCATTGGCCGTAATGTAACGGAAAAAATTTGACTGTCCCTGTCATTAAACTGTACATCCGATTTTCATAAAATTTTAAATGACTCAACAAAATTTTGCAGCAATTATATGTTTGAAATTTTAGACTATTCGATTGGGTACTTTTTTCTCTGTTATATGCGGCCGGCCGGACAGACAGATGGACAGACAGACGGACGGACTGAACGACGACTACATGTGTTACGTATTTATATAATTAAGAAAGCAGCTAATAATCGTACGCTCTCCGTGTTGTGGGTGTTTTACCGTGTTAACTAATTACTATTTAAAAGTTGTCTATTAACTTAGATCAATAAACGATTCAAAATACGCTAACTTCGTATTTATTCATGTAATCGTTAACTAAATGATGTGTTGTCAATTTAATGAAGCAATTACGATTGAGAGCATTATTTGTACATTTTACTGGTCGTGTCGCTGAATGATTATTACCGAATTGTTTGAAATGCATTAATATATGATTTTCCGCTCCGTTCAAGCGATTTGCATCAATGATATATGTGCTTTTAAAAATGTTATTGAATTAAAAATTCAAATAATTACACTAATCATAATAATTACAATACTCCAATCATAATCTTTCTATAATCAGCCAGCTTGCATCTCTGCAATAAGTCAGCCCTAATGAGCTAAAAAAGCTTTATATGTAGTTAAGGTTTGGGTCAAAAGCAATTACAGTAGAGCGCCGATTATCTGAACAAGTCGGGACCGACCCGAGTTCGGATGAGCAAAAGTTCGGATAAATGGACAGACAATTTAAGGGATGTTTCTGACTATACTAAAACCTTCACACGTTATCTAAGCTTAGGACTGGCAGCACCAGTTAGTGCTGATATGTTTAAAAATTGCTTTTTTTTATTATTATTATTTGTTGTTTACATTTTTATCATTAATAAATTTTTTCTCTCTCTTTTTTCATTTTCTGAACTACAGAGATTATAATTTAAGGGAAAAAGCTTTGGATTGCTACTTGGTTTAACGAATTTTCAATGCTACCATATCTCTAATTCTTCTTAAGCCTGTTCTCAACTGCTCTGCTCAACAAGCGCAAAACGTTTTGACACATTTACAAATTCATTTTTTAACGGAAAGATATAAAATTGGAAAGCCTGTCCAGGGAAGCGATTTGGAATCGAACTGTTTTTTCCATTTTTTGATTTATTATTTATCCAATTATCCATTGAGTTATAATCGATTTTGATCACGTGACATGGCATTTTCTTCCCCCTACTGACTAGATTTTCTTCTTTCGTTCGGAAGTTCAGTTCAAAATGCCAACTTTGACAGTATTTTCTGAAAGATCTATTGCGTTTACAAGAAAACGGAAAAAACAGTTCGATGACATAGTTTCTGAATAACAACACCTTCTGGTTTCATGCGTTTTTGAACAAAAATGAATTAAAACTTATGTCAGAAAGTTGACCCTTTGGATTTGAGAACAGCCTTAAATACCATTAGTTAAATGGAACCAGCTTCGAGCCATTTCACAGCTGTTTCCAAACATTTAAAGCCTTCGTTATGGGATGGACCTGGGTTATTTTCAGAGCATTCGTTTTCATTTTCTTCAATTTCTTTTTCATCATGAATCTCATCCACAATCTCATCATCATTTAAAATCTGATATCCAGGGTCATGTATACTGCACTATTTAACCACTCGTTAATTTCATTTTGTTCACAGCTTAGGATTCTTTCCATCTCCTTTATTGTTTTTACATTCTTCATTTTCTGATCCACTATCAGTTTTTTCTTTATTTAAAATTTTATTCCAAGCCAATGGGTAATTGGGAGTTCAGAAAAAAAATTGGGGAGAAATAGGCTGTTCGGATAACTGGAAGTTTGGTTTTAAAAAATTTTTTAAGTGATATAGGCTGTTCGGATAATTGGAAGTTCGGTTAATTGGAGTTCGGATAATCGGTGGTCTACTGTACTATAATTTTCCAATATGCAGTCACCTTTCATAAATCATCAACGTTCAGGAAAATATCATGGATATTTTTACAGCTATGCAATAAGTCGTATACTGCAAGTTGATGTATTGTTTCTCAATAAAGGATTAAATATATAATTAAACAAAAACATAATTTGAAGAACAAATTAATAAAACAAAATTTATTTCCTACATTGTTTAAGCCCGAGAAGGGACAGATATTAAGATATTTCATTCAATTATTTTTACATTTAATGTTAAATTTTTGTAACAAATTAGTTAAGCCAATTGAAGATTAAAAAATAAAAATAAAATTCATACAATATGATACTTAAAACACCCTAAAAAATTAGATTCCGTTCAAATGAAATCGAAATAAATCTTAGACTTCTTCCATTTTTAATTGAAAATATTGTATTGCAGATTTTGCATTATGTTTATGACAATGCAAAATACAAAACTTAAAAAAAAGGTCTAAGATTTATTTCGATTTCATTTGAAATCTAATTTTTTAATCTAATACACAATCTAATTAACAATCTAATTTTTTAGCGTGTTTTAAGTATCATATTGTATGAATTTTATTTTTATTTTTTAATCTTCAATTGGCTTAACTAATTTGTTACAAAAATTTAACATTAAATGTAAAAATAATTGAATGAAATATCTTAATATCTGTCCCTTCTCGGGCTTAAACAATACATAAAATAAATTTTGTTTTTGTAATTTGTTCTCCAAATTATATTTTTGTTTAATATGTTAATTTTTTTAATAACTACTGCACTCAGACGAACGCATTTCAAAATTAATGGACAGTATCATCATCAGGCTTTGATGTATGCGGTATTGCATCACAGTGTGGGATGCAGTTTACCAATGTGTAATTCAAAATGTTTCACTACTGTAGTAATGCACGTTGCGGTAGTTTGGACAAAAAATTCCAATCTGAACTTAAAAAATCTATAATCAAAATATAAAAAATTAACTTAATTTAAATTTAGATACCCTATTTCCCACTCGGGAACGCTATGAATGTAAATGTAAATAGTGTTGAATCCTTACTGCTAATATTTAACAATATTATAGCTGTGATACAGTAAAAAATAAAAAATAATTTTTTTCTTAAATTTTTAAACCCTATTCTCTCCCAAGGGGTGATGTAAACACATCAGAAAATTATTACCTAAGTTTAACTTGGGGTAAAAATAGTTCTCATCTCGGAAAAAAAAAATACATTTTAAAATTTAAGTTATGTAATTCCCCACTATCCATTAGAAACGTTTTACTAAAATATAAACTTGACCAAAGCAAAAACTTATTCTGAAAATATCCTTTTTTATTTCCACTATGACGCCATATTCACCTTTTTAATTTTTGATAAAAAAAAAAAAAAAAACTAGCTCAATTTAATATTTCACGTGAAAATCTTTCAACTTACAAGAAATAAATTATTATTATGGCTTTTGAAATTTTTGCAACAATGAAGTAAAAATGTTACATTTTCTATGAAAAATGTCCGTTGATTTTCAATGAAAAAAGCGAAAATTGGAATTATTAAGAAAAATATTTGAATAATGTAAAAAAAAAAAAAAAAAAAATTAGCCCATGTTTCTCTCTGGGTTATAATTCACTCATATGCAAAGGCATTTTACCATTCGTTTTGACCCTGACGTCAGGCAATCGTTTTTACACTTTAAATTTATAATATCATTAAAATTAGTAAAGAATAAAAAATGAGTGGCATCAGGTACAAAAAGGTGGGAAGAAAAAATGAAAAAATGAAATCTCCATAGGCTTTTCCATGTTAAATTAACATTGAGAAGTGACACTGGAAATAAATAAGTATTGCGCTGCCGCGCAATACTTAAATAGCAAAGCTACCAACTTTTACAACTTTTTTCCTACCACTATTTTTAAACAGAAAAAATTGCCAAAATGACAAACGCCAAAATGCCTAATCGTTAAGCAATAGTTTAACCCTTTCAGGGGCAAGATACTTGTATTCGTAAAATGTTCGAATAATTTAGTGACACCAGTATTAACAAGAGATTTTATTTGTAAACAAGTAAAAGTAAATTTTCGCGTACTTAATAAAGATGACATTTTCACCATAAAATTCCGCTGCCAATGTGGTAATTTGGGATTAAAATTATGTGACGCCGTGACGGCATCACCGACTTTCAAGTGGTTAAAAAATTGCAGATTGAAAGCTAATTGATTTCAGTTCCGATATAAATCTGTTATTTATGAAAACAGCACCTTAATTATTGATAAACATTGTCAAAACGTTTTTTATGTTGTAATTTAGAATTGTGATAGATTCTAAATTTGGGAGGAATTTACTCCTATGGTTATAAAGTTTATCTCTCAGATACATTTTCCTATATAGATCTAGATATTTGAAAATTGAAAGGAATTATTATTTATTTTGTGGCGGGTAAACGATAAGTATTGAAACAGGATAATCGATTAATACTGGGAGTTTTTACAGTCTTTTCTTTTGTGATTTTCCATAATCACAGTGCTAAACTAGTTGGATGTGCCAATCCCAAAACTTTCCTCTATCTCATGCAAATATTTTATTTTAATTAGTTTTATTAGTATTTTTATTAGAATTATGCATAACTTCATACACTTTTCGATGGTACAATATTGAAAATTGCACAAAAATTGCTATTACAGCGCCCCCTATCGGCATATTTTTTCCAAATTCAGTGAGGACCTTCTTTCCATGGATAAAAACATACATAAAAAATTTGGTTCAATTCTATGCGTAACTTCATACACTTTTCGACGGTACAATATTAAAAATGCACAAAAATCGCTATTACAGCGCCCCTACCGGCGGAACTTTTCCAAATTCAGTGAGGACCTGCTTGACATGGCCAAAAACATACACAAAAAATTTGGTTCAATTCTATGCGTAACTTTATACACTTTTCGACGGTACAATATTCAAAATGCACAAAAATCGCTATTACAGCGCCCCATACCAGTGGATTTTTTCCAAATTCAGGGAAGACCTGCTTGCCATAGCCAAAAACTTAAAAGAAATTGGTTCAATTCTATGGATAACTTCATACAATTTTTGATGGTACAATGGCGACATACGGACACACGGACAGATAGACAGACATTTTGTATAAACATGTTTTTTGTGATCTCTGATCCCTAAAACGTGTAAATCCGTCGCAAACCGGAAGTGGAATAAAATTTCGATTACAATACTTTCTTCTATTGAAGATAGAAAAAAGTAAAAATGCTGGGAAGTCTGAGGACGGAAGGAGAATTTCTTGCATAGTTGTAACATTGTCTGTTCTTTGAATTTTCCATGAACAAGCATAGTTGTAACATTGTCTGTTCTTTGAATTTCCCATGAGCAATGTCACAGGCAAACCCTAGTCTCCAATAATATTTAAACGGTGGTAATTTTTAGATCAACTTAATATGTTTATTAGGGGGTAGAATACCTTTGAACGCGTCGAAAAAGTAAAATATATCACTATGTTCCAAGCTTCAAAACTTGTGTAATAAGTCAAAAATAAGAATCAAACTTTATTTTAATATAAAGTTCATATTTATATTTATATTTAAAAATATATATATACTTGTAGATTCATAAATAAATATTGAAATGATAAGTTTAAAATTATATGATAATAAGAGAAAAGAAATCTTGCGCGCATTATAAAATCTGAAAATATGCATACAAAGAGGAAATTTTGGTGAAAATAAATAATAATAGAGTTTCTCTTATACTAAAACCAAAATATTTGTAAAAAATATTGACTAAATTAAAAAATTAACAAAAAATTAAAAATGTTCACTTTTTGAAAAATATTTTCAAAGTAAAAAGCAGAAAAAAAAAATATTTTATATTTTTATGGTTTTAAGTTGTAGATAGTAGAGAAATGAATATGTGGTAATATTTTCTGTTGATTGACATGCATAGTATTTTAATAACACTGCGCGCAGTATCAAAATTCGTCGTTTTGAATAAACGCAACGCAAAGTTTAATTATCCTATGTAGTCTTAAAATGTAGTCATAATAAAACTATTATAATTAGTAAACTAATGAGAATTTTTTAATGCAGTTTTTGGCATATGGTTCAGAAATGATTACAAAATTATGTTGGCAAAAAAGCCACCGCTTATATACACAGTATTACTCGCGCGCTGATATTCAAATAAATAAATACCTTTGACTCTGGCCAATTATAATAAAGCAATTGAATATAATAATATAGGTAAATTTCTTACCTTTATGTAGTCGCTCAGCAATTCCTCGCGTGAATGATGGTCCGCATTTAAATCCAGTACAGGTATCCTTTCGTGCGGAATTCCCGCTATTTCACTACTCTATAGTGTGTAATAAAAAAGGTTGTTGTTTAATATTTCTTTTTCATGCGCAAATTAAATCCACTTCTGAGACTGATTTCGTAGCTTATAGGAATTATATTATTAAATCTTTAAATTTACAGTTTTAAGTTAATTACTTATATGCATTTATATTAAGCTGCGTTTTGCAGCAGCAATTTTATTCATTACATGTTTTCAGATTGGAATCAACAGAACAACTAAATTAATAACAAAAAAGTTTTTTTAGTCCTTTTTAGTTCTTTTGTGAGGATGACGTAAAACTCTTGCTTCATGCCTGGGTTAACATAAACATATTTTATTGATGGATGTAATTATTCATTTTGAAATAGCATAATTTAGGAAATATAGAAAAGTTCGGTGATTACACGATGGTTGATTGCTGCTTAATCTATTTTTATAACTGTTGAAGTATTCCGTCCTTGAAGATTAAGGCTATTATTTCCTGTTTCGAAATCAATATTCGTATCTGAAAAGGTTATAAATCCATCATTCTTCCTTAACCATCTCAGATGCATCGTGTATTAATTGCATGGATTCTCGGTGTTTAAGAAATTGAGGTTTGGCCAGTGGTTTGGTCAAACAATTAGCTATCATGTCTTGTGTTGGACAATAACGAAGATCTAGTATACCGTCTTCTTTCATCTCTCTTATCGCGTGGTAACGCACATCGATATTTTTGGTGCGTTTTGAGACTTTTTCATTCTCCACCATCTTTATGCAGCTTTGATTGTCTTCGTACAGCAACACTGGTAAATATTGTTTTAGGTCTAAATCGGATAGCAGTTTTATTAACCAGGCAATTTCCTCTCCTGCACTAACTGCTGAAACAAATTCAGCTTCAGCAGATGAGTAGGCAATACAGTTTTGCCTTTTGGTGTACCACTGTATGGGACTATTTCCCAGCATGAAAATGTTGCCACTTGTCGACTTTCTCTTTTTTGTGTCTCCTGCCCAGTCAGAGTCAGAAAAACCGATGAGTTTTGGATCGTGATTTGTGTTCTCAGCGAATTCCCGCTTTTGTGGCTTTAAGCCAATTTTCTTTTCTGTGGGATTATTTATTTCCAGTATTTCATTCCAACTAGTGGGTTCTATCATATCATTATTTTTTATATAACAGACATATCTGTCTGGCGTTACCCCCCTGTTCGATCTTTCAGATCTTCTTGGTTCATTGGTCGGTTGTTTGGACGCGGTTGGCTCTTCGGTTGTGTTGTTTATCTCTGTTTCAATGTACTTTTTGTCGTCATATGAGTTTTCTGTCTCTTTACTTTCTTTTAAGTTAATTTTGCTATTTTCTATTAATTTCACTGTTCTGCCAATTACAATTTTACTTTCTTTAGTGTATATGCGATATCCTTTTGAGTTGTTATCGTATCCTACAAAAATCCCTTCCTGAGGCCTGTCGTCAAATTTTCCTCGATGTCGTTTATTCACGTATACGTAATCTTTGCACCCGAATGTTCGCAAATAGTGTAAATTCGGTTTGCGATTAAACCATAGCTCAAATGGGGTTTTATTTGTTGATCTTGTTGGTAAGCGATTCTGTAAATGATTCGCTGTGTTAATTGCTTCTCCCCAAAATCTTTGTGGTAGATCCGCTTCTCTGAGTAGGCTTCTAGTCATGTCTAATAGCGACCTATTTTTTCTCTCCACAATGCCATTTTGGCTCGGGCAATACGGTATGGTTAATTGATGTTTAATGCCCCTTTTTCTTAGGTAATCCCCTATCCCTCTATTTATGTACTCTCCCCCGTTATCTGATCTTATTGCTTTCGGATATTTCCCGAACTGGTTTCGAACCACAGCTATGTAGTCGATTAGTTTATCCTGTACTTCATCTTTATGTTTTAATAAGTATATTACAGCAAATCTAGAGTAGTGGTCAATGAATGTTACAAACATTGTTTTACCTCCTATTGTGGGGGTTCCTATAGCTGTGCATACATCCGTATGCACTAGATCGAGTACTCTACCTGTTTTGTTTCTATACAGTGTTTTGGGATAGGGAGCATCGCTTGTTTTTGTTTGTATGCACGTTTCGCATGTTGTTCCATGATTGCAATTATTTAGTTTTATGCCATAGGCTAAATCGTCTTTGACCATTTCCGTTATGGAATTATAATTTCTATGCCCTAGGCGTTTGTGCCAAAGTTCCAGGCAATCTTTATTTTTGCATTCGTGTGCCATGTTTTCTATATTCCTATCTGAATTTTCTAATAATTCGACTTCGTATAGGTTATTTTTCATTTTTGCTTCCAAATAGATTTTCCCATTTCGGGACAGCGTGCATTTATCTTTATCAAATAATAATTTATACCCATTCTTTGTGGCTTTACTCTCTGATATTAAATTAGATTCTAGCTCAGGTACATATAACACTTCTTTCAACGTAATTTCATTTATGCCTCCATCGGATGTTTTCGTCGTGAATGTAGTTTCTCCGGTACCTAGCGAGTTTAGAGTTTTGCCGTTGGCAATTATGACCGTTGTTTTTTCGGTGTCATTTAATTTAGTAAACTCATCTTTATTGTTTAGGATGTGTGAAGATGAACCTGAATCAATAATCAAGGTTTGTTTTCCTGCTTTGTCTATTAGAAAGGCTGCGTCGCTGCTTTGATCTGGTTTTGTTTCCCTATAATCTCTCTTGTTTACTGATTCGCGGTCAGTGTTTCCTATGTGGTTATCCGATTACTGATAACATAACGATGATGAGTAATGTTTATTTTTGTATGTTTGTTGTTGTTTTTGTGTATTTGGGTGACAATTTCGATTTTTCAAATGCCAACATTCTCTGTACGTGTGATTTCTCAATTTGCAATATGTGCATTGTTTATCTTTTTAAAAATTATCATTTGGATATGTCTTTTGCGTTTTAAACGCTTTTGTTGAATTTTCACCCTGGTCTGCGTATTCAACCTTCTGTTGTACTCATCTGTTAATTTACTTTTAATAAACTGTGATGTAAGCTCGTCCTCATTTCGCGATTCAAGGGCAGTGATTAAAGTATTATAACTAGGCGGTAGCCAACACAGCAATAAAGCTGAAAGATGGGAATCGATAATTGTTTCCCCGATCGCTGAAAGTTTGTCTATTAGTTCTAGAATGTATGTTATGTGTTTGATTAAGTTGCCATTTTCTTGGAGCTTGGCTCCATAAAGCTTTCTTAACAAAAATAATTTACTTGACAAGTTCACCCTTTCGTGTATTGTTTTAAGTGCGTTCCAAGTGTCTCTGGCTGTGTTAAGCCCTTTTACATGAACAATTTGGGAATCGTCAATTGAGAGACTAATTATTGCTCTCGGCTTCTTGTCTTTCTTCTCCCATTCGGTTTTGATTGGTGTGGGCCTATCTTCAGTAATGACATCGAATAAATCTTCTTTAATTAATAACATTTCTGTTTTGAACTTCCATGTACTGTAGTTGCTAGTATTAAGTCTCTCGACCAGTTGGATTTCTCGTGATGCGGCCATTTTATAAGTTATTTGAGTTTTGTTTGTGAGGAATTGCTGTTGTTATTTTATTTCATATAAAAACTTATATATATTTAGTTTTCTTCAATTCTTAACATTTCATACATATCATCAAAATACGCAGTATTTATTTCATCAGAATGTATCAAGAAACTAACGTATTATATTTTCAATAATTTTCACACTTTTACAGCCGGTAGTTTGTTTTTCTTCCTACTAATATTATTTATTAAATATCAGACTTGATCAGTCTGCATAATCAAATTGTTGTCAAAAAAGCCACCTCTTATGTACACAGTATGACTCGCGCGCTGATATTCAAATAAATAAATACCTCTGACTCTGGCCAATTATAATAAAGCAATTGAATATAGTAATATAGGTAAATTTCGTACCTATTTGTAGTCGCTCAGCAATTCCTCGCATGAATGATGGTCCGCATTTAAATCCAATACAGGTATCCTTTCGTGTGGAATTTCCGCTATTTCACTACTCTATAGTGTGTAATAAAAAAGGTTGTTGTTTAATATTTCTTTTTCATGTGTAAATTAAATCCACTGTTGAGACTGATTTCTTAGCTTATAGGAATTATATTATTAAATCTTTAAATTTACAGTTTTAAGTTAATTACTTATATGCACTTATATTACGCTGCGTTTTGCAGCAACAATTTTATTCATTACATGTTTTCAGATTGGAATCAACAGAACAACTAAATTAATAACAAAAAATTTTTTTTAGTCCTTTTTAGTTCTTTTGTGAGGATGACGTAAAACTCTTGCTTCATGCGTGGGTTATTATAAACATATTTTATTGATGGATGTAATTGTTCATTTTGAAATAGCATAATTTAGGAAATATAGAAAAGTTCGGTGATTACACGATGATTGATTGCTGCTTAATCTATTTTTATAACTGTTGAAGTATTTGCGTCCTTGAAGATTACGGCTATTATTTCCTGTTTCGAAATCAATATTCGTATCTGAGAGGGTTATAAATCCATCAGAATTAAAATATGTATTTTAAAAAAAATCGAAAATTTTGATGGTTTAGAGGTATCCTATCCCCCTGTCTTATTAAAATGGAGATTAAAATGCAGTAAAAGTGTTGGTAAAAAAGATTTTTATGTAGGTCTATCTATAAGGGTAAATAGGTTTAACGAAAATTAAATATACGTGAATTCAGATGATAAAGTCTGAAGAAATTGTACCGTTTTGTTTAATATCAATGAAACACTTCTTTTTCTGAATTAAAAAAATCGATTCAGGATTTTCAATACGTTGACTGGGAAAAGTTTTCCGAATGGATTTATTTTTGTGTACATAACAATTTTCTTTCACTTCATGAATCGTGTACAAATATGCATGTTTAATTATGTCAAAAATGAAAGCGGTTAAAAATTTAGTTTTAATGGCAGTATTTATCACTTTAAGGGCAGTTGGAAGACAAATTAGTCGAAAAAGTCTTTAAATTATATATATATATATATATATTGAATCATTCATCTTTCTCGTTTTGAAGGGTACATTACTTTTGTTTCTACGGCAACGAGAAGATAAAAATTTTCAAGTAATTCAATTTGTTAACATCATACATAAACTTTAAGCTAAATTTTCTCAAAATGTTGTTTTTTGAACTTCGATGTATCTTTTTATAGAAACTATTACACATAACTGTCTGTACTCTTGCATGGATATTTTACACATAACTAAAGAACATCTATTTATAAAGTTGACTTCACTGTATTAGGAATTATTCATAATCTGTATATAAACAATTTTAAGTGAATATCTTTGGTAGATAATTTTTATCGATAAAAATAACCACCTTTTGTAATATCGGTATTTTACTTATGTATTATACACTAAATACACTATTATACAGTATTTGTTTCTAAACGAATATCGGGATTTTAACACGTGATAGTATTTATTACATAAAATTTAAAATTTAAAATTATAATTAATATATAAAATGAAAGAGCAACTCAAACAGTTTTACCTACAAGCTTACAAGTGTTCAATGTGAGCACCGTTTTGTCACACAGCATACATCAAGCCGATAGCTGAGTTCTTCAAAAAAGTTGATTAGCAAAAAAGTTCCGTTCAGACGTTCACCCGATCTGACGCCATGTGATTTCTAAATGTGGGGATTCATAACGGATCGTGTATATGTGCCTCTACTACCAGCTGACCATTTCAGCTGTTGCAACAATGACCCCACAAACACTAATCAACACTGAGCTATCTACTTGATGTGTGCCGTGTGACAAATGTTACTCACATTGAACACTTGTAAGCTTATAGGTAAAACTGTTTGAGTTGCTCTTTCATTTTATGTATTAATTATAATTTTAAGTTTTATGTAATAAATACAACCAAGCTTTAAAACCCCGATATTCATTTAGAAACATCCCGTACTATGCCATATCTTCAGGCATTATAACCATACTAGAGAGCTATCTGAATATAGACATTTTTTCAAAATATTTTATTCAAGTTATTAAAAACATGACACGTTACTTTTTCATTCAAAAAATTTCTTATATTGTTTGGATACAATTTACATTAAAACCGATTTTTATGAAACCTATTTCGTTACTTTTCATAAAAAAAATATACTCTAGAGGTTTTAAAATATGCTATACATCAATATTAGATAGTACCTGGCATATTATGTACAATGCAGCGTCTGTACTGCCTAGTTCAATTCCAAGAAATTAAACTAGGTTGTTTCTGAGGTTGTTTATGACTAGAAACTTTCTGTTTCTAGATTGTTTCTTACAAAAAGTACATTAATTTAACATGGTAGGTAAAGGGTCTTCCAACTGCCATTAAACTTTCATTGTTGACTTTCTTTCCACTTAAGTTTAATCCTCAAGTGTCACAATAGCACCAGAATTTTGAAACAGAATTTTCGGTTTATTATGTACATGAATATATTCATTTACTTATCTACACTAATAAAAGAAAGGTTCGCTCTGTGTGTCTGTCTGTGCGTGTGTGTTTGCGTGTGCGTGTGCGATAGCTAGCAAAATCTACGGCACGTACGAGGCTGAAAAATTTTGTGACGGTAGCCCAATGTGTCTCCTGATGCACCTAAGACTAAGAATTAAAAATTTTTAATAACTAGTTGAGTTATTTATTAACTAAAAATCTCAACTCAATCTTATCCAAAAGTGATCCCCAGGCAAGGACAAGGGTTGCGACCGCGTACAAACCCATTTACGCATCTGAGGCTAGCGACGAACCCACTTTCGATTTTTTTGTGCTTTTTAATAGTATTGTTTTTAAGGGGACCGTGCACGTTTAAAAAATTTCTTTTAATTTTCATAATAGAGATTTGAAAATTCGTGAAATATACATTTCACCGTAAGTATATGGAACACCTTCCAAGAAATTTCCAATCAAATTATAATTTTAAGGTCTTTAAAAAAAAATTAAATTTTAAAACGAAATTTTAAAATTCTCCTTGCGTCTTAATTTTTTAGATATTTCCTCGATGTTGGATTTTAATCACGTAAACTCTATTACAAACAAATCTGTGTATCGATTTTTTTAATCCCTTAAATAGTTAATTTTTTAGAGATATTTTTCTGAATTTCATATCGATTTTCATCAAAATTCTGCCTTATAATAAGTTAAAAATCAAATTTATTTGTCTTAATGATGTCGAATTTTAAAATACATACACAGTTTCTTTTTAAGCAGTATCAGGATTCTTCCTTATCAGTTTCATTAATTTTTCAAGGAGCATTTCAAGCATTAAAAAAAATCTGAAATATTAGTAATGAGAAAAACAGATTTAAAGTACACTGGTGTCCAAAATTAAGGACCAAGCACAAAATGCTAATTTTCAAGTACGCAAATACTCAAAAGGAAATAATATAATTCGAATAATTACTATCCCTACAGAACAGCTAGTCCATATAGCATCTCATTCATGTCACACATGGTCACAAGTGTCACAGTCACTACGGTGAAGCAAAAAACTAGGAAATTCCATTATGAGTCTCAAATGATCACTACATGTGACTCCACTGAGACGTCACTGTGACTGCTGATTTGTGACGAGTTACCACGCGACTTGATAATGTAGTTACATTGTGACTCTCATGTGACTGTCATTTGTAGACTAAATTTCAAAGTCATTGTGATAAGTTACTAAATAATGTCACATTAAAGTCGCATGATGACTTTCAGGTGACAAAGAGACTACTGTGAAGTCACCATTGTGCTCTTTTGTGAAAAGTCACCATGTGATTATAATGTGATATTATTTGGTGACTTATCGTAATGCAACGTGGTGACTTTGGAATTGAGTCTAAAAATGACATTCACATGAGAGTCACAATGTAACTACATTGCAATGCCACCTGGGGACTCGTCACAAAGCAGCAGCCACATTGACGTCTCAGTGGAGTCACATATAGTGATCATTTCAGACGCATAATGAGATGCATGGAATTTCCTATTTTTTTGCTTCACCGTAATGACTCTGACACTTGTGACCATGTGTGACATGAATGAGATGCTATATGGACTAGCTGTGCTGTAGGAATAGTAATTATTTGAATTATATTATTTCCTTTTGAGTATTCGCTTACTTGAAAATTAGCATTTTGTCACTGGCCCTTAATTTTGGACACCAGTGTACTTTAAAAGGCCAAATAATTGTTTGTGAACAAAATTAAAGCACTTGTAAAATTACGTGAAATAATCGCATCTGCACGCAGTTTTCCACTAATGACGTAGGAGAAATTGGAGAATAATAATACACACAAAAAGAATGTCGATTTTAGGGTTGATTTTTGCTCAAATAAAATTCCACTGTCCCCTTAAGCTAAATCGACCAAACCGCTTGTTACAGTTAAAATTGAAAAACCTATTCCGAAAGATTGTAGTCTTACGCCTGAAATTCCGCTGTCATTTCGGGAAAATGTCGCAGTTAACCCTTTGAGAAACAAAATTAAAAAGGGTCGTTTATCCGAAAAACGTTTTCCCCCTTTATTGCAACGCCTTTCCAGGCCGCAATTTTAGAGGTACCGACAATCCAAAAATGTGTTCTTAAAGCTGAAACCTTTCTCTAATAGATAGTTTAACGGTTTTAAAATGAGTAAATATGAATTTTAACCCTTTGAAATACGCCGACGAACTCTGATCACTTCGAGACAATATTTTTTCTACTCTAAAAGTAACCAAACGTTCGTATTTTAAAACAATCTTTTTAGAGCGTTTCAATAGGACAGTTTTACATCACCCAGAAAAATTTTGAAACGTTCAGACGAGTACGAACATATTCTTACAAAATAAAATTTGAGAAAATTTCGACGAAATCGGTAAATACCTGAGTGGTACGTCGCGGTTTCGCTCGTTTTCAGTACGCATAGATACCAAAAATCAAATTACGCAGACAATAAAATACCAAATAGCATATACTTTCAATTCAATATTTTTTCGAGATTTTTTTAATTAAAAAATATGAATTCAGACAAAATGGAGTTAAAGATACAAAATCATATAATGTTGAGGGTATTCATCAAGTAATCATCACATTTAAGGTTCATTCATCACGGGCCCGAGCAACGCTGGGCGGTTCAGCTAGTTTTTAAATAAATTTGATCGTAAATTACTGTGTCATTGTGACATTTGGGGATTAAAATTAAGTGAAAAAAAAATTCACCCTCCATATATTAAACAATTTTTAAAAAAATTACTATGTCTAAGCAAGTATAGTGGCGATATGATTTAAAAAGTGTTTTGCAAGAGCATTTAAAATTCATGTTATATAAATGGAAATGCGATCATGACATCATTTTCTCTTGTAAAAACATTTAAAAGTCGAAATTTAATGAACGGTTATCGAAATTTCAGTTTCATATAAAAATGTTGCAACAGGATAGAAAAGAAACGAATTCGTATGAGAGATTTATCAACTAAAAATGTTAAACAAAATTTAATATTTATATTGATTGTAAAAATTTAAATAAACTGTTAAAATTAATAAAAAAATCATTATAAAAATACAAATTAAAATATAAAACATTATTTGCTTATCATAATGTCATTTTTGACAATAAAAACTTTTCTATACTTATTGATATTCATATTCTTTGTACATTTTAAAAATATTTTTTTAAATGCACGTTTTGTTATGAATATGACTTCTCTTTTTTTCTGAGCGAAACCTTTTTTCAATAATGCAATTCTGTTCGTTTTCTTTTCCTGTTAATCATAACTTCATTTTTGACAGATTATTTCTTCTGTACGAAACTAATATTCAAGCTTTATGTACTAGTAAAAAATACTTTAAATTTTCGTTTCACACACGATGTCATCTATTTAATTAATGAAATCCTTTGTTTCATTTTCATTATTCACGGGTAGATGTTTCAATTAAAAATTAAGGCTGTTCTCAAATCCAAGAGGGTAGGTAACTTTATGACATAAGTTTTAATTTATTTTTGTTCGGAAGTGCATGAAACCAGTAGGTGTTGTTGTTCAAAAACTATGTAATCGAGCTGTTTTTTTCGTATTTTTTTTCCTTGCAAACGCAATAGATATTTAAGAAAATAGTGTCAAAGTGGGCGTTTCAAACCGAATTTCTGGGCAAAAGTACAATAACCGCTCAAGAAAGGACGAAAAACGTGTTTGCCACGTGACCAAAAATCGCTTATAACTCAATAGGTAATTTATTGATCAAAAAATGGAAAACACAGTTCGATTCCAAATCGCTTACCAAGGTAAAGCTTTCCAATTTTATATCTTTCCGTTAAAAAAATGAATTTGTAAAGCTGCCAAATCGTTTTGCGCTTTTGAGCGCAGCAGAGCAGTTGATAACAGCCTTAATTGCTGTGGAAAAAAATATTATTTAGGGCTTTGAAGATATGGTAACTATCTGGGGAAAATATCTTTCGATTCTGCATAAAAATATTAAAATTTTGAATCACTTTTTAAAAAATCCCAGCCGGCTCGGCCTACAGGCGCAGGTAGATTTCGAAGTTAAGTACTAATTTCAACAACAAAAACTAAATCATGATTAGAGATAAACCCACTTTCACAATTTTATCTGGCCGCTTTTGAAGAGTTTTTAATTTCGTTTTTATATAAGAGCTGGTTTTATTAGAATCATGTTACGGCGACATTAAAAAAAAAAAAAAAAAAAAAAAAAAAAAAAAAACTTTTCCATGCTCGAAAACTCGAATTTTTCTGACACATTTTCAGATTCATTTTTAAGAGAAAAATCATTAAACTGGCTGACGTGATTTTTGAAAGAGATTTAAGATAAGCGACCTGTTTTTTTTTTCGTTCAATTAATTAGAACTTGATTTATAAACAATAATTTTCTCAGTAGGACAGTATTTTTCGTTTCCAACACAATCGCTTCGTGGAATTCGGTTTAAAATGCCCACTTTGACATCAATTTTTGAAATATATTCTGTCTCTATCACAAAATGAAACATTACGGTACATTATATAGTTTCTGAATAATAAAACCTATCAGTAAGAAAATCCACAAAGCACTCAGTTAACTCGTCCTACTTATAGAAAAATTTCTTATATTCCAGCAATGTTTGAAAGATTAAAGAGAATTTTCAATAGATTCAGAATTCTTCTTGTTGCCTCCCCCTCAAATAATCTGTTTGCAGCTATTACCAGAAAGCAAGATCCTCTACCAATTTTATTCCATCCTGGTGTTTACGAAATCCCTATTCAACTCAATACTGGCCTGTTAACTTCATATATTGGAATGACAAAACGATGCCTGTTTGAAAGAATTAAAGAACATAAAAGTGATTTAAAATTCAATAGACTATCTACAGCTTTATCTAGATTAGCATTTAAAGGCAGTGTCAAGGCAGTTCATTTTGAGAATGTAAAAATTATCTCTAAATATTCCAACCCACTTAAAGCCCTTATACGTGAATCCATAGAAATCAGTCTAAGAAAAAACGAGGTATGCAATGACAATATTTCATTTCAAATTTCTAATGTTTGGTTGAATATTTTAAAAGAAGTACATTCGTAAAGTTTATTTCGAGTTTTCCAATTTTCTTATCGTAGTGTGTTAACCTACCAACAGATGGCGCCATATCAGGCGCAGTACTGATTTTGGTTGTTCTAATGATCAGTTACCGTAATGTTTTCAGTTGTGATGTCGTGAATGTGATGTTGAGACTTCTCTCCGAGGAGGTCAAGGACTCTCTCCCCTGATGATGTGCTCGTTAGAATGAGCACGAAACGTTGGGAATTATTTGTAATGTATTTTTAATATAGTTTTTATTTACATGTACGCTGATTAGTATCGTAAGATTTTTAATTATTAAAACCTATCAGTTGGATGCTTTTGAGAGCAAAAATGAATTTAAAAATGAGTCAGAAAATAAGCAGTTTGGATTTGAGTATACCCTTAACACGATGATTTTTCCTTCAACCTTTTTTTCCTTTTTAATTTGTTTTTACTGTAAAAATTGGTCCTATCAAAAACTTGTGAATATAAAAGTTCTGGATAATATTAAAAAGAGATATAGTAAGTTCATGCGGATTTTATATCTTGTGAATTGACGAAGTTATGGATTTTTTTCCTCTTCAACCGCCCTCCCCTCTTTTTGTTTTCGTTTTTAATTTGTTTTGCGCTACGAATTCGTACTATCAAAAACTTGTCAATATAAACTTCGTAGATAATATTAAGAAGATTTATAAAAATTTTTATTGGATTTGATATCTTGAGAATTGACGAAGTTGTGATTATTTTTATCCCCAAAACCCTGTTTTTTTTCACCCCTTCAGCCCATTTTTTATTTTAACAAATATCTGTCGTACATAAATTTTTGGCCTTTTTTTAGAAGTAATAATAACTTTAAACTGATTCATTATTTATTATAATTAAGAAGTTATGTTTTTTTTCGGTTTTCACAAATCCTCCCCTATTTCCATCCCCTTGTTCCAATTTTGCCCATTAACGTACTTCACCGAGATTTTATGCCTCTTGATTTAATGTATCAGTTTTCAAGAGATTTGTGCAGAATTACGGAAGTTATCATCTTCATAAAAAAGTGATATATATATATATATATATATATATACAGGGTGTCCCAGAAGTAATGGGACAAACTTTAAGGGGAGGTAGGTGACATCACAAGGATTCAGAATTGCGTAACAACCCATTGTTGGAAAGGTCTTCGTTCGTCGGTAGGTTGTGTTGTTCACAACAGCATTGGAGAAAAACAGATTTCTCAGATTCGGGAATTTTTTAATTCATAATTCATACCAGAAATTGTACATAGCATTTTCGGTTACGTAAATTAAAGATTCATATAGATTTTAATTCGAAACGCTGGAGAAGACAGACCTGCAGTAATTGGATCTTTCATCGCCATCACATGGAGTATGCAACGCTTTAGAAAAACCGAGCTGGCAGATATGCACCTGATTTACGGATTGGCACAGGGAAGTGCACGAGAAGCGGAAAGGTTATATCGCGAAAGGTACCCACATAGAGATGCACCAGACCGCAGGATCTTTATGAATTTGCATCACAATTTGTGTGAATATGGATCCTTACCAGGTAATAGGCATGGGCAGACCACGCTTGACTCGAACTCCTAGCATGGAGCAAAATGCGTTAGATATTGTTCAACGAAATCCGAGTACCAGCGTCCGAGCCGTCACTTCTGCCGTAGGAGGATCTCGGTTCACTGTTCATCGTATTTTACAACGTGAAGGCTTACACCCATACCATCTGCAAAGAATACAGTCACTGCTCCCCAGAGATTATCCTGCGCGTGTGCGTTTTGCACAGTGGTACCTCGACCAATGTCGCCAACACCCGCATTTCTCATCCTACGTTTTATTTACAGATGAGACGTACTTCACGCAAGATGGTGTGTTCAACCACCACAATGTTCATTTATGGGCTGGCGAGGATCCCCATGGTGTGAGATCGCATGCTGCTCAACATCGCTTTTCAGTGAAAGTTTGGGCTGGTGTGGTCGGTGACCTCGTAGTCGGGCCTTACTTGTTGCCAGCATCTCTAACATCTGCAGATTATCGCATCTTTTTGCAAGAGGTGCTACGAAGTTTACTTGACAATGTACCACAGCATGTCAGACGCCATATGTGGTTTCAACATGATGGGGCACCCCTCCCCATTATGTCGGATGTGTTCGTGAACATTTGAATCGGGTGTGTTTGTTCACTAATGGATTGGCCCTGGAGGACCGGTTCCCTGGCCACCATGCTCTCCTGATTTAAGCAGCATCGATTTCTTTCTTTGGGGTGCACTGAAAAACGTTGTGTACGCAACGTCTGTGGAATCTGAAATGGATCTGGTTGCAAGACTCATCTGTGCTACTGCGGATATCCAGCAAAATCCAGGTGTATTTGAGCGAGTCCGCCAATCCATGGTTCGACGGTGTAATGCATGCATCGCTAGCAATGGTGGAAACTTTGAACATCTTTTGTAACATTTTCACATGCCATCTACCACAGTAAATGTAATATCGTTGACCAACAAATTATTTCAGATGATCTCAGTCTTGTGTCTCTTCGTCCCTTGTACCTGTCATACTACCTTCCCATGACGTTTCCGACAATGTGTTGCTATGCAATTCTGAATCCTTGTGATGTCCCCTACCTGCCTTTAATGTTTGTCCCATTACTTCTGGGACACCCTGTATATATATATATATATATATACGTTAGATTAATAGATCTTCCTTCGCGATATTTGCCTGTTTTATACTAATTTACCACCATATTCACTAATTCCTTATTCTTAAATAATGTCTATCGTTAAATCTGTTAAATTCCCCTTAAATTAATATTTATCTTGTCCAATTTACTTAAATATAAAGCTTTTAGGTATTCTTAAATAACATTATGATTTCCGATCATTTCTGTGAATTCGAATGTTTTTTAAGAGCCATTTTCTTTTTTATTCCGAGAATTTCTTTTCGCGCCTTGGGTTACTTTTTACTGTAAAATCCGTCCGCTTCAAATTATCAGTACTCTTTACTTTATCTCTCCCATTGGTCGTGACGTAGAATGTACACTTATCCCTTATTCCGGCATTGGCTCAGAGAGCGCGGTACGTCATGATTTGTATTTCTCCGCTGTCAACAAAAAGCAGCTATACGCGATATTCCAGAGAGTTTTGGTTGAATTCTCACCTGTCAGCGCAATTACCTGGTCGCGCGTCTGACTTATTAATTACTTTAAATGATTTACCCAACTGCTTTACTTCAAATTATTTAATCATAATAATTGAATAATTGTTTGAGAGCAATGTTCGACGTATTTTAATAATATCTGGTGATAGCTAAATGCTGTAGCGATGGTACTGCCATCATTCCAGATTTAAACTAGGTGTGAACTCCTCCCCTGACGTATATTTCAATAAAGTATTGCACTTTGAATCGCCTTGTTTATTTTGATCAACGGAGAAACGTCCACTGTTTTGATCCATTTCTTTACCCAGCTACGACACGACTGTAAGCATATTATTATGCCTCGAATGGAAGACTGCTTGTGCTAATATAATTCTGCGGCAATGTCAAAATGCTGTTTACTTCTATCATTGCTGACTTTAACTTTCTAGCATCCTAGCTCCTAGCTGTTTATTCATCCCATCATTCATTCATCCTTTTATTTCACTGTTGTCTATATCGCCAATCGATTTCAGCTCCTCGAACTTATTATCAATCATCGATCAACATACTTATTATTATTCCATTCTCCTATTTTATCTTATATATATATATATATATATAGTTTTTTACTGAGGATGGTTTTGGGTTCAAGGGTCATGATAGGCGTAAATCTTCAAAAAGTTTTCAGAAATTCCAACATAGGGGAGATCGCAATAGGTAGCATTTCATATGAAATCTATCTAAAAATATTTGAATAAAGAAGTATAAAATAGCCAAAAAATATTCTGGTTAATAATCTATCTACATGCAAAGGCTAAATCATCCGTTTTGACGGTGATTTTGGGCAAGCATTTACATGCACTTTTACATTTATAATATTATGAGTATTAATAAATTCACTTTGCTCTCTAATGAGCTTGAATTCGGTGCTTGGAATTTTCTCCTTTACAAAGAAGAAAAAAAACACTCTGCATTTTCATTTCTTTCTATTTTTTTTTCCAACTTTCAAGATTTGTTAAGCAACTTTATATGGAAATTTAAATTGGTTATCAATGAATAATTCACCAGGTTGTTCGGATCAGATACAAGAGAGATTACATTGCATTTTTAAACTTGCGTTTATTGAATTGCTTTTAAAATGACCATAAAAGAAAAAGAAAAAAAGAATCGACTATATAAAAAATGAACATTCACTCCTGTGAAAGAGTGACTATTCACTCAAACAGGGATGAAAAACCGCACTCCTTTAGCAAGAGTGAATAGCCACTCTGCCGAAAGAGTGATTATTCACCGCTGTTTAGAGTGAATATTCACTTCCCAGCAGTGACTATTCACTCTTTCAGAGAATCGAAAATTTCACTTTTGCTCAGAGTGAATACTCACTCTAAAGATGTTGGGTATATTTTGACTCTGCGATAGTGTGACTATTCACTAGTCACTCGTTTTTATTTAGAGTGTATCTCAAAATAAAAGCTTTAATGTTTTAAGGGGACATACGACCCTTAAAATCTTTAAAAAAATCAATTTTTTGTTTTTAAATTCATTTGACAGCTAATATTTTACTGAACAATTTGCACAAACCGCATCAAAATATTCGTTAAATTGCGCTTGTTATCGTAAAAAATTTAAATTAACCTTGGTCTGTTTCAAGCGAAACATTTATATTTAAATTGATTTTTCTTAAAATCGATATTTTTTTGCTTGCGCGCACGATAACTCCAACGTATTAAAGGTATGATTCGAAACTTTATCTTTACTAGATCATTTTCTTCAAATTGGACTAAAATCTAAGAAATTTAACAAAAATTATTGAATTATGGGTAGTCGAGTGACAAAAATTATCAAAAATTTTATATTTTTATTTTGAAAATCAAAAAACTTTAGAAATGTTTTGTTTATTCATTAGATTTTAATCCATTTTATTTTTGCGATATTCTTAAACTTATATTAAAAGTTTCAAAGTTCTAGAGTGTATAGATATTTTTAAATCATGCACGCAAGCTATATACATTATCATTAATTAAAAAGCATACATTAAGAAATAATTTATTTAAATTTATAAATAATTTATTATCAATTAATTATACAGTGTTTAATGCAAATTATATATTATATTGCATGGAGAACATATTACAGTATTAACAACAACAACTAAAAAAAAAAAAAATGAGGTGATTAGTGCAAAAATAAGCGCATGGGGCTACTTTAAATATTTGTCTCCGAAATCAAAATTTTCATCTGTTTAAAGGGTCGTATATACCTTTAAAATGTACAGAACGCTCCAAGATGCATTTCCTAATAAGGTTATTAGCGTAGGTGATGATGAATTGAAATAAATTCTAAACCTGTGTCGTAAACCAAGAGTATCAGTTAACAGATGACGAATAATGCGGACCTTGAACACACAATGAAGGCAAATCGGTGTATTCTTCCGAAGTAAGAGTCGTTTATGAGTGATTCTCGTATGTCTATTTCGCAGACGAATCAATAGAATATCAGTTTTCCTCAGTAACGCAGAAATGTTTGTTTAATGTGATGTGTTTTGCTATTATGACGTTTCAGCAATCTCATTTCACTGATGTTTCGCAATTACTTAGCAATAAAGGCTTATTCGAAACAATGAGATACATTTTCAAATTATACTTTTACTGCAAATAAGTTTTCAAAGAAAGAAAAAACAATGCAGTTATATAACAATTTCAAGGGAAACTGAAAATAAAATCGTACATCAGTAGTATCAAGGTGTCTGATATATATTTTGTTATTAACTTATAGGTTTTTGTTTGCTGGTATTATAAAAGTGTAAAAACTACGAAAATAAATGCAAAATGTTGTGGATTTTTATTAAATTGGAATATCTATTTGTTTCTTGTTATTATGTAAAGGTAAATAGTGATAGAATGAACCTGAATTAATTTTTATTAATGATTTAATTAGCTGTTATATATGATGACGATAAAATGAAATAATGTAGAAAATAAAAGTAATATTATTTGATTAGTAATAGTTTATTCTAGGATATATTTATAAATACGTAATTGTAGCTCAAATAATGTATCATTAATCGTTCTAAATACGCTTGGAAAAAATATAATACAAGTGGGACCAATATATTTAAAAATGAAGCGAATTTGCATTTACTGACTTTTATAAGTTATTTAAAATAGTTAGAATTATACTGATTATTCAAAAACTAGCAGGAAAATAATGAGAAAAAAGTGTACCCTTAAAATCTGAGCTTAAATAACCAAATTCTTAATAATATGAAACGAATAAACTTAAGTACATCTGTTTTTTTTTTATGATAAAACACTATTATATTGCAACACTCGAAAACTCTTTCCGACTGAAAGAGTTATATATTATCAATCAATTTCAATGCATATATATCATTATCGCAGTTTCAGAACAAATTTACTTCAGAATATATTCAAGCACAAATCAGGCGCGGATAATCTGAAGAGGAATTTTGTTTCAAATGTTATTCTCTTTCAATTATTCGATACGATTTTTAAGAAGATTTTTCTGGATCCTTTTTGCGATGGGTGAAAGCGCATTCAAATTCTTCTTCTTATCGGATGAAGATATGTTAAAAACCTCTTTAAAACACTTTTAGATATTCTGTGTTGGAATATCTTAGTACACTCTTTAGCTATCATTTTATGAGACATCGAAAACACAAACGCACAAGTGTTTTACATGACTAGCAATGTAACATTCCGAAATACAGTATACTCTCGATATCTCGAAGTCGAAGGGACGCTAAAACAATTTCGATATAGCGAGTTTTCGAGACAACAAGGTCATAACTAAAACCTAATAATTCACGTAAAACCACAAGATACGGAATATAAAAAAATTAGAGTCATGACAAATAAGAATAAGTATAAATATGTAATGATTGTTGAAAAAAATCTAAATACAAGATGATAATTTTAATTTTTTAAATAGTAGAAAATAATTACATTAAGTTGAAAAGAATTAGTAAATACGTAAATAAATTTACATTGCTAGAATTTCTTAAAGACCAGTATCGTGACCTGGCGACTTCTCTTTTGATATTGTTCTTCAACCAATTTTTTCTGTTCGAAAAATAGCGGTAAAGTCATAGTTTTCCACGTTTTCCAAGCATTATATACAAAAATGCCATAATTATGAAAAGGAAACACATGTTTTCCACCTTTGTTTGCCATTCAAGTGAGCGGATGGAAATATTGGAATCGTTCCTGACCCCTTAGAGAGATAATGACGAGATTCTTGGAAACACCTCTATTTTCTTCGACACAAATGGACGACGATTTTTCCGGAAAATTTCATTTTTTATTTCGAAAACTATTCGACATAACAAGGTTTTGAGAGAAAACTCTTCGAGTTAAAAATTAAAATTAACATTAGAGGAATATGTAATATCAAGGGGAAAAATAATTTTTCGAGATATCGAAGTTCGAGATATCGAGGGTACACTGCATATGTAAAATTTCACTATATGTATATATGTGTGTTTGTGCGTATATGTGATTTTCCATATTTTAAAAATTATTTTCATATTCAATGTTTTCTCTTTTTTTTATTATACATACATATAATTACATATATATAAGTTAACTCTAGGATAGATGGCCATAGAGGAGAGATGGCCAGCCTAAATATCTCCAAAACTTGATTATAGATTGCAATATAAACATTGTTCGTATGAAATAGTTCAACGAGTTTATTTATTGTGACGTGCAGTTGTGTTTTTCGGTTATAAAAAGTAAGTGTAATCATAATGTAAATTAAATAGCTGGTTGAATATTTTTTTGACTTAGGTATCTGAATGTTTTGAAGTACGTACGTTATATATATTTTTTACTATATGGACTTTTAAGGCACATAGATAATCTAATCTTTACTTCTACGACTAAAACAAAGACGTGCAATAGCTATTGATGCTTTAAATTGGGCGACCATCAGTCCTTCAATTTCAGGACAGATGGCCACATGAAATCGAGGAGAGATGGCCACCTTTAATCAATATTTCAAATTTATACTTAGTGATGATTTTAACTAGATATAATTAAATTTAAAATAAATATATAACGTTTTCGTTTATAAATATATTAATTGATATAATTATTTAAATTTTAACTAATATAAATATTTTAATAATAATAATAATAATATAATAAGACCTAACGATTTATTTATTTCAGGAAATATGGAAAAAAGTCTGAAAAACACGACCATTCCAGTAGCGAAGAAAACAAAATACATTTAAGTTATAAGATTCTACAGATTCCGAGCAAATAGAATTGGGTTAGGATCACTGTGTTGATTGTGGAAAACAATATAATATCACATCCAAAAAGAATATCTCAATACAATGCATAAGGCACCTGAAGTGATTCCATGAAACGTGCACCAATTATCAAGACCTTTGCCAAGCATGTGGTACGATTTTACGAAAAGTGAAGTATTGAAACTATACTTGAAATTTTGTTTATTCGAGTTTTTTTTCACCCATTTTCCATCATATAACTGCATATTAAGAAATTGCTATATGTTTTGCATGATTAACTGTATGAAATGTGTTATTTTTTTATTTAAATTAACTTTTTCTTTCTTGTATTGCATGGCTATCTCTCCTCGGCTTTAAGGAGAGATGGCCATCTGCCATTTAAATTTCAATTTTGTTTAACACTTTTTGTTTTCAATGTTTCATTATTTTTTGCATAAAATATTATGAGTATATGTATAAGAATTTTAAATATGCATCAATATTTCTTGTATTTGCATTCTAAAAATTCTTATTTCAGTCTTTAAAAACCATGGCGATCTATCCTAGAGTGATCCTATATATATATATATACATATATATATATATATATATATATATATATACAGTCTGTTACAAAATTATAAAACCACTTAGAATTTCACCTTTTTTCAATAAAGAAAATATTAGTTTGAATTTAAAAGTAGATCAATGAAAAGAAATAACTCTATAATGTTTATTTAGCTCAGGGAAAAAAGTTTGAATATTATTTTATTTCATGCCAAACGATTTTACGCAAACCCGCTGTTTCATAAGTATAAAAACACTCTTATATTATTAGTAAAGCGGAATGTTTTATTTTGAACTCAGAGTTTAACTGTAAACTAAACAATCTGTAAAACTTAAAAGGAAGAATAAAATGGAGAAATTCTGAATTGTCCCTGATTATTTGAATTTATTAGTAAAATGCCTCGTCGGAATGAGATGTCTGAAATAGAAGTGAGAAAAGTGCAGATCTACAAAGGAAAAGGAAAGTCTGAACGTGAAATAAGTACACTGTAAAAAAAAATCTGTAGTTCTACAGATGTAAAAATACATGCTTACTAAACTTTCACCTGTAAGTGTACGAAAAAAGCTGCAAATCTACAAAACTAGTTTTTGTAAAGCTACAAAAATCTGTAACTTTACAAATGAATCTGCTAAAATTTCAGTAATCTTACTAAACTTTTATTTGTAACCCTGGCTGCAGTTACATGAAAAGTTCTCGGAATCCCAGTTTCCAAAAAAATTCTTAGTAACCTTACAGATTTTTTGATTTTCGGCTCAAAAGTGTGTCTGTTACATGAAATTTTGTTGTTGACGTTACATGAAAAGTTCTAGGAATCCCAGTTTCCTAGAAAAACTTTAGTAACTTCACAGATTTTTTTTTACAGTGTAACATTCTTAATCTATTTAAAACTGCGATTCATAATGTTTTGTGTAAAAAAGAATTGTATGGAATGCATAAAGGATCTAGTCGTAAAAAGAAGTTATCAAATCGTGATAATAGGCGGGTTTCAAACTGGCAACGAAAAAATACCAATCGACTCGTAAAATAGCACAACAGATAACTAAAAAGTCCTTCCGGCCAGTGCCGGGAGGAAGAGGTAGCTTTCATATTCCTTATTTTAAAAAAGCCAACTTATATTATTCAAACGCACGAAGCTCAATTTAGTGGAAACCGAATATAGGAGATTCAGTACTAATTTTTATCAATATAATGAATGAGAATTTCGCGAAATTAATCAGCTTTATCCAAGCTGCTTTTCTTTAAAGTAACATATTTGCATAACATATAGTGCTTTCGCAGGCAAAAAATCAGATTTTTCAAAATGTCACCCACATTAGAAATTGAAACTGCTATATCTGAGCAATTTTTTAAGATAAAGACAAACAAAAATTGTTCCTAAATCCTTATATCAAGGTCAAATACTTAAGAAAGGAACCTTTTTCAATTTCTAATTTTTTTGGACCTCACTTTAAATTATTTTTTTTTATTTAATGGCCGCCATTTTGAAACAAGATGGCTGATGAATCTGGCCAGCGAACTTGGTCGAGATATTGATGCATACTATCCACATGCCTTCTTACATCGAAATAAGCGAATACGTGTGTTATCGCGTGACAAATACAAGATCGTTTCAAAATGTTAGCCATGCTAGAAATTCAAAGTGCAATAATTCAACCATTTTTTAAGATATAAACAAAAGAACAAATTTTCAGAAACAAAAACTGCTCCGGAATCTTTGTATCAAGTCCAAACACATGAAAAAAATATTTTTCATTTTCCAATTTTTTAATAACTCATTTTAAATTTTAAATTTAATTTTTTTTAAATGGCAACCCTTTTGAAACAAGATGACGGATGAAGCTGGCCAACGAACTCGGTCGAGATATTTGTATGTACTATGTACACACCAAGGTACATCCAAATCGGTTCATAAATACGCCTGTTATCACGGGACAAAAATCAGGACGTTTCAAAATGTCAGCCACGCTAGAAATTCAAAATGCTATAACTCAGCCATTTTTTAAGATATAGACGAAACAAAAACTGCTCCCGAATCTTTTTGTCAAGGTCAAACACATAAGAAAAAAATATTTTTTCAATTTTCAATTTTTTGGTACCACATTTCATATTTCAAATTTTTTTTTAAAATTTTAAATGGCCGCCATTTTGAAACAAAATTGAGGATGAAGCTGGCCAACGAACTAGGTCCAGACATTGGTATGTACTATGTACACACCGAATTACATCGAAATCGGTTCATAAATACGCCTTTTATCGCGTGACAAAATTCAGGACCTTTCAAAATATCAGCCACGCTAAAAATTCAAAATGCTATAACTCAGCCATTTTTTAAGATATAGACGAAACAAAAACTGCTCCGGAATCTTTGTATAAAGGTCAAATACATAAGAAAAAAGATTTTTCCATTTTCAATTTTTTGGTACCACATTTCAGATTTTAAATTTTTTTAAAAATTTTAAATGGCCGCCATTTTGAAACAAAACGGCGGATGAAGCTGGCCAACGAACTCGGTTGAGACATTGGTATGTACTATGTACACCCCGAATTACATCGAAATCGGTTCATAAATACGAGAGTTACAGTGTGATAAAGGTCAGATATATATATATATATATATATATATATATATATATATATGGATATATATATATATATATATATATATATATATATAATGGTTGTTCGGGCACAGATAAAAATTAATTTTTAGCTTTAGCTTTTTTTTTCTCACAGAAAACAACCATACTGCTTATATCATTGAATTCTATGCCCTTGAAAACGTAATTCAATATGTAAGCTTTTCCATTATTTGTCGGTGTCCACTTTCTTCTTTTTTCTTCCATAATAATTCTTATAATAAATTATTTGGCACTTTTTTATACTTACAGCTTTAATTCATAATATTACGGTTTTTGATGGTGGTAGGTTATGTTTAATTAATGGTTATATATATACATATATCAATTTTGAACGGAGGGTGGTTTCGGGGTCTGGGGGTCATGATCGATGAAAATATACCAAAATTTCTTGAAATCGCTTTCCTCCGAACGGCTGCAATAGGTAGCTTTTTGTAATGAAAGTTACCTAAAAGGTATCACATGCAACCGTGTGGCAAAGTTTGAAATCTAATACTGGTGTTATTCGTCGTAAATTAAAGAGTAAACCACTACTACTGATATGTCACAAAGAATTTCGTTTTAAGTTAGCAAAAATCGCCATGTCCTTGAACTCTGCATGGAGAAATATATTGTTTTCAGACGAGAAAAATTCAATCTTAATGTTCCGAACGGCAATAATTACTACTGGCTTGATTTAAGGCAAAGATCTCGCGAGTTCTTTAGTAGGCAGATGGGATGCGGTTCCATTATGGTATGGGGCGCATTTTCATATGTAGTAAAATACGATCTCCAAAGAGTTGAAGGGAAAATGAACTCGGACAGTTACAAACAAATGCTATTACAAAGTCTGATACTCTTCGGGCCACTTTTAGGAGGTACAAAATTGAAGTTTCAACAAGATAATGCTCCCAATCATTCATCGAAATCAACAAAAGAGTGGCTTAAAAGAGAAAAGATTGATGTTTTACCTTGGCCAAGTCGGAGCCCTGACCTAAACCCCATAGAAAACCTGTGGAGTTATTTGTCTCGCCAAATGTATGAAAATAACAAACAATATCCTTCAACATATGAATTAGAAATGATCGTTATGGAGAGATGGGACAACATCTCCGAATCTTTCCTTAAAAATTTAATTAACTCTGTGCCAAATCGTGTGCTTGAAGTTATTTAGAGAAATGGTGGAGCAACATCTTACTAAATTTGAGAAAACTGTTCTTTTCCACAGGTGGTACTATAATTTTGTAACAGTTCTTTTTGACACTTTTTTGTTATATTGATGTTTTATGTTTTCCGAATTAAGTTTATTTGTGTAAGTTGCTACATTTTACTAAATACTTTATGTACTAACACAAAATATTCTTTATTTCGATTGAAATATTTCTTTAATTACCTAAATAGCAAAATATGTTGTGGTCTTATACTTTTGAAACAGACTTTATATATATATACTTGATTCCACCTCAAGTTGGCAGCGTTGGTTATACTACGAATGCCGAAGCGCAGCCGTTGCCGTAGCAACCAGGGTTTGTTTGAAGAGCAAAGGATCGCTAGTAACCAAGGAAAAGCGCCATTTTGGCGGAAAAGTATAATGCGTGTGCAAAAATCTGTACGTTTTGAAGTTCCTATGAAATTAATTATATAATCTATTAAAATAACGAATTGCATTATTATTCTTTTCTTATTTTTACATTTTTTCGACTGATTTTAGAAATATATTATATTAGCTGATCCGCCCAACGTCGCCCGGCCCGCAAAATGCGAATTTTTTTTTTAAATAGCGAAAACTTTAAAAAAGGGTGCACGAATTGTGGAAAAACTTTATTGAAAAAATGTCAAAATTTACTGTTTTAAACTAAAAATTTGAAGCCGAATTCCATGTACTGATGTTGAAAAAATCACATCGAAAAGAAAAAAATCGCTTCGAAAATTGTCTAAGAAATTTAAAATAGCGAAGGGCAAAATTTTCTATATTTAAGCTCCAAGTTTAAAACAGAATTCCTCTTACAAATGTCAAAAAATTGCCGCAAAAAGCAAAAAATTAAAAATCAGATTAAAAAAATCGAGAAAATTAAAAAAATCGCTGGACGAATTCCGAATTAAATTTACTGAAAACAAAACAGTATTATCTATATTGGGTTAAAAGATTAAAACCAAATTATCCGGAAATCTATTTAAAACAGAAAATTTGTTATTCATACCAAAACCTCTGGCAGAAATTCGGAAAAGGCTAGATCTCACACTGAGCCCGTCTCATTTTTAATGTACATTTTTAATTATAGATATTAGGGTGTAAAAAAGTCATGATTTTTTAAAATCAAAATAAGCTGATTTTAAATAATTAAAAACTGCATTTAATATTAAATTGTTAACACTGCTGAAAATTAAGGGGCTATTTCACTCACGCAAAAACACCTGCTTGCTAATTCTAATCCTATGGAGAAAAAAAAATTAATATCTCGTTTGCATTTCAGTATTTTTAAATTATTTTTTTTTCTTTTGCGTTGGATAGTTGAGGTCGATCTCCACAAATAACCTTTTTTACCTTTTCAATTTTGTTTGCAAGATTTTTTTTGAGGGGGGGGAGGGGGGGGGGGCTCTGAGTATGCCCTTCATTTACCCATGTTTCATCATGATAATAAATAGAAGCATTTTTTTTCTTATACTCTGTAATTTTTTTCAAATAGTTTCTGCGCCACAAAATAATATCTTGCCACTTCTCTTTTTCGTTTTTGAAAAAAGAATCCCAAATCCTTTAATATTCTGTACAATTTAGTCCGGCTAATATTTTTCGAAAAAATTTCTTTATCATCGTTTACAACTTGTAAAACTTTATCCAAAGTTGGTATGTCATTTCTGGGAAAAAAAAACTATGGATTTTTCGTCGAATGCAAGATAACGTGAATTCGTCATATTTTCCCAGCCTTCTGTGTTTGTTTACCCACTGCACCAGGTCGTTTCTTTCCGGGTGTACTTAAAAGGCTAGATGCCTTTTTCTCTTTTTTCAAACGAAAAATTGTTCTTTTCGAAACACCTGTAAGTTGGGAAACTTCCTCTACAATTTCATTAATTAAATGTTGGGGACTTTCTTGACGAAGTCTGGAATAAACATTTAATATATTTCTGCGAGCTGCACTTTTGATTGGCTTTCCTCGCCTTGAAGGTGTGTAAAGCGTGGATGGAGATAATGCTTTATCAATCAGACATGCTATAATTCAAATAAATTTGATTCAAATAAATATTTAACTATGTAACAAATTTCTATGTTTTAATTCAAATAAGTATGATTCAAATAAATATTTAACTATGTAACAAATTTTAGAAATACTCAGTTAATAAACTAATAAATATAACAATAATTAACAGTAAAAATAAAAAACTATGAACACGTTAAAAGTAAAAGTAAAAGCGAAAGCAAACAGCGAGTATTATTAAAACTATTCATAAGAACAATAAGAATGCGCGGAGTAGCAGAGCATTAAAGCGCGCCAGATATTTAACCTTGAAGATTTCTTCCTCGTCAAAGGAGAGTTTTTTACGCCAAGATTTTTACTTTATACGTTCGCTTTAAATACAAAATACTTTTAAATTAAGAGTACTTTTAACAGAGAAATTACATTAAATATATGCTTCAAAATACCGAAATTCGTAATTTGTAAAAATAATCATATAAATTTGTATGCATTTTCACCATTAAGATTAAAAAATAACGGAGAACTACTTTTCAAGGCGGAATGTTACTGTTTCTACCTTTCACAGTGCTGCCAAGTTGAGTTGGAATAGAGTGTATATATATTCATTAAAAAAAAATTACAAATTACCATCAGACATAAAAAAAAATACATAAAATGAGCAGAAAAAAATGGATATTTGTAAAACTTTATGTACTAGAATCTATGTAACAGAATCTTCAGGTCCCAAATGATAAAGTTTCATAAATAAAGTGTGTGGTGTCATCTTTATATGAGCCATGAAAAAGCTAAAGAATATGAATCTGGCACTACCAACACACAAAAAATAGAGAAAAAAATTGTATAAAACAACTAAATTAAAAATAAAACATGATTAAAAAGATTAAGAAATGAAATACATATTACCTTATTGAAAGCATTGCTGTCTTAGAAGAATATGGATTAAATACAAGTAAAGGAGATTGTATGACAATGTTGCCCAAAAACTTTTTTTAAATGTTGATGGACCAAGGAGTAATAATGTATAATATGATCAAGCATATTCATCAATATACATGACCTGCGCCCTCTATTGATAATTAAAAAGTGAATTTCATCATGTATTTCCAATGAATTACTAAAGTGCTGCAAACTTATATGATAATAAAATAATAATTTAAAATACGTCAATAAATTTATACCATTATATTAGAAAAAATAAGTAAATAATATATTAAATAAAATTAATATGTAAATTGGTGATAATGATTCATTAATTAATGTTTCACATAAATAAATGTACCTAGCAATAACATATGACTATCCAAATTCCTTTGACTACAGTGCATCAACACTTAAATAGATATATAATTAAATATAAATAAAAAAATTATTAAAATTATGATGCTAAGGAATTAGTATTAATAATAGTAATAATAATTATAACATTTTGTAATTAATTAGTTTCATTTAACGTGTTCACAAACTCTTAAAAATTAAATAGACCAGATTAAGGGAAGAGAGTAGAACAAACAATAAAATTTATAATTAAAACATGCACTTTATTATCATTTAATATAATATACTATGTATTCGAAATTAATATGATATTGTCCTCATTAGGCTAATAATTTGCATATATATATATATATATACATGTGTGTGTGTGTATGTATATACATATGGGATAATAAATATCCTCAACAATGCAACATTACAAACTCAAGGGTTTAATTAACAGATACACGATATCATATGAAATAAAAAGGCATAACACGAGGAGCGTGAAGATATCGCATTATGGACAGACCTTCTCACGAAAGAAAAAAATTAATAAAAATAAAAGTACTTAGTTAAACTGATGGCACTAAGTTCACAAGCTATTCACACTAATTGCATATTATACTCTTATTTCAAAGAATAATGCCCCTCGGAGAATAAAGAATACAAAAAGAACTATTCAGCTAAATTAAGAAGGGGGATTAGCTCCCCCAAATTAACCCCAATTCCCCCTTTATACTTAACCTCCAATCTAATCACAGAAGTGCCTTATCAGAATAAACCGGTATAGCAAATTTGAAGTAAATCGGATAATTCTGAATGAAAAACCCATTTATCTAAATCAAGAGGCATTAGCCGTCCTGAACCCCCTTTATATTTAACCAATGAAACTCCAAATCTAATCTTGGAAGCGCCTTATCAGAATAAACCGGTATGCCAAATTTGAAGGAAATCAGATAATTTTGCATAAAAAATCCATTTATCTAAATTAAGGGGTATTAAGAGACACGATCCCCCCCCCCCCACACGCACACACCACTTCCTTTATACTTAAACAATGAACCTCCAAATCTAATCAGAGAGGTGTCTTAACAGAATAAACCAGTGTACCACATTTGAAGCAAATCTTATAATTCTGCATGAAAAAACCATTTATCTAAATTAAGGGGGAATTAGCTCCAGTTCTCCCCTTTATATTTAATCAATGAAACTACAGATCTAATCAGGGAAGCGCCTAATCAGAAAGAACCTATATCCCAAATTTGTAGCAAATCGGATTTCCCTATCAAGAATTATCGTGTTACGTACATACATACATACGTTCGTTCGTACATACATACATACGTTCGTTTGTACATACAGAACCATGCGGGCACATTAGCTCAATCATTGATAGTCTGTGACCTGAAGAGCAGTGAGGGAAATCGACTGTTCGATAGTTCTTGCATCTTATTTAGAAGGCTGGAAATTAGTTAAATGACAAATAAAGAGTTTGTGCAGGAATTCTAGGAGAATTTATGCATGCATATGTACAAATATGTTCTGTAATTGATGTATATGAATTCTTGTAATCAACTCATCGTATTATTGTTCAGGAAAGTAATAAATATTGTATAAAATTAGAAAGAGAAGAAATGTATTCATTTGTTGCTATAAATAAAGCCAATCTTTATGTAATTAATAGACCAAATCCTACAAATATTGAGGGCTCGGCCGGGATACGAATAAAAAGATATTTTGAACGGATGCAAATGAAAAGTGAATTGAAATGAATTAGTTGATCTTTAAATTTGAATTATAAGAATTGCTGGATAAGAACACATACTCTGTAATCGTTTTGAACCGGAATCTGAATAAAAAGTTATTTTGGGACAAGACATAGTTAAATGAAAGTTGTGAATTATAAAGTTTTTTTAAATAATCAAAAGAAGCAAAGTGGATTTACATAAATGGACCTATGATGATTGTAAAAGCAGAGTTAAAAATGTAAACACTGAATGTATGCGATTTTAGAAGTGGTGTGCGGGCGATAAAGCCAAAATAGACCAAAATGCAAGTCGTTCATACCATAGTTATGACATCTGCATACTGTAATGCAGTTTTGGGGAGTAATTTCAAATATTAAATGTACAGAACATTTTTTATTACGACGGAAACGTTCGCCGTGAAAGATGTATGATTTAAACACTAATAAAAATTTATAAATTTTAATTTTTGTCATTAAAAATGTGTTATTTGTTCTATGAGCGCTGAAAGCTTTAGAGATTACAACAATGCGCTAATATTTGCCAATAAATGCATAAAACATTGACCGTTTATAGCACTACATTTATTCTGTTTTTTTTTTTTTTTTTTTTTTTTTTTTTTGCTGTCTGTGCATTATTTCATTGCATTCAATCTTATTTAATAACTGATCTGGAAGATATTCTTGCTAGAATTTTAATTTTGAAGCAGAAAATTCATACGTATAACAATTTTTGCGTACAAAATAGTAATAATAATAATAAAACTATTATAACCACTAAGCATATTTCGCAAATTAAATTTTACTTAGTGAAATTCAAAATATTAAGAATGGGATTTGCCTTTTATATTCAAAAGTTTTAATAAACTTTATGAATAAAGTATGAATATTCACGAATGTGAATTCACTGTCTTGCGTTTCGAACTTTACTGTGAAAACTTTTCTTCGAACTATTCATAGAAATGTCTTTATGCAGACTTCGTTCATTATTAATGATTATGCCTTCCTACCTTGCCTCTAAAAGCCATTGTTTGATATTGAACTCGGTTTGACATTAATGAATTTCACTACAATGGATAAATTAACATTCCGAAGTGTATCTGAATAGAAGAAAAGAAATCGATGAAAGACTTGTTTTATTGCCTAGTTCACCACTTCGTATAAGAAATCGATAAAATATTTGTATGGTGCACGAACTTTTACGATCAAAACTTGTACGATGCTGTTTTGTTTGATTTCTATAGATTCAATGAAATTTTTATAGTAAAGAAACATGATGTTTTGAAAATTAACTACAAAATCATTTTACATGGCTCATGCACCAGTAACAGACACTATAATATTTTATTCTCGAAAATATGATTTTAGCAAGTTTGTTTCTTTCTTCAGAAAGTTGTAGTGAAATACGCAACAATTCTTTTATACGTGTAATTAAATTTTTAAGCGTTTTAGGATGCATTTTCAGAGGCACACAAGCGAAAATACATGCTAAAACACTTTAAATCTTATTTGAAGCCGCTGATACTGTATTTGATTAATTTTAACATAATTATTCTATTAAGAGGTAAAATTAAAATTTTAGTGCTGAATTCGACTTCAGTACATAATTAAAATTCATATAAAAAAAGCACAGAGAAAATGTACAGAAATTGCTTGCGCTAAATATAGTCTAAAATTTAAATGTGTAAATTAGTCAAATTTACACTTACTATATATGTGTGAACTTCTAAAATTAAACACTTGTCATGAAAATTACACACTTTTTGCAATATTGTACCTGTTTTTATGTGTATTTAACTTATGAAACTAAGTTTATAAGTTGTTATCGGTTGATAAACTCAGATAAGTGTGCAAATGAAGAAAATACTTGGTTTTACATCTGACCTAGTTTCGTTCGAATTGCTTTCGTTTGTTCTCCAAATTTGTTGCTAATTAGCGCGATGAATTCTTTAAGTTTTTCTTTAACTTCACATTTTCTAGACAATAGGTATAAGATTGTAAATCGTGAGTAGTCATCAATAAAATTGCAAAAATATTATTTCCCCCGTATTGTCGGTGTTTGAAAAGATTCGCAGAAGTCAGAGTGAATGAGCTGGAGTCTTTTAGTTGCTCTATACTCTGCAATTTTCGGATAGGGTTCATGAGTTAATTTTGCCTTAATACACTGTCCGCAATCTATGTTATGCTTACAGTTGTTTATTTGGATTCCTGCAGCAAATTCCCTTTGTGTAACTTCTTTAATTGATGTTAGATTTCTATATTCTAACCTACGGTGCCATAATTCTAGGCAATTTTTGTTTTTACAGGTTTGTGCTACGTTTGCGTAGTTTTCGTTTGCTAACTGAACTTCGTATTGGGTATTTAATTTTCACGCTTCTAAACAAATTTCTCCGTTAAGTTTGGACATACATCTGTCACTTCTGAATATAATTTCACATCCATTTTGCGTCGCTTTGCTAGCCGATAATAAATTTTTCCGATTTCAGATACTAGTAATACATCTTTAAGTGTTATTTCGTGGAATTTGTTGTCTGATGTTCGCGTATTTATATTTACGTCACCTGACCCGTAAGCGACAAGTTTTTTTTTCAGTTTGAGATGGTTACATTTGTTTTTTTGCGGGATTTTATTTATGTAAACATTGATTCTGAACATACAATATGGCTTGAGCTGCCGCTGTTTACTATAAATGACGTGTTTTCAATTCCTTGCGTTATGAAAGCGTAATTTTTATTTTTGCTCGCTTTCCATGTATTGTTTTCATTTACGAAATGACTATACTTACGGTTCGATTCCGGTGTTTGTTCCCTTCTAAAATTATTTTCACGCTTTTGAAAAACTATTGATGTAGAATAATGTCTTTTGTTTGGTCTAATATGTTGATTTTGTGATGTGTTTTGTGTTTTGGCTTTTTTATGCCAACATATTCCTGTGTGTTATGGTTTCTCATACGACAATTGAGCCATATTTATTATTTGTTTTGTTTCTGTATTTTTTATGAGCTTTAAATGCTCTCGTAGTATTTTCTGAGCTTTCTTCGTTATCATAGCTTCGGTGATATTCGTCAATAAGTTCAGACTTCATAAATGACGGAAGGAGCTCATTTTCCTCTCTCGATTCGAGAGCATTAATAAGGGTATCATAAGACTGCGGTAGGAAGCACAGTAGAAATGCAGAAATGTGGTTATCATGTATAACTTCTCCTATGACTGCTAATTTATCTACTATTTGCATTATTTTTGTGATATGATTAACTACGTTGCCACCTTCCGCTAATTTAATAAAGGTTTTCTGAGAAGATATAGTGTACTAGAGAGATTATGTCGCTGATGAATTTCACGCAATCCTTGCCAGGTTTGTCTGGAAATTTTTTCACATGAGTAACCTGATTATTCTCAATTGTTAAATTGATGAGTACTCGGGATTTTTTATCACTTTTGGACCATGCATCCGTAATTGGATTAAGCGGGTCATCTATAATTACATGAAATAAATCTTCTTTAGTTAATAACATCTCTATCTTAAACTTCTACGTCGAATAATTTGTAGCGGAAAGTTCATCAGTTGCAAAGTTAACTTTAGAATTTGCCATTTTCTTAGCTTTTAATATTTACGCGTTACCGTAAAAATTCTTTCATCTTTTCATTTTTGAAAGTTTATTTAATTTTCTTTATCAAACATTGAATATTTCAGATTTCAGTGGATAATATTTAATTTATTTCTAATCAGTCTCAATCTTGATAGGATTTTGAATCCCGTTAAATAGGCATGAGTTCGATAATTTATCTATGAGATAAAAAATAACATATATTTAACTATAAATATATTCCTCTATATAAGGTAAGTAAATTGAGACCTATTCCTTTTTCAGACGACTTATCCTTTTATAGCAAATCCACTTTTTGTGCAATCCGAACGTTATCAGCTGACGGTAATTTGTATCGTTTTCCTCATTTTATTTGGAGGAATAATTGTATTCTACAATGTATGACTTCTTCAGCCTCTTTTAAGTAAAGGTATATTAAATTACTTATATATTATTAAATGAAAATAAACCAGCATTTTAAGATATTTAATTGATACATTTTTAAGTTGTATTATGATAGTTTTTTGCATGTCCTCTTTCTCTGGTTGGTTGGTTGTATTTATGACGGCCAATTATCTGCACGAGGGATATGAGCCCAGGGGGGGGGGAGTGCCCTTCGTGGGGGTCTTTCTAAGGGAACCTAACCCGTATTAACGCTTGGAAATCCAAGGTTCGAAGAAAACCACGAAAACTCCGAACGATTAGGCCGACGGGCGCGATTGGGTTCGAACCCAGCACTTCCCGTCTACCAGCTTCGAGAGCAGAACCTCTCAGCCACTGGTGGGGCCTCTTTCTCTGATAACTACATTTCATGGAATGAATAAACGTTTACATTAACAATAAAACAGTTCACTTTAGTTTATGAGTCTAATTTAGCCACCCAAAAGTCATTTTCTTCATCACAGGATTTTCAAGATTGAGCAAATTATCATTTAGAAAGATTTATGGCTAATTTAAAATGTCAGATTGTTTGCGTAGCGGAAGAAATTAGTTTATTACGTATATTTATATTGATGACGATTTATGTCCACCAGTTATCACAATCTTTAACCATAATTTTCGTTAACCCAAACATGATTTCATGTTATTAGTACTATATAACGCGATTCTTTTGTTTCAGAATAAGTATTCAATAAATCATTCGATCGCCGAATCATTAAAACAGCGAATAAAATCTTCGTTAGATGAGGCATTATATTTTTTTTCTTACTGAAAGCATCAAGGATCCAATATAAATCTTTTATCAATTTTTCGCATTCACAGAGAATAAAAAAATATTTCCATTCATACATCAAACATTCGTCTGAAACACTTTTTGCATAAATTTTCTTAAATCCTCAGTTTGAAATAAATCCTCTCAGCAAACTATTCGAATTTTTTTTTCAATTCTAGCATACTTTTAAAGAATAAAGGCAAAAAATATAATATAAAGTTACATCGTTCGGTTCACAAATGATGAATTACTTCATTTACTATTTGAATAAAATTTATTTATTTTCATGAAAGCAATTTTTTTTAAAACAGTAATAAAGAAAATGCAAGATCTATCGATATGTGAAATGCAATCCAACATGCACCTAATTAAATTATCCATTAATCATATATATTCAATGTTTGACCATTTTTAAAAAGAAGCTTTTTGAAAATCCATTTGGAAATTTAAGTTAAATTTAGTTTTCTGAAATATTTATTCTTTTCGATAACTAGACGAAAATGGAGAAGAAAGTATGGCATTCCATTGGAACAAAATTGTAGTTGAATTATTTTTTTTCAGAATAAAAACATTCATTTACATTTGAAACAAGCATAGTAAAAACTATATATAAAGTATTCTATCCAATAATTCCGTTTAAGTGCTCACTAGAATTGTGAAAGTTGGAAGCACATAAAAACAGCCGTATGCTTGATACTTTTGCACTTTATTTTTTATTCTTTTAAAATTTATACGAGATGATATATATATATGACAATTTGTTTTGTTTCCTTGTATACAGAGTGCAGCGTGAATTATACAGAGAGCTAGCTTCTGTTCAGGGTACAAAATTGTCGTTACATCATTTTTTTCCAGAATGATATCATTCATTTAAAATTAAAATAAGTATAATAATAACTTTATATAAGAAATTCAATTCAATAATTCCGTTTATATATCTCTACATTTGTGAAAGTTGGAATCGTATAAAAACAGCCATATGCTGATATTTTTGCACTTTATTTTTGATTCTTCTAAAATGTTATTCGAGATGTTATATAATAGGTGGTTCAGAACTATATGTCAGAAATATAACGGCAGGTACAGGGAACCAAAATAAAGAGATTTCGTATAGGAATGTGGATGTGGAATTGCAGTGTTGAGGCAGTAAAAGGCGCTGTTGAATGCGGCTGACGAATGCTCTTCGTTGGCCTGAATCGTCATTTCCCGCACGGATTTCGAGCAACATGGATTATTACACCAATGCGCAGCTTGCCGACAAGCATTTCATGCATGGGATTGCGCAAGGAAAAGGAATGGCTGCGTAGGATTATGCCGGATCCCCGAAGATTTGAGCGCCTTCATTAGAAGTTGCCCGCGAGTGGATCGTTTTATGCTTCTAGACATGATAGGGGCACTGTAAGATATCGCAGAATATCTTGCAGTGGAAGAAGAAGCAGTATTACGCACTGTGGAAAATAGCCTAGCTCAAAAGCTGTTGTACGTGCGTTGCGTGTGAACCATTTCCTTCCTTAGCCCCATGCATAAAATGCATGTCGGTAAGCTCCGCATTGGTGTAATGATGCATGTTGTTCGTAATCCATGAGGGAATGACGATTCAAGCTAGCGACCGCTTTCAACCACCGAACTTAAGAGCGTCCTCTACTGCCGCAACGCTGCATTTCTGCACCCACATTCGTATACGAAATCTGCTTATATAGGTGATCTCTACCTGCCTTTACATTTTTGACATATAGTTCTGCACTATCCCTGTATATCTTAATTTGTTTTGTTTCCTGAATCTACAGAGTGCCGTATAAAAGCAGCAGGAATTGTACAGAGAGCTAGTTTCTGTTCAGGGTACAAAATTGTCTCTACATTATTTTTTTTCAGAATGATATCATTCATTTACAATTTAAATAATTATCATAATAACTTTATATAAGATATTCCATTCAAAAGTTCCGTTTAAATGCTCACTAGAATTGTGAAAGCTGGAAGCATATAAAAATAGTCGTATGCTGATACTTTTGCACTTCATTTTTGATTCTTTTAAAATGTTATACAAGATGTCATATATATCTGACAATTTGTTTTGTTTCCTGTTCATACAGAGTGCGTATAAAAACAGCATGAATTGTACAGAGAGCTAGTTTCTGTTTAGGATACAAAATTGACTAGAACTGTGAAAGTTGGAAGCATATAAAAATAGCCGCATGCTGATACTTTTTCACTTTATTTTTGATTCTTTTAAAATGTTATATGAGATGTCATATATATCTGACAATTTTGTTTCCTGACTATACAGAGTGCTGTATAAAAACAGCATGAATTGTGCAGAGAGCTAGTTTCACTATACAAAGTTGTAGCTGCATTATTTTTGCCGATAATGATATCATTCATTTACATTTGAAATGAGCAGAGTATTAACTTTACATAACGTATTCCATTTAATAATTTCGTTTAAATGCTCACTATAATTGTGAAAGTGGAAGCATATAACAAGACGATATAAAAGCAGCATGAATTGTACAAAGAGCTAGTTTCTATTCAGGGTACAAAATTGTCGCTATATTATTTTTTTCCCGAATGATATTATTCATTTACAATTAAAATAATTATCGTAATAACTAATATAAGGTATTCCATTCAATAATTCTGTTTAAATTCTTACTAGAATTGTGAAAGTTGGAAGCAAGTACATTTATCAGCCGTATGCTGATAATTTTGCATATTATTTTTTATTCTTTTAAAACGTTATGCGAAATGTTATATACAGGGTGATTCATAAAAGATGGGCAGAACTTTAAGGGGTTATAGTACACTTAAAGACAAATAATATTAAATAGGAGACTAAGGGTCCCAGACGTATTCCCAAGGAGATAGGGGGCATTAAAGTTTAGGGTCCGAAATTTCAAATGATTATAAAACATGGAAAAATTGGTCGATTCGTTTGCGGTTTTTGCAAAAAATTTTCTTTATGCCAGTATTTTCTTGAAATAAAATTTTAAAGTTCAATATCAAAAAATGCCGATAGGGGGCGCTTTAGACTTTGGAGTAACAAACAACTATTTTTTAACGTTATTTTTTGTATTTCTTTAAATGATTTCGAAAGCTTAGACTTAAACTTAAATTTTGATCTAAAAATCTGAGTCCTAACGAGTAGTTAAGTAGCGTAAACTGAAATTTGAAATTTGAAACCCTTCTCCCCCCAGAACAAAAATCAGTTATTCCCGATCTTTGTGTCGTAGATTAGGCTCTAACTACTGCCGCGTTTTGCTAAAATTATTCTTTATGTCAGTATTTTCTTGAAAATAAATTTTAAAGAAAATTTTCAAAAAATTCCGATAGAGGGCGCTTTAGACTTTGGAGTAACGAACAATTATTTTATACCGTTATTTTTTGTGTCTCATTAAATGCTTTCTAAAGCTTAGACTTAAATTTTCAGCCCAAAATCTGAATCGTTAGACGTGGTTAAGTTTCTGGGGAGAGGGGTTTGAAATTTCTACTCCTGAGCACAGTTCAGTTTACCATGTCCACACATTGTGTGCTGTGATACGAGGTAAAAAGACACAAATTAGGATTATGTTACCAAAGCATATTTATTAACATGTAATTACAATAAATGTTCAAAATTGTGACCACCAGAGGTTATGCACGCAGAACAACGGCGAAGAATGGAACGGCGAACATTCGCGAAAACATCAGGCTTTTCGAGCACTTCCCCTACAGCGGCGGAAAGTCTGGCGACCAGTTCCTCGGGGGATTCAATGGGTGTCTCATACATAAGAGCCTTCAATCGTCCCCAAAAAAAGAAATCGAGGGGTGAAAGATCTGGCGAGCGAGCAGACCAAGCAACAGGACCACCTCGACCAATCCATCTGTTCGGAAATGTGATGTCCAGATAGTTGCGGACGTCTCGTACGTAATGGGCTGGCGCTCCATCGTGCTGGAACCACATGACCCGCCGGATGCGTGGAGGAACAACGTTTAACAGGTCTGGCAGCACATGTTGCAGAAATGTGAGGTATGTTTTACCGTTGAGGCGTTCAGGAAGAAGGTACGGTCCGATTAGGTGGTCTCCGAGGATTTCTGCCCAAACATTGATGGAAAAGCGTCTCTGATGAGCATGTGGATACGTAGCATGTGGATTGACATCCGCCCATACATGTGCATTGTGTGTGTTAAATGTACCTTCACGTGTGAAGGTACATTCATCGGTGAAAAGCACAGTTCGTCCAAAATGTGGATTAGCGCGTTCTGCTGCAGAAAACAGCGGGCGAATTCAATACGATTTGGATAATCCCCTGGAGACAGTTTCTGGACTCGTTGCACATGAAACGGGAGCAAATGTTCATCCTTCAGTACCCTCCAAGTCATGGACTGTGAGGTATCCACCTGCCTAGCCACTGTTCGTGTACTTGTACTTGGCTGCGCCGCTACTACATCCAGAATGGCTTCTGCAACAACTACTGATTCGTCCTTTTTTGCACGACCTGCATTCGACCGGGAAGCGAGAAATGATCCCGTCTCACACAACTGTCTGTGCAAGCGCTCGAAAGTTTTGCGGTTAGGCAACCGCCTGTTGGGAAATCGCTCTCCGTACATTCGTTGTGCCTCTGCACCATTTCCATCTGCCGCTCCGTAAATTAAATGCATCTCAGCCTTTTCCTTATTCGTGAAGGGCACCATCTTCCGATTTAATACTACAGCGACTTACACTTGACTCACCGTTCAGTGGTTTTTATGCCTGAATCGTGTCGAAATTTTGCATACGTGTTCTTCTTCTTCCCCATTTGACATTTGCATACTTTCTGTTTCCTTCTTCACCCGGTGACTAGCGTCAGGAATGGAGCTTTAACGTTTGCATGAGCGACGTTTCCAACTGTGCCAGTGCCTTTATGAGTGAATTCCGACTATGCAGTCCTTGACGAAAGTTGTATTTTTGCCTCGTATCACAGCACAGAATCGTTGGGCATGGTTAAGTAGTGCAAACTGAACTATGTTCAGAAGTTGAAATTTGAACCCCCTCCCCTCGCTACTGAACCACGCTCAGCGATTCAGATTTTGAGCTGAAAATTTAAGTTTAAGTCTAAGCTTTAGAAAGCATTTAATGAGACACAAAAAATAACGGTATAAAATAGTTGTTCGTTACTCCAAAGTCTAAAGCGCCCTCTATCGGAATTTTTTGAAAATTTTCTTTAAAATTTATTTTCAAGAAAATACTGACATAAAGAATAATTTTAGCAAAACGCGGCAGTAGTTAGAGCCTAATCTACGACACAAAGATCGGGAATAACTGATTTTTGTTCTGGGGGGAGAAGGGTTTCAAATTTCAAATTTCAGTTTACGCTACTTAACTACTCGTTAGGACTCAGATTTTTAGATCAAAATTTAAGTTTAAGTCTAAGCTTTCGAAATCATTTAAAGAAATACAAAAAATAACGTTAAAAAATAGTTGTTTGTTACTCCAAAGTCTAAAGTGCCCCCTATCGGCATTTTTTGAAATTGAACTTTAAAATTTTATTTCAAGAAAATACTGGCATAAAGAAATTTTTTTGCAAAAACCGCAAACGAATCGACCAATTTTTCCATGTTTTATAATCATTTGAAATTTCGGACCCTAAACTTTAATGCCCCCTATCTCCTTGGGAATACGTCTGGGACCCTTAGTCTCCTATTTAATATTATTTGTCTTTAAGTGTACTATAACCCCTTAAAGTTCTGCCCATCTTTTATGAATCACCCTGTATATATGTGAGAATTTGTATTGTTTCCTGAATATACAGAGTAAACTATAAAAACTGCATGAATTGTACAGGGAGATAGTTTCTGTTCATAGTACAAAATTGTAGCTGCATTATTCTTTTCAGACTAATATAATAAATTGACATTTGAAGTACGTAGAATAATAGTTTTATATAAGATGCTTCATTTAATAATTCCCTTTAAATTCTCGTAAGAATTGTGAAAGTGAAAGCATATAACAACATTCGTATGCTGATTTTTTTTGCATTTTAATTTTGACTCTTTTAAAATGTGATACGAGATGTTATATATGTCTGAAAAATTGTTTTGTTTCCTGAATATACACAGTGCTGTATGAAAACAGCATGAATTGTACAGAAAGCTAGTTTCTGTTCAGGGTACAAAATTGTCACTACATTATTTTTTTTCCCAGAATTTCATTTACAAATAAAATAAGTATGCTAAAAAATTTATATAACTTTTTTCATTCAATTGCTCCGCTTAAATGCTCACCAGAATTGTGAAAGTTCGAAGCATATAAAAATAGTCGTATGCTGATACTTTTGCACTTATTTTTTTATTCTTTTAAAACGTGACACGAAATGTTATATATATCTGATATTTTTTTTCTGTTTCCTGAATATACATAGTGCCGTATAAAAACAGCGTGAATTATACAGGGTACTAGTTTTTGTTCAGAGTACAACATTAAATAAAAACATATCTTCTGGGTATGTTTAACTTTTAAAAGGAGAGGAAACACATTATCGTTTCGGAGGCCTCTATAATTCAGGGAAAGTTTTACAACTCTGCGCACTCGAAACTTCATCTGTATTACAAATATTATTCACAGGAGTGACTTTAGCAAAATTCGCATTTCATTAAAAAAATTACTTTTTATATTACAGTTGTAAAAATATAGTATTTACATATTATCCGTGTCAAGAAATACATCGGCCAAAAATGGTTGCCGTTCCAGTCTTTCTTACCATTGCAAAACATGTTCAAAACAGTAATTTAACATTATTTAATACATAACATTTTTAAAGATGCTAAAAAATATCAAATAAATTAATAAATAAACTATAATAAATGAACTATAGTAAATAAATAAAAAACCTATAAAGAATAATAAAAAATAACTATAAACGATGTGAAATAAGAAAACTACATTACGTATAGACCGGGACCCGGCAGCGCAGACAATCACCTCGCCGAGTTCACGGGTGAATTTTTAGGATTTGTTAAATCTTGATCCACAGATTAAAACGCAATCGGTCTGCAAAAGTCATAACTTGGATGAAAACACCTGAAAACCCGATTTTAGCGGCTGACTCGTAGGTTTACCATTGTGTTTTCCTGCTCCCAGTCCTCCATGTTTTCATACCTTTTGGCAGTGGTGGATTCAAGTAATATAACAACCGGTTCGCTGCCCGGATGATTTTTGATGTATTAAGATCAAGGGAAAATGAAGCATCAAACATAGATTATGAGGCACTTTCCATTATTATAAGAACATTATTTAAAAGCTTTGATCTTTTGGTTTGGTGGAAGAAAAGCTTTTGAAACATATTTCCCTATAAAAGAACGTAATTTATATAAATATTGGGCAATAAAAAAATTTTGGTCAAAATTTCTATCAGAAAATATATCAAAACAGTGTAATACAGTACCAACCCATGTCCATGATCTAAAGTTACTATCAGTTAGATATGAAAACACTAACCGTAGGAATATTTTGTAAGCGAGAAGTAAGAAGTATTTCTGAAGTCTCTAATCTCGTAACAATACTAATTCAGTGAATGTCAAGCATTATATCCTTGTTTTGGTGATAAACGGTTGTAATTTTCTCAAAGTTAATCTCCATAAATAGGCTCTTGTAAGTTTTAGGTGCTTGATTTCTATTATTTTTTAATGCATATTTTATGTTAGGTTTTGTGACCAAAATCACAAATTTCACCGAGATATGCGACAATGTCGTCTTCTATTATTAGTACCAAGTGGCTCTAAAATTATTTTTGTAGTAACAATAATGCGTACACGAAGAAGATATATCTGAAAATTTTGCATCAATAACAAAATTTAGCTCAGTTTAAAAACATCTTTTAAGAGTCTTTCATACAATAACGGTGCATGGCAATAATTAATTTGGCAATAACTGAAAACATGGAAATAGCTTTCAATTGCCGATGAAATATATCAGCACACTATAAACTTTTGGATTGATACTAGCAAAAATAAATTCGTATTATTTTGGGTATCCTCTACTAAAAATAATTTTATATTTATGATGTTGAAAAGCTTAAGAAGGTATTCAAAAAGGCAGTTATATATTATTCATATAGTTAATACTTAAATAAAACAATAAAGGATGTAGAAAAAAAAACTAGATTATAGTACAGAAAAGAGTTTTAAGATATTAAATAACTTGTGCTATTTGAGATATTTACATGAAGTATTTTCATGATATGAGTTCTCACTTTCAATTTTCTTTGAAATTCGAACATTATAGAACATTACTCGAACATTATCGAATGTGTGCTTCTTTCTTACATGTATTCATTATAAAAGTAGAAACCCATTGTTTTAGAGGTTTTCAGGCGAATTAGATTAATCGTCATTATGTTTGATACATTAGAAATAGCTAGTCGACTTCTCTTCTCTGTATGTTTATCTTTGAAAATCTCTTTTCCATTTCTGCTGAAGTTGCAGTAATTGTTCTGGCAGTATTTTTAGCCTTTTGAATACTTTCAAAAGTTCCATCGTTTCAGAAAAATACTTAAATAGTAAAAAAAAAAAAAAAAAAAAAAAAAAAAAAAAACGCGATAATCCTTAATATTAATTATAAGTGCCAGTAACTATAAATAATATTTCTTCGGCTGCTTTTCATTGAATATACTACTTCTCCAATATTCCAGCAACATGAGGGGAGGGGGGGGGTGTAGTTTATTCCTATATTCAAATTCAGTAGCCTACCATTTTTTAATTTGGTTTGTTGTTTTTAACCCTATCGCGACAAGCTTCTTTTACAGTATTTTTAATCTTCTATCACCATTTTTTCAAAACAGAATTTTTGCCTAACTGAATCGAGAAAATACTCTGACTAAAAAAGGCAAAATTTACAATAAAAAATAACTAGTAGGAATAATCAATGTACCTTAAGCGTCACATATACGTGACGCTTGTTCTGAAGAGGTTAAAAAACATGTACCCGATCTCGCTAAAAGATTTAAGATCTCCCATAATTTTTATATATTTTCATGTTTCTGCCCTCATAGTCTTTCTTTTTTTTTGTGCTTTTTTCTTCCGAAGCTTTTCAAATGTTTTTATGAATTTTATCATAAGTTTTCATACTTTATGATGGTTATACTTCTTGTTCACAGTGCTCTTGAAAGACGAGCAGTTCCATTTAAAATACCAGCCATCAAAGCAATATCAGTTATAAAACATGTAGATTGTCCCTTCTTATGGCTGACCAAGAGATAATTCCTAAATCGTTAAATTTAGAATACTTCTAATTTCAAAAATATTTCAACTGCTGCTCTACATCACCTTAGACGCCGTTTTAACTTTAGAAAAATGTTACAAAATTAAAATTTTTATTAGATACTTTTGGTCCTATAAGATATTTAGAAAAGACATTATCTATGCTATAACAATAAAGACAAATTTTTGTACGACCAAAACTTCTCGAGTTATGATATTTGGATTTTACGAATTTTTACCATTCCTTGGAACAAAAATCGAGCCCGGAAATGCTGAAAATTTGTAAAATACAAAGTATCATGACTCGGCAAGTTTAGACCATACAATGTTTTTTCATTTGTTAAAGCATGAAAAATGTTTTTCTAAATGGGACTTATAGGACTCTAGGGTCATATAAAAATTTAAAATTTCTTAGATTTACGAAAATAGCTACTTTCATTTAAATGAATTATAAGGTATGAAGAATAATATTTTTAAAAAATGCAGTTGGAAGTACACCACAAAATCTAACGATTTAAAGACTAGCTATTCACCAACGTTAACCGGAACATTCCGTATACTTTCAAAAGAAGCAGCTAAAGCAAAGTAATCTTTTATTCGTATGTAAGTACTAGTTATTGTAATGTTGAATAAGCATGCTATGTAACCAGGTTTCGCCTACGCTGCCGATTTGGATTCCGAAATTTTTCAAAGTTTCTATTTTTTTTTTTTTTTTTGTTTTTTTTGTTTTTTTGTTAAAGTTAAATTTGCTTGTTACAGGAATGGGGAGGAATATATATATATATATATATTTGCAAATGAAACATTGTTTTATTAAATGAAATAATCACAGTGTCATATTTATAAACCGCTGTTGTGCAGATTTAAAGGAAGTAAATTAATGTAAATGCGATTTTCGCATTTGAAGTATTATTTTAACAACCGGTTCGCCAAACTCAGTACAACTTAACAATCGGTTCTACCGAACCGGTGCGAACCGGCTGAATCCCACCACTGCCTTTTGGTGCATATAATTTTGTTACCTTTTGAATAATTGTGTTAAAAATTAATCTAATACTAGTGTATAACCCCCGTCAAAAATGACGGAATGTCAATGATAAATCTCCAAAACAATATTTAAAAAAAAAAAAAATTCTGACTAATAAAAAAAAAAAAAGATGCCTCATGCATTGTGTTAATCAAAAAGTATTATCCTTTGATTTTTGATAATTAGAACGAAGATAGTATGTAAACTACAGTTTAAAATCATATTTTAAATATTTCTTCCTTTCTTTCTTTCTAACCGATGACCAGGCCCCTACCTGACGGGATGCCCCAGCTTAACGGGTTTAGTACCTGGCATCGGGGCGAAAGACCGCCTAACCGCCGCGAAGCGGCAATAAACCTGACATCATTGCCTCGATCGTCATCCTATTTGCAGTGCCTACTGCTCGTTTGTGTATACTATGTTTTGCCGGTTACTTAACGTTATAACCTGTTGTTCGGCACCTGCACATTGCTACTCATGTTGGTCTCGTAATTTAGAACCTTGATCAGATGACGAGACCTTCACCTGGCCAGGCACCTCCAGAGGTATAATTCACAGGTAACTTGGAGGACTTTGCACCCACGACGGATTTTACATGCACCAGGCGCCATTAGCGTACATGGCGGATTATAGCCAGCAGTATGCCTCGATCCCGCGGCCTTAGCTGCGGATTCGATGCTCTGGAACAGGAAAAGATCAAAGTTGCATTGTATTTGTAACATATGTATATGTATACACACACACATATATATATTTATGAATTATTAAAGGGAAAATGTGCATTTTAGTTTTAAAATATCAAAACACATATTTTTTTTAATTTTACATTTTATAACATCATAAGTACTTTATCCCCCCCCCCCCAACACCTCTGTAACTATTATAATATAAAAGAAATTTACTAATGACATAATTTTTAATTAAAAAATAGTTAATTTATCCCAAATAACATTCATCAAAGAAAAATTTATAAGCAAACAACATTAAAAAATATATAAAATAATCTCTGAATTTTAACATTTTCATATTTCAAATCTGGCTGCCATAATTGTAAATATGTATAAAAAAAAATATATAACATTAACAATTTTTAGTTTCTAAGGTTATTATTAAATAAAAAAAGTCCATCATCAAGCAAGGTAAATAAATTGTATTTTTTAATCAGATTATTAAATTATCAATTTTCTTCTGTTCTATAAAAAAATTTAAATGATTGAAAAACATAATTATTAAGTAAAATATATATAGATAAATAAGATATTTTAAAATTACTTCGCATAAATATTTATTTATAAATACGTATAATCTGTAAAAATATAAATTTACAGATAATAGATGGCGCCACGCCTAGAACTAAATTGCTGGGATTTTCTGTATGAACATTTGCATTTTCTAAATTTTAAAACTAACAAACATAAATCTGAGTTACAAATAACTTAATTACATGTATGTAAATAAAACCTCTTTTATCAATGTATCCAAATCAAGGCATGAAAACTTCAGAAAAAAAATATTTATTTTATAATGATTTTTTAATATAACTTCGTAACATTAGCGGCTCGGCCTTATGTAGCTATTATGTAGCTCATCAGGATCATCAGGATCTAAAACGATCCTTAAACTTAAACTATAGAATACAACAATAAAAACTGATTTGATTGAATAAATTCAAATCCACCGCGTTTTCAAAACAGCCTTTAGAAAGATCAACAAAAATGTTAAAACAGTAAAACACACGTTGCCGGTTGGCAATCAGTACAGTACAAATAATTTTGAGGAATGAATCTCAAACGTCATTGACTCACCGCATATATATATATATATATATATATATATATATATATATTAAAAATGATTAGCACACTGAAATGTACTTTCTGAAAATTTCACATTAAATTTTAATATGCTAATTGTATGAATATATTAACTTGTATTTTTAACAAACTTCGATTGTTTATATTAATTGACGATAGATGGCTGCAAAAATAGTTTTTGAAGGTTTAAAACAAAATTAAAATATTTAAAGACTTTAATAGGCTTCTACAAATATTTTAAGAACAAAATCAGATAATTAAGCACTATTTTTTTTAATGAAGCGTTCAAAGATTCATTCATTTGTTTCAATATTCGGAAATTGTGAATGGCAACAGTGTTCTTTTGTTTATATCTACTAATCTGATGTTTATATTAGCTTATTTTTAATTTTGAACTTAATACATTATAATTGGATATGATATACATGTTTTAGTGAAAATATGCTGAACAGACATGATTTCAAGTAGAAAAAATTATCATTTGGCTGTGACATGTTAAGATATGTTTTTCATTAGGCCTAACATGGCGTTTAGCTACTGTCGATTCGCACACTGGAGTGGTCCGCACCGGCATAGTTACCGACAATTTTCTGAACTCAGATTTTATTATAAGTAGATATTACGTATTGTAATTATTATATTACAGCTCTTATTGCGTATGATTTGCAAAAATAAAGTTGTTAAAAAGTATAAGTTACTTTAATTAGAATAATTGGCGATATGCTTGACGCAGTTGTATCTAACTTGCACGGATACAGAAGTACCAAATATATTATAGAGTATAATTTATTGCCTCGAAGTTTCCCATTTATAAGCTGTGGAGTCAAATTTCAAATGGTTTTACAACTTTTTTCAGAATCTTCATTACATTTTAAAAATTAATGTAAATCTCGAATGATAAATTCTTTAAATATGAATTTATTAATAATTTTCACAATTAAAATAGTTTTTGAATAAAAAAAAATGCCTGCAATACGTCTGGGTCAGTAAATTGTGTCACATAAAAAACAAAAACAAAAATTCAATATGATTCTTTAAAGATATGAATTAAAGTTTGTCTCGTGGATTTCACATTTGCATCCGCAAACTTTGACCTCTTCTAACTCTATGAACAATTAAGAAAAAAGTATATAAACTATAAATTTTCTGGGCTACCTTGATCCGTAAAACTTAGATATCATGCCAAATAGTGCTGTTGCCATTTAAAAATCCAAAGTTGGTAAAGGTTTTAATACATAGACGACCACTATTTAAAAAATTGCATTCATAATTAGATTCTATGTACACTTGCTAGTCGAATGGTACATCTGGTATTTGACTACGACAATTTAGTAATAAAATAGCATGAGATGATGCGGGTTATTTTTTTTTTTTTTCATTTTTTGAGTTGTTTTGAACATACTCAAAAGTTATTGCATTTTTTTTATATTATTCATTATTATTCTATATGCTACTAATGAACATAAAACTATCAGACACTAATAATGATTAAAACACATGCCTAGTACATAGAAGACCCGTTATTAATAAATGTTTTGTTCATTCCTAAATTTCTAGTTTATTACCATATCTTACCGCACAATGTTGTTTTAAAACTGGGATTAATTCTGCATCAGTTACTTACATGGTCATTTATCTGCCAATGGTGAAATTAATCATTAATGTACTGTATATAATTAAATGTTCCTTTGGAAATTTCTCCTTTTAATGAAATCAATAACTCGCAGAGATTTTATTATACATCCATCGATGAAAACAATAATCAGAATTTGAGTTTATCGATCTAACACTTTTAAGGTTGTATGTATCCACAAAACTTATCGCTTTTAAATTTATGTATCAGTTTTACCTTATTGATTTGTATGGAATGGAATAGATAATTCCGTGGTTATAGTAACGAAAATAATTTAACACTTTTGTTTATAGTATGTATGCATACAGATTGATTCAGTAATTATTATTCAGATATTAATCTCTCATTATGAAGCAGACAACAACAAATACTTTTTTGTATAGATATCCACTTCATAATTCAGCCGTGCACTCAAAAATACAGGGTGTATCACTCCAATAAGAACATAATTATTTTTCATGACTTTAGCAAAAGTAAAGATATTTTAAGGCATTTTTAACAGATATACCTCTTTTGTGAGAAATATAATGACATATTCATAAGTGATGATGGAAGTATGGAAGCATACAGTGTTTCGTAACATAAACTGCCAAACTTATGTACTGCATTCAGAAATATAGAATGACCAGTTCAGCGTTACTTTGATGTAGACGGTGGCCACTTTTACCACACGTCGTGATATCATCCGATTTCACTCACAAATGTTAATGTCGTTGCCAACTACTTAAAAAAATCTTCATTATTTTTAAAGTTGTGAATAAAAATCCTTCGTATTGGCGTGAGATAAACAAGACTCTGTGTTTTTGACTCGTAAAATGGATTACTATGCAGGTTTTTCCATGGAAAAATTCTTTGTTGTAAGGTGTCCTGAGGTAATAACGCCACATTAAAGTTCTACCAATTTTCACTGCTTAGTTTTAGAAATTCTCTTTCGAACAAATATAGAATTTGATACAGCAACTTATTGCTATGTATACCAGAAAGAATATTTTAGCAGATATGTATTCATAAAATGTAATGGCGTAATTTCTTGACCAATGCTATTTGGCGTTATTACCCACCTATGGGAGTAATAACGCCATGCAAACAAAACTATAAAATAAGATGGAATAATGGCATGAGAAGTCTCCAATTCTAAAGGTACAAACTCTACAGCCCTACAAATTGACAAATTTCTCTTTCTTACTGTTAATTGCGATACCAGGATGCAATAATATTCATTTGATATTTTATTCTTCTAACATGAAAAAATTAGCAGCACTTAGGACATACGAATTTCTCTTTACCCTTTCTGGTTTTCAACAATGACAATAATTCATTCTCGTGTATAAAATAAAACATAAACCCTCTTCGGATGTACTTCCAGCATTGAAAAGAATCAACCGGAGTAATTAAGACAGTGGATGGCTTGGTTACCTCGGTGTACTTATTGTACAGTGTATTTTAAACTACAAACTGCCTTGCGAACACAATCAAAATCTTCCCCAACATTTTGAAAGTACATGAAATACACTACAAATTTATGTAATAAACAAAGTATTTACTAATAAGCATATAGTCTGCAGATCATAGAACATACTCGCAAATTTTAGATCGGGCGTAGACTCTTTAGTGCTTCTTTCAGCTATAAGGTCTACAAATGGAATAAATTAACTCTTAGCTGTTATTTGTGATTCAGATGACTCAGTTACACGCAATATTAGCATTTGGCGTTATTACCCACCTGGTTTTATTACCCCAGGACACCTTAGTATGAATTACGACTCCTTAAGGTTTGAAAAATCAACTCATGAATCTCTTGTACACTTTTTTATTTTTTGCCAAATATCGTACAGACGTATTTGAAATCATCTGCTCGATCTTCTTTCCTTAAAATAATTAGCGACAGATGAACGAAAGTAAAGTACCTGTAGCATCGTAGTTCATCTTAAAAGACTTTTATCACGATGTCGTTCTTCCTAAAAAATCGACAATCAAACGGGCTAAAATCCTTCAATCTCATCTGACAGAATTCTTAATCGGTGAAGTTGCAAAAAATGGTGTGCAAACCATCAATGGCTTGTGTATGAATATAGGGTTACCACTGAATATAGTTTCAAGGATAAGGCACAGTGAATTTCGGTGAAAGATTGGTGCTATGGTATCCCTAAAGTTACTGTTTTCTCATTAAATTAAAAATTCTTGAGGAATACTTTTATAGTAAACGAGATGCTCTTTCTCTTATTTAAAAATAATGTTTTAACCGTTCGTGTTAATTGGCCCTGTTGTAACAACTGCGAAGATTTTTTTAATGTAAAAACCTTGTCTATCCAAAATCGATTGAAGTGAGCTATTGGCGGATCCTTTACTGTGTATCCACGTTTTCCAAAATAAAGAACCTTAATCTTCCTAGACATGTTTTCTGAGATGATCGCATAGTAATGCAAAGGTTTTCTTATGCTTCCTTGTCGGCTTATGAAGCTGCAATTTATGTTCAAACCTTGCTAGTACAGAAGAATTGCTCAAATTCTGTGTACTACGTGGTTGGTTCAATAAATATTGTCCTTAGTGTATATAAAATATTTGTACTGCGATGGTTGATGTGGAATATTGAAGCCTAATCTCTGAAATGCCTGTATGCTCAATTTCAGAACCGTAGCTGCTATATTAACATATTTCTGGAGTGAGGAGTGAAGTTTTAAAGACCTATTTCGGGGGAAAATTTTAAGGAGGGTGTGAGGGTAAAATGCTGGTTAGGAGTTTATGAGGCTACATTTGTGACAGTGAATGAGATGTGGCTACATCACTATGATCCCGAGTCTAAACGACAGTAGTTACGTCTCATCCACTGTCACAAATCTAGCCCCACAAGCTAAAACTCAGCCTTTCTTCCCCATTCCTCACCCTTTAACTCCTCTTTCCAAAACTATGTGTGAATATAGCAGCTACGGTTCTGAAATTGAACATATAGGCATCTAAGACATCATGCTTTCATATTCCACAACAACCATCGCAGTAAAAATATTTTATATACTAGGGGGCTCGGCCCCCTACGAGCTACGCTCGCCAACCCCCGTCCAGACACCGCAGACTCTAAATGCACGCTAATTTGATCGGCTTTAAAAAGATTTCGAAAGAGTGAATTATAATTTAAAAAACAGTGGCGATCTTTCTATAAACGAATTTCTATTCATTTCTCTTTGATTGGGGAATTTTAACGCAAAATCCGCTGCGTTACTACTTGATTATCCCGTCGACCAATTTCGCCAAATTATATAAATCGCCAAACCACTCGCCAAATTACACAAATTGACATATTTTTTTTTTTTTTAAATAACGAAAGAACAAATAAATTAGTACAACATTAATAAAAATACAAATAAAACGTCGAAATAAAAATAACTTGATGACGTAGACACGTGTAACAACATTTCAAAATAAGCTAATATAAAAGGAATTAAGTAAACAGAGTCTTTGTATCCTGGTATTTTTTTAACAAAGCGAAAAGAAAGTTCTTTTAAATGAGACATTTTAAATTAATCGTTTTTAATCTGACGTAATTTTTACCAAGCTATTCTTTCTCTGTTAAATATTCACGTGAAAATACCAGTTGAAAAGTATCCTCTCAAAATATCAAATAAATGTCTAGCGCAATTTTTAAATTTAAACCGTTTTGCAATATTATTTTGTGTTCATTTTATGTAATAACTGTAATGTGACGTAAATATGACGTAATTTCTCCTATTTAAGACTTCTAACGCATGTTAATAAATTTATTATTTTACAAATTCCTTTCTGTCTTAAAATTCACGTGTAATTATAGTTTTTATGACGTAATTTTTAATAAGTTCCTGCTTTTTGTGCATAATTATTTAATTCTAATTCCAAATGGTTTTTTTCTGTTTATAATAGTCACGTGTAAATAAATTTTTAATTTATTTACACGTATAAATATTTTTTTTTTTTGAAGCAAACATTATTGCTTCCGCTGTTTATACAGTTGGCAACAGTTTAAATTAATATCACTTTCTAAAATCTGTAAAAAATATCTCTAGAAATGCTGAAAATTTGAATTTAAAATAGAAATAAAACCTCAAAAAATGAGTCAAAATAAAAAAATTAATGCAATCTGCACTCCGGCAAATTCTAACGCATAAAATGATCTAAAAATGATTACACTGCCATGTATACTTTTTGCTGCTATAAAACTTTTTTAGTGGAACGATTTTGTCCAACTTTAGCATTAAATATCTCTTAAAATAATTCTTCGATTTGAAAACTGTCTGCTTCAGCGTGTTTATCAAACATTTCTGTATAAAACCACCAATTTTCATATTTTTGTATGCATTATTTTTCTTAATATTAACGAAGAAAGACCTCCAGTCACAAAAAATTCAAAACCGGCGGCGGCGGTGACAGCGGTAGTTACTTTTTTTTAGAATAGAGAGACACTAGGGACAATAATTATTGAACCACCCACGTAAGTCTAGATTTTCCCACATAAAAGCACTGTTAATTCCTCGGTTTGAATTATGTCCTTGTGTATTTGAATTAGTCAAGTTGGTACATAAAGTTTAACCGTTACTGATCGTCCTGATGGAAAATGCAGACCTCTGCTCTCACGACACAATTTTGTTAATAACAGTATTGCCACTATCCAAGAACTTACGGACTTGCATCAATGGCAACACGTATTCTTTGAAAATAATCCCGGTGATGTCATATCTCGAGGCAGGTTGTCAATTACTTTTTAAAGTAACAAATTTTGGTTATGTAGTCTTATTCTTCTTCATGGCGAAATTCTGAACGTGTGGAACATAACAAAAAGTCCTTCCGGCCAGTGCCGGGAGGAAGAGGTAGCTTTCATAATCCTTATTTAAAAAAAGCCAACTTATATCATGCAAACACACGAAGCTCAATTTAGTGGAAACCGAATATAGGAGATTCAATACTAATTTTTATCAATATAATGAATGAGAATTTCGCGAAATTAGTCAGCTTTATCCAAGCTGCTTTTCTTTAAAGTAACTTATATTTGGCTGCCAAATTCGGCAATTTCTTAAAGTGCCTGTCATTTTAAGACAACATGGTGGATGAGGCTAAGCAGTGAACTTGGTCGAGACCTTAGTAATTGCTGTGCACATGCTCACTCACATCGGAATCAGTTAATATATAGGAGTGCTGTCGCATGCAAAAAATCAGATTTTTCAAAATGTCACCCACAATAGAAATTGAAACTGCTATATCTGAGCGATTTTTTAAGGTAAAGACAAACAAAAAATGCTCCTGAATCCTTATATCAAGATCAAATACTTAAGAAAGAAACCTTTTTCAATTTCTAATTTTTTTGCACCTCACTTTAAATATATATATTTTTTTTAATTTAATGGCCGCCATTTTGAAACAAGATGGCTGATGAATCTGGCCAGCGAACTTGATCGAGGTGTTGATGTATACTATCCACATGCCTTCTTACATCGAACTGGCGAATACGTGTGTTATCGCGTGACAAATACAAGATCGTTTCAAAATGTTAGCCATGCTAGACATTCAAAGTGCTATAAATCAACCATTTTTTAAGATATCAACAAAAGAACAAATTTTCAGAAACAAAAACTGCTCCGGAATCTTTGTATCAAGGCCAAACGCATAAAAAAAAATCTTTTTCATTTTCCAATTTTTTAATACCTCATTTTGAATTTTAAATTTAATTTTTTTAAATGGCAACACTTTTGAAACAAGATGGCGAATGAAGCTGGCCAACGAACTCGGTCGAGACATTGGTATGTACTATGTACAGACCAAGTTACATCCAAATAGGTTCATAAATACGCCTGTTATCGCGTGACAAAAATCAGGTCGTTTTAAAATGTCAGCCACAAGAGAAATTCAAAATGCTATTACTCAGCCATTTTTTTTAGATATAGACGAAAGAAAAACTGTTCCGGAATCTTTGTATTAAGGTCAAACACATACAAAAAAAATCTTTTTCATTTTATTTTTTAATTTTTTTAAATGGCCGCCATTTTGAAACAAGATGGCGGATGAAGCTGGCCAACGAACTCGGTCGAGATATTTGTATGTATTATGTACACACCAAGGTACATCCAAGTCGGTTCATAAATACGCCTGTTATTACGTGAGAAATATCAGGACGTTTCAAAATGTCAGCCACGCTAGAAATTCAAAATGCTATAACTCAGGCATTTCTTAAGATATAGACGAAACAAAAACTGCTCCCGAATCTTTTTATCAAGGTCAAACACATAAGAAGAAAATATTTTTTCAATTTTTTAATTTTTGGTACCACATATCAAATTTAAATTTTTCTTAAAAATTTAAATGGCCGTCATTTTTAAACAAAATGGCGGGTGAAGCTGGCCAACGAATACGGTCGAGACATTGGTATGTACTATGTATAAACGAGGTTACATCCAAATCGGTTCATAAATCCGCCTTTTATCGCGTGACAAAATTCAGGACGTTTCAAAATGTCAGCCACGCTAGAAATTCAAAATGCTATAACTCAGCCATTTTTTAAGATATAGGCGAAACAAAAACTGCTCCGAAATCTTTGTATAAAGGTCAAATGCATAAGAAAAAAATATTTTTCCATTTTCAATTTTTTGGTACCACATTTCAAATTTTAAATTTTTAAAAAAATTTTAAATGGCCGCCATTTTGAAACAAAATGGCGGATGAAGCTGGCCAACGAACTCGGTCGAGAGATTGGTATGTACTATGTACACACCGAATTACATCCAAATCGGTTCATAAATACGCCTTTTATCGCGTGACAAAATTCAGGACGTTTCAAAATGTCAGCCACGCTAGAAATTCAAAATGCGATAACTCAGCCATTTTTTAAGATATAGACGAAACAAAATCTGCTCCGGAATCTTTGTATAAAGGTCAAATACATAAGAGAAAAATATTTTTCCATTTTTAATTTTTTGGTACCACATTTCAAGTTTTAAATTTTTTTAAAAATTTTAAATGGCCGCCATTTTGAAACAAAACGGCGGATGAAGCTGGCCAACGAACTCGGTCGAGACATTGGTATGTACTATGTACACACCGAATTACATCGAAATCGGTTCATAATTACGGGAGTTACAGTGTGACATAGGTCAGATAAATATATATATATATATATATATATATCAATTTTGAACGGAGGGTGGTTTCGGGGTCTGGGGGTCATGATCGATGAAAATATACCAAAATTTTTTGAAATCGCTTTCCTCCGAACGGCTGCAATAGGTAGCTTTTTTGTAAAGAAAGCTACCTAAAATTATTCCACCGAAATAAAACCATTTCAGGACTATTACCTGACAATTAGTATTGGCTTTTCGATCTATATTTTGAAGTTTTGTCTGAATAGGTCTAGATTTTTATTTCATTAACTTCTATGAACGCAGTTAAATTATGTTACATATATTTACAATTATTCAATATGTATTCGGATATTTCCTTATTAAAATATTCAGTGTGACTATTGCCTGCATTATTGAAACTATCAATTTATTTGTATTACCATTTATCAATTTCATATGTTTTTTGGAAGGTCTATATGTTTATAATTTGAAGGTTGAATATGTATAACGCTTTGGAAGGGTTTTTCTTTTGTGTGTGTTTTTAGTAATTTAGTATTTCAGGGGTTTTTTGTAATTCTTATTGTATGGAATTTCATTATTTAATAGATACTTAGTATTATGTTATTGAATGTTGTCACATATCAACTGCGCCCGGCATGTTACGGCCTCTTTGCACTGATTGAAACGCACCTCCTTGGCACTAGAATAAATTTGGTTTTGCCATTTGGCAAAAGTCGTTCGCTTTGTTGAGGGGTTTTTTGTTGCGTGCAGAATTTTCTGTGAAATGACTACATTTACTTAGGTATTTCTTCGGTAATATGAACAAGGGGTAGTTATCTTTTAGTAATAATGGTTAATATTTTTAGAAATGCCGAAGATAATATTGATTATTTTTTTTCTTTTAAGTGGTTTGAACCACTCAAAATTTCTGTTTTACAGTAGCAATTAACTATGATGTCACTAACTTTGATTTTAAGCTTTAGTACGTGTAAATATAATATATTTACAGCGATTAGCAGAGAAACAAAGTAACTGCAAGTTTATTTATATACAGTAGAACCCCGCTCATCCGAACCCCTCTAATCCGAAATTCCGGATAATCCGAACCAATTTTTATTTTCGTAATTATACTTAAACAGATTAACTGAAAAGTTTATCTTATGAAATTTTCCGGATTACAGGATGAATGTCTGGTAAAATGTGTAGAAGTTAGAATTAAACAAAAAATGGTAGTAAAGGATGTTTTTTATTCTTTATAGCCTGAATAGAATATAAAATGAAAACGTGGGCTGTAGACATACTCGTACTCGTAGAAGCCATCTTAAAAAAATCTCGAATATCAGTTTGTTTGCCAGCTACTATAACATTCTTTTCTAAAATGCAAAAAGTATTTAATGCAGATGATAAAACTTCATTTTTCCTTTTAACAGCTTGATTTCCCAATTTATCTACAGAAGTTGTTTTTTCTTCCCCCCTCGTCGAAATGGGTTGTCTCAGCTATTTATATACTATTTCCGATTTTGAACCTTTTGTAATGGGTTGTTAGGAAATTCCTTATTCTGGAGTTCCATTGGATTGTTATAAACATCAGGAGTGAGTAAACTAGGAGTACTATTTTTTGTCGAAAGTCGTGCCGGATTATCCAGCATGCCGGACCTTAGGATGCCGCATTAAAGGATGCTTACTCTATTACTGAGTACTTCTAACTTACCTTTTTTAGTACGCATCTTTCTTTTCTATTTATTCGAAATTTCGGATAATCCGATTTTTTTGTAATCCGAACAGGTACCGGTCCCAATTATTTCGGATTAGCAGGGTTCTACTGTATTATATATAAAAACTTACAGTTAGCTTTTTTCTCAGTTAATCGTTTATTAACAATATCGTTTGCTGAATTTTCAAACAATGTACTGAATTGTAAAAAACATTTCGCGCATATGAATACATTTTTCACGTAAAATTGTTTCTTTATTTAGTAATGAACCAGCGATCACTAGATATTCTCATTTTCAAATGGTTATGTGCAAATTTCAAATATGTGTTTTGAATATTTCAGTAACATTTTCAACTGCTATCCAACAGTCGTATATGTAAAATATATTATTGCGTTATGCTAATAATCATTAAACAAATGTTAGTTTATGTTTAGTACTTTCTACTTAATTTGCAGATTTATATTTAATACAAAAATACATTTATAAAATTAACAGTAAAATATGCCAGTATAAACCTAACCTGCATCACAATTATTTAGAAGCTGCTGATTAAAATAAATCAATCAATTTGATTCAACATACGCCACATGGAAATTCATTTACATATCATTAACTAAATGACATACACCAAAGCTAATGAAGCAAAGTAAAATGATTATTCGATTTATTCTACTGTATCCTTAAATTATTTTCATAGTGATTACTATATAACTTTTTCAACTGTTTTGATTGTTTAAATCTTTTTGGTTCAAGCAAATTATGTAAAAAATGTATGCATTTTGAAATGTATTACCACAATCAAAATGCAAACATATTTCATTATAGAAGTACAGTTGTGTCAAATGTTTGATATTTGAAATATTATTTTATGGAGCGACTAATCCCATATTCATAAAATGCATATGTATACTACTTATGAAGATTACGCGGAAATTTTAATATGCATTTTAAATAATTCAGCAACATTTTGGATTGACAAACAGGAGCCATAAATGTAAAATATAATATTACTCTACGCTAATAATTATTAAACAAATATAAGTTTTATGAAATATAGTTTTCTACTTAATTTGCAGATTCATATTTAATGCAAACATACATTTATAACAAAAACAATGAAATGTGTTAATATAAATTTCATCATAATTATTCAGAAGCTGCTGATTATCATAATTCAATCAATTTGACTCAACATACGCCAAATGGAAATTCATTTATGTATCATTAACTAAATGACATACACCAAAGCTAATGAAGCAAATTGAAATGATTATTTGATTTATAACTCTGTATTTTGAAAGTGTTTTCATAATGATTACTACATAAGTCTTTCAACTGTTTTAGTATATGGTTTAAATCTTTTCGGTTCAGACAAATTAGGTGAATCATGTATGTATTTTGAAATGTATTATCATAATCAAAATGCAATAACTTCCATTATAGAAAGACAGTTATGTAAAATGTTAGATATATGAAATTTTACTTTATCGAGCGACTAATCCTATGTTAATAAAATGTATATTTATCCCACATAAGAGAGTTATGTGCAAATTTAAACATGTACTTTAAATAATTCAGTAAAATTTTAGATTGACAATGAGGAGCCGTAAATGTTAAATATAATATTACATTACGCCAATAATCATCATAATAAAAAATATATATATTAGTTTTATGAAATATAGTTTTCTGCTTAAATTGCAGATTCATATTTAATGCAAAAATACATATAACATTAACACTGAAATAGGTTAAAATAAACCTTCATCATTATTATTCTTAAGCTGCTGATTAACATAATTCAATCAATTTGATTCAACATACGCCAATTGAAAATTAATTTACGTATCATTAACTAAATGACATGCATCACAGCTAATGAAGCAAATTAAATGATTATTTGATTTATTCTCTTGTATTGTTAAATAATTTTCATAATGATTACTAAATAACACTTTCAGCTGCTTTGATATATGGTTATAATCTTTTCAGTCCAAGCAAATTATGTAAAACATGTATGCAATTTGAAATGTGTCACCACAATAAAAATGCAACCAATTTTCATTACAGAAGGATAATTATGTAAAATGTTAGATATTTGGAATGTTATTTTATTGAGCGACTAATCCTATATTCATAAAATGCATATGTATACTACTTACGAGGATTACGTGAAAATTTTAATATTCATTTTAAATAATTCAGAAATATTTTGGATTGACAATCAGGGGCCATAAATGTAAAATATAATATTGCTCTACGCTAATAATTATTAAACAAATATTATTTTTATGAATTATAGTCTTCTACTTAATTTGCTGATTAATATTTAATGTAAAAATACATTTATAACAATAACAATGAAATGTGTTAATATAAATTTCATCAAAATTATTCAGAAGCTGCTGATTAACATAATTCAATCAATTTGACTCAACATACGACAAATAAAAAATCATTTACATATCAATAACTAAATGACATACACCAAAGCTAATGAAGCAAATTGAAATGATTATTCGATTTATTCCATTGTATTTTGAAAGTATTTTCATGATTACCACATAACTCTATCAACTGTTTTAGTATATGATTTTAATCTTTTCGGTTCAAACAAATTAGGTGAATCATGTCTTATTTTGAAATGTATCATCATAGTCAAAATTCAAACCAATTTTATTATAGAAGGGCAGTTATGTAAAATGTTAGATATTTGAAATTTTATTTTATTGAGCGACTAATCCTATATTAATAAAATGCATATTTATCCTACTTACGAGGATTATGTGCAAATTCTAATACTATGTATTTAAAATAATTCAGTAGCATTTTAAATTGACATTCAGGAACAGAAAATGTGAAATTGTCATATTTCATTAAGCTAATAATCTTTACACAAATATAAGCTTGTAAAACCTAATATCATATTCTTTTTATTCAGATTTATATTTACTATGACAGTACAATTATATCAGTGACAATATAAAATTTTAATATAAATACGCACCATAAATATACAAAAGCTGCTGATTAACATAATTTAATCAATTTGATTCAACATACGCCAAATGGAAACTTATTTACGTATCATTAACTAAATGACATACACAAAGGCTAATGAAGCAAATTGAAATGATTATTCGATTTATTCCACTGTATTTTGAAAGTATTTTCATAATGATTACCACATAACTCTATCAACTGTTTTGGTATATGGTTTTAATCTTTTTCGGTTCATGAAAATTAGGTGAATCATGTATGTATTTTGAAATGTATTATCATGATCAAAATGTAAATAAATTGCATTATAGAAGGGCAGTTATGTAAAATGTTGGATATTTGACATTTTATTTTATTGAGCGACTAATTCTATATTCATAAAATGCATATTTACCATACCTACGAGGTTATGTGCAAATTCTAATACTATGTATTTAAAATAATTCAGTAGCATTTTGAATTGACATTCAGGAATAGGAAATGTGAAATTGTCATATGTCATTAAGCTAATAATCATTACACAAATATTAGCTTTTAAAACACAATATCATATTCTTTCTATTCAGATTTATATTTAATATGACAGTTCAATTATATCAGTGACAATATAAAATGATAATATAAACACGCAGCATAAATATTCAACGTAAACTAATTGGCATACACAAAAGCTAATGAAGCAAATTAAAATGATTATTTGATTTATTCTACTGTATTTTGAAAGTATTTTTATAATGATTATTACATAACTCTTTCAACTGGTTTGGTATATAATTTTAATATTTTCGGTTCAAGCAAATTAACTAAATCATGTATGCATTTTGAAATGCATTATCATAATCAAAATGCAAACAATTTTTATTATAGAAGTACAGTTATGTAAAATGTTCGATATTTGAGACATTATTTTCTTGAGCGATTAATTCTATATTCATAAAATGCATACTTATCCTACTTACAGGGGTTATGTGCATATTCTATTACTATAGATAAGGATTAAGTAATAATTCAGTAGCATTTTGGATCGACATGCAGAAACAGAAAATGTGAAATTGTTATGTTTTATTAAGCTAATAATCATTACACAAATATTAGCTTGTAAAACACAATATCGTATTCTTTTTCTTCAGATTTATCTTTAATATGTCAGTACAATGATATAAGTGATAATAAAAAATGTTAATATAAACACGTATCATAAACATTCAGAAGCTGCAGATTAACATATTTTAATCAATTTGATTCAACATATTCCAAATGCAAATTCATTAACATATTATTAACTAAATGACATACACAAAAGTTAATGAAGAAATTAAAATGATTATTCGATTTATTGTATTGTATTCTGAAGGTATTTTCATAATGATTACAGCAGAACTCTTTCAACTGCTTTGGTATATGGTTTTAATCTTTTCGGTTCAGGCAAATTAGGTAATTCATGTATGCATTTTCAAATATCATAATCAAAATGCAAACAATTATCATTAGAGAGGTACAGTTATGTAAAAAGTTATATATTTGAAATTTTATTTTATTGAGCGACTAATCCTATATTGATTAAATGCTTATTTATCCTACTTACGAGGGTTACGTGTAAATTTAAATATGTATTTTAAATAAGTCAGTAACATTTTGGATTGACATCCAGGAACAGAAAATATGAAATTGTCATATTTCATTAAGCTAATCATGGAAGACGGTAGTATTCCGAGTGACGCAGCCTTAAGCCTAAAATTGTATCGTATCGTATCGTTAAAATCGTATCGTATCGTATCGTAGAATTCGTAGATGGCGGAACTCATATATACAGCTAACTCGACATCAAAGAAAACGCGAAAAGCCGCCTTTTAATAACTCAGCAGATATAGGTCCTATTGTTCTGAATTTTCTAGAACAATCTTATATCTGCAGTCTAATCGTATACTGAAATTTTTACATTTCTACGTGCAGTATATTTTGAGATCTAAATAGCCATTTTTAAAGGGAAAACGTTGGTATAATATCGAGGAAGTTCCTAATTTGAAAATCTCGAAAACGGTTCTTACGATTATCTTTAAATTGATACATAATACAAATGTGATTAAGGCGAGGTGAATAAGATATATCTTTTATCTGGGAAAACTCATTTTATTTTTGACATTTTCGTTTCCGTTAATGCCCAGTCAACCATTGTCATCTCTGGTAATTTTCTCGTCTGTGATTAGTGAGTGCGAGGCTAACATTAGCCTCGTAATGAGTAGGTTTGACGTCATCACATCGCGCCAATGAGCGCGAAGGGCTGTGACTTTCAGAAGATAGATAAAGATAATCCAAATCCATGTTTATTTGTGTACCGAGCAGAAATTACAAATTACGCTATACCGATGGATTTAGTGTTTTAAGTCGTTGTTTCCTCTCGGATTTGAAGTTAATTATTTTATATTTCCTTATTTACATTTAGTTATTCGCGTTTGTAACAAAAAACTCGCCGTCTAGCGATCTAAAGGGTACCACTGCTTCTTTCATCGCGTTAGCATTACCGGCATTACTTACCGTGAGTCAAATATCATTTGGGATTTTTAATTCTTAATAAATATGAATAAAACCGCAATAAAAAGATAATACATGCTGCTATGTGCCCCAATGCAACTCTAGATAATCGAAAAATCCCGATTTAAGCTTTCATTTATTTCCAAATGAAAAAAATAAAATACCTGTCGTCTCTAAAAACGGCAACAAAACTTTGATCAGCAGAAAATCCGATGTCTCGTTGAGGCTGACAGTTTGTTCAAATTTAATCGTGATTTAAATCAGATTATTAAAAAAAAATAATGGATTAAAATATTTTTTTAATGATGTGAAAGTATATTAAAATAGATGTTACCAGGTTTAAAAAGCATTTCATTTAAAGCTTTAATTAAATCTGGTCATCGTCATAAAAACTTTCTTTGAATAATCAAATTATTCACTCTTTTATAGAAAATAAGCACAACAAATAAAATAAGTTTTTCTAGATTAAATAAAATAAATAAATAAAAGATTCTTATTTGTTTTTTATAAATAAATACATAATAAATTTCAGGTAAGAGAAAATTTCAGAATGATAACATCTGTTATACAGTTATAATAAGAGAATGGAAAAAAGTAAAAAAAAAATCTAATTAGTATAAAAATGTTTAGGAAGAACTACTTCAGTAAAAGGTTATAAAATATTTTCTACTTTTGGATTAGCACAACATATCAAAGAAAGCAATTGATAAAAGATGAAAAGTAACAAAATTTTTTTGTTTTTTAATTGGAAGAGCTACGTTCCAATCAAAGTTAGTAAATATCACAATAATTTCAAAATGGTCAACATATCGATGACTATAAATATTTTCGGAGTCCATACAAATTAGAAATTGAAACATAATGCACTTAGCATGAAAACTAATATATTCTGTCTTTCTTCTTCTTTTTTTCTTTAATATTTTGGGTAGTTAATGTTGATAGAATGTATGACTAACCATTAATATGATTATATTTAGTCTCTGTATATGTATTAATTAACAGATATTATTATTATTTTTGTTGTTAATGCACATATATCTGCATCAGCTTAGAATTATGCAACTGCAATAATTTTACAAATACATAAAGAACTGCCATGAAATTTCTTTTATTTGTTATATTCTAAGAATTCTATTAATTTCATGCATTAAATTACCTAATGAAATTATTTATTTATCGTTTTTATTATTTATCCAATTACCATCTATTATTTTAATAATTAACGATAAAAATATTCTTTAATATCCTAATTACCGGTTTGGTTGTTTTAAAAACCTACAATTTTGACGGTGATTAACCCTTTATGTCCCAAATTATGAATTCATGAAAATTTCATCTTCTAAAGCATTTTTCGTGAATTTTTTAAACTATATTAGAAGATTTACATAATCATATAATAAATTTTAAAAGGATTTTGCCAAATAAAATTAATTAAATTTGAATTTATTGAGATTTTGTGCAATATTTATAACTCCATTCAAATCTTTTATTTAAAAAATATTTTTTAGTATTTTGTAGAATTAGGAAATGTACAAATATAAAGTTCTTACAATAGAAATATTTCCGAACTGAAACTACCCCCCCTCCCTAATCTTTTAACGTCAAGAAAACTGAAAAAATGCAAAGGCAAAAGAAATCATTTTTTTTTTTTTAATATTTTTGTTTTGTGCAACCAATAATGATTTTGAAACAAGATAAAATAATGTATCTATAGCTGATTCTAAACTGTATTACTACTAATCGATGTATTAAATGAATTTTATGAAAAGTAATTTCAGTGGTACTTTAAAATATCGTCGGCACAAAAAAGGTTAACACAGAAAAACAATCATAAAAATCCATTTTTAATAATTATAATAAAAATACTTGTTTTTTTACATACTACATTACAAACATACTAAAGTAAGCTGATTTTCCATTAAGAGACTTTAAAAAGCTAAAAATTTATTCCACAAGTAACCAATTCACATGAGGCAAACACAAGACACAAGCGAAAGCCAGCAGTGATAACCGCGTTCACGTAAACTGTTGACAAACATTAGCAGGTCTAAAAGCGCCACCTATCTTTGATTACAAACGTGAATTCCTGAGTGCGAAGTGCTGTCACTTTCAAGTGATAGATCATGTATATTTATTTGTGTACTTCTTGCGAGGAGATGGATTTGAAATTAATTATTTACATTTCCTTATTTACATTTCCTTATTTACATTTGGTTATTCCTAATACTCAGAAATTTTGTCAGTCTTCGCTTGGATGAACTTCTTGCATCATGATAATATATTAGCATAACTTGACCAGGTTGAAAGCTTAATCCAATTTGCTATGCTGTCAGATTTACATATGTCTCAGCAGGGCTGTACAAATGGTGCAGGCACGGAGGGGGCGCCAAATTTATACTACAAACCTCGTCTTTTTCTTCCTTAAAAAAAAAAAAATGCAGGGGTGCAGAATATGTCCGATCCGGCGATCTAGGATCGGGGGAAATTTTGCAGAAACATATACAATTGATTTCGGTTTTAACAACAAATTCCATAATTTCCTGAGATAGAAAAATTTCACTATAAATAAAAAGATCCGTATGGTGACCTTCACAAAATCAATCTCAGAATAATATGTACCGTATATCAGGTGATTCTGTTCCCAATTTTCCAAAAAATTAAGGCATTCGGTTCCGAAAATTTAAAAAATCTTTCATCAATCTGAAAATTCGGACATAAAAATACCGCGAATTTTGTCCAAGAATTACGGAAAAAACACAAATTTTGTCATAAGATCGCAAAATAATCGCAAATTTTGTCAAAAGATCGCGAAATAACCACAAATTTCGTCAAACGATCGCAAAACAACCGAGTTTCGTCAAAAGAGCGTGAAACAACCACAAATTTCGTCTAAAGGGGAGAAATGACCACGATTTTCATCAAAACGTGGCGAAATAACAGCGAATTTCGTCAAAAGATCGTGAAAGAGCAAATTTTGCCAAACAATCGCAAAGAAACCGCGAATTTCGTCAAAAGAGCCGGAAGGGAACGGAAATTTCATCAAACGATCGCAAAACAATTGAGTTTCGTCAAAAGATCGTGAAACAACCGCAAATTTCGTCTAAAAGGACAAAATTACCACGATTTTCGTCAAAGGAACGTGAAAAAACTAGGAAATTTCGTCAAATGTTCGGAAAAGGAACGCAAATTTCATCAAAAGATTGCCAAAAAAAACCGCATATTTGGTCAAAAGATCGCGAAAGAAGAGCAAATTTCGTCAAACAATCACAAAACAACTGCGAATTTCGTCAAAGTGCACGAAATGAACGCAAATTTCGTCAAAAGATCGCGAAACAACCACGTATTTTGTAGCAGGGCGAAATAAGCGCAAATTTTGTCAGAAGAGGGCGAAATAACTGCTAAACTCGTTAAAAGGAAGGCGAAATAAACGCATATTTCGTCAAAAGATCGCAAAAAACTGCAAATTTTGTCAAAAGGGACAAAATAACCATGATTTTCGTCAAAACATAGCTAAATAATCGCGAATTTCGTCAAAAGAACGTGAAAAAACTCGCATATTTCATCAAAAGATCGCGAAACAACCATTTATTTCGTCTAAAGGGGTGAAATAACCACAAAACTCGTCGAAAAAAGCACAGATTTCGTCAAAAGATCGCAGAAAAACCGCAAATTTTGTCGAAAGATCGCGAAACAACCGCAATTTTGTCAAAAGATCGTGAAACAACCGCAATTTTGTCAAACGATTGCAAAACAACTGCGAATTTCGTCAAAAGATGGCAAAACAACCGCCAATTTCGTCAAAAGAAAGGCGAAATAACTGCAAATTTCGTCAAAAGATCGCTACAAAACGCAAATTTCGTCAAAGGGCCGCGAAAAAAACATAGTGCTGGGAGTGGATCCCCCCCCTCCCCATTTTCCTCCACTGTGCTGTAACCTTTCAGAAAATTTGCTGTTAATTTCAGAATTTTTGCTTTTCACTCAAAATCACCTCTGCTATATATACTCGCGCATAAGTTGAGAAATATTGGAACCTACGATAATAACAGCATTTACCTACAACATACTGTAAAATTTTCGGGAAATTTTCATGTGGATTGGGGGAAATGTTGGGAGTAGAAACATTTTCTGCACCCCTGAAAAAATGTATATTTACATGTTGTTAATTTTTTTTTTCAGTGAAAGTACAAACATCTTTCGTTTCAAAGTTATTGCATTCTCCTTTACCTCATACGACAGAGGCGTCCCTACGAGTGTGCGACAGGTGCAGCCGCAAAGGGCATCGCACCCGAAAAACCGTCAACCATTATTTTATGAATATTAGGCAGTTTTTGTTTTTCTCTTGAAAAAAAATATTTTGTCCTTGTAGGAAGGTAGCCGCTGACAATTTCTTAATAGTCACTTTTTACCATTTAGTGTCCATATGGCAGGTGCGAATCCAGCAGGTCCCTATGGTAGGTGCAGGGGGGGGGGGATAATCACGCTGATCCCCCCCCTCCAAAAAAAAATATAAATCCAATTTTTTTATGGCAGTTTTTGCGGAAAATACAAACAAACGGAAACCCGGGGGGGGGGGGTGGGGGGTGGGCAAACGGCCCCGATCATCCTGCCCACCAAATAAATATATATATTAAAACGTGAATTTCAACGAAGGATAACGAAAAAACGCGATGTTCGTCAAAGGACTCAGAAAAAAACATGAATTTAGTCACTGCATCGTGGAAAACACGCGAATTTCATCAAAGAATCGCAGAAAAAAATGAATTTCGTTAAAGGATCGTGAAAAACGCGAATTTCGCCAAAAGATACAAAAGAAAACATGAATTTCGTCAAATGATCAAGAAAAAACGTAAATTTCGTCAGATTATTGCGAAAAAATGCGAATTTTGTCACAAGATCGAGGAAAAAGCGCGAATTTCACCACAGAATCGAGGATAAAACACTAATGTCGTTAAAAATGCAAAATTCGCCAAAGGATGACGAAATAAACACTAATTTCATCAAAGGATCGCGAAAAAACGCTTGTCACAGGATGGCGGAAAAAACACTTTTTGTCACACTATTGCAGAAAAAGTGCGTATTTTAGCCTCAAGATCGTGGATAAAACAATAATTTCACCAAAGGATCATAAAAAAATGCGAATTTCGCCAAAGGATCACGAAATAAATGCAAATTTCATCACAGGATCGCTGAAAAACACGAATTTTGTCAAAGGAATGCTGAAAAACAGGAATTTTGTCAATGCATTGGTTAAAAACGTGAATTTCGCCAAAGGATTGATTAAAAACACGGAAAAAAATGCAAATTCAGCCAAAGGCCGCAAAAAACTGGAATTTCGTCAATGGGTTGCGGAAATAACACAAATTTTGTCAGATAATTGCGAAAAAACACAAATTTTGTCACAGCATGTTGAAAAAAGCACAAATTTTGACACAAGATCGCAGATAAAACACTAACTTCGTTAAAGGATTGTAAAAAAACACGAATTTCATCAAAGGATCACGAGATAAATGTGAATTTCGTCAAAGGACCGCATTGTAGTAAAAGCATTGTTGCAGTAAAAGATCTTTTTAATGCAATTCTCTGTATAACAGACAGCTTCTTTAATGTAAACAATGAATTTTACTCTTAAAAAGAGCCTGCAATCCATTTTGTAGAAATATTGCTACCCTCTAGAGCAGGGGTTCCCAAACTTTTAGGTCGACGTACCACTGAATAGAAGTTCATACTTCCGCATACCACCAAGTTACAAACTCCATGCTATTACAGAAAAACCTGTGTAAATGGAATATGTCTAAAACAAGGTATTTGTGCAGTCTTTTGTGCTCCGTCTAAGCAGATTTTACTGTATTTAATTGGATATTACTTTATTAAATTGGTATACTTAGATTGACTGCTTTATATTAACATTTAAGTAAAAAGTACTAGTATCATTATTACTATATTATTAATATGTACATTATCAAAATATAGTGTTTTGATTTAAAAAAAAGCTACAATACTTAATGGCATATTGGTGTAGATTGATACATATGCACAAGGATGACTATTAATTCTGTTGTATTGCTAATGATAAGGGTGATGCTTGCTTTACCAAACACATCTTCCTCATATCTGATTCAATCTTAGTTTTAGTCATAAATCAGATTCGATGTTTATGTTTATTCCTGTATTTGTTTTTCATATAAAGAAGTGACGAGAAAGCATTTAAAACAAATATATGTTGTGTTAAAAACAAGCAATAATTTTCAGGGTTGTAGTGGGTATCTGCCCGGGTACCCAACCAGCTACCAGCATTAAATCTGCACATCATCACAGATGTAAACAATGAAACTTTCAGTTCAGATGTAAGGGCAAAATTTCAGATTTTTTTAATTTTATATCATTCCGTTTGTATTTCAGTATGTAATTAATTCTCTATAATATGACTGAACTCATGATTTTTTAGGAAGGAAGTACAATTTATTTCTGATTAAAAAATAAATAAAAAAATAAAAAAATAAAAAAAAATTGTTAACCACAATCTTTTTATCAAATCTTTTTATGTATTTTAATCCAGATTTTTTGACTATTAAGACTGGCTAAACCTGAAATAAAACTTCCTTACTTTATAATTTTGATGCAAATTAATAGGTACCATTAGGAAGGAGGTAAGTTTCATTCAATAATTCAAGGAAAATGATTCTTATCTTTATAATGCAGATTTAATTATACATTATTATTTACTTGATCTTTATCTTTAATAATTTAATAATTTTTTTAATTATCTTACTTCTTATCATTTTAGTTTATTACTGTAATTAATTATTTTAATATTTTACTATATTGCAAGGATATTTTATAACTTTGATTGCATAAATACATTCAAATGACTGTTTAAAAACTGTAAACAAAGCAAGGACCAGAAATCTGCGAAATTCTAAAATCTGCACAACCTCTGGTCCCAAGTTGAGTGGATTTGAGGGCGTCTACTGTATAATGATTTTGTTCAGAGGTACTGTTTGTTTTCGTAAAGCGAAACCTTCTGTGCTTTTGTGCATGCATCAGATCTGTTTTGATTTTATCAAAATAAGGATGATCGGAGGCTGTTTAGCTGAGTGACAACATACAACTGGAACTTTGGCAAATACCCATCTCAGCATTACCCCTTTTGATCTTAAAATTGTCTCAGAGTGTCAGGCACAGCTTTCGAAAACGAACTGTATTTTTGATGTGTTTATAAGGCATCATTTTGTTTACATTTTAAAACTTCACCTAAATAGTTGTAATTTTTCTAATAAATATGTTACATATAATGTATGGTAGTAATAATCAGTATATCTGATGAAAATTCAATTAATTTTTTTAAAATAAACTATATTTATTTAATGACTTTTTTTTTTCCTCCCTATTACTGTATTTCATCAATAGTAGTTCGAGAGCCATAATTTTATATTGTAAAATTATTAAAGTATTCTGCAAGCAGTCCTTGTTCAATCACAAAAGCCTGCCACTAAAAAATTTTAATACAGAAGATGCATATAATGTTTTTCTCAGATGTAAACAATAACTTTTGCAGTTAAGAAGCACATGTGTTTCACAAATATTGCCAATTTCTTGAAACACTAAATTTGATACATTGTCTTCTTTTAACGCATTATTTTGGAACAATGAAAACAATATATTAAATTTTTTTGTAAATGAGTGTTATAATCGGTGGCAGCTCTTGACGGGGTCTTTTTTTTTTTTTTTAGGCACTAAAATTCATGCCTTCCAAAAGTAATATTTTTTTAAAAAGAAATTTTTGCCTTATTTAATATAAGAAACTTCTACCAAAAATAAGGCAACGATTTCATTATTAAAAATAGTGAAAAAGGAATAAATTTGCCAGCCATGCATTTAGTGCACCCAAACTGTCAGTCACGAGCTAAAGGTAATTTAATAATGTGTGACATGATCTATCAGGGCCAAAACTAAGGGGGCGAGGGGGCATGTGCCCCGGCGCCAAATGAAGGATTATACTTTTGGAATGGATCATTTTCTTCTGATGGATTGATGGCTTCCATTATTATGAAACAGTCATTATAAATGAAGTGTTAGGTGAAGATGAAAGAGCAGTCATAAAAAGTTAGAACTCTGATTTTCTGGTCAGAATGGGGGGGGGGGGGCAAGGGAAATAGCTTTTTTTTTACGGCTGCTTTTTCATCTTTACCTAACACTTCATTTATAATGGCTGTTTCATAAAAATGGAAGCCATCAATCCATCAGAAGAAAATAACTCATTTAAGCAGGACTTCGATAATCGGGACTCTACTGTATATTTCATTTTAAAAATGCTCTTTAGAAAATTTTTGTTGGTGTTCAGAGGAGAATCATGACCCCTGTGACCTCCCCTTTGGACCCGCCATTGTAGATTACGTAGTTCAGAATAACATGTCTTATGATTACATACTTTAAATTTTAAAATAAGTCGGCTATTAGAAAATTAATAAAATTATCTTTGTAAATATACTTTACAGAAGAGGGGGGGGGGCGGAAGCGCCAAAATCCATGTTTGCCCCGGGTACAAAAAAGGCTAGTTTTGGCCCTGTGATCCTATTATGTATAGGTGCAGATTCACAGTCGCCATGTGACGACTAAATTTTTTGCTTCGGCTGCTAACTTTCATTGTCTCAGTCGCCATACGCTATACAGGGATGGTCCTTTTCTGCTAATGGTGGATTTCTACCTTTTTAAAAAAATGAAATCAGTGTATTTTCCTTCCTACAATCCTGAATGATCTGTTTAACACAGAAAACTATTGTATTACATAGAAAAACAAACGTCTGAAGTGTGTTTTGATTTTTATAGCGCTAAATAATTTTTCACATTCACAAATTTTTTAATGTAATGTTATACGATAAAATCAAAATTAGAAATATTGTTATCCTAATATTTCCCACTACCATGATTGCTTAGCTTTACATTTTTTTAAAATGTATCTTGTCCAACTATATCTTCTGAATGAACATAGTTTAAGATTTGTATTAGACTTAATAATTAAAGAATTTTGTGATTAAATTAAACAAACCCATTTGATGTAATTAGTCTGTGTTTTCTTGTACATAGACATATGTATATATAAAATAATTTATTTTCCACCTTGAATTCAGTCCCTTACAAACACTAAATTCTTTTTTATGTGTTTGTTTCATAATGAGGCCACTGGACTTTTTGGGTTTAGGAGCCACTTTCTCCTTCCAGATATTGGGAATCTGCACCTATACTATTATGTAAAATTTTATAATTTTCACTATTTCTAGTTCCAAGGAATGTAATTTAAAGCACGTTTACAAGGTAAATTTAATGATGAATGAAATATGATCTATATAATGCAAAATTCTGTAATATGCAGAACTTCTCATCCCAAGGTGTGTTATAAAGATCTATCGTATTTATCTTCATATGTAATTCACTCACCAAAAACCCTAAAGATTTAATATCTGCGAGTGCTTTTTTTTTTTTTATGCTGTGCAGTAGGGGGGGGGGGAGAGGAGAGGAGAAATGTACATTTGGGGAGTTAGGGCTTTATTTATTTATGTTAGTGAGCAACAAATATTGCAGATTTTTTTTTTTTTTTTCAAACTAAAGTTTGAAAGATTTCAATTATTTAGGTAAGCTGGAGAGATGGGTGAGAAGGGAGAAGTGAAATTTTTGGGGCTCAGGAGATTATTTTATATGATTTACTATTATTGCCAATAAAGAGCTTTAAAGAAGGATGGTGGAAATTTATATATATATATATATGTATGTTTAAAGAGCAATATTTCTTGCTATTTTTCTTAAGACAGTAAATTTTTTATTTAGTAAAATTTAACATAGCTTTTTATATCTCTGAAACAAACCAACAGAAATACCATCTAAACATGCATGTTGTGAATTACTTCCATATTTACCAATGAGTGGTTTAAAAAAATCTCATTGCACAGTGCTCTTTAAAATTGAAATATGAGGCATCTTTTTTTGCGGGGAGGGAGGGGGAGAGATTGAAGGTGAATAGAAATCCTGACTATGAATTCTTTGTCTGGTCTTTAATTTTTGTTGTTGTTGTTTTATTTTTTTTATCATTAACTTAAAAAAAGTACTGATATCAATACAAAAACCCTTAACGGGTTAAAAGTTTGTGACGCAGCGCTTTATCTTATGCTCTAAGAATTTTAAATATGGAACTTAAAAATAATGATATCAAATTTTGAGTGACACTATGCTATTAATTATAATATCTATATACATTTATTTCATCATTTTATTTTTTTATAATTGCATGTGCAAAAATTATGTTCATTTTAAAAAGATGTATAAAAGTTTATTCATTGATGCATTATCATCCGTATCTCTCATAAATTCAAAATATGAGTTTTAAAAGATATGATATCAAAATTTAAGTGACGCCTTGATGTTGCTTAAAACGATTAGTTTTAAAATTCAATTTAAATTTTCTTTTGGCTAAATACATTTACACATCTAAACAATACTTTTCATTTTCCAATGCACTGTTGAATATATTACTTTCACTGAATCTATATAATGCACTGAAATGTATTCATTTGAATAAATTGATTTATCTTTTGTGCCACGCTATCCAAAAATCAAAAGTAAAATTTATGTAAATAGTTTTTGCGTCATTGTATCCAAACTAAGTTAAATGTATGCAAATGGATAATATGACGAAAAAAACTATTTACATAAATTTTACTTTTGATTTTTGGATAGCGTGGCACAAAAGATAAATCAATTTATTCAAATGAATACATTTCAGTGCATTATATAGATTCAGTGAAAGTAATATATTCAACAGTGCATTGGAAAATGAAAAGTATTGTTTAGATGTGTAAATGTATTTAGCCAAAAGAAAATTTAAATTGAATTTTAAAACTAATCGTTTTAAGCAACATCAAGGCGTCACTTAAATTTTGATATCATATCTTTTAAAACTCATATTTTGAATTTATGAGAGATACGGATGATAATGCATCAATGAATAAACTTTTATACATCTTTTTAAAATGAACATAATTTTTGCACATGCAATTATAAAAAAATAAAATGATGAAATAAATGTATATAGATATTATAATTAATAGCATAGTGTCACTCAAAATTTGATATCATTATTTTTAAGTTCCATATTTAAAATTCTTAGAGCATAAGATAAAGCGCTGCGTCACAAACTTTTAACCCGTTAAGGGTTTTTGTATTGATAATCCTTACACAAATATCAGCTTGTAAAACGCAATATCATATTCTTTTTATTCAGATTTATATTTAAATATGACAGTACAAATTTATCAGTGACAACATAAAATGTTAATTAAAACGCGCAGCATAAATATTCGAAAGCTGCTGATTAACATAATTTAATCAATTTGATTCAACATACGCCAAATGGGAACCCATTTACGTATCATTAACTAAATGACATACACCAAATCTAATACACCAAAGCTAATCAAGCAAATTGAAATGATTATTTGATTTATTGTACTTTATTGTGAAAGTATTTCCATAATGATTACTAGATAATACTTTCAACTGCTTTAGCACATGTTCTTAATCTTTTCGATTCAAGCAAATTATATAAATAATGTATTATCATTATCAAAATGCAAAAAAATTTCATTACAAAAGTACTGTTATGTGAAATGTTAGATATTTGAAATATTATTTCATGGAACGACTAATGGTATATTAATAAAATGCTTATTTACCCTACTTACTTGGGTTACGAGTAAATATAAATATGTATTTTAAATAAATCAGTAATATTTTGGATTGACAATCAGTAGCAATAATGTAAAATTGTAAAATTTCATTAAGGTATCTGCCTACGCTCGGAGCGCTTTTTTTTTAAAAGTGCAATATTGAGTAAATACTCGTACATATATTTTTAGTTCAATTGTAATACAGAATGATTTAAAAAATAAAATTCTACCAATATCTTCATAATACATTTTTTTTTTTTTTTTTTTAGCAAACTTTCATGCTTACATCAGACTGCGTACATTCATTTCAACTAAATATATTTCTATTTCCTTTGTACTACACTACGAGCTACGCTCGCCAATCCTCCGTTCAAACACCACAGACTCTAAAAGCAGGCTAATTTGATCGGCTTTAAAAAGATTTCGGAAAATTGAATTTAAAAAAAAAGAGAAGATTCCTTTGTAAACGGGTGTCTATTCGTTTTCCTTTGATTGGGGATTTTTCTGACCAAAATCAGCTACTGTTAAGAGATACAATGACTGTTTACCTCTTTGATTAAAAAATTAGTTAAACAGTTGAAAATAAGTTAATGTAAAATAAATTAAGTAAACAGAGTCTTTGTCTCTCGGTATTTTTTTAACAACGATATAAAAAAGTTCTTTTCAATAGGACATTTTAAATGTATCGTTTTTAATCTGACGTAATTTTCACCAAAGTTTTCTTACTCTTTTTAATATTCACGTGAAAATACTTTTGTAGTTAGAAATGAAATGTTATTTGAGCTGTCTTAAAATTCACAACAATAGTTTGAAAGATCATCTCGAAATATTAAATAAATGTCTCGTGCAAATATATTTTTTAATTTAAACTGTCAATATTATTATTTGGCCATTTTAAATATGATGTAATTTCCTCCATTTACGACTTTTAACAAATAATAATGAATTTATTATTTTAAAATTTTATTTCTATTTTAAAAATCATGTGTAAATATAGTTTTTATGACATAATTTTTAATATGTTCCTGCTTTTAACACTTAATCATTTAATTCACATTTGAAAGTTTTTTCTGTTTATAATAGCCAAGTATAAATAAATTTTTAATTTGAAGGAAATATTGTTCTTTGTGCTGTTTTTAAAGTTGGCAGTAATTTAAAATAATAACCTTTTCTAAAATACGTAAAAAATATCTCTAAATGCTGAAAATTTGAATTTAAAATGGAAATAAATTCTCAAAAAAGGAATTAAACTAAAAAAACAAATGCATTCTGCACACCGAGAACTTCTAAATGTATAAAATGATCTAATAAACATTATATTCATATGTACAGTTTTTGCTCCTATAAAACTTTCTCAATGGAGCGATTTTGACCAACTTTATATATCTCTTAAAATAATTATTCGATTTAAAAACTGTCTGCATCAGCGTGTTTAACAAACATTTCTCTATAATACCGCCGATTTTTATATATTTGTATGCAGCAGTTTTTTTTAATATTAACGAAGAACCCCCCCCCCCCCTCCCCTGTCACAATAAATTCATTAACGGCGGCGGGGACAGCGTTAGTTACTTTTTTTTAGAATAGAGATATACTACTATTACACTTACCTGTGCACTCGAGTAAGAGCTTTACAATATAATATTAACAGAAATATTTCAAAATATGTCAAAAATACATATTTTTTACCAAAAATTATCATTGTTTTATTCGAGCACCTATAAAATAACTACATTATCACCCACAACATAGATTCTAGTTCAGAACATAGTGAGTAATAAGGAAAGCATTCTGACAAATTTTCACTGAAATATGCTTAAAACATTTTATGAAATGTAGTTTATCGGAATTGAAAATAATAAAAAAATTGATTTTGCAAAAATCGCATGTAAAGATTTTTTATCTATATTATTTCTTATGTATAAAATTAATCTGGAAGTATAGATTAATGTTTATTAGTATTTTTATGCAAAAAAGTAAGAAAATCATGCATTGGAACATTGTCTACATTTCTCCTTCCCTATGTGCTGACATCCGATATTTGACCCATTACTTCCTGTTTATTAAATCGGCCATAACCCCTCTTCTAGTAATCGTAAAAATTAAATTAAAACAGATTTGTAATCGCAAGAAAGGTTGTTCTTTAAAATAAAGCAATTAAAAAACAAGTTGGAAATTACACGTCAAAGATGGGAAATGAGGTGCGTTCGTACTGTAACTTGTTTTGAAAAAAAAAAAAAAATATATATATATATATATATTTTGCACTGCATATTGTACTGAATGTATATTTTAGTGCACTTCATAAGTGCATATCAATTTTATTCTGTTTGAAAGGCTGTAACATCATTAAAATGCACTTTAAATATTTTTTCCCATTGGCCGTAATGTAATGTAATGCAAAACTTTTGACTGTCCCTGTAATTAAACTATACATCCGATTTTCATAAAATTTGAAATGACTCGACAAAATTTTGAAACAATTATACATTTAAAATTTCAGACTATTCGGTTGGGTAGTTTTTGCTCTGTTACATGCGGACGGACGGACGGACAGACAGACAGATGGACTGAACGACGACTATAGGTGCTACGTATCTATATAATTACTAACGCACTTAAAAAATTGAAAAATTTTGACCATAACGACCATTTTATGTCGCCGGATACCTTAAGTTAATAATCATTACACAAATATTATAGTTTGCAAACACAATATTGTATGCTATTTTTTACATGTTTATATTTAATATGCCAAAAAAGTTATATCAATTATAATAAAAATTTTTAATGTAACCGCACAGAATAATTATTCAGAAGCTGTTGATTGGCATAATTCAATTAACTTGATTCAACAAATGCCAAATACATTCATTCTTGTATCATTAACTAATGGCACACAGCAATGCTAATGAAGCAAATAGAAATGACTGATTTATTCTACAGTTTCCAGAATATATCTGAATAATGATTACTACAGAACTATTTCAATTGCTTTCGTATATGATTTTTATCAGTTCGTTGCAAAAAAATTACGTAAATGATAGGGATTGACCTAAGCAGAAATTTTGTCGAATACCGAAGCTTCGGTCAAAGTGTATATCGAATATTCGGTATTCGGCCGAATACTTAAAAAGTTTTAATAAACATTTTATATTAGCCTTTTTTAAGACATTTTAATTAAAATTAAATTCTTAATTTAATTCAGTTGCATTTTTATTCTTAAATCTAATTACACAAAAAAATTAATGTCTTCTTTCCACTTACAAATTTATTAATCCATCACTTATTTTTTATTATTTTATCACTAGTCAATACCCAAAATAGCCTATGAGAGTGCTATTGAACTATTGCAGGCTATTATTAAAGATTAGTCAGAAAAACAAAAGTTCATTCATATAAAAAGAAACAATGTTGTTATTAGTCTGATTGTCTAATTATAAACATGTTGAATACAAATGTTCTCAAATACAAAAAGTACTATATCAATTTGTACATTTAACTATTTTCTGTCAAATTATTGATATTTATATTTTGATTAAGGATTTAACTTTGTAATGATGAAGATAAAAAGTTTAAGGGATTTTAACTTAATGGATATAAAAGCTATAGGATAGGTCTAGGGGTATACTTATTTGGTGTGTAATATTAAAGAAAATACACATTAAACAAATTTAAAAAAAATAATGCAGAAATATTTAAAATTAAATGATAAGGGAAAGGGAAAGGGAAATAAAAAACCCCATCTTCCTTATTTTTTTTCTTTACTGTAGACAGTTGTTTTGATTTTATCCCTATGTAAGCTATTTTAGGAAGGATTTTTTTTATTTTTATTAAAAGTGACCTTTGACTTGTTTTTTGTAGTGCAGCTGAAGTCTGAATAGCACTTAATACATAATGCACATAATATTGAAACTCATCGTTTAGCCTATTCTACTTCTATAAAAATATTTATCCGCAATTATTCGGCCGAAACAGAATATTTGGTTTACATGCCGAATCACCGAATACCGAATCGACTATTCGGTATTCGGTCAACATCTAGTAAATGATCCACGCATTTGAAATGTGCTGTCATAATTAAAATACAAACAATTTTCAATACAGAAGAACAGTTATATAAATTGTTAGATATTTGAAATATTTTCTTTTTGAGGAAGTACACAAAATTTCACACATTTCACAAAGGGAAAGAGCAATCATGTTTTTATTATATAGGGTTACCGAATTCGACAGACAAATTCAGAAGTGTGACAGTATGCATCCAGAGAATGAAACATTGCCATAAAACATGAAGTCGCAAACCACTTATTAAGTTACAAATACAGGGGTTCCACCCCATACATTAACATGCAAGATCGGACACTTCCATTGTAAAATCGCGTAATGGTAAAATCGCAGAGCCTTTAGTGACAATGGGGAAGAAACTTCCCATCCTTGTAATATTTTTGTTATTGTTCGTCTACCTCATTGTAATCTTTCTTTTTTTAATGTTGCATGTTTACGTTTTCAACAGAGTGTTACACCGATACTGGTACACGAACATAGAATAGATATTCTCTTCTATATATCTAATATCTATTCTATGTTCATGTACGGATATATATATATATATATTCGTACATGATGCGTGAACGATTTAAGGACAACGAAAAACAAGCTAAAAATTTCATCTTGAATACGGCAAGTAAATATCATATAATGGGATTTAAAGCTACATAAAGCGATGGTGTATTGTAAAAATATACGAAATATTACACTCTGCAAGTCCCAGAAAATTTCATAAATATTCCCATTTGGTAAAAAAAATTCGATGTTTTATTAATTTATGAAGTTTAATGTATTAAACAATCGTTACAATAGTCCTTTAAAATTTACACTTTTTTACTTTCTCACAGTTAAAATAAAAAGATTATTTGTAATGTAAATAACGTGCAATCAGTTCAATAATATTTGTGATATTAACATATAAGAAATAATAATAAAATTACAGATAGGGAAAAATTCCTTTTTACAAATTTTTAGAATTAGATAAATCTAAAAGTTAAAAAAAAAAAATTGAAAGCATTGAGATACTGATATTATACTTCCTAAAATTGTATTCGACGTGAATAAATTAACACAGTACCCGAATTTAATTTCTTATTCTTACAATTTTATTTCATTAACGTACATAATTACGTTTTTAACAGAATTTGCTGGGGTTTTTCTTTTATATTATTATTATAATCACCATTTTGTAAGTTAAATGTTATCGAATAAGTACGATTAAAAAAAACTGCTAAATAAATCCAACATAAATACAATATCGTCTGCCTCTAACTTGTATAGGAAAGAATAGATATTCAAAACATAAAGCGTAAACAAATTTCATCAACATAGGTAAATTTCGGAGTCTCGTTAATTCTTCTCCCTTGTCGGTAGTGACGGTAGTACTGTTGCCATTACAGATTTTGTCGTAAATGTCCCATCTTGTTTATTAATCCATGTTCCACCCTAACTGCAATAGGCTTGACGGTTATTATTTTGCGAAAAATAAAAATATTGCAACAAAATGTAACGATATGTACCTTGTTTTGTATGAAATATGACAACATCACAAAAAGCAGGGTACTCACGCAATTGATTATACCGCATGAACTGATAATCACATTCCAAAATGTGGAGCGTCAATGACGCGTATAATGGAAACTTCTACCCCTTTTTTTGGTGTTATCGTATTTACAACAAAGGTGAGCATGTCTATTAAAAGTTCCATTATAATACGGTAATACCTCGACTTACGTCAACAATTCGTTAAAGGACTAGCGACGTAAATCGAGGTGCATTTATATAAGCAAAAATGGATAAGTAATAAAAATACTTCAAAACCTAATGAACATGTTTTTTCTTAACATGTTTTATTGTATTTAAGAATTATGCTGCATACATTAAACATTAGCAAAAAATGAATTTGCAATACAAGAAGTTGACATAAAATAAATAAGTTTGTTAACGTACAATTTATCGCTCCTCTATCTGCCTCGTTCGAATTTTTGTGGATGTGAAAAGATCTTGCAATAAAGTATGAACCGACAAATGTTTCTTTTGTTCTCTTAGAAGCACTTTGAAATAGAAGAGTGAATTTTCTAAGCTATTTCTAGTGCCTTATTTTTATGCATTTGTGACTATAATGTGACTGTCGCAGGAAATTTTCACTTCATTGAATCAAAAGTTTTCAAAAAAGTTCAAAGTGCGTCTCAATGAATTTTTTTTTCCAGGCAAGACGACGTAAATGCGAGGTGACGTAAGTCGGGGTACTACTGTATACTACTTTTTTTTCGCAAATTTCGGTTCGATTTTGACCATTAACCCTCTCTTTGAGCAACCCGCGATTTTCTTGGGCATGCAATTTTCCGTCTATTTAATACTCCTTGGTTATTTCCATCAGTTATTATTATTATTATTATTATTTTGTAAATTTTGCCTTATTTAATCGGGGCATTTTCCCGATTAAATTAGACAAAATTTTTGTTTAGAAAAACCGGTGACCAAATAAGTTATTTAATTCTTTTGAAGCTATTTTCATAAAACAATTACGCAGCGAGAGGGTTAATGAACTTGACCAAAATTTTCTGTCCCTTGATTTTATGTATCAGTTTGAAAGAGATTTGTGTAGAATTATGGAAGTTATCGGGTCCATAAAAAAGCTATATATACAGGGAGTTCCGAAATTCGACCCTCAATTTCAGAGGGGTGGTAGAAGGTATCAAGAGGATAAAAAATTACCATAGAACATGATGTCGAAAACCACGTATTTAATCAAAATTACAGGGCTGTTCTACCCTAAATCAATTTAACTTGACGCTAATAACCTTCAGAAAACTGAAGTATATAATGTAATGAGATTTTTAATAGACATTCTCACCTTTGTTGTGAATGTGATAATATCAAAAAAAGTGCAGAAGTCTCCATTTTATGCGCCAGCAGTATGCACTTGACGCACCATATTTTGGACTGTGATTATCAGTTCATGCGGTATCATCGATTGCGTGAGCACCCTGTTTGTCCAGAACTTTTTCTGATGTTTTAACCCTTAAATGCCTACTTTTTCAAAAATCATTGTAATAATGTTTTTCGGCTTTCTTTTTTTAAATAAATCATGGGAAAAATACTTTAAAAATCATAATTTGTTTCAAGGTATGGTTTACGTCTAAAAAACAGTTTGTTACTAATCGGCAATACTGGTCTTTGATTGAAAAAATAATTTTCCTTGATAAAATTCTATAATATTAAACACACAAGCATTTTAGGAACTATAATAAGAAATAAATTTTACCTGCTCACTGCAGAACAAAATAGGGTATTTCGCTAAGCTTCGAAACAAAACAAAAAGAACAAGTAGCAACAATTGAAACAATAAATCTATCTTTATTCTTAAACAGCACAAGTGTTGCCATCTACATGCTGAAAATCGATTTAATAATATTTTCAGAATGTATTTTATTGGCAACATTAGGTATTATAGCTTCAATATTATTCTAATTGTATTTTAGAAGCCTAAATTGTGTATGTTGTGAAAAGCAACACCCGGCATTTAAGGGTTAACATTTCACACTAAATAAGTTATCGTTGAATTTTCATTGCAATGTTTTTATTTTTCTCAGAAGTATTACCGTCAACCAGTGTTCGAGTATCTAAAAGGGTAAACATAAATAAAGTATTAAAGAAGTATAACGAACTTTTGCCAGATAGAAATATAGTGATCATTAAAGCATTTAAATATAGTCCAAGAGCTGTTAAACATTTTAGGGAAGGTATTTGAGGCACCCTGAAAATTTGTGCAACACTTCTTTTGTAATGGCTGAATACAAAATCGAATGTCTGGCTGAAGGATCTTGGCCGAAAAACTGTGCCAGACACGTGTCAAGTGCCATTTTTTGACTACCCCCCAAAAAAGGTTATTTGAGGCACGCTGAGATTGAGACAGAATAATATTTATGCTTAGAAAAAAATATTTTGAAAACGACAGACACTTTAGTCGGCCCAAAAACTGTGCCACACACGTGTCAAGTGCCATCTTTTGACTACCCAAAAAAGGTATTTGAGGCACGCTGAGATTGAGGCAGAATAATATTTATGGTTAGAAAAAAATATTTTGAAAATGACAGACACTTTAGTCGGCACAAAAACTGTGCCAGACACATGTCAAGTGCCAAATGGCACTTGACACGTGTCTGGCACAGTTTTTGAGCCACAATCCTTCAGCCAGACATTCGATTTTGTATTCAGGCATTACAAAAGAAGTGTTGCACAAATTTTCAGGGTGCCTCAAATACCGACTCAAAAATGTTCAACAGCTCTCCTACTAATATGAAAAATCACTGGGCAGAGACATTTACAATTATAACGACTATGCCAAAGATTTAAAAAGCAGTATCGACAATAGTGTCAAGAAGAAACTATAATAAATATATAAATCCGACTGATGGTCACATATTAACAGGCAATTTGGATATAGTACGTAGTAAAATTATGAGAGATGAGATGAAACATGGAACGAGGTACAGAATTAAGACAGTACGAACAAAAAATATAGCCAGAAAGTGCTTGAATAAAAATTCGAATATATTTATTCAAAAATTAGTATATAAATAGAATTTGACTGCCAGTGATTTAGAAGAATGGGAGCATTGTATTTTTAAAAAATTGAGTAGGAAATTTAAAATAAACTGTGAAGGTGTTTCAAGAAAATATTATAATGAATTAGAAGAATCAATAAAAGATTTTCAAGATAAATTTATAATAACTTACGTAGATGAAGCTAGCACAAACTACTCTATTATTTGTAAATCATTATAGGGCAAAGTACTTAAGAAGGCTTATAATAATGAAGGAATTGTGAATTTTAAAATCCAGCAAACAAGTTATTGGAAATAGTGTAAAAGCGTGTTATAAAAAAAATCAAGATAAAACAAAATGTTACAAGTTATCCTTATTTGGTCATGGTCCCAAAATTTCATAAAGATCCTTTTACATTTAGAGCTATAACATGTTGTTTTAGATCATATTTAAAAACGATAGTAAAAAATTGTTAAAATTTTTAAAAGAGATTTTTGATAAAGTATTGAAAGCTAATCCGGCTTTTATAATTAAAAACAGCTTTGAACTAGTTAAGCGTTTAAAACAAATGAAAAAGATTTCATTTTTAACAGGGTATGATTTGAGGACCTTTAAAATAATATACATTTGGAAAATTAAAAAATAAAAATATTAGAATATTTTTTAATAAATTTAATTCTTCAGATATTGGATAGGAATTTTTTACAGATTTATTCGATTTTGTTGTATGTGAAAATTATTTATATGCTGGTAAAAATGTATATAAACAAAATAAAGGTATTCCAATAGGTTGCAGCTGCAGTTCGATTTTGGCCGATATTTACATACATATGTATGAGGAAGATATTGCAGCGAACGAAGAAATTAAAAGTTTTCGTTATATCGACGACATTTTATTAGTGAGATGTAATGATATATAAAAGAATAGCTAAATAACTCGAATAGTTTAAAATTGGATATAACTCGAATAGTTTAAATTTGAAATTGACGTCGAAAAGTAAAAAAAAAAAAAAAATTAATTATTTAGATATTAACAATGACATAAAAAATGGAGCGATAAATGCATGGATATCTGACAAACGAAATAGTTTTAATTTTGAAATTATAAAGATGTTAACCCGCATAGAAAAGTTAAGTTCAAATGCAGATGAAAGGATTGGAGAGCTTCACGTATAATCGTATAATGGTCACTATATAGTTTTGTATAATCAGGCATTGTCCTATGGTTATCCTGTGAAATTTTAGGTAGATTTCGTATAAAATACTACCTATTGCGATCTCCCCTATGTTGGAATTTCTGAAAATTTTTTGCAGATCTACACCAATCATGACCCCTAGGACCCAAAACCACCCTCAGTAAAAAACTGCTTATTTTCTGACTCATTTTTAAATTCATCTTTGCTCTCAAACTCATCCAACGGGTAGGGTTTCTTATTCAGAAATTACATAATGTACCGTAATGGTCGATTTTTTGATAGAGGAAGATTATATTTCAAAAAATGATGTCAAAGTGGGCATTTTGAACCAAATTTCCTAAAGCGATTGTATTGGAAACGAAAGATATTGTCCTACTGAAAAAATACTTGTTTATAAATAAAGCTCTAATTAATTGAACGAAAAATAAAAAACAGGTCGCTTATGAATCTCTTGAAATATCGCGTCAGCAAGTTTCATGCTTTTTCTTTTTAAAAACGAATCTGAAAATGAGCAAGAAAATTTCGAGTCGTTGAATATGGAAAAGTATTTTTTTTAATACTAATGAAGATATGTCTGTTAAATTTAATTCCCCAGATGTTCTTCGGCAACTCCTAAAAGTGATTAAAAAAAAGAAAAGAAAGAACTTGTTACCATACACAGATCATTTTAACAAGCCAATTTACGAACTGTTTCTTTACTTCCGCATTTGATAATGAGTGCTATTACAGCCCACTTGAGTAACTCTCTAAAGCATATGTGCTAATAACTAAGATTTCACCACTCATATGTAACTAAAAGGAACATCTGAACATTTTGACTGTTGCCAGACACCTTTAATTATTATATATTTTTTTCTACGCTGCGAATATGTGTTTTAGCAGCTTTATGTATTATCACTCTTAATCATGTAGCCTCTCTGTTAACACGGAGTTTCTTATACTCCAGTAATATGTTTAATTATAAGTATTTAAAGCTAAAAGTTGAATCTTTCTTTATCGTAAAAACACACAATACTAATTCATATTACATTATATCTTCCCATGGATTTAGCGGATTCATATTAAGCTCTCAAAGGATACTTCAAAGGATAAATAATGCTTCACAAAATAAAATAAAAATAATTTCTTCAAGAAGCTTTTGGATAAATCCCTGACCACGCCACACCGATGAAGTTATACGTCATCGCGATATTGATGAATCCCAGGTAAGAGCATTTTACCTATTTCCATTTCAAAAGCAGCATAGCCACAAGAGATTTTTTCTAATTGTTTAAATATCAGACAGCGAATTCCTGCTATCGAGAATGGGGTGCTTTTGGCTTGATAGGCCACTTAAACTCCAACAAAAAGATTAATGAGACAGATAAAGTGCTCATGTTTAGCGAAAAAGAAGAAAAATTTTATATAGTGGCTTAGATTATAAATATTAAAAATATTCATGTTCTGAATAAAAAAATAAAAAGATGCTGCATTGAATAAAATTATGAATGTTATTGTACCAGAAATATAAAGGTGAATGAAAAAGAAACATTTATATATTTATGTTTTATGTAATGAACATTTAAATAATTAGTGAATGAACAATTTGTTGGTTGTGAGTAATAATAATAATAAAAAAGAAATCGTTCATTTTACATTTTACAGTAAATAAATAAATAAAAAGGAAATAGGTTGGTCGCATAAACAAATAAAAATAAACATGGCAGGGATAAAAGAAACTCAAATAGTCGAAAAATTAAATTCGACAAACTACGCAAATTGGAAATTTCGCGCAGAAATGATTTTAATAAAAGAAGAATTGTTTGATGTAATAACACAAAATCCCCCAGATCCAATTAACACGGACTGGACGAAGAGGGACCGTAAAGCACGTGCAATTATCAACTTGAGTATTGAAGACTCACAGATCGTGCATGTAAAGCACTTAAACACTGCCAGAGAAACCTGGCAAGCTTTAAAAACAATTCATGAAAGGGCTAATCTCTCAAGCAAGTTATATTTGCTGAGAAAATTATACGGAGCAAAACTCCCAGAAAACGGCAATCTAATAAAACACATTACACATATTTTAGAACTTGTTGATAAACTTTCAGCCATAGGCGAAACTATTAATGACTCGCACATTTCAGCTCTGTTACTTTGTTCATTACCACCTAGCTACAACACCTTAATTATAGCCCTCGAGGCCCGTCCAGAAAATGAACTTAATTCAGAGTTTATAAAAGGAAAACTCACTGATGAATATACAAGACGTTTAGAAAACACAGATCAGAGCGAGAATTCCTCAAAAGCGTTTAAAACGCATAAAAGGTTTCCGGCTGAACACTATAATAAAAAGGACAAACAGTGTACATACTGTAAATTAAAAAACCATACATACAGAGAGTGCTGGCATCTTAAGAACAGAAACACTTACTCACCGTCACAAAAACAACAGCCGCACAAATCCAAGTATTACACATCATCGTTATGTTATGAAGACGCAAACTATTATAGAGAAAACAAAAACCGTGAAACAGAACCAATTCGGATTAACAAAACACAGGGCAATTCAGGAAAAGGCAGCGACGCAGCTTTTTTAGTCCAGAAACCAGGAAAACAAACCTGGATAATCGACTCAGGTTCATCGACACACATTCTAAACAGTAAAGATGCATTCACTAAGTTTAACGACACTGAAAAGACGACAGTCATCATTGCCAATGGAAAAACGCTGAATTCACACGGTACAGGTGAAACGACATTTAAAACAAAAACATCCGATGGAGGGATAAACACAATCACATTAAAAGAAGTATTATACGTACCAGAATTAGAATCGAACCTCATATCGGTAAGCAAAGCAACACAGAATGGCTATAAATTAATTTTCGATAAAGAAAAATGCACGTTATCCCGAAACGGGAATATTTATCTTGAAGCAAGAATGAAAAATAATTTATATCAAGTCGAATTATTAGAAAGCGCTGAAACTAATAAAGTAAACATTGCACATGAATGTAAAAATAAAAATTGCATAGAAGTTTGGCACAAACGGCTTGGCCATCGTAACTATAATGCGATAAAAGAATTAATAAATAAAAACTTAGCAGACGGTATAAAAATAAATAACTGTAATCATAATGCATTATGTGAAATATGTATCCAAACAAAAATAAGTGATGCCCCATATCCGAAATCAACAAACTGTCCCAAAACAGGCAAAGTGCTCGATCTGATACACACGGACGTGTGCACATCTATCGGTACACCTACTATCGGGGGAAAAACAATGTTCGTCACTTTTATAGACGACTATTCAAGGTTCACAGTAATTTACTTACTTTCGCATAAAAATGAAGTTCACGAAAAGTTAAAAGATTATGTAGCCATGGTGAAAACCCAATTCGGCAGATTCCCTAAAGCTATTAGATCCGATAATGGAGGGGAATATTTAGGTAAACAGACGGAAGAATACCTAAGGGCAAGAGGTATCCAACACCAGTTTACTGTACCATTTTGTCCGAGCCAAAACGGCGTAGCGGAAAGAAAGAATAGGTCATTATTAGATATGACTAGGAGTCTACTCTCCGAAGCAGGCTTACCTCAAAAATTCTGGGGAGAAGCCATAAATACCGCCAACCACCTGCAGAATAGGCTACCAACCAAAATAACAAACAAAACACCGTTCGAAATTTGGTTCAACCGAAAACCCACCTTACACTACCTGCGTACATTCGGCTGTAAAGCTTATGCCTATATACAAAAACATCAGCGAAACAAATTAGATGATAGAGCGCAGGGAGGAATACTTGTGGGGTATGACAACAAATCAAAAGGTTACCGTATATTCATAAAAGAAAACAAAATAATAATAGCGAGAACAGTTAAATTTATAGAAAATAGTGAAAACAACTTAAAAGAAAGCGAAGAGGTAGAAAACTCAGACAATGACAACAACTACATTCAAACAGAGTTAAGTAATTCGGACGAAGAACCAACCGCGTCCAAACAACCCGACGTAGAACCGAGAAGGTCTCAGAGGTCAAATAGAGGAGTACCACCCGACAGATACGTATGTCACGTAAAAACAAATGATACATTCGAACCATCCGATTTTTATGACATAGTAAACATGAACAACCCAGTAGAAAAAGAAAATTGGCTCAAAGCCGCTCAGCAAGAAATCAACTCATTAAAGAAAAATAAAACTTGGGACTTAGTAGATCCACCACCAAATAAGAAAATTATTGGTTGTAAGTGGATTTTTAAGAGAAAGTTAGATAATTTAGGAAATGTACAAAAATACAAGGCCCGTTTAGTAGCGAAAGGATATAATCAGAAGTACGGCGAAGATTATGATGAAACCTTCGCACCCGTAGTTTCACACACAACAATCCGCACATTTTTAGCCTCAGCGGCATATAAAAATCTTTCTGTTCAACACATTGACATCGACACTGCATTTCTTCACGGCGAAATAGAAGAAGAAATTTTCATGAAACAACCAGAGGGTTTTATAGAAAAAAATTGTGAAAACAAAGTGTGTAAACTGAATAAAACAATCTACGGCTTAAAACAGGCAGCTAGAGCCTGGCACAAAAAGATCGCAGAATCATTAAAAAACATGAATTTTGTGCAAAGCACTGCTGACTCATGTTTGTTTACTAGAAAAGAAAAGGAAAATTTCACTTATATCATCGTCTACGTTGACGATATTTTAATCGCGAGTAAAAGTGAAATAATTAAAGATGTAATAAAACAATTGCAAAATGAGTACGGAGTAAAAGACTTATCCGAAATAAGTCAGTACCTAGGAACCAACATAATCAAAACGAATGATGGTTACAAATTAAACCAAAAGTCAAAAATAGAAGATTTGGTTAGAAAGTTAAATTTAACAGATGCAAGACCTATTGGTACACCGATGGAAGTAGGTTTCTATAAATTAGAAGATAGCGACAATTTACTTCCGAACAATACAAAGTTTAGGCAAGCGATCGGTTCGCTCTTGTATATTGCCACAGTCACTCGACCCGACATTATGGCACCAGTAAATATACTTAGTAGGAGAAGTGCAACGCCACGCGAGAAGGATTGGAAAGCGGCAAAAAGAATTATTATTTACCTCAATTGCACAAAAAACCTATGCCTAACAATAAGTAAAAATAAACCACCAATACTCATCGCGTATGCTGATGCTGATTGGGCTGTGGACACTAAAAATAGAAAATCAACCACCGGCAATATTTTTTTTCTGGGTGATAATCCCATTCAATGGACTACAAAATTACAGTCAAGCATTGCATATTCTTCCGCTGAAGCGGAATATGTTGCTGCAGCAACCGCAGGACAAGAAATTTTATGGCTATTAAAACTGCTAGAAGATCTTAACTTGTATCAAGTAAAACCTATTTTACTTTACCATGACAACCAAAGCAGTATAAAGATGATAGAAAATGAAAAATTTTCGAAGCGGACAAAACACATTGATATCCGCTTTCACGCCATAAGACAATTAAAGGAAGATAAAATTATCGAATTAAAATATTGTCCCACGCAATACATGATTGCTGACTGCTTGACAAAGCCCACACCCAAACCTCAACTTTTGTGTGACATCAAGACTATGAACTTGTTACCTTATCCATCTGAGGAGATTAAGGAGGGGTGTTAAATTTAATTCCCCAGATGTTCTTCGGCAACTCCTAAAAGTGATTAAAAAAAAGAAAAGAAAGAACTTGTTACCATACACAGATCATTTTAACAAGCCAATTTACGAACTGTTTCTTTACTTCCGCATTTGATAATGAGTGCTATTACAGCCCACTTGAGTAACTCTCTAAAGCATATGTGCTAATAACTAAGATTTCACCACTCATATGTAACTAAAAGGAACATCTGAACATTTTGACTGTTGCCAGACACCTTTAATTATTATATATTTTTTTCTACGCTGCGAATATGTGTTTTAGCAGCTTTATGTATTATCACTCTTAATCATGTAGCCTCTCTGTTAACACGGAGTTTCTTATACTCCAGTAATATGTTTAATTATAAGTATTTAAAGCTAAAAGTTGAATCTTTCTTTATCGTAAAAACACACAATACTAATTCATATTACATTATATCTTCCCATGGATTTAGCGGATTCATATTAAGCTCTCAAAGGATACTTCAAAGGATAAATAATGCTTCACAAAATAAAATAAAAATAATTTCTTCAAGAAGCTTTTGGATAAATCCCTGACCACGCCACACCGATGAAGTTATACGTCATCGCGATATTGATGAATCCCAGGTAAGAGCATTTTACCTATTTCCATTTCAAAAGCAGCATAGCCACAAGAGATTTTTTCTAATTGTTTAAATATGAGACAGCGAATTCCTGCTATCGAGAATGGGGTGCTTTTGGCTTGATAGGCCACTTAAACTCCAACAATGTCACGTGTATCCTCGAATTTCACGTTATCACAATTCACGATATTGTTATAGAGAGAACATTATTTGAAGAATTCACGATTCCTTTTAAATCATATTAAAGTCATCATAATTCACCACTGAAAGTTTTTATGCTGGTGTTGTTCACTGTAAATAAGCGCAAGAAAATTAAAAACTTTCCTAATTTTATTTTCTACACATTTAAATATATACACTATTTACAGCGAAAACATTTGATTAATACTTCTTTAAATACATATAAATTCTTTGTTGGGAATCCAAGATAATATATTATAAAATCAGGAATATTTGTTTCTCCCATTTCGGAAAATCAAGAAAAATGCAGCTGCTCGTTCAGCTGTGCATGCTGCGTTCAAGCTTCACATTCTACTATATAACTAAAGAACAAGAAAAATGTTTTTAATATCAATTATCTAGTCAAATCACGTGACAATCGGCGCCGTTTCAGTCTGGCTGAAAGAGCCCCGCTCAAGGGAGTTGTGAAATATTCCACAAACTCTCCCCCCCGATGAACAAGGGTTCATCAAAAAGGGGATTCAAAATAATTAAAGTAGAAAAAATTATTCTAAAACATCATCAATAATACTATCCACAAATACAATGCAAATCAAAATATATACTTACATACTGGACTTCAAATAAAAGAAAAAAGTTAAATTATATCAATTAAAATAGTTGCTGACAGATGTCTGCTACTAAAAATAGAAAAAAAAACAATTTAAATCTATACAAATTATTCTAGAATATTCAATACCAAAATTAAACTAAAAATTATATCAAGCAAAGATTGAATTTTTAAAGTCAAAAGAATAACAGTTTTTAGAGTCAATAAAAGGTTTTCTTTTCAGTTCTAAATTACGCAAAAAATCAATAGGTCTTTTAATGATTGAATTATTTGTCTTCAGTTCACAAGACATTGACTGATTTTATGCACTCTTTTTATTTGGATTTTATGCAATAAAATCCAAAACTTTTCACGAGTTTGTACTAATGTACTGGACACTCCTGAATGAAAAACATTTTCATGTGCATCTTTTATAATTAGTTCAGTAATCATATGTTTTGCAGGACGCACAATAAGATGCCTTTCATAAAACGAGGAATTGGACTTTTGTAACCGTCCTCGTACCAACAGCAAACCTTCCTCTGCCAACACAGTTTTTAACTGTAGAAGATTCGATTCTCTAGGTATACCCTTGCTACATTTCAAGCATTTTATAACTTCAGGAAAATTTTCTTCCTGCACTAGTTTTAACCAAAAAATTTCCGCATGTAATGTTTCCTTAGCTGATAATTCTGAAATATCCCTTTACTTTCATGTTTGAAATAAACCTAAATACCCATGCAGTTACTCGATACAATTTCTTTAGGGAGGTATACTTTTCCAGGTTAAAAATTGGAATTTTATCAGCGTTATTTGTTTTAACAAGATAAGAAATGGTTGTTGCCTCTCGAGACCTCTCTTCAGAAACATCAGGTAATTGTGTTGCAGCTATTTTAACCCTAGGCCACTGATCTTCGGGCAAGAAAAGAAATTCAGGACCAAAATTTCAAATGTTTTCTGATTTCAAATGTTTTCTTATGAGAGCTTTTATATTTATTAATATGGTGCTTAATAGTACAAGCGAGGATAAAGGGACTACAAGTGACACCAAAAGTAGCTCTCGTCATTATGTAGGGTACTACGTTTTTATTCTTATCGAAATCTTCATAATATAAGAATCTAAGATAATTGCGATCTTCTTCGGCTATAGATATTTGTAAAACAGCTTTTTTAGTACCAGCTGAAAAAGCAATTTTATGTAAACGGAATTTTAAAATTATATCTAAAACATCAGGATTCAAGTTAGGGCCATGATTCAAAAATTCATTTAATGATAGAGAATCAAAACATTTAGAAGAAGCATCATAGACTATGCGCATTTTTGTTGTAGTTTTGTCATCACGGATAACAGGTCTGTGTTGCATGTAATAGGAGTTATTGGGATGTTTCTCAGTGCTCAATTTTATTACACCCTCATTAACCCTTAATGAGAGCCCTTATTAACCCTTGATGGAAATTTACATCACTATGCAATTAAGGGTTAAACTGCTCTAGCAAAATGGAGTTATATTCCTTAAGTAAAGAATCATTTTTCAAGAATTTCTTTTCTAAACTGGAAAACCGCTTCTTTGCTACTTCAAGATTATTTCTAAGCAATTAAAGATAATTTTCCCACAATAATTTTGTTTCAAAATGCCCATTTACGAATTTTAAATTTTCTTTAAATTCCTTTATTAACTCAAGATTGCTAATGTTCGTTTCATTGCTTTCAGCAATGCAAATTACTTAGAGATCTCAAAATTCTTTCAGCTGAGTATTTATATTTTACACTGAAACACGCAAACAAGGTACTTCCTTTTTATTCGACTCAATCTACTCTTGCACCGTATGACCGAAAATAGTTTCTGCAATGTATAACTCTTTTGTCAATTTTCCCTCATTTCCCTTTAATATTTCCCACAAAAATTCAGACTCTAGCAAAAATTTATTTCCTGCTCCAGACCTGTATCAGCAGGGTTATAGCCTCTTCTTCTCATTATCTCTAGAAGTTCTGGTTCTAGAGTTTTTACAGAAGCTCCAGTTATATTATCAACTACAAGAGCTTCGATCTTTATCGAGTTGATAGGTTGCGCAACACTGGATAATTCAAGAGCAACAACTTCGTAACATGATTCATAAAGGCGTCTCCACCCAAAGGGATAAACTAATAAATTTTCTCTTCGTAATGGCTTCTGTTTTAATTTTTGTACTATATATCTCTTCACAAAACATTTTTCAGAACCACTATCGGATAGAACGCGAGCCAATAGGCATTGTTTGCCAGCGAACACAGAAACTGTACAAGTCTGAAATAATTTAGCTTTATTTTGTTTATAGTTTTGTTCTGGCATCATAGATACATTTGCACCTTTCGTTTCATTTTCAGGATTTTCTTTTATTGTTTCTTTAAGACAAAACAAATAATTATGGGTATTTTTAGCACATTTGGAACAAGGGTTAATTTTTGTTCAACAATTAACTGATAAATACGATTTATAAAAGCATTTGTTAGAGCGACCTTCTTTCTTTAATTTATATCGTTTTTGTTCATCCGTGAATTTCGAACAATTTTGTCCTACATGATCAAAAGACTTGCAAAATATGCAAACTGTTTTGTAGATGTATTTAAAGCAGCTGCTGAAGGTATATATTTCTTTTGAGAAATCTTTTGATATTTACTTGAAGAATTTTCATATTTGGTTTTAGAATTTTCATAAACCTTGCTTTGGGAATTATTTACTAAATTAATAGCTTCACGGCATCTCAATTCCGTTTTAATAAAATTTATTAAATCGGTTACTTCGCAATCCTTATCAGGGTCACGGTTTCGATGGAAATCTAGTATCAAATTTTCTGGTAATAACCTTAATAATATAGGTAGTAATAAATGGCCGTAGGAGCCTGATGTTACTCCTAACGCAACAAGATTTCTAACACGTGTTTCAATATTATCGTACAATTGCCTTAGAGAAGTGACATTGTTAGTAGATTTTACTGGTTCAAGATTTAGAATTTTATTCATATAGCAGTTTATTATATCTTCCCGCTTCCCATACCTTTCTTCTAACAACTTTAAACATGTAGAATAACTTTGATCTGTCAATTCGAAACCAGCTACAATATTATATGCAGGTCCAGAGAACAAAGATTTAAGATATTGGAATTTTTCAATTTTTGATAACGATTCATTTGAATCTATCGCACTAGTAAATAAATTGAAAATTTCTAAGAACTGGCTTGCATCACCAGAAAATTTTTGTATGTTTAGTTTAGGCAGCTTCACTGCCGACACTGGTTTACTACCGATTTTTGAACCGGTTTTAGCTCTTTTTCATATTAAGTTTTTTCCTGAATTAGCTCGTCTATTTCGGTATTTGATTCCTTGAGATTCCTTTTCATTTATGAGCTCTAATGATTCCATTAAAGAATCGCAATCAGTCTTATCAATATCAACTAGAGGTCTGCACGGGCCCGGGCCGGGCCGGCGAAATGAAGGCGAATTTTAAAACGGGCCGGGCCGGCAGAATTAGGACAATTTTTTCAACGGGCTGGGCTGGGCCGACAGACAAAATAAACGGGCCGGGCCGATAAAAAAATAAGTCGGGCCTAAGAATTTAAGCAAAACAGATAAAATACGAGCCATTTTCAATGAATATGATATTCTCGAGAAGTATAAATGTGCGTCACGAGCCGATGCGAGTTTAATAACATCAATACAGAAATGTAACATGTCCGTCGTAGAGATCGGCATCGTACAGTTACATGATATCTGATCCCGAGTTTAATTTTTTCAGCAGACTCGTGCCGGTACGGAACTGGTCCTAATCGTTCTCAGTATGTGCAGGGCAGGCATTATGTTTTGTGAAAGTATTAATAGCGATAATGAACTTCTGTTAACAGTATCTTTGAAATATACCTTAAGGTGGTTCTCATATTTACTGCTCAACAATGCGAAACTTTCACGCACATTTTCTGACTCATTTTTAACTATAAAGGCATAAAATTGACAGGCCTGACTATTGAAGGCATTTAGAATCGAATAGCTTTTTCCATTTTCTATAAATTACTTGCAGAGATAAGAGATTCTTGTCACGTGACTTTACTTTTTTTCTCCTTTCCTGTGCTATCGCTTCCGGAAATTCAATTCAAAACGATAACTTTGGCAGTATTTTCTGAAAGACATATTGCTTTTATCTAAGAAAAAAAACGGTATTTACATAGTTTCGGAATAAGAATACCTGACAACCTTACACGTTTTCGTAAAGAAATGAATTCATAAATGTGTCTAAATGTACTTCTTTTTGATTTGAGAAAAACCTTAAAAATGAGAGAAATATTTTCACAAATCTACTTTTTATTATACAGCTTCAAAAGTTATCATGTTTTTAACCCTTTATTCTAAACTACATTAATCTTTTAATGAATCCTTATTCGAATTTTGAAACGCCAGTAGAGACGATGACTAAAACACTGTAAGTATTCGTTAATGTATTTACTATAGTGTGTTTTCTGTTTTGCGAACACATAGTAATCTAAAATATACAGTAAAATGTTCCCATAAATATATATGTAGTATTCATTAAAAGAATCTTAATTGTATGTCCAGGAAAAACGGAATTTTTTGTAGAAATTGAGTAGGGCCGGCACGGGCCTGTTTTCACTGATTTTTGTACGGGGCGAGCCGGGCTCGGGTCGAACTTTCAATTTTTCACCGGGCCGGGCCATGATAAATTTCTTTCCGGCCGGGCCCGGGCCTGGAAATTCCGGCCCGTGCAGACCTCTAATATCAACTGATAACAATGGATCACATTTTGTGATTAATTTCGTGACAGCTTCGCGAATAGCAGCCCTTTTACTTTTGAGCATTTCTAACTTATCCGTGTTTATATTTTAATTCAATTTTCAAAAAGATATTTATTTTCAATAAATCAACAGTCAATAGTCATGCAGAATAATATAGGTATTTCTTACTTTTTTTCCGGGTTCTTCGGCTACAAAATATTTCATGTGTATCCACGATCACGCTATATCACAATTCACGATATTGTTATAGGGAGAACATTATTTGCAAAATTCACGATTCCTTTTAAATCATATTAAAGTCATCATATTTCACAACTGAAAGTTTTTACGCTGGTGTTGTTCAATGTAAATGAGCACAAGAAAATTAAAAACTTTCTTAATTCTATTTTCTGCATATTTAAATATATACACTATTTACAGTGAAAACATTTGATTAATACTTCTTTAAATACATATAAATTCCACGCTGGGAATCCAAGATAATATTTTATAAAATCAGGAATATTTATTTCTTCCTTTTCGGAAGATCAAGAAAAATGCAGCATGCATGCTGCTTTCGAGTTTCACGTTCTACTATATAACTAAAGAACAAGAAAAAATGTTTTTAATATCAATTATCTAGTCAAATCACGTGACTATCGGCGCCGTTTCAGTCTGGCTGAAAGAAGCCCGCTCAAATATTCCACAAATACCGCCTTAACATCATTCTGATAAAAGCAGTTCTTATATAAAAATGAAATTAAAGACTCGTCAAAAGCGTCCAGAAAAAATTGTTAAAGTGTGTTTATCTCTGTTTTTGTTGTTGAAATTAGTACTTAACTTCGAAATCTACCTGCGCCTGTCGGCCGAGCCGGCAGGGATTTCTTTTTATTGTTGTATAACTTCCCAAAGTACAAGAGATATCGCAATGATATAAAGAATATACTGAAGAGAAGGAATGAATAAGCTATCAGTTTAGCCGTTTTGAGGTGATGTGCACTTTTAATGGAGGTTTGTCGATTTGTTGTTTTTATTGGGTTTTTTAAATTTCAATGGGTTAATTTGTTTTTGGGGGATTTGTTATATGGGGGAGTGCTGTGCCTGCAAATCTAGTTCAACCCAGCAGAGAATGTCACAAGCTGTGCCACCTTTCTCCAATTGTTCAATTAAGGCTGTTCTCAACTGCTCTGCTCAACAAGCGCAAAACGTTTTGACATATTTACAAATTCATTTTTTAATGGAAACATATAAAATTGGAAAGCCTGACCACGGAAGCGATTAGGAATCGAACTGCTCTTTCCCTTTTTTAATCAATCAATTACCTATTAAGTTATAAGCGATATCGATCACGTGACACGGCATTTTCCCCCCTTTACTGAATGGATCGTCTTCTTTCGTTCGGAAGTTCAGTTCAAAATGCCACCTTTGACAGTATTTTCTGAAAGATCTATTGCGTTTACAAGAAAACGGAAAAAACGGTTCGATGACAGTTTTTGAATAACAACACCTTCTAGTTTCATGCGTTTCCGAACAAAAATGAATTAAAACTTATATCAGAAAGTTGACCCTTTGGATTTGAGAACAACCTTAAGATATTTACATTTTAAATTATTTCATATTGTTTTCAATTTTCTAGTTTTGTGATGAGGAATGCCGGGTTGGCTTTTAAGCTAATTAAGTTGTTGTCATTTTCTTCATTTTATTTTATTTTATTTTATTTTTGGATCAGTTCAGTAGTTTTTGAAAAGTATAATATAGTTTTTGGATATATATATATATATATATATATATGTATAGCCCTGGAAAAAATGTGAATACTAATTAAGAATTCTTCGCAAAAAATATGTAGAAACAGGATTTTGGTAATAATCGCTTGAAAATAACGTCCACTATAATGTAGTATTTTAAAAATTTAAATAAAAGACTTTTCATATTCAAATATTAATTTTTGTAATCTATTTTAACTTTATAATTTACTAGATTATTAACTAACTCTTTAAGTAACAGCTATTTTAATAAATATCTGTTACTTAATAGATATAAAGCATTTGACTTAGTACTTAATAACAGAAAATATCCATAAAATGAATTAAATATTTCCTTTTCAAATTATAGAATTCAGTGTTCTATAAAGAATTCTAAAGAAATTAATGTTAGAGAAGCTTTATGCTAAGGCGTGAGTAAGTATATTCCTCAAATATATTTATATACAATAACTATATAATGTAGGTAAGTTAAATTTGCTGACCTTTTCTAAGATATCTAAACCTTTAACTGGTCTCCTGGTGAACTATCAATTCGTTCACTGATTCAGCAACAGCTTGAAGACGTAATTATAACCTTTATTTATATGTGTATCGTTTTTATTTCTGGTGAGTTGCTGTGTATTTTTATCACCTTTGATAAGACATGCATCTACAATATACTAGAGTATTTATTCAATATAATAATCAGGAGCAACTATAAAGCTGCCCGTCTCTCTTATTGAGAGTCTTAACGGCAACTAAATTATAACAACATGTATAATAATCACTTATAAACAGATCAAGTTAAATAATGCTATAAAAAGTGATAAAATATCTTTATTAAGATTGACGATAGTTTCATCGCACAAACGGCGACATTTTCAAAATCATTCACGATAGAAAATATTTTCACATAATTTAAAAAATATAACACAGTAAACAATGTCACGAGACATGGTGCATAATGAAAAACATTGCAAACATAAAATAAAATTAAAATTAAATTAGCTATTTGCGAGCGTGGATTAATTTTCACATAATTTAAAAAGAATAACATGGTAAACAATATCACGAGACATCATGCATAATGAAAAACATTGCAAAACATAAAATAAAAATTAAATTAACTTAGCTATTTGCGGGCGTGAATTAATTTTTACTATTGTTACTAAAATTACATAGCATCTCTTTCCAAATTTTAGGTAAATCAAGGGACACTAAATTATTGCAAATATTCTCGTTGCGTAAAAATATCTCTATTGTTTCCCGGATTATGGATGGTAAATAAAATCTTGATGGATAAATTAACTTGCTATTTTAAAAATTGATCCTGTAAAGGTTCTTCGCTGCATAATCTGGCTAAAGCTGTGGATATTTGTGGACCGTTTGCGCGATGAAACGATCGTCAATCTTAATAAAGATATTTTATCAATTTAACTTAACAATTTAACTTAGTTTAATTAAGTAAATTATTTAATTTACGCATGAAAAAGTATTTTTAGAACAGGAAGTATAAAATAAATTTAAGAAGATACATGACATTTTTAGAGTCAATATATTAAGAATGTTCAAAAGTTTTTATAAGTCGTTATTTATAATTACAGTGTCCTTGAAACACTCAGCGTAGATCAGATAAATAAATGCTTCAGTTCCTTATTCATATGTCAAAAATGATTGACGTTTCTTGATTAACAGATGATAGATGAAAGAACTTTATAAGATTAATCGTTATTTATCTTCATTTAGGGATTATGAATATTTGATATAATGTAACTATCTATTTAAATTGTTATAGAGTTTTAGAAGTTTTCGCAATCTTTCAAAAATTTTAATAATATTTTTGCCTAGCTCATCTTAAGGTGGTCCGTGACACATTTTAAAATAATTTTTGTTTATGGAGTAAAAATTCTGTGATGGTTAACCTTATGGTAAACAAAATCACGTTATAAAACTTCTCATAATTCTTTTATTTAAATTTAAATTTATTAAAAATTTGGGGTAATTTAAAATCGTTATAACTCGAAATATTATTTACAGAATTTCAATTTTTTCCCCTTTAAATAAGCAGAAATATATAAGTTTTAATTTTGATTCAGCATTTTTAAAAATACTAATTTATAAAAAAAATTAAAAATATATTTAACGAAATATTTTTTTAAAAAGTGGTACTACTTTTTAAAAAAAATCACATTTTCAAAAGTAAGTATTTTTTTTTCAAATATGCTGAATAAAAAAAGTAAAGCAATTGAAAAAGATATATTCCAAGTTTGAACCCTTTAGCTTTAACGGTTCTCGAGTTATAATATTTCGAATACCAGAAATGGTGAAAAAACCTATCTTGAAGAAAACTCATTTTTACAAGAAGCCGTTTCCATGACAGCCATGATAGTTAGATTTTGGAAACAAACCAAAACGAAATAAATAATATTTTTTGTTCTTATTCAGATAGAAACATGATTTAAATGTCATTTATACAGAAAAAAAAAACAGAAAACGTTTTAATGAAATAAATATTTTTTGCAAAATTTGAAGATATTTGTGTCCCGGACCCCCTTCAAACATAATTATTTTATAATGATCTGTAACGATTTAGTTAATTTAAGTATTTCAAATAGTATAGAGATATTATCGTATTTCGCATTCTATCGAAATTATAAACGGCCACTTTAAATGTCTTGCTTTATTTAAAGTAGAATTATTTTATGACAATCTACAAAACTTTCATAAAAACTGAATATTTCGTACATTCTTCTATGCATTATAATGCCTGCAATTCGTTTTGCTTCGAAAGATGAATTGCTTATTTCTTTCAAATAAAAGCTCTCTTGGATTCCGTATGTCTTTTCAAGTCTCATAAATATGTCTTCTTTGATTTATATTTACATTATTGTTATACTATGACTATTATTTCGCCCGAAAAATTTCCGAAGATGAATAATCTGTTGCTATGTGACATAAATGGAAGGAAGACTATTTTTATTTAAAGAGAAGCTACGTCTTTCACCGAAGTAGCCTCTTTTTAATAAAATAGAAGATAGTTGCTTTTATTTACATCAAAAGATTTTACATAAAAATGTTTTATTTTCGCATAGAATAAATTAAATATTTCCTTTTCAAATTATAGAATTTATCGTTTTATAAATAATTTTAAATCTTAAATTCTAAAGAAATCAATCTATTTGAATTGTTATAGAGTTTTAGACGAAATTCGCATTCCCTCAAAAACGTTAACGAGATATTTGACTAGCTCATCTTAAAACATAATTATTTTATAATGATCTGTAACGATTTAGTTAATTCAAGTATTTTAAATCTTATACAGGTATGAAGAATTTTGGATTCAATCGAAATTAGTACGGCGACTTTAAACGCCTTGCTTTATTTAAAGTAGAAATATTTCATGGCAATCTATAAAACTTTCATAAAAATTGAATATTTCGTGCATTCTTCTATGCATTATAATGTCTGCAATTCGTTTTGCTTCGAAAGATGAATTGCTTATTTCTTTCAGATAAAAGCTCTCTTGGATTCCGTATGTCTTTTCAAGTCTCATAAATATGTCTTCTTTGATTTATATTTACATTATTGTTATATTCTGACTATTATTTTGCTCGAAAAATTTCCGAAGATGAATAATCTGTTGCTATGTGACATAAATGGAAGGAAGACTATTTTTATTTTAAGAGAAGCTACGTCTTTCTCAGAAGTAGTTTCTTTTTAATAAAATAGAAGATGGATGCTTTTATTTACATCAAAAGATTTTATATAAAAATGTTTTATTTTCGCATAGGAAGAGAATGTATTTTTAGGTGCGTTCGTAATTATATAAATACGTAGCATCTATAGTTGTCGTTCAGCCGGTCTGTCTGTCTGTCCATTTGTCCGTATATAACAGAGCAAAAATTACCCAACCGAATGGTCTGAAATTTTAAATATATAATTGTTGCAAAATGTTTTCGTGTCATTTCAAATTTTATGAAAATCGGATGTATAGTTTAATGACAAGGACAGTCAAAAGTTTTTTCTTACATTACGGCCAATGGAAATAAATTATTGCAAGTGCATTTTAATGATGTTACAGCCTTCCGAAAGGTCTGAAATTTTAAATATATAATTGTTGGAAATTTTTGTCGAGTCATTTAAAATTTTATTGAAATTGGATGTATAGTTTAATTACAGGGACAGTAAAAAGTTTTCCGTTACATTACAGCTAATGGAAAAAATTATTGCAAGCTCATTTTAATGATGTTACAGCCTTTCGAACAGAATGAAATGGATATGCACTTATGAAGTGCACTAAAATATACATTAAGTACAATATGCGGTGCAAAAAATATTTATAAAACTAGTTATAATACGAACGCATCTCATTTGCCACGTTTGACGAGCAATTTCCAACTTGTTTATTATAAAAATTACAGGATTATATTCAAAACTCGCATTCATATGCAGCGGACTCTCGTTAATGCGTTTCCGCTTAGGACGTGCCTTCGGTTAATAAGGGTAATTTCGTTTTCCCCTATCATTTTCTGATTGATAGTAATGTTAATGACATCGCTTCCAGCATATCATCAGATAACGCGGAGAATTTTTAGCGCTTTTCAACATAGTTGAAAGGTGTTTAAGAATTCGGCTTGTCTGCCTGTGCTCTTACTCGCGTAAATATAGTCGGATTGTTATGAAATGGATATACCGGGTGTGTTCACCAAGTTTCAAGACTGGTCTAAAAATACAAAATTTATTAAACCATTCTATACAACGAACTAAAATTTTTTGAAATATGACCTTTTGTCATCAACACACCGCTACCAGCGTTTTTTCCATGGTTCATAGGCTAACTGGAAGCCTTCGCACGCAAGGCTGTTAAGGGACCTCGTCGAAGCTGCCTGGATCACTGGAATAGTGTCAAATCACCTCCCTTTCAGGTCTTTCTCGATCCAAGGGAATAAAAAAAAAGTCTCTGTGATCGAGGTCGGGGCTGTACAGAGCTTACGGCAATATTGCCACGTTAAACTTAGCCAAAACTTCGGCAGAAGTGGCAAGCGGCGTGTGAGAGGAGGCATTGTCATAGTGAACAATCCAAGGAGGTGTGCCACTCCGCACTTTGACATTTCGTTTCAGGATTGTTCTGGTAGACCATGGTCTCATCGCCAGTAACAAATTTATCCAAAAAATTGGGATCGCCTTACAAGCGACTCAACTAGTTTTCAACGGGGGTCAATGACACGCACTCGGTCCACTAGCGATCTGCTTACTCTAATGCCTCGGAAACAACTGGCGCGCGTTCGCTCTGTTAGCTGACATCCCACACTACCTCACCCTGTCGGTGGAATGGGTATTCGCGCACAACCCTACTGTCTTGAAACTTTGTGAACACACCCTGTATGTTATTGGAGTTTACTATGGCGTGTTTCGTATAGAAAATGAAGTGTGTAGCAATTTCAAGCCACTCAAATTAAAGGGTCATTCCAAAGAATTTTGTTACATTACTGTCTATGGGGGAAAATCGTTTGGCGTGTATTTTAATGATATTACAATATTTTCAGCATATTGAAATTAATATACATCATTACTACAAGATTCTTAGTGTAGAATATGGTATGCATAGAACTTGTCGTTTATTTACAGAAGCACACAAAGGAATTTGGCTATGGGAGAAAATGAGCAATCATTGAACTATTAAATCCTACGAACAATGATTGCTTGAAATGCTTTTTGAGTTGTGGTATGCATTTTTTTAATATTACTTGGTGTATATAAAATCTATAAAACATATTCAGGGTCGCACAAAATTTCTCAATAACATCCGTTTACTGATTGAAATTGCTGAGTGGAAATTTGCTGGAAATCTGGAATATGGTATTTATAGAGGGAAGCTTTCCTATTGGCTATTCGTATTCTTGCTTTCCTATTGCCTGTTTCTTCAACTTGTACCTTTCCCTTACCTTTTTTTCTCTTGGTCTTAGGCTGCTTACAGACGCGAGTTTTGTCTTCACTCTCCAGTTTTCGTAGGAAATCTTTTATTCTGAATAGTTCTGCGGTTTATTCACAAAAGAATGAGGGTAATCAACAATGGGTTAGGAGGTAAGGAGCTCGACTATACTTGAAGGAAGGTTCCTCTTTTGCACGACATCAGTCCCTTTCCTGCTAAAGTCATTAAAAATCAAAAAGACCGCGTGGCCACAACAATCAACGCCGACACTGATAATAGTGCGTTCGCAGGTGCGGATGATGCGTTCGCAGCCTTACTCGTGCTAATAAATCAGAATCACGTGTTATTTGTGCCTGATGAAGAAATACTAGTTCTTACGAAAAGGCTCGCGCATTTATGTAATTTTAAGGTATTTTAAAGAAGTTCTTTTCCGTCGTATTCATAATTTTGTTCCATAAGGGGGTCTCAGGACTCTTAAAATAGGAAACAATGAAAAAAAAGACCATTTTCAACATTTAATATCTTAAAATGTATATGATTTAGAAAAGCAATTTTTATTGGGGTGAAAGATATACGTATGTTCTTTCTTTTTATGTATTTAAAAAATTGCAAGATGCAGAATTAGTATTTATAGGGTGCTCCAAACTGATAGACATTTATCGAGCAAGAAATTGGTATAGCAGCTTACGTGCACGATTACGAAATAAGTTTTGCAACTAGAATGAAATTTTTCGTATCTACTTTTACTTCAGACTGTAGTAATTATCCTGAACCTAAATAAATTTGTATTTAAAGCATTTCTATATTTTTAATACAAAGTTGTATTTATCTAATACAAAATTTTGAAAATTTCAACAAATCACCTATTTATTATTATTATTTTTTTTTTCACAATAAAAATTAAACTTTAGGTTCAGTTTATACAGACTAACATCAGACATATGTTTTGAAAATTTCATGAAACAATATTAAGTTGTTTTTGAGATATCCTGCGCGTTATGCTCAAAAATGTCATTTGGAGAAAAATGACTTTGAAGTTTTGGAAACGCTGCTTCAGCTATTGGGCGGGTATAATTCTAAAAGCCATAATTTCTATTCTAATGGGAATTTCAAGTAAAAAATATATCAAGATGTTCAGAAAAGATCAGAGTTTAACATCTAAAAAAAATTTAAATTTCGAAAATTTTGAAGCTTTAAGAGTCCTAAGACCCTTTAAGTAGAGATTATGAAAATTTTACATTTGAAACAGGATTACATTAAATTTTCCGTTTATACAGGTTTTACTAATCTAAGCAAGATTAACCTTGCAAAAGCGTATCGGTAAGAGCCGGAAATGCGGGTACATCTGTACGTGTCCCGTGATAATATCACTTTACACGAAATTAAATAATAGTTGAATAAATTGGTAAAGTATCTTCATCGACTTAGTGTAACGAATAAAAATTTTCTCTTAGAGTGAAAACACATTGTAGTTACCACTGAATAAGAGGATTAAGACATTGGTTTCTTATATAAAATATATTTGTTGCATAGTGCTCTATAATCTCTTATAGATTAAACACTACATTTCCGAATACCCTATATATAGTATATACAGTGAAACTTCCATTTAATGAAGTCTCATCGTTACACTTAAAAACTTCGTTATGAAAAAATTCGTTAAATAGAAATCAACTCAAATTCATGAAATTTGTATGATAAAATACACATGCATAAAATGAAAAATACTCATAAAATGGGAATATTGGGGAAAATGCATTGTAATTCGAAGAAAAACTTTTTTTTTTATGCAATGTAGATATATGAGAAAAATTCAGTTAGAATAATGTCTAAAAACACGCATGATAAATAGAGGTAAACAGTAACTGAAGCGTAGCGTAGCGTAGCGTAGCGTACCTTTACTCTTTTTTTTTTTTTAAATCATTATTTGAAATCCTTAGGCTAATGGCAGACGAACGTCTTTTTTGCATGCTTTTTTCTCTCTTTCACCATTCCTACACCTTCACTAGCATGTGTAGGGATGATGGTAGAGGAAAGAAAAAAGCGCGCAAAAAGACGTTCGTCTGACATTAACCTTACCTTTAAACGGTCTGTAATATTACATTGTATAGGTTTCTTATAAAAAAAAATACATTGTTCCTAAAAGATTTTCACACTTTTGCAAGTTTCCAAATAATTTATCTGTAACATTTTCGTGAAAACTGGAATCCCCTTCTTATTGGATCGAAGGCTTTTACCATTTCTTCTTTTGAATAGTAATGATTAAATAAATAAGCTAAAATAAATTCATACATCTAGCTAAAGAGCATCATCTCAGTTTGAATGTTGTACGTACATGAAAGTGGAAATAACTTCGTTATATAGGATGTGATTTTCGTAGTATGGAGACTAATTTGCATGTTAATGGTATACAAAATCAAGGTTCAGCAGAAAATTTCGTTAAGGGAGCTGGTCACTCAGCTTCCCATTTCCCCTCACTAATGTAAAGTCTATGGGCATTTTTGTATTTGTATATTTAAAATTTCTCCTCTAGAAATTAATATTTTTAACTTCTATTTTTTGTGTATACTTCCCAAAAGAAGTCTCTTTTTTCCTTAGTTCTCAAAATATCTCTAAAGTATAAACTTAATTTTATACGAAGTGTTAAAATCTTTTTTACAGTTCGCCCGTTTTTAACACATAAAATATTAAATTCAGCATAGATTTTAGAAATATTTTGAAAACTAAGAAAAAAAAAGGGACATCCTTTAAGAAGAGTACACAGAAAAAAGATGTTAAAAATATGAATTTCCCGAGAAGATATTTTAAATATACGAATGCATCAAAAGTCCATAGACTTTACATTAGTGAAGGAAAATCGGAATGTGAGTGACCAGTTCCCGTACGAAATTTTCTGCTGAACCTTGATTTTGAACACCATTAACATGTAAATTAGTCTCCTAAATACGAAAATCATATCCTATATAACGAATTTATTTCCACTTTCATGTGTGAACGGAGGAGTGTGTTCATAACGGAGGAGAATTCCGAACCTGAGTCACCAGCCCCCTTAAGTAGAAAACTTCGTTAGATAGGATTTCGGTAAAGGGATGTTCGACTACATATAAATTATATACCTAAGTGTCAGCGGTAAATTTAAATTGTAGAGATTTGTTCGGATTTCTACAGAAATGTTAGGCATATTTATTTTTTAAATTTCGGCTTTGTAAAAAACATGATTGACCACACACTTCTTAGTAAGGATTCCTTCAAACTAGTCCGTTGAATAAAAACTCTTGTGATCTAAATAAATGAAGTAGATAATTTGCTGGGTAAAAAGAAAGGCCGTGTCAACATAATTTTGTAAAAAACTTTAAAAGTAAGAATAGACATTGCGTTTGAAGAATTTAATGAAATGCTTAGGAGAATTTCCTGTGCAAAGAGATTATTTCTTGTAGATACTAAATAAAAGTCCAAAGACGACATTCTACGATCCAGATGCTTTATTATTCATGCAGACAGCAGCGAAATACAAAAGTAAGCAAACAAGGCAAGGACGGGGTGGGGGGGTGGGGGAGGATCTGACAATTTTCCTGTTTGGGTCTTCTTGATAGGACGGTTACTGTCCAAGTGTGTGAGAAATATTTACATTTTTTTTTACGCTAAGATTTTATCAAAGCCAGCCATGGTGAGTTCAAAATTCGCCGAGCGAAAAGTATGTTGCATACACATATGAGGTTATTTGAATTTTCCAGGTTTTCAATAAGGCGTCATTTAGTGCCATGCCAACTCTATAGACATTAAATCAATTAAATGGTGGCAGATAGAAATTATTAATAACTTATTTATAAAAACGACTGAAAATAGTTATATTTGAGAGTTATGAGATTTTCGAATATTCCAAAAGCATATAATACGAGGGTTTATCAATAAGTTTTTGCACTCACATAGAAATAATTGAGTAAAATTTATGAAATTTCTACATTGTATTAATCCTTTTCTATATAGTCACCGTGCACAGTGACACATTTCTGCAAACAGTATTTCAAAAAGAGGGGGGAGGGTGTATTCCAGGAGGCGCGATAGTAGCCCCAAAGGGGGGGGGATTTTTCTAGCTTTTGCCGACCCCCACATGTGACATATTGTTGGAAAGGCCTGTGACCACTTATTCATGTTATGCACAAGTCGAGCCCCTCTCACCAAATTTGCCCCCCGAGGTGTATGAATGGTGTCCGCAAAATTTAGAAAAGTGCCCCCCAGAGGGCAAATTGGGAGGATCGGCTCAGGATTTATTATTCATATAGACAACAATGAAATCCAAAAGTAAGCAGAAGAAGGCAAAGGATGGCCGTCTGACATTTTCCTATTTGGGAGCTCTCGGTATAGGTTACAATACAAGTGTGCGAGAAAAATTTACATTATTTACGCAAAGATTTTATTAAACCCAGCCATGGTGAGTTCAAAAATCACCAAAAGAAAAGTACAGTAAAACCTCTCTAATGCGACCACGTTCCGTTCCAATAAAAATGGGTCGCTCCGAGAGGGGGGTCTCTTAATGGAAGTTATGTTTAAATCTAGATTTTAATTGTTGAAAAAGGTAACAATGTTACTAAAATTTATTTTCACATCAGGAAAAAATGTGAAAATTTAAGTATCAAAACAATGTAACTTATGTAATTACATAAATTACATAAGTTAATTATATAAGTTAATTACTGCAGAGTTTCTAAAATGAATACATTGGTTTTTGCTTTGATTTTACGGTTTCATATTTTAAAACTTTTATTTCCAAGTCCTTTCTAAGTTCAGTAAATAAATGCAATTTTTTTTTTTTTGGACGGGAACAAATAATGACGATTTCATTAATTTATCTATTTCTTTGAGAGTTTCTTCCCAGAATATGGCAGGGGAGTTTATTGACCGTCATCCTTAATTTGTCATCAGAGTCTAATTCATTGCCTAAAAAGGCACAAAGGGGTTTAAATACACTGAAAAGTTACCGGAATAAATAAAAATTCTAAACTTAGTTTATAAGTTTGATGAATAATGCGCTCTCCGGAATTATTTTCCTAATAAAACCTTCTTCAAGCGACACGGAAAAAACGGAATTTGCTTCATTTTCTTCAAAGAAATGGGTCGCTCAAGGGGGGGGGGGGGGGAGTTCAACTGGGATGGTCTCTGAATACAGGTTAAATTAGTATTGAGACTATGGGAATAAATTTCGTTCCATGAAAAAATGGTCGTTCAGGGAGGTGGACGCTTAATGGAAGTGGTCGCACAGGGAGGTTTCACTGTACGTTGCATACAACCACTGGGGTAATTTGAATTTTTCAGGTTTTCATAAGACGTCATTTAATGCCATGGCAACCCTATAGACCTTAAATGAATTAAATGGTTCCAGATAAAAATCCTTATTAACTTATTTACGAGTACAATATTGAGTGAAAATGGATATACAGTAAAACATCTTTTATCCGAAACTCTTTTAACCGAAACTCTCGGTTAACCGAAAACCATTTTTAAAGCCTTTTTTTTTTCTACTGTCACATTCCTTGTGTGCAAAATCCATTTTGAAAGCTTTTTTTTTTCATATTCCTTGTGTGCAAGCGGTCCTTACCGAACTACTAATGCATATAATTATTTTCGATCCCCTTTCTTAGAGTTCCTTTAAATTTAACTTGCGATCCCGTAAGCTGTGGAGTGGAACGAAGAAAACGAACGAATTAGCAATTCTGAAGCTTTTGACAGTTTTGCAAAAGCTTTGGCATGGCTGGAGCAGCAGAAAGACTGTGAAACTGGTGAACTAATAATATTCAAAAACCCCGTAACAGAGCTTCAAAGCTAAGGCAATCGAAACTGCGACAAACAAAACATTTTTTTTCAAATCCTTATAATATATGTAAAAAGTACTTAATTTCAAAAGTAATGTTCAGATAATTTATTCTTGTTTCTCCTTAGCTATTGCTTTATTTTTATTAAGCACTTGTTACCATATAATAAGAAATACTGCATTTATTTCTCCTTAGCTATTGCTTTATTTTTATTAAGCACTTGTTACCATATAATAAGAAATATTGCATTTATTTCTCCTTAATCTTAAAATTGAAGTATTCTCGATTATCCGAAAATTTCGATTTTCCGAAAGAGGATTGGCCCCAATTACTTCGGATAATCGAGGTTCTACTGTATTAGAGTATTTTCGAATATACCCAAAGCATATAATATGTAAATATTGCTTATATATGCAATATTTAGACAGAAATATTGCATGATCAAGATGAGAGATATTAGATTGAAATAATTATCAACTCATATAGATGAATTGTATAGACATGTTGATGTTTTTTTCTTTAAATTATCCGCATCTTAAATAAAGAATGGCGGTTATTTACAATCGACATGAATATCAAAGTTATTTAAGATGAGTTATGGAGACATTAATGTTTATTTTAAGAAGTAAATTACTAAAATAACAAATACCGTTAGCAATTATAAATTAAAGTATTTCCTTTCTTTATAATTATTATAGTTATGAAACAACTTAATGAGAAACTCGATAATAATTTATAGTGATGTTTTGATTTAAGCAAGTGGGTAAGTGTGATCGCATAAAAGGTTTCGTTTAATATTCCTTTCAAAACGTCCAGTATATTTATCGCCATGGAACACCTTCTAAATTTTGGTAAACCCTTCCTAAACTATCGTAAAGCTTCAAACAGATTTGCATTGTTATATTTCCTAATTTTGTTCGTGCCCCCCCCCCCCCCCGAAATGCTACGATATATCACATGACGGGTATTTGTCAAGGGAGCGAAGTGGGGTAGTGGTCACCATGATTTTTGACGCGGCCTGTTTAAAATTTTTGTTAGGTTTTATAAGCTATATTAAAGTTTCAAACAGATCTTCCAGCTATATTTTCTAATTTTGTTCGCGCCTCTCCCTCATCCCCCTCGAAATGCGACACGATATTCTTCTTTATACTTTTTTTATCATGTGTTATAAAGTATCTTACAGTTTAAAACAGATCGCATTGTTAGATTTCCTACTTTAAATGAAATCGCGGTCTGTTAGTTCCACATTCCATCACAAGGGAGCGCACTCTATTCTTAACAAAAGCGTATCTAAACGGAACTCCTTTACACTACCTATCAGTATATATACTACCCGAGGAGGTACTGGTCTTCAGCAAGAATGTAAGATGTTTGTTGAAATTACTATTCGGAAATTGTGGTAATTTAACTTTTGACATATTTATATTTAATAAGTAGCATGTATCTAAGGACTCCTTCAAAAAAAAAAAAAAAAAAAAAAAAAAACGCACCTGAAACGGTATGAAACAAAAAGGTAAAAAAAATAAAAATAAATAAATAAAAAATATTTTGCTTCTTCCTCTCTCCCCACCTGCCCGAAATTTCATGCGCCAATTTTTATAAACATTTCTTATGTGTTATAAACCATATTAAAGTTTCAAACAGATCGTCTTGTTAGATTTCCTATTTTAAATGAAATCGCGGTCTGTTAGTTCCACATTCCACCACGAGGGAGCGCACTCTATTCTTAACAAAACTGTATCTGAACCGAACTCCGTTAAACAACCTATCAGGATATATGCTAGTCGAGGGGGAGAAAGTCTTAACCAAGAATTTAAGATAATTGCTGAAATTACTATTCGAAAATAGTGGTATGAATACTTATAAACTTTCTGATAATGAATAAGTTATACTTGTCTCATAGCGCTGTTCAAAAACCCCACGCAAAGTGTTAGATTTCCTAATTTAAATTATTTTTTGGTTAAAAAAGCACATGCCTCCATTTTAATCTACGCATTTGTTAGAAATGAAACCGATTAATTAAATAATAATTAATATCTCAGCTTGTAATTAAGCTAGGAGTTTGAACTGGGTATGTATGAAATCGGCAAGCAATTTCGCATCCGGATGCCAGAAAATTGAATCAAAAAATTTAATATTTTAAAAATTTAAATTTCGTATTAACATATTCTATTACGGAAAACCGCAAGCACCGTCATGTCTGACACCAGCTTCGCGCGAAAATGAAATCTCTTTTCCTTGTCTTCCCAAATAAATAAATTGATTTTTTATCGATCGATTTTTAGTGGATATTTTCACTTACACACATCGCAGAAACATGAACTTTATACCAAAATAAAGTAGATTTTTTTCCGCGTCTGTCTGTATCTTTTACAAATTTCTCGAACCAACACTTTCTGAGATGAGATTTCGAATTAAAATGTTCACTTCATTTTTCGGCTTAATTTCCTCTGTGATAACCGTGCATCCGCTGATTTTACTGGCAAACCTAAGGAGAAACTCGGACGATTTGGAGAAGTGAGTTTGTACCTGCGTTAAAAAAGGTTAATTGGTTAAGTTTAGAAGTTAATTAGCCCGTAATTCCGTTAATTATAGACTTTTTCAAAATTTTATGATTTGTCGTTTGATGTGAGATGTTCAGCTATAAGTACCCAAAATTTCAAGTCTCCAAGAGAGAACGGGCTCTTTGACGGACAGACAGACAGACAAAGGAGTGAGACGAGTAGGGTTTCGTCATATGAACGAAACCCTAAAAAGAAGTAATTTGTGGCCTTTTAGTAAAGAACTGTGATGGTAAATTTGGGATAAAAAAAAGAAAACTTAGAATGGATTTTAATTTACAAATGTATAACTCTTTATCATAACTGCCTTTGATGATTTGTGGCCTTTTAGTAAAGAATTGTGATGGTAAATTTGGGATAAAAAAGTAGATGACTTAGAACGGATTTTAATTTACAAATGTATAATTCTTTATCATAGCTGTCTTTGGAGAACTGTTAAAATTTTGCACCAAACTGTCCAATAATTACATAGTTTTGATATAAAACTCTTACAGAACAGTTATTTAACTTTATTCTGACCATAATAAATTCAATAATGTGGTTGCTTAATAAAATGGTTAAATAATCCGTATTTTTTTTAAACGGTCAAGTAACTGGACAGTTTGTTCCAGATTTTTTACATTGATCAATCGCCCTTAAGGTACGCAGAAGTCTATATTTGAACTGAATAATCTGAAGGAAAACATCATTGAAAAAAGTTGAACGAATTTTTAATTAAGTGTAAAATCCTTCAAAGCATGATACTATCATACTCATTCTTTAGTTTCACACTTTTATTTAGTCTTTAAAAAAATTCTTTTATCATTTGAGTTTTCTTGCATTTCCTTTCTAACTTTCGGATTTTCTTTCCTAGTGGATAACAAAAAATTTATTACCTACGAGAAACATGTATTATGCAAATACGTTATCTAAAAGACTCTAGCACTTGACTGCTTTAGTTATGACTTACACTGTAAAAAAAAAAAAAAAAAAAAAATGTAAAGTTATGGTAAATTTGGGATAAAAAAAAAGAAAACTTAGAATGGATTTTAATTTACAAATGTGTAACTCTTTATCATAACTGCCTTTGATGATTTGTGGCCTTTTAGTAAAGAACAAGGTAGAACAAAGTAAAGAACAAGGAAGCGTCTCCATACTGGGCATACTCAAAAATTTTTGAAAAAAATACTAATTAAACTACTTATGTATGTAATAAAGGATCAGTCAAATTTAGCGGCGGAATTACAGTAGAAAGTCTGTAAAAAAATAAAATACTTTCGAGTATTTGGCGCGAAAAGGCGAAAGCGTCACGCTATTTGACGAGCAATACTTTTCCTCGTCAAAAGCAAACGATTTTAGTGCACCTGAAAATTGATTGTTAATTGATTTTTAGAATGCGTGTAATTAGTATTTAATGAATTTAAACTTAAACAATGAGAGAGTTTTATAAATACATTTTTTTCGTATTACATATTTATGTTGCTTGTTATTTAACTTTATTACTTTAAAAACATATTCATATATAAAAAATACTTTCATATATTTAAGCGTATTCCAAAATAAAGGCAAGATTCATTTACAAGTTATTCACACTGTAAAAAAAAAAAAATTGTAAAGTTACTAAAATTTTTCTAGGAAACTGGGATTCCAGGAACTTTTTATGTAACGGCAACAAGAAAAATTCCTGTAACAGATGCTGTTACAGAAATTTTTGCTGTTGCCGTTACATAAATAGTTCCTGGAATCCCAGTTTCCGAGAAATATGTTAGTAACTTTACAGATTTTTTTTTACAGTGCATTTGAAAGAATTCGTCATTTCCATAGCAACAGAATTGAATCTACAGTGCTCAATTGGACTTAATTTTGAGACATTGAAACAATTTTAATTTATTTTAATTTTGTTTTAATTCATAAAATTTGATATTTAACTTTCATTATAAATATATATATGACAAAACTATAGTTCAATCAATCGAAAACTGACAACACTAAAGTCATTTACATTAAATTTATTTAAACAAGTTCAACATGAAACGTTTTTATCTTAAAGAGTAATCGGCATAAAAAAGTATTTTTCGAAATTTCATTTCATCGCCAACCGATGATAAATCGCCAAATAAACGAAATTTTCGTTATTTTTTTACGAACGTTCTATCGCGGTTCCGCCAAAAACTTTTTTATAAACATATATATACACATGAGAAGAACACTCTGTAGTTTTTTCAATTTTTTCTGAATATGCCCGTATGGAGACCTTCCTTGTAAGAATTTTTTTTGGAAACTGGGATGCCTCGAACTTTTTATGTAACTGCAATCCGGGTTAGACACAAAATTTTAGTAAGATTACTGTAAATTTAGGTGATTCTTTTGTAAGGCTACAGATTTCCGTAGATTTACAAAAATGAGTTTTGTAGATTCACATCTTTTTGTGTACAATGTACAGATAAAATTTTAGTAACCATTCAGATTTCAGCAAGTTTACATCTGTAGAATTACATCTTTTTTTTACAGTGTAGTAATTCTATGGTATTTTGTGTTTCTCCTATATTTCCCGAATAATAATGGTAAATATTTAAATACATCCTGTATGAAATAATTCAAATAAATCCATTTTTAATTACATAGAGGGTGTTCACACATTTTTGTAACGATTTTAGCAATAGAAATATATACGCAATAATAAGAATTTTATGTTTAATATGTTCAATCTGATTTGTTCAATCGATAATATAGCCCTTTTGTTGAACCGCCATATTACACATGTATTTCCAAAGTAAAAATTATTTCTTAAAATATCAAGATTGATTTGTTCCACTTCTCAACCAAATTCATACAGATTCCATCCAACGTTTTGGGATGCCGCTTATTAAGAACTTGTTTTAAAAATTCAAATGCATCGGAGGACTTCGGAGCATTTAAAGAAAAAAGCCCCCCATTCGGGTTTCATAACTCATTTTTTCTAAGGATATAACAGTAGATTTAGAGGTAACCATATTTCAAAGGTACACACGGTGAACATCGTGTTTTTTTTTTTTTTTTTTTTTTTTTTTTTTTTATTACTTTTACAATAATATGAAGAAGTTTTTCGTTGTTAGTCGTTTTAAGGCCGTAAAATGTATAAAAGGAAAACCTTTTTCTATTAGTGATAGTCCAATGCATTGAAACAATAATCAGGCATGCAGAAAAGACTGATACATCATTCCAGAACTATGGTTTAAGTGCTTAATGCAGAAAAAGCAAACAGGGTGATTTCCCAGGGAGTGACCCCTAGAACACAGTTTTTATATGGATATTACATTTTTGGTCAAGTTCGTACAGAAACAAATGAATTAGAAATCAGTGTTGAAGTTGATATTACACCATCCTTGACATGGTTTCACCAATACACTTCGTATACTTTCGGATTTGGCGATAGTTATGCAGAGAGAGACAGATTAATCCAACTAAACCGTTACATGCACTGTAAAAAACAGACGCTGTTACAGGAATTTTTGTTGTTGTCGTTACATAACAAGTTCTAGGAATCCCAGTTTCCTAGAAAAACTTTAGTAACTTTACAGATTTTTTTTACAGCGTGAAAGCGCATGGGGATATTTTAAATTGCTGGCGAGAAACAGGGAAAGGTTTACCGTCGCCAAATTATCATACAGTAACCTCAAAAATTGGTGACAGAAATCTGCGAAATGTTTATCAAAAAACGTAAAATAAATACATCTGCCCGGTTAATTTTAGCAGATGAATACACTCTTAAAAGAAAAAGCAAAAAAAAAAAAAAAAAAAAAAAAAAAACTGTAGTTCTACAGATGTAAAGTTTCATGCTTACTAAACTTTCATCTGTAACTGTACAAAAAAATCTGCAAATCTACAAAACTAGTTTTTGTAATGCTACAATTATCTGTAACTTTACAAATGAATCTGCTAAAGTTACAGTAATCTTACTAAAATTTTATCTGTAACCCTGGTTGCAGTTACATGAAAAGTTCTAGGCATCGCAGTTTCCTAAAGAATTCTTAGTAACCTTACAGATTTTTTTATTTTCGGCGCAAAAGTGTGTCTGTTACACGAATTTTTGTTGTTGCCGTTACATAAATGTTCTAGGAATCCCAGTTTCCTAGAAAAAATTTAGTTACTTTACAGATTTTTTTTTACAGTGTAGGATGCACTGTAAAAAAACCACTGTAAATTTGCCAGCACAAACTCGATCACAGTTGAATGTACTGTATCTTCTTTGGTTTCCTGACAATTTAAACATGAAAAATACAGTAGTTGCGTAAAATTAACAGTACAATGTACTGGCAGTTTGGACGCATTTGGACGACAACACAAACTACTGGCGTCCAAATTGCCAGTACATTGTGCTGTTAATTTTACGCAACTACTGTATTTTCCATGTTTAAATAGTCAGGAAGCCAAAGAAAGATACAGTACATTCAACTGTGATCGAGTTTGTGCGCGAGATGAACAGTACTTTGTACTGTAAAAATGTCGTTTTTTTTATAGTGTGGGAAATTATAGTTATATTAAAGTACGTTTGCCTGCATCTTTTATCAAAATTATTTCGTAACAAAAATGATTTCAATCAATTTTTTATTACCTTCATCTACGTTAATGAAAAGAGAATTTACGACTGTTGAACACGTTATTAGATTTATGTTGACTCTTCAAAGCAACATTTACATATAAGTAATGCAGAAGCGCAAATTGAAAAGGAATTGTTTTCCTTTAATTCATTTACATTGAAAAGTTACATCTCAGTCAAGTGCAAACAGTTTCTTTCTTTTTTTTATTGCTTTTGAAATTATTTTATGTGTTGAAATAATAAAACCATGTTTTCGCACTTTAAAAAAAAAAATAAAAAAGAGTATTTCTCTTTTGAAAGAGCAGATACATATCCATTGTTTATTTCCCAGCGACATTTTTAAAAACTGTTCACAAAATAAAAATAAAAAATTACAGAAATTTTTTCACAAAGAATAATTTTAATGATGCACATTGTCAAAACTTTGTAGCAAACTGCGAAACAGCAACGAAAACTGGCGATATGAAGCAATTAAAATAATAAAACTTTGTAAAAAATCACCATAAAATTAAAACAAAACACAGGACGCGTTTCGAGCTAAAAACATAACAGCTCGTCATCAGCTAAGCATACACGTGTCCGTAAACGAACAAGTTCAAAAATGAACTGAAGATAAAGAATGTTGCGAAGAATGCGACAGATGGCGCTACCTGATAGAGGGATGTGCAAAAGGGAAATGTGTTGAAAAAAGATAGAAGAGAAAATGAAATGGAAAAAATGGAAATAAAAGAAAAAATGAAAATAAAAGAAGTAAAATTAAAAATATAAATAAAAATAATAAATAAAGAACTATAAAAGAACAAGAAAAAAATCCAAATTATTATTATTATTATTATTATTATTATTATTATTATTTTACAAAATAAAAAGAAAAGAAACAAGAGAAAAGGGAAAGGAATTACAAAATTAATTTCCACGCTGGAGATAGGAAAGGAGATGATGGGAGATCATTGACAAGATTAGCAGAATTTTTAGAAATAAAATATGCTTCATGAAAATCCAAGTGAGAGGGAGAGGCAGGGGAAGAAATAATTTTGGCCATGGAGAAATTGAAACAATGACTGGAAGACCAACAGTGAGAAGCAATCGAAGATTTAGAGATTTCTTGATTTGCAATATATCTCTGATGCTCGCCTAATCTGAATTTTAAAGCTCTCTTAGTTTGACCAATATAACCTAAATTGCAAGAGCAAGGAATGAAATAAACACCCCACCGGTTCTCAGTAGGAACAGGATCTTTTAGAGAAGGGAATTTAATTTTATTCATAGGTTTGAAGATAACTTTAAAGTTAAAACGAGAAAGTATTTTAGCAATTTTGAAACACAGAAGAGAATAAAAGGGCAGAACTATTATAGAATTAAAATTAGGAGGATTATTTGAATCAGAAAAAGGACGTTTAGGCTTATTAAATTTATACAAAGCTTTATCAATTAAAGAGGGATTATAACCACGAGCAAGGGCAAGAGATTTCATATAATTAATTTCATTATTCAGAGCAGAAGAGTCAGAACAAATGCGTAACGCCCTAAAAACAAAAGTATAAAAGGACGCCACTTTTTGTTGAGGAGGATGATTTGAAAGGGCATGAGGAGGGAGGGAGACAGCGAAAGGTTTTCTATAAACGGAGGTAGAGAACCGATCTGGGAGTTTTGAAACCAAGACGTCAAGGAAAGGAAGAGAATTGTTCTCTTCGACTTCGAGAGTAAATTGAATACAAGGATCAACAGAATTAACAAGAGAAAGGAGATTAGAAAGATCAAGGTCAGATGGAATTAAAATGAAAGTGTCATCAACATACCTAAACCAGAAAGGAAATTTATATAAACTGAAGAGTTTTCTTCAACAAAATGCATATAAATATCACATAAAAGAGGAGACAATGGATTACCCATGGCCAGACCCTCAGTTTGAGAATAGAAAGAATTGTTAAACTGAAAAGCAGTTTGCCTGACACAAATACTAACTAAATGCAGGATTTCATCAATCTCAATGGAAGAGTAATGAAATTCGCGCAACCTTCTTTCCAAACAATCAATTGCCCCTTGAACAGGCACGTTAGTGAAAAGGGATTTAACATCTAAGGAAACCATTATATTATTGCAAGGAGAAAGGCGTTTAATTTTATCAACAAAGTCAAAAGAGTTTTTCACGGTATGAAAGTTAGTGGAAGATAAAGGAGCGAGTAACTTAGAAAGGAACTTGGCAAGTTTATAAGAAGCAGTACCAATATTGGAAACGATAGGGCGAAAGGAAAGAGTAGGTTTATGGACCTTAGGAAGAGCATAGAAACGAGCACAATTAGCGATAGTAGGGGTGACCAAACGTTTAGTGTTATCATTAAGAAAGACAGAATTTTTAATGACATGCTTGATGTCAGATAAATGCTTAGTAGAAGGATCCTTTTTTAATTTGGAATATGGACCAGAGTTTAACATAGATTCAACGTGGGAAATATAATCAGATTTATTGAGAAGAACTGTTTGACCGCCTTTATCAGCCTTAGTAATAAGAAGGTTAGGAACGGAATTAAGTTCACTGAGAGAAGATTTCTGAGAAGAAGAAAGATTAGACTTATTAAAAGATTTATTAGAAGAAATGACATTAGCCAAAAGGTAGCGAAGAGAATCAAGTTGACCAGAAGAAATTTTACTGTTTTTGAAAGAATGTTCAATGGGTCGCATTCTTCGCAACATTCTTTATCTTCAGTTCATTTTTGAACTTGTTCGTTTACGGACACGTGTATGCTTAGCTGATGACGAGCTGTTATGTTTTTAGCTCGAAACGCGTCCTGTGTTTTGTTTTAATTTTATGGTGATTTTTTACAAAGTTTTATTATTTTAATTGCTTCATATCGCCAGTTTTCGGTGCTGTTTCGCTGTATTCAACTATTTGGGTGCTGCACCGTGTTATTGCTTTGCACGTGTTTAAGGTATTTGCTTTTCTTTCTTCCCAGTTTTTAGTTTTATTTTTATTTTATTTCATTTTAGTTTTATTATTTTGTTTTCTTCTATTTATTTACTTATTTATTTATTATCTTTTTATTCATTTTCTGGTCCTGTTTTCCTTCTTTCTTGTTATGGGTTCTTCACTTATTAATCGTTTCAAGCACCTTCGTTTGAAGCGCGCCAGGTGTTTGAATAGGCTTAATTTTCTTTTAAGGTGTAAACGTTCAAGGGTTATTCCTAAGTTCATTAATATTATTTTCAAGCTTCCTTCTTCCATTCGTGTTCAAAATGCCTTAACTAGGAGTAAGTTTGCTATTCTTAGAGCCATCATTCAAGATGTTCGTTACTCTCTTTCTTGCATCGAATATGAATTATATTCTTTGCATTTACAGTTAAGTAAAACTGTAATTTATTTCCCTTTCCTTGAGAAACGGATTTTTGCTTACGTCGATTTCAAATCTAGGTGTCACAATGCTATTTTGGATAAAAAGTTTTCTTCTCTTCTGACTTCTAATTCTTCTGCTCCTAGTATTTCTCCTCTTGAGCAAAATTATGTTGTCAATTTATCTTCTCACTCTCTTACTGATTCTCAGCGTGATGTTCTCTCACTTGGCTTGAATTTTTCGTGCATTTCTAAGCCTTCTATTCCGAACTTAATTGCTCCCATTGAACATTCTTTCCAAAACAGTAAAATTTCTTCTGGTGAACTTGATTCTCTTCGCTACCTTTTGGCTAATGTCATTTCTTCTAATAAATCTTTTAATAAGTCTAATCTTTCTTCTTCTCAGAAATCTTCTCTCAGTGAACTTAATTCCGTTCCTAACCTTCTTATTACTAAGGCTGATAAAGGCGGTCAAACAGTTCTTCTCAATAAATCTGATTATATTTCCCACGTTGAATCTATGTTAAACTCTGGTCCATATCCCAAATTAAAAAAGGATCCTTCTACTAAGCATTTATCTGACATCAAGCATGTCATTAAAAATTCTGTCTTTCTTAATGATAACACTAAACGTTTGGTCACCCCTACTATCGCTAATTGTGCTCGTTTCTATGCTCTTCCTAAGGTCCATAAACCTACTCTTTCCTTTCGCCCTATCGTTTCCAATATTGGTACTGCTTCTTATAAACTTGCCAAGTTCCTTTCTAAGTTACTCGCTCCTTTATCTTCCACTAACTTTCATACCGTGAAAAACTCTTTTGACTTTGTTGATAAAATTAAACGCCTTTCTCCTTGCAAATACATAATGGTTTCCTTAGATGTTAAATCCCTTTTCACTAACGTGCCTGTTCAAGGGGCAATTGATTGTTTGGAAAGAAGGTTGCGCGAATTTCATTACTCTTCCATTGAGATTGATGAAATCCTGCATTTAGTTAGTATTTGTGTCAGGCAAACTGCTTTTCAGTTTAACAATTCTTTCTATTCTCAAACTGAGGGTCTGGCCATGGGTAATCCATTGTCTTCTCTTTTATGTGATATTTATATGCATTTTGTTGAAGAAAAACTCTTCAGTTTATATAAATTTCCTTTCTGGTTTAGGTATGTTGATGACACTTTCATTTTAATTCCATCTGACCTTGATCTTTCTAATCTCCTTTCTCTTGTTAATTCTGTTGATCCTTGTATTCAATTTACTCTCGAAGTCGAAGAGAACAATTCTCTTCCTTTCCTTGACGTCTTGGTTTCAAAACTCCCAGATCGGTTCTCTACCTCCGTTTATAGAAAACCTTTCGCTGTCTCCCTCCCTCCTCATGCCCTTTCAAATCATCCTCCTCAACAAAAAGTGGCGTCCTTTTATACTTTTGTTTTTAGGGCGTTACGCATTTGTTCTGACTCTTCTGCTCTGAATAATGAAATTAATTATCTGAAATCTCTTGCCCTTGCTCGTGGTTATAATCCCTCTTTAATTGATAAAGCTTTGTATAAATTTAATAAGCCTAAACGTCCTTTTTCTGATTCAAATAATCCTCCTAATTTTAATTCTATAATAGTTCTGCCCTTTTATTCTCTTCTGTGTTTCAAAATTGCTAAAATACTTTCTCGTTTTAACTTTAAAGTTGTCTTCAAACCTATGAATAAAATTAAATTCCCTTCTCTAAAAGATCCTGTTCCTACTGAGAACCGGTGGGGGTGTTTATTTCATTCCTTGCTCTTGCAATTTAGGTTATATTGGTCAAACTAAGAGAGCTTTAAAATTCAGATTATGCGAGCATCAGAGATATATTGCAAATCAAGAAATCTCTAAATCTTCGATTGCTTCTCACTGTTGGTCTTCCAGTCATTGTTTCAATTTCTCCATGGCCAAAATTATTTCTTCCCCTGCCTCTCCCTCTCACTTGGATTTTCATGAAGCATATTTTATTTCTAAAAATTCTGCTAATCTTGTCAATGATCTCCCATCATCTCCTTTCCTATCTCCAGCGTGGAAATTAATTTTGTAATTCCTTTCCCTTTTCTCTTGTTTCTTTTCTTTTTATTTTGTAAAAAAAAAAAAAAAAAAAAAAATAATAATAATAATAATAATAATAATAATAATTTGGATTTTTTTCTTGTTCTTTTATAGTTCTTTATTTATTATTTTTATTTATATTTTTAATTTACTTCTTTTATTTTCATTTTTTCTTTTATTTCCATTTTTTCCATTTCATTTTCTCTTCTATCTTTTTTGAATACATTTCCCTTTTGCATATCCCTCTATCAGGTAGCGCCATCTGTCGCATTCTTCGCAACATTCTTTATCTTCAGTTCATTTTAGAACTTGTTCGTTTACGGACACGTGTATGCTTAGCTGATGACGAGCTGTTATGTTTTTAGCTCGAAACGCGTCCTGTGTTTTGTTTTAATTTTATGGTGATTTTTTACAAAGTTTTATTATTTTAATTTGTAGCAAACTGTTCAGTCATTTGACCGTTTTTATAGAGAACTTTTACATAACGTAGTTTAACTCTATTCTGGTCATAATATTGGCAATAATATGGTAAAAATAGCGAAAAAATACGACTATGTAACTGTTCTCTATAAAAACGGTCAAACGGCTGGATAGTTTGTCGCAAATTTTTAACACACTGTAAAAAAAACGGACTAAAAAACGGAGATTCTACTGGCAATCGAGACGCCAGTACTATTTCCGTATTTTAACGGAAATTCCCCCCCCCATAAATTCCAGAAATTTTCCCCCATAAATTACAGAAAATTTTGCGTTTTTCTGGAATTTATGGGGGAAATTTCCCTTTAAAATACGAAAATAGTGCTGGCGTCTCGATTGCCAGTAGAATCTTCGTTTTTCAGTCCGTTTTTTTTTTTGTTACAGTGCAGACAATAATCAAATCATATTCCGAATTCTTACCATATAGGATTTATTTTTTTGCATTAAAATTTAAATTATAGAGAAAGTCAAAATCATTACAAAAATGTAGGAACCCTCTCTGTATGTAAATATCAACGAAGTAATAATTTTATTTAAAGCGTTTCCGCTACGTTCTGATTTAAAATAAAAATGATGTTTGTTAAAATTTAAACAGCAATCAAATGTACTGCTTTATGCAACTTAAATTTAAAAGAAAAACATCACGAAACCTTTTTGCATGACTGAAAAATTTTAATTAGATTTTTAATTCAATATGACAAATATTGAAACTTAATTATATCGTGATAATTTACTTTTAATGAACTATTTTAAAATCATACGAACATGGCAATTTAAAAGCCGTGTGCACTAATACCATTCACAGAATTATTTTCAATAAATTATTGTTTGCTGTTTTTAAGTAGTATATGCAGTGAAATTTTAAAAGTATGATGAATAAAGTTACTTATTTTGACAAAAGAACGTTTTTCTAAACAATACGTTAGAATCATTTTAAATGTTACATTCAAATTAAATATACAATTTTATGCACTTATGTATGTTATTTTTCTAATTTTGTATTCCGAATAGTTAATCTTTAAAATATTTATAAATTTTTGAAAATCATTTTCGTTTTACATTTTATTATATAACTAATCAGTCACTAGACTTTTTAGAAGGTATTAGCGAAATAATTGTATGTTCTTTACTATAACGTGCGGCCGGCTTTATGTTTAACGAACCAAAAAGAAAATGTAAACAAGTGGGTAAGTGTGATCACAGATCGCACAGAGAGTTTCGTTTAATTTTCCTTTCAAAACCCTTTATCATTTGCAAAATCTATTAGTTCCAAATTTCGCAACCAGGGAACGCACTCTATTCTAAACAAACCTCTATCCGAACGAAACTCCGTTTTGCAACCTATCCGTAGATATATTAGTCGAGGGGATCGGGCCGATAGCACCCGAGATAGTTAGGCGCCCCTGGCGGTAAAAAGTGGAACTAAAATATGTAAGGCTGCGGGGCATAATATGAGAGAGTGGTCAAAGGAGTGTCGAAAAAAATTAGAAAAGTGCCCCCCGGGTGAAAAGGGTGGAGGATAGAAAAATTGTTTAAAATACAGAAGTTAGAGACCGGAGGGGTAAATATAAGACGCTTTGAAATTTTTATGATTTGTCGTGTGATTGCAAGTGTTCATATATAAATATTCAAAATTTCAAGTCTTCAACTTAATTAGGGGCTCAGTTAGAAAAAAAATCTTAAAATATACAAGTTAGAGCCCAGACGGGTAAATGTAAGACTTTTTCAAAATTTTATGATCTGTTGTTTGATGTGAGGTGTTCAGCTATAAGTATTCAAAATTCCAAGTCGGGAACATATATAGTTCTGAGAACGGGCTCTGCGACAGACAGAGGAGTGAGACGAATAGGGTTTCGTCAGATGAACGAAACCTTAAAAAGCAAAAATATCGAAACTTTTGACAAACACACACACACACACATATATATATCATAATAGTGGAAATATTGTATTTAAATCTCGTTCAATAATATTACACTGTTATTCCTAACTCCATGATTGTATAAGTAGTATCATACTCATAACATTGCTGGCAACAAATGCAAATAATTTCTTAGCACGTTTTGAGTCATTGCTGGCTTCCTTGGTTCATCATTTGGTAAATTCTGTCTTTAATCCATATTATTTTTTATCTATTGTAATTTTTGGCTTCTTTTTTTTTGGATTTAGTGTGTACGGTTTGTCCAAATTTTGCATTTTTAGCTTGTTATGGCTTATGCAAGGATGAAATGGTATGTGTAATTTGTGGAACGTAAGATAATTTGGACCTGAAAATCAGCCTTGGTTCCATAAATAATTCCATTTTTCCAATGTTTACTGAATTTTCATTTCCTTGTTTTGCTTTATAAGATGGTATGTCTTAAAATTTTTTATAAAGGTTAAAACTTCATTTTTAAGTTGCAAAACTTCATTTATAATTTGTATATTCACTTTTGTAGATTATCATTTGTATTTTTATATAATGGTTACATACATATGTAATGTTTTGGTATGCGATGAATTGAGGTTAAATAATTGGAACTCAGGACCTCACTGTTGGCTTGACAATCTTTAGCAATTCGTCGTCCTTTGCGTATCCGATTAGAGGTCCCGAAAGCCCTTTAAGTTGCTTTTAGAGATTACATTGTCTGGGGTCGGTAGAGCTCCTCAAATGTTACCAAAATCTGTTTCTCCCATTTAGAAAACTTGTTATGTACTCCAAATTTTACATTTTCCCAATAGAAGGCGAACAATTCAACAGAGGCAGGCTCTTTTATTTAATTGTTCAAATACAAATATCCATTTATAGGTGTGGTTTTGTAACGACAACAGGCTTTACTCAAGCCTGATTGTACCACCAATAGCCGATTCTAAATTCGACGTTAATTATGTATGTTTTATGCATGTGTTATGTATGTTTTATTAATAAATGTCAGCCAGAGAACAGTTAACTAGAATTTACGAGATAAATGTGTTCATCAAATACATATTTCGACATTAATTTGAATTTATCGTCTATTATAATGATTTAATTCGATTTATATCCTCTAATTCTAATAACTTTCAAATTTGGAGAAAGTTGATTTTAATTTATAGTCTAAATATCAGGCTGCCACAGGTGACTATTTTTATATTTTATTAATAAATGTCAGCCAGAGTACAGTTAACTAGAATTTATGAGATAAATGTGTTCATCAAATACATATTTCGACATTAATTTGAATTTATCATCTATTATAATGATTTGATTCGATTTATATCCTCTAATTCTATTAACTTTCAAATATGAAGAAAGTTGATTAAAATTTATAGTCTAAATCTCAGGACTGCCGCAGGTGACTATTTTTATATTCTATTTGCACCACTATTTTAAGAAAATAATGTTTGTAGTATATTTCTCTTGCAGATGTTGTCAAAGTGTATTTGAATTTTTTTTGTTTTCAAAAAGTAGTGCTAGATAGAATTAAAAAGTAGTAGGCAGTGGCAGCCCTGAAATGTAATCAATTAACTCAAATTAATAAACCGGAATCTAACGGCTGTCACATTGGAAAAAGGTAATTAGACTTTATTTCTTTGGTTAATCATTTAATATAAACATATCAATCAAATTCTATTTTATTTAACTGATTTCAGAAACATTAATTATCATTAAGGTGTTTTGTGATGGGTAATTTCCCTCTTATCATTTCATATTCCCCCCTCCAAGTTCGGGTCCACCAGTTCTGCCTGCAAAGCTGGGGGAGCTCCCTCGGATGTTTGAGGATATAAAATTAGTTAAGACTGATTTTTTTATTAACTCAAGGCTATTAAAGTGACATTTAAATGTGTAATAAAGTGACATTTAAATTTAAAGTTTAGAGATGATGGCAGAATTATTCTGATGGAAATGAACATTTGAAATTTAAATCTTAAAGCTTAAAAAATAACAGTTGCAACGTAAGATTTTTAAATTTTTATGTTATTATTTCGCCCAGTTGGGATATGGCTCTCGGGACAACATGATCGAACTTTCATATGAAAATTTTAAAAACATAAAAATAATAATGTACAAGTTGGAAACTACATGTCAAACGTGGCAAATGAGATGCGTTCGTACTATAACTAGTTTTATAAATATTTTTTGCACCACGTATTTTACTGAATGTATATTTTAGTGCACTTCATAAGTGCATATAAATTTTCTTCTGTTCGAAATGCTGTATAACATCATTAAAATGCACTTGAAATATTTTTTTCCCATTGGCCGTACTGTAACGGAAAATTTTTGAGTATCCCTGTAATTAAACTATGCATCCGACTTTCATAAAATTTGAAATGACGCGACAAAATTTTACAACAATTATATATTTAAAATTCCAGACCATTCGGTTGGGTAGTTTTTGCTCTGTTACATGCGGACGAAAAGACGGACTGAACGACGACTATAGGTGCTACGTATTTATATAATTACGAACGCACCATGACAAAAATCTCAAAGGAATACCAATACAGTAATAACACAAGAAGTATATAAAAAAAGTAAAATAATAATACTGTTTTAAAATAATGGTCATATATTTGGTGATTCAAAGTCCGCACGCCAATAATTTTGCGCAATTTTTCTTAGTTGTAAAACACAAAATTTAAAAATGTTATATAAAAAGCAATTCTATAAAAATATTCAAATTATACATATGCTTCAAAATGTGAAATTACGAAAAAATTAAAACATTTCTAAAAAAAAAAAAAAAAAAAAAAAAAAAACCGTGAAAATGTTAAAATCGCAGAAATGTAAAATTGTTATAATTAAAAGAATATGTAAATATTTCGAAATAATGTAATATAAAAATAGACAAAACAGGTGTAGACATAACAAGTATAACATATGAAATCTATTTGCAGGGAATACTGGTTAGGTAATTAGTTTTATTTATCCTAAAACTCAGAAAGGATTTAGCAAAGAATAGAAGAAAAAAAGAAAAGTCAGCGTGACATTTATTTTTAGTGCGAAGATGCTGATGCAATTTAATTGTATGCAAAGGAATTTACCATTTTACAGTCTGAGGTGTATTTATTTTCATCAGTGTCATTAATAAATCCGAGTCACAATTTAATAAACTACACCTACGACTCACTATTAGTTCATAAAAATTTCCTGCGTTATCCGAGTTTTAAGAAAAATCAAAGAACATTTTTCCTTAAGGATTAAGGGCAGAGCGCTGTGAGTTTACCTTGCTAGTTCTTATACAAATAGAAAAAAATATTTTAATTTTCAAGGGTTTTACTACTGGCAAAGGAAACAAAATAAAATAAACAAAAAATAAGATAATAGACCGTGGTTGAAATAAAAAAGGACAGTACGTTAATTTTAAGCGCATGGTAACGCGATGCAAATTTTGCAATTTTAATAAAATTTACAAACTTTATTAAACTTTTTTACAAAAACTTCAGCATTTGCCACATTTTCACAGATTGTAGTAAGTCACTGAATCCTCTTTGACTGCACAGGACTGTTTTTGGTTGGAGTTTAATCAAAACAAAAGCAAACTTTTAGAAAATTTAATGACTTAATCAGGGTTCGCACAGTCGTACCACTAAATTTTAGCTGTATTTTCAAAGTATTTCACTGCAGAAAAATATTAAAAAATCTGTGAATAAAGGAGGTGATGGCGAATTCTGTATTTTAAAAAGTAAATGTAAATTTTGTTATCATTAATATAGTGCCAGAGTCCTTGGAAATTCCAAGGAATGTGCTAACCTTACTTAACACGTTCACGCCGGCGCGATGGGTCACACTCGACTGTCTCACAGCTGGCAAGTCTCTTTGGATACCAGTATTTTAATACAGAAAATGTTGTTTAAAGGAACAACTTTTTCTCTAAAATAACACTGGTGTTCAAAAAGCCGGAGACTTGACAACTCTGAGACAGTCGAGTGTGACCCACCGCGCCGGTGTTAACGTATTAATGGAGTGGATGATGCTCATTTTGAAAAACTTGCATTTTTAGATTTAGACACTGCACTATCAGAAATAATTTTTCAATTCACAGAAATATTCCTGTCAGTACTACTACCGGTATATATACGAAAATTGAAGATATTTCCTTTTTTTTTTATTTTCCGTTCTAGGACAGAAAATTTTCGTAAACTGAAAAAAAAAAGAGGTTTTTAGAAAATGCGTCTCTCGTTCTTCCGTGTATCCCCTTAGGGTTGAACGTGGGACCGCGCATTTCGAAACGAGCATCTTAACCATTCAGCCAAATTTTTTCAAATGGGGGATTGGTAAGTCTTGTTTAATTTCCTGTTCAGAAAGCTCGGAAATTGAAACTTAATTGCAGAAATATTTCGTCGTTATGAAATAATGGTTGGTGTTTTTATAGATGATAAAAAGTATTTCATATTAGACATAATTTGATTGTTACATGTAAAATATAAATAAATTGAAATATGAATATTAAATTCGAGAAGAAATGTTTGGTTTTTGGAATAAAATCGACTTTTTTTAAAAACTCGATATAACTAGTATGCATTTTTTAAACGTTGTTCGTTTAGAATATATTTTACATGTGAATATTTTTTAATACTCTAAAAAATAAACTACGAATAAATTTAAATGAATGAGAAAATTGCTGCTTTATTAAATTCGAAAGCATTATTTTTGTTTGTTTATTTTTAAATAAATTAGAAATCTTAATTTAATTTTAATTTATTGAATTTTCAGTTTTCATTTTAAAAGTATATTTGAGCTTTGGTATTAATACAGCCAATACCCATGCGCGGAAGTAATAAACTTAATTTCCCACTCTTTTTCAAACTTCCGGGAAGAATTAACGGGAAAATCCTGTTTTCTAGGTGTACGGAAATTATTTATTCAAAAATGACCTATAATTTAGTGTATAAAGACGAACTTTTCTCACAGTGTAGTGGGCATACCACGATCATCTCAAATCTAATTGAATATTTACAGACTAGTGGGCTTATGTACCATGGCCATTCGTAAACCTATTGGCCAACGATCGAATTGCTTAAAATATTTAACATGGTGTGGACGTGACCTTCCACCTGTTTATTAAAAGTGGTTAGGGTTATTTCAACTCAAGCTATGGTATAATTATTTAACACAAATAATAAAAATTTAAAAAAAAAATCAAATGTTAATAATAATCTATACCAATAAAACAAAATTTCGATTTGACTGTGGGTCTGTGTGTCTGTCTTTGTGATGGCTAGCAGAATCTAGGGCACGTACGAGGCTGAAAATTTTTGTGAGGCTAGCCCAAAGTGCCTCATGACGCACGTGAGACTCAGAATTTTAAAATTCTTATAGAGTTGTTAATTAACAATCACAACTCATGCTCATTAAAAACTCCTCTCGGTCGTTACAAGAAGGGAAAATCTTAATGCGCTGAAGGCTTATTTACGCTTTACTTGAAAATGAAGAACGAAAAAGGAAATTTCGAGGATGTTTTGTCATTATTTATTAACAACAACGTCGAAAGCACTTAGTAAAGATAAAAACTTAACACATATTCGGAAAGATCGTACCTTTAAGCCTCAAATGCTGCAATCAATTAAAAAAAATATTGTAGTTAACCCCTTGAATAAAAAGTTTCAAAAAAGGATCGTTTTCCCGAAAAACGCTTTTCTCCTTTATTGGAACGCCTACCCAGAATGCAATTTTAAAGGTACCGACAAACCCAAAACATGTTCTTAAGGTGAAAAACTTCTTGTAATCGATGATGTGATCTGTTTTTAAAAATATGAATTTTAACCCTTTTTAATACACCGGTGAACCCATGTCACTCCGCGCATCACGGCGACAATATTTTTTCTAAGTTAAAAGTAACTAAACGTCCATATTTTAACACATTTTTTTTACAGCATCTCAATAGACCAGATATACATCACCTACAAAAACTTTGAAACGTTCTGGCGACCAGAAATATTTTTTACAAAACAAAATGTGCGAAAATTTTGATGAAATACGTAAAAAAATGAAAGTTTCGTCGCGGTTTTGCCGCTCCAGAGCGCAACTTTAGAGATTCTGTCAAACCAAAAATATTTTCTTAAAGCTGAAACCTTCTTCTAATCGATGAAGTTATCAGTATTAAAATATATTAATTTTAACCCTTTCAAACACACATGGGAATGCATGTCACTACGCGCCTAACGGAAACGATATATTCTATGTTAAAGGTAAGTAAACGTCAGTATTTTAATACAATCTTTTTAGAGTGTCTCAATATATCAGATTTGCATCACCTACAAAAATTTTGAAATTTTCGGACGGGTAGAAATATTTTTTACAAAATAAAATATACGCAGAAAATAAAATGTCAAATAGAATATACTTTCAATTCAATATTTTTTCCTTTAAAAATTTAAATTCGGATAAAATGAAATCTTAAGATATAAAATCACGCATATTTGAGGTTAATCTGAAATCTAAAAATGAATTTTCTAGAGATATTCTACTGGAAATGTTTTTTTAATGAATTGGTAAAATATTTAAAAAGAATAAATTTCAATTCCTAAATAATTCAACATTTTTCAAAATTAAATTCGTATTCATCTAAACACTTTTTTTATGAGTAAGTTATTAGAATGTCGCTTAACACTTAACCCTATCGGCCCTAGTATTCACATACGTGTTCCTTACTTTAAACTATCAATAACGCCTTGCAGATACGTAAAATCTCATAATAACATATGTGCATTCTATATTTTGACTTTTTAGTGGACAAGTAGCGCCATCTAGTTGTGAAATAGTAAAAAAAAAAAAACACAAAAAGATAAAACTTTTAATTTGTTTGGTCTTTAAGAGAAAAGTCATGGCCGAAATGGTTAAATAAGGGGGGGGGGGGCGGCGAAAGGGGTAAATTAGGTACTACTTTTCCGAAGTGCAACATTTCACTAATATTTACTAAAATCTATTTCTAATTTAGATGCCATGTCATTAGAACCATATGCATTAATTTTCATGTATTAGTATTTTTTAAGTGTGGTGTAACGTTAAACTTATATATTTTTAAAAGCCATTTTTAATTTAGATACTATGTCATTAGAATCATTTCTCAAATACGTTGAATTCCGTCTCACGTGAATAAAAATCTAAACAGCTCGGGAGATAAAATCCATGAAGCGAAATTCCAATTTAATTTCACCTTTCAAGGATGGATCGAGAACCAATTTCAAAGAAGTTTATGTAAAGTGTAAGAAAAAATTTAAACAGACTTATCGTTTGATTAATTGCTTTTCTGAGAGATCTTTTTCCGAGTTAAAGAGATTTTCACTCTAAAATTTTTTAAAAACACTTAAATTTTTTTTCAGTTGCTGCCATTAATGGAATTAATTACAGTGTTATAAATCGAATTTTTAAAAAATTGCAATAGTAAATACTTTTATTCTTAAATAAGGACTTTTGACTAAGTTGTTGCAACATCAGCAAAAATAAATCAATTAAAAAGTAAACAACACTGAAATAAAAATGAAAGTATTTAATAAATTTTAAAGTAAAAATTCTAACAAAAGACAAATCTTAATATTTTGTTTAATGGAGCAAAATATTTCACAAGTACAATTTTGAATTTTTAGAAAAATGAACAGTTTTTCTTATGTAAAAAGTAAAACTTTTTTCAGCATTTATCCATGAATATTTATTTTGTTTTATGTGTATTCTATTTAAATGTAGTAGTGTAAAATATAACATATATAATCTAACAAACATTATTAATTGGTAGTGCATCATAAAAATCAGTTTCCAAATCATTTTGAATTATTTCTTACTTGAATAAAAATCTAAACAGTTCTGGGAATAAAAGGGATGAAGCGGAATTCCCATTTAATTCCCTCCTTCAAAGAAAGATTCTGGAACTAGTTTCAAAGAAAGTTGTGTAAAGCGTAAGAAAAAATTCAAACAGACTTATCACTTGGTTAAATTTTTCGTGAAAAATCTTTTCAGAGTTAAAGAGATTTTAACAGAAAAGACATTTTTCAGTTAGGAACGATATTAGAATTAAAACTACCGTATATACTCGTGTATAAGTCGACCCCCCCCCCCCAACCACCCAATTCTTAAACAAAATTTTGAAGAAAATTGAATTTTCGTGCGTAAGCCGAACCACATTTCTGGTAATGCGTTGAAAACTAATTTGGAATCGAGGGAAAAAAATAATAAAATAAATTTTTATTAAATTAGTAAAACATTTCCTACGTTTCTAATCAGATTTGTTTTTTAACACGTTAAGCGTCACTTCTGTCACCGATTACTGACACTGAACTTTCCGTTTAGAACGCGTCATTAACCGATGACTGACTGTCTAAAATATGATATAAAACTAAATATACATATATTGTTTTAAGTAATTACAGAAAATGTATTTAAAATTTACTTACCTTTTATTTATTACAGGATTATACTTTCTTATAAATTACTTAAAACATTGTAAATTTTGCAGCTTCATTGTCAGTCACCGTGGCACTCAAAGTGTTAAAATTCAATTTTTAAAACTCAATTTTGTAAAACAATTTTGTAAACAAATTTTGTAAAACCGAAGAAGCTTAAATTATTTTGAAACCTGTTCCCATCCATTTAATGATACTTAAAAAGAAAAAAATTCTTTCAAAAATCTATTTAAGTGTTATTTCCAAGGGTAAACATATTCTTAGACTGCTAAAATATAGTCATTCTTTGTACTGTAGGACTTTTAGAAGAGGTATCTAGAAGCATTCTCAAGTTGAAGTCGTTTTAAAAAGCGGATTAAAATGTTCAAAGGAATTCCCTTGTATTCAAGGGAATTTTATCCCAAGAGAAAATGGGTTCAGAACAATTAAAGGATCCTTATTGTTAATCTCTTTTTGTCAATCGCAAAGAAATGACCATTCTCCGCTTTCATCTCTCTTTCCAACCTAGACCCATATGTGATTACTTAAAAGACTTGCCCATTCGCCAATTATCTGCGATTTTTTTTAACTATCTCGTGTATAAGTCGGCCCCCCATCTTCAACTTCCAATTTCTGTCTAAAATTCTTTGACTTATACACGAGTATACGCGCTAGTTTGATAATTTCGGCTTGTTATAATTTCAATAAAAAAATAAAAGTGCTGAAATTCAAACTATCATAACTCCGTGAGTTTTAATTGTATAAATATTTAATTTTTACTCTCTATTTCTTATAGAAATGTAAGAATGTTTCTTAATATACGTTATGAAAACCTCCAGTTGTTTTTAGCAAAAAGGTGGAGGTGTAATATATTTTAACTAATTTTAATGACTGAAAACGTTCCAACATATTCACACACATTCGTTGGTTAGACACAGACTGAATAATAATAATAATAAAAAACTCTTTATATTCTTATTATTACTTTACCTCGGTAAAGCTGTTAAACTAATTGTAACTTTTTTATATATTAAATGTATGGCAATGTAAACAGTCTTTTTCGTTGAAGGAAATTGGTAATTTTTCTAGCTTTGCTTCGTCCGGTTATGTCGGATAATAAACAGTGTAATATTTTTTTTAATCTTTAAACTCGATTTTACTTTATATCATATTCCTATATTTCAATCTACTTTTAAACTTAATATTCTTTTCACTTTAATCCTAGGATTACCCCATCATAAATTTTCAGCCTTTTGTTATTTTTGTTTATTTTATAATTTTTTTTCTTATATTGTAGTACATTATATGCTACGGTTAGACTTATTTTTCATGGCCCTTCTATGATGTGTTATATGCCTACTCATACACAGGGAGTGGAGTAGCAATGCTACTGGGTATCCCACAGAACTTTTCTCCTGTTCACCTGTTCAACGTTGCAAATTCATAAAATTCAAAATATCATAATTCGAAAGTTTGTGGCGTAAAATTTGGAATTTTGATTACTATACAAAACCGAAACATTAAGAAATTTATCCTCACTCAGTTTTAAACATAAGAGGAGAATATTTGCAGGCATGATTATTGAAGCCATTTCTAGACGAACAGTTTTTTTTTTTTTTTTTTTCATTTTAGAATAAATGAATTACATCTTGAGTTGTAAGCAATTATTATCGCAGGCAGTTTTCTAATTTCCGCGCTTTCGCGTCTGGAAATTCGGTTCAAAACGCCATTTTTGACAGCATTTTGTGAAATATCTGCTACCTTTAGCGAAAGCAATTTGAATTAATTTGAAGCAATTTGATTTCATAGATTCTGAATAAGAGAACCTACCAATTTCATATGTTTGTGAATAAAAACTAATTAAAAAATGCGTCAAAATTTAGTTAATATGCATTTTAATAAATTTACCGTATAAAAATTTAAATTTCGTAACTTAAATAAATACTATATCGAAGTAAATAGATAAAATAAACGTAGGTAAGGTGCCCTATTATCGTCCCCCAGTCACTTTCAGGCCCTCGGAAGTTAAGTAATTTTCAGTAAAAATCTATCAAATTTGAATTTTACATAGACTAACTACCCATGCAAATAGAAACATAGACAAATATGGTACAAAAAATTTTTAACAATGCGAAAAATTGTTTTTTCAAAAGTATCTAAAAAATGCAAAAGAAAAAAAATGATGCAGATTTCGCCCCCCCCCCCCAAAAAAAAAAAAAATCCAATACGCCGAGGCTTAATTTATAATTAAATCAAAATTTATTTCTAAATTAGTAAGTAATTTAATTTACATTAAAGTAAGGCACAAAGAAATGTACAAATTATCAGTGGAAGAATAACATAACGAAACATTAGTCATCTAAACATGAGGAAAGACTTGAAAAAAATGTAATGAAAAAGCATTTCTAATCCCGTCCTCGGGACGAAAATAAGAACTTCAAGGGGGACGAAATTGAGACCACGCTACTTCCTAATATGACGGAGCTTCAGTTCTAGTAAGATGAACTGAGCGTCCTATAACTCATTGTATGCTACTGTCAGCATCTAACCAACGTAAAATATATGCAATGAATAAGAAATAAATGCTTACAGTACAGTAAATAATATTCTACAAACGACGTAAAAAGAACTCAGATCTTCTAAAAATAGGAAATTCGCCGTCTTTAATTTATGTATGCGTCTTGGCGAACGAAACTTTCAACACTGACCCCTTTTACCTCCCGTCCCCTGCGCCTTGCGTCATAAGTGGCGCCACTTTCGAAGAAGCGGAGAAGTTAAGGGGGGCGAAATTAGGAGACGGGACGAAATGTGAGCACTTTACCCTACCTCTAAAATTAACGGTTTAGAACTTAACTCCTGGACAATGATAAGAAGGGACATTAGGTTTATTCATATTTGATATATGTTAGGCAAAGCCTAAGATTCATGCTGTTAGTAAACAATGTCTGAATAAGGGAACCTGCCAATTTCATATGTTTGCGAATAAAAATGAATTAAAAAATGCCTCAGAATTTAGTTAATTTAGTTGCAATTGAGAACATAATTAAATTTACCTTATTAAAATTTTAATTCAACTTAATTTAATTTAACTTAAAAAAATGCCACATCGACGTAAATGTATAAAATAAACGTACCACTAAAACTAATGGTTTAGGACTTAACTGCTGAACAATGATAAGAAGGGACATCCGGTTTATACATATTTGATATATGTTAGGCAAAGCATAAGATTCGTGCTGTTAGTAAAAACTTATATTTATTTGGTCAAACTTCTGCAAGAATAAAAATTGCAAAAAGTAGATACATATTCTTTTGTGTGTGCTGGAATTTACGCGTTTTTTTTTTGTTTTTTGTTTTTTTTTTTCTTTTTTTTTATCATGTCATACGTCACACATAGCTACACTTGAGTTCTATAATGAATGTATAGATATGAAAGAAATTTTGTTTGCTTTAATTTGATGAACTTATTAATAGATGGAAATCTTACTTATGTGCATAGTATTAATTTACCTGATGAATTTACATTTCGATAAAAATTTAAAAATTCATGAAAAGATACAATATGATACAAATTCTGGTGCGATTTCATTTATTTATACTCCTGATGTATTGCTCCGAAAATAAAATCAATTTAATTTTGACTTATCCATTCCTTAAAGTTTTTATAAAAGCGTATCAAAGAGCTTCACTAATCTGGACTTTCATTTGAGCAGACTTAATTCCAATCTCAATGAAGCGAAGGCTTTATTACAAGCATTTTGTCTTAACTATCTCCGGATCTTTCACTAAGTTGTAGATTTCACTTTAATAGAAGTATTTTTTAAATTAATAGAGTGCATCTGATATATATGTAGTATTAAATCTTTGAGTTATGATTAATACTGTCATATACATAATTAAGTTTTGTATATTAAGTTGGAAAAATCATCATTTTTAGCATATTGAAAATCCTACTGTGAAAGCAACGTTACAATTTTGTCCTTTCGCTAGGCAGTCAGGGCGTTAAAAAGAAAAAATAATCCTCTGGTTCCATTGGTGCAAACTGCATTTTTCCATTATCATTTGTTGTTTTACAAAGGAAAGTCAGTAAGTAGGTCACAAACTGATATGAGAGGTCGGAAATTAGTAGTAAGTTGTTTCCAAATATGCCAGTAGGTTTGCAGCATAATCCAACTATAAGATGTTAATTTCGAATTTATGAGACAGCAGTTGAACAAGATGAGCAAAATCGTTCAAAAGTTGTTGACGAAGATCGAAGTGACCGTCCAGTTGAGATTGCGACAGAAAAACCAGTGCTGAAGGTTAAGGAAATGGTTGCTATGCTGTCTATTGTTGTCCGCATGTCAGCTCTAACCATTTCCTCAACCATCCGCATTGATTCTTCTGTCGCAATCTCAACTCGACGACCATCTATTGGCATATTTGGAAACAATTTACTACTAATTCCCGACCTCTCATATCAGTTTGTGACCTACTTACTAACTCGTATAATAAAATTTTAAATTTTAATGAAATTTTGAAACATTTATACATGAAATTAAATAACAAACAATATTTATAGAAAAAAGTGAATTTGTTTCTGTAATTATTTATAAAAGGACTTACTAAACTGTATTTAAATGAATAAAGTATGACTAAGGCCAATGAGTATATGTAATATATTTAAAAAAATCATAAATAAAATCACATAAATTACTTTCAATAACATAATACAATAACATTCCTACAATTTCGGCAACTAAAACTTTGCTATTCCCAGGGGTAGCATCCGGAGAAACTAACATAGTGTACAATATCTACGTTATCAATTTCACAATAAATATTGACATTTTCCGGCAGGGAGTTTCAAAAAGTCAATTTATAAAAATAGTAGTGGCGTCATCTATTGTAAAAAATTAGATTTAATATGTTTAATGGAACGTAATTACAGATTTTAGAAATTCCGTAACAGGCTCTTGGAATAACATAGGATAGACAATCGTTACAACCTTGGTTACTGCTTGTTAGTATTTCCAGCGATTCATGGATCCTGGCTTTGTGGGGATTCGTTTGTTGTTGTTTCTTGCAATGTCAAATTCTTTGTACGTGCTCCAATGGTGCGATAAAATCAATCGATGCTATCAATTCAAAGGTAAACATTTTTCTCTTTAAAACACGTGTTAGTCAGACAAATATGATAAATTAACAGAAATAACATTAACATTAAAATTAATATTATTTTGCTACTCTTGCACATATGTATTCAATTACGGAGCTGAAAGTGTATAATTAAGAATAAGTGAAATCGTAAAAACCGTAATTCTGATTTGAAAAACTGGTTAATACACTATAAAAACCGCTCGGAAACGTTCATGAATATCATTTGAAGCAAAAGAAGCTTTTTTTTTTTTTATAAGTTCTTCTCTAAAAGCTAAAAGCTGAAAATTTTTTTTCTCCTGTACTCTAACGACTAATATAACCAAAAGAATAGTTTCAAACTGAAACCAGAATAAAATTAATTGCTATGAAATGGTAAAAGCAATACAACCTTTTAAATAATTATTATATAGCAAGGAAAAATAGTAATATGGCAAAAAATACCTAATAAAAACCCAGTTATTTTATCCAAATGTACATCAGCACATGGTATCCAAAATCACAATAAGTTTAAGGTTATTTTTACAGTTAAGTTAACATAGATTTTAAAACCCAATGTATACAGTTAATCTATTTTGAAATACCGTGAAAAATGCAATTAAAATAATATAAATAGAAAATAATTTCATAATAAATAAATAACCTTTTAACACTTTTTAAATTTCTTAACTAAAGTAAAAAATACCAAAACTATAAGTTTACAAAATCGCAAATATCGAACAGTAAGCTCCACCATGTGTTAAAAATTGATATTATTACTCGATTCTAAGCAGCAGACAGAATCCAATTTAAATTTTAGTGCTGCCATCTATGATAACAACTTGAAACTGATATGAACAAAATGTCATAAAGATTATGCTATTATAATTTAATTCATTCATAATATACCAACTATATATCAACAAATCCTAATTTAAAAATACCATAATTTATTTCATTATTCATATAAATATTAAATAAATACAAATGTTAATAGAATGATTACAATAAATTAAACTACCATTCCCAATTAATCTTTACGGAAAATTTAAATAATTTCAAAACAATAATATAACATAGCAATATGCTATAAAACTAAATAATTTATATTGTACGTGCTCCAATGGTACGATAAAGTCAATCGATGCTATCATATTTATGGGTAAACATTTTTCTCTTTAAAACACGTGTTAGTCAGACAAATATGATAAATTAACAGTAATAACATTAACATTAAAATTAATATTATTTTACTACTCTTGCACATATGTATTCAATTACGGAGCTGAAAGTGTATAATTAAGAACAAGTGGAATCGTAAAAACCGTAATTCTGATTTGAAAAACTGGTTAATACACTATAAAAAAAGCTCGGAAACGTTCATGAATATCATTTGAAGCAAAAGAAGCTTTTTTTATATAAGTTCTTCTCTAAATATCGAAAATATATTTGTTTCTAAGGTAACTAAAGATAAAGAACACTTTTTGGAATTGCGAGTAACTCTGAAGAGATTATTGTTTATTTCCGTTCATGGTAATATTAAATTTTCGTAGACTTAAAATATCTGTTTTTTTTTTTTTTTTTTTTTTTTTTTTTTTTTTTTTTTTTTTTACACTGCATCGTAAACAGTTACTGTCAAAAATCCTGCCAGAAATTTGCAAAAGCAATCTTTTCTATATTTAATGGTAGCCGTTCCATAAATCCATAATGAGAAGATTTCTGTTTGGAATGTTTGGCAGATTTGTTTCAAATAAAACACGTTTCTAATCCAGATACAGTCATGTAATTCCGTTTTGCAAGGAATCAATGCATGGATGTCAGTTTACATGCTAAAGTGATGAAAGAAAACATCATACTTTCTTTAACGCATTTAAGTAATTAATGCCGCGGTAAAATATAAATATATTCTTAATAATTTCTAAACGATGACTTATGCCCGAGAAATCTAAATTTAAATACGTGAATTTTTATTCACATTGCTAACAAGGTGTAAAACCAACAAAGTGAAAAAGCATCCAGGGCAGGGTTCGAACCTGGATCTGCACTCCAATGCTCTTCCATCAGAGCCATCTAGAACGGCACAACTCGCCTGGCACACAAAATTTAGATTTTCCGGGCGTTCCAAATTATTATACATGTTAAAAAGCAGAAAACCAACGTTTAAAAATGCACAAATAATACGTGAAAAGCAGCAAACAGCTGTTTCGAATCTACCAACGAGATTCTTCTTCAGTGCAAGATAGAGCAAGACACGGCGTGCTAGAAAAAGCAAGGCTGAGCTAGTTTTTGCTCAGATTCGAAACAGCTGTTTGCTGCTTTTCACGTATTATTTGTGCATTTTTAAACGTTGGTTTTCTGCTTTTTAATATTCCTGCACAAAGGCTTTAATTGCTATTTTAATATTATACATGTATTATCGATTCTGGAATAATTTGAACTCATGGTTGCCCCAGGGTTGTGGTTCATGCAGTTATGCCATCTTGTATTGCCTTTTGCAGCCTTACTAACCCTTAAGAGTAAAGGATGCCAGGCTAGGTATGTCGTTCTAGGTGGCTCAGGTGGAAGAGCGTTGGTACGCTCAATCAAAGACCCACGTTCGAACCCTGGCATGGATACTTTTTCACTCTGTTGGTTTTACGCCTTGCTATCAATGTGAATAAAAATTCACGTATTTAAATATAAATATATTCTATTCTGTACAATTAAAAATGTGTTGAAAAATGTTTTGACAGATAAATATTTTCATATCATCTACTAATTATTACGAGAATAGGTGGAATTTTATAAATCTTTTAATTTATAAATTGAAAGTATCAAAATTATAAATTTTCATTTCTTTTTAAAGCTAAGGAAAATTAAATTTCCATCTTAATCAGAAACTTTCATCAAGTTAATTTTTGGAATTCAAATCCAAAATATATACTATACTATCCGCGGCATTTTAATGTAGTTTTACTATTTTCTATATGTTATTCACTATAATACGGATATAAGTTTGATTTCCAGTGATAAATGGTTTGATATTTCCAGATAACGCTCGCATATATTCCGCATATATCTTTTCCAGCTCCATAAATATGTCTTCTTTGATTTATACTTACATTATTGTTATATTCTTGTTATTCTTCTACCCAAACAATTTCAAAAGATGAACAATCTCTGTATCACAAATAAAAAAGGCTATTTATCAAATGAATGTTTTTATAAGAAATGGATATTGTTACATATGGTTAAAAAGTTCTTGATTATTTGATCCAAAATCATACAGAAGATAGAAAATATGATTTTCATTAGCTATGAAATAAAATGACAAAAAGTTTGTTTGCGTGTCTAAATAATTTTACCGCATTTATTTGTAAAATGCACTTTTAAAATTCGTTTTTAAATGGGAACATTTTTATCGAAATTACGTTTGTATCATGCGCAGAAATTTAAATTTGCGCATCTAAAATTTTTATGTATTCTCGTTTTCCACATGCATATAAAATTTAAAAATTTGGTTTGTGCATATAAAGATTTTTATGTACTTCTTTGTTAAAGCGGCCCCCACAATTACGATTATCTCAAAGTCGCAGTTACGATTTCGCCAAGGTCATCGTCAAGCTCATATTTCTAACATATATATATGCATATATATACTCCAAACGCTCATATATGCGCAATGTATGCCAATATATACGTAATATTTACGTATTTTATGCCATATGAATCCTATGCACAGACGCATATACTATACATTACGTTGAGTAAAAAGTTTTCCACCAAATTTTTTTTTTATTGTAAAATGATAAATACATACGAAATCGTCAAAGCTAATGAGGATAGTAATCCCCGTTTAAATCTACGATCGTCTGCCAAAGTTTTGGCAACTTTTCAATCTCTTCTGCGAACAATTGTGGCGTGCTTGAGTCCAGAATGAGATCGACCTCATTTATGACTTCCCCATTTGAATCGAAGATTGCGCCATCAAGATACAGCTTCAGATGGGAAAAGAGATAAAACTCTGAGGGGACCATTTCGGGGCTGCAGGGTGGATGTTCCATCAAATCCCACTCCAGCTGGTAGAGCGTCCAGCTGGTCATCATAATAACGTGTGGCCTGGCGTTATCTTGATGAAAGAGAACCACCTTCTTTCTGAACTCGTTTCTTCGTTTTTCACGAAAGGCATCGTGAACTTTGATTAGCATTTTCTATATATTGCGCTGTTGATAGTCTGTCCTCTTTTCAGGTAATCTTTGTGCAGAATTCCACGACAATCCCATCAGATGCAGAAAAACATCTTGTTAGTTAGGGCACGTCTTGCAACCGAGCCTGCATATTCCACAGGTGCTGACTGCCCTCCTTTACGGCTAGTAATTTTGTAGTACACCCATTTTTCCACAATTCTGTCCAAAATTTCTTTTTTCTTTGAATTCTGAGCAGAGCCAAACAACAGTTTTTTCTCTTGGGCTTGTCATCAGCAGTCAATTCGTGAGGTATCCAGCGGTTGAACTTAAACGTTAGTTTTATGCGTTTCAGAGAGTTAACTTTTGGTTTTTTGGCAAACGTTAAGCTCTAACACAATAGTTCGTGTTGCAACATATCTGCCTTGATCAGTGATTTGCTTTAATTGCTCACAATCAACTTCCATAGGGCGGCCAGAACGTGGTTCATCTTCAATGTCAAAATTTCCAGCTTTATAACTTCCAAAACCAAACTTTGACTGTATCATAACAACAAAGAGTATTGATGACTAAACTTTCACGCCTTTTTCGGTGGCATTCAGTCACACTGAGTTTGTTACGAACTCATAGTACATAATTGTTCTGAGCTGCTGACGTGATAGCTCCATTTTAAACACTTTTTTGAAGCGCAAAATAATAATTTTTTTAACAAACAAAGTACACGGTCATATTGTTCTTATGCTCTGCTTTCGAATGAAAAAATTGGTTGGTTAAAAAACTAACAACCGCATAAATGGCAGCTGTTCGTGCGAAGGTATCTCCCCTTGGCGGAAAACTTTTTACTCAACGTAATATATATATATATATACTAGAAAGGTAGCCCGTCAAAAATGACGGAAATTTAGATATAAAGATACATACAACTCATGTGCAAGAATATTAGTTTTCTCATTTGTTCCGCAGTGATAGATGAAAATAACACATTTTAAGAACGAAACACATTTATGAAAAACTGTGTACAATAGAAGACAACTAATCTGCACAATTCCAAGTTTTCTGCAGATTTTTGCGGTCATGTCTATTCAGTCTTTGTTTACATTTTTTTTAAATTCATATATTGGACAATTTAGATTATTAAGCCTTAAAAATAAATAAATTACACACTTGAAGTAAGGCAAAAACTATTAAATTATCGTATACGATTTCATAAAATGGTATTATATGGTATTATATGTGTGTGCTTCACGATCTTGGTTACGACTTTGGCGAAATTGGCTGCAACTTGTCATAGTTCTAATAGTGTGGGCCTCTATAACAAAAAAGTAACCAGTTTTTAGTAAAATTTCTGATATAAAGTAGTTTTCAAAAACTTGTGTAAAATTGCAGGCAGTTCTCATGTTATGCCAGTCCTGGGAATAATATTTCTAACACTGAAGAGTTTCCATGTATATGTGGAATTTAGAAAAGCTTCTCCAAAAGAAAGGTCCTGAAATGATATTGTAATTCCTCTAACTTCAAAGTTTAATCGGGCCCTGATGTTGTTTACTGAAATCTAATAAATACAGTTATTTTGAATATTACAACAGAATTAAACAGCTAAACTTATTTAACTTAAACTCGCTGTTACTTCCCGATGTTATTTCTTAGTATTAAGAAAGAAAATTATTTAAAATTTTAAAATCATGCACATTTATAATTTTTTTCGTCTTTAATAACTAAATAATGAAAAAATATGCTTTTGTTCTGATCTCATAAATACGACAATAAAATAATGTAACTAAGAGACATAGCAAAATTAAATCTTTGTGATTTCAAACCATAAACAAATCATACCGCCACCATTTTACATACTATGACGCCATTAGAATATTGTCCATTGATTGTTGGAGAACTTACTTTGTGAATGATTACCTCAATGATTTAATATTTTTTACGGTTCACGATGAATGAATCACTTGTGTTTGTTTAGGTTTATGGAATGAGATATTAAGCCGTGAACCCAATTTCAATTAAAGTTATCCAAAGATATATGTATTTTTAATCGAAATTAAAAACAATGCTTTAATCTCGAAATAAAATGTTTTAGTTTGTATAATTGGTTATTTCTGTTAATTATTTATTTAGGTACTTTTCCATTATAGCGCATTTTTAAAAAAAAGCTTGGCGTAATTCGGGCATCAGAAAGTGAGATATGTTGCGAAAATATACAGCTATGAAAACAAATCTAATGAACTTTTATTTTTGTTTATATATGCACTTATATACATAAAAAAATCGTTTCTAAATATATATAATATTTTTTTATATACAAATTACGGCACAGATTTCATATATGAACCGGGATACCTATGTCGCTAAAATGGTGTTATTTTGCCGGCTATTGTTTTTTATTTATTAATAAATTGTTTAGGCACAGATGTCATATTCGCCCCATATTGGCGCGATTTTTTTCCGACGCCGATTTGGCGAAAACATCAACAGCATAAGCAACAACATCCGGGTTACCATATCAAGCAAAATAACGACACTTTAGCGCCGGTTAAGTATACATTGCGTATATGACATTGGCGTCAGAAAAAAATCGCGCCAATATGGGACGAATATGACATCTGTGCCATTGTTTATTTACTTTTATTTTCTGTTTTTAAATTATATAAACTGTTTTGTTCTATAGTTATTATTCAAACTTTTTTTTATTTATAGTTATTTCCTTTTCAAAATGATAGCAAATAATTTAAAAATATATAAGTAACTGGTATTCGAAAGCGAGATTTCTGCCGAATTGGCGTCAGAGAAAAATCACGCCAACCCCGATGCGTATATGACATCTGTGCAAAAAATACTTCTGTTTCTTTATAAAAATGGATAAATAGTTTTTTTACATTAAATAAATTGTATACATGTGCAAAAAATTGCTTGTGAGTATGAAGCAGTAAATAGGTTGTCAGAAAATACGTTGGCAAACTTCTTTCTCGCCAAGAAACTTTTCTCCGAAGTATTGTACGTACATAAGTAATGATTGCTAGAAATGCATTTTTAATTATGATAAGCGCTTTTATGTTTCACTACATTTATGCATACTATACCGTGTGTATAAATGCTGCAGTTCATATGCAGGGCTACACAAAAGAATTCGTAAGGGTTCCTGAGTATGAGAATAAATTGCTTAAAGGTGGTTTTTAAAGGAGTTATGCAGTTTTACGCTGAACTGCATTTAGATTACTAAGAAATGTTTGTAGAATATAGATAAAATGATATACAGGGTCACGCAAAGAATTGGACACATAACCGTCTATGGATGATAATATCTGGAAATATGATTTCAGTAGCTTTAAGAGTAGCTTAAATTAAATTTTAGCTAAATAGTGGCATGTAATAACGATACTATTGCTATGGACGGTAACTGCTGAAATCAATTTTTTTTTTTAAATTATGCGTTTTCTAAAATGTTTACTTAGTTATCTTATTTACCTTATTTCCCTAAATAACGAAGTTTTGTTAAAGCATTCAGGATGTGTTGGAAAGTGTTTCATATTCTATGCTTAACGCATGATTTTTCTTTCTTCTTTAGTCTTATTTTGCATTTATTTTATTCTTAATTTTTAGTCTTATACTGCTTTATAGAAACTTTGGCACAGTTGTCATATATACCCCATATTGGAGCGATTTTTTCCGACGCCAATTTGGCGAAAACATAAACAGCATAAACAACAACATCCGGGTTACCATATCAAGCAAAATAACGACACTTTGATGACAGTTAAGTACCCGTTGTGTATATGACATCTGTGCCGAAACTTTAATATTTAATGTTTAAACTCTTCGATCCACTCACCTTGCATATAGTATAAACTATAACACAGATAGCGCAACATAATAGACAGTTTGATACTTTTCCACTGTAGGGGCTTTGGCATTTTTAAAAAAAAGTTTGGTGTAATTTGTGCATCAGAAAGTGAGATTTGGGTACATTTCCGTTATGCGGATACCATTGTTGCCAAGCGTAATTGTTGGCGTAAAATTAAAGTCACGTGAATTAAGGCATTTGAAAAATAAAAGAAAAAATATTGTCGTACTAAAGTGAGCATTTAAAAAATATAACATTTGAAAATTCCAGACTTTTACAAACTATTTCATTAAATCACAAATATATACTTAAAATAATTGAACAAATAACTGTTATAAAATAAAGCAATAAAATAAAACTCATATTAAACTGCTGGCATAAAATTACAAATATCTTTTAGCATTTTGAAATAATTGGCGCATTAGCATACATGGTACTTTTCCTTTATACGGACAGCATGCAAAAATGTATGCTAATGCGCCAATTATTTCAACCTTGATCGTAGATTTTTATTGTAAACCATGCGAAACATTGTGATTTGTTATTTATGAAACGTGAATCACGTGAATGATTATTGTTTAACCTTAACCTTGGAAAGCTTTTTAATCTGCTATTAAACGAATTAAAAATGCTTTTTTTTAAATAAAGTTATAGTTTACTTTTACTGCTGATGCTGAGATGGATTTTATCATTTGGCAATTACCAGATGATGAGAAAGTTGTGATAAAACTGTTTCAGGAATTTGGAATTCTGCATAATAAAAGATTGTGTTCAAAAAATCATGAAATGAAATTATGGATGAGTTCTGGAAATCCGAAATTGAGTTGTAGCTTACGATCATGCGAAGAAAGCGTAGAAATACGACAAAAAACTTGGTTTAAAGGATCGCGGGTGACTTTTCTTAATGCTTTGAGGTTTATATATTTATCGTGCAAAGAGTTGACATCGATTGAGTTTTGTGAGCTGCAACTTGATATGAACCACAAGACAACAGTGGAATGGAATAGTTATTCGAGAGAAGTTTGTGCAAATGCTTTATATTCTCGACCAAACAGAAAAATCGGTGGACCTAATAAAATTATAGAAGTAGATGAAAGTCACGTATTATTTATACAGATTGTTGGAAAGGATATAAAACAGATGAACTGCTAAGTGCTGGTTATGATCATTTCACAGTAAATCACAAATACAATTTTGTTGACCCTAATACTGGATGTCATACTCCAAATATTGAAAGATTATGGGGCATCGCAAAATGGCGCAACAAAAGACATCGGGAAGCTGTTCGTCATCATTTAGATTCGTATCCCATAGATTTTATGTGGCTACGCCTTCATTCAAAAAATGAAATGTTTACTGCAATGCTGAAAGATATTTATAATTTTATGGTAGCAGTTTAATATGATTTTTTATTTTATTACTTTATAGTATAACAGTTATTTGTTCATTTATTTTAAGTATATATTTGTGATTTAATAAAATAGTTCGTAAAAGTTTGTAATTTTCAAATGTTATATTTTTAAAATGCCCACTTTACTATCGAGAATGTTTTTTTTTTATTTTTCAAATGTTTCAATTCACCTTATTTTCATTTTGCGCCAACTATTACGCTTGGCGACAATGCTGTCCGTATAATGGAAAAGTACCGCATACATTTTGGCATGGTGTCCGTATAACGGAAAAATATTGAGAATTGTGGTCAAATCATATAAACAGCTATGAAAACAAACTTGATGAGTGTTTTTTTTTTATATGTTTATTTTATATGTATATTATTCATGTTTTTATGTACAAATTACATCTGTTTCTGTATAAAATTAGAGAAACGGCTTTTTTAATCGTATAAATAAATCGTATAAATATCGAAAAAAATGCATGTGTATATAAAATGAAACAGTGGATAGGTTCCGGGAAAATGTTGCCAAATTTCTTTTTTCGCCAAGGCACTTATACTGGAAAAGTACCTAAAGCACATTAAAATCGCGCAGTTAGGAGCTCATACAGTACAGCGTCGTCTATTGGCGGTTATTTTATTAGTAGCATCGGGAGGAAGATGTAAAGATGTACTTTAAATTCTCACCCATAGATTTTGAAAAAATATCTTAAAAGAGCGGAGTTTAAATTAAATTTTGGTGACCTCCTTTGTGAAAGATTAATAGTTATAAATGGGAATTTCACCAAATCAGCCAGCTATTGCCAAGTTGGCCAACATTTGGCGCTACTGTGGTAACCCTGCATTAGTATTTTTCAACAATTACTCATTTCAATGAGGTGGTCCTACCGGAATCGTGAGGGACACACAGAGACTTGGATTTTATATAAATAGATACGTCATATACAAGTAATACATATATGACTCTACTACATGTTTGACTATACTGTCATGCATGTCTTATAATTTAGCGATATATCTTGGTAGCTTGGAGATTCATTTTCGGGATAACTTTAACAAACAAGGGTTTTATAACAAAAGATTACCGATTTTTATTGAATTAAAATGTGTATAATACGCATATATATGTGTATAAGTGTGTAAAATACAAAAAATTGTAATTCTTCGAAGTTCAAAAATTCATTATCTAAAAATAAATTAAATTATTATAAGAAAAATAAATAAACTAAATCAATTGACAGAATTTACTGTAAATTTACCGAACAATTTCTCTATTACTTAAATAAAACTGTGTTACTCTAATTTGTGTAATTTCCATCAGATTTAAGATAATAGATTACCAGTAGATTCTCTGCAATTTTACTAAAAAAAATTTTAACATTGGAGCAGTTTTTACAACAACTCTGCAACCTGCTTTCCAAGCTTATAATGTTGGAACAAAAAGTGCATTTTATAGATGCATAGATACAGTATAAATCACTTTCTTTACCCACTTTTAAGTATGCATTGTCGCATTTCAAATTTTCCCTTTTTAGGAATAAATATGTAATTTCGAAGTACTCAGATGAAGATTTAAATTTTAGAATAATTAACATTTTAATTTCTAAATATGATTTAAAAAAATACTTCAAAAACTTGCTCTTACGTATGCTTTTACTTTCTTTCATGTTCTGAAATTCGCGGTTGAAAATTTTTGAAATTATTTAAGCTGTTTAAAGATAAATTTCCTTATGCTCAATATAATTTCACGTTCCACTTCTTCAAAATTCTTTAGCAAATATTTGCGATGCTGAAATCTTCAATTAAATTAAAGAAATTATCCCTTCTACAAAACACCTCATGGGAATTAATGCGCATTGACATAATACATTATAGGAAAACTGAATCGCATTAACTGAATTTCGGTAATAATGAGTGGTTTATCATATAAGTAGATTAGCTTGCATAAAAGAATCTTTTAAATAATTTTTACAGGAAAGAATAATTGCATCACTTACATGTACTTTGACTTTAAAAGCTCTAGAACATTCTCACTTTTAAAATTTGAGAGTTACCTTGACATTTTAATTTAGAATATTTTATTTCCTTGACGCAATTTTTAAAATGTATCATTCAGAAAATTTCTAGAAGCGCATTTGTTTAAAACACTTCTCTCAAAATATTGAAACCTGTTTAAAATTTTAAAATACTAATTTACTTTTTCGCGGTTTTGGAAAATTAAATAAGTTAAAAATATAAACGTAATGTAACTAATACTAATCTATAGTTCATCTACAAAAAGTACTTCCGGGCTGTACCGAAAGAAAAGGTTCTTTTTTCTAGAAATACAGCTAATTTTACACAAACGCAAGAAGCTTAAGTGCGTGAAAACCGACTATAAACGATACAATACCAGTTTTTGTCAATACAGTATTTGAATGAGAATTTTGTCAGCTATATCTCAGTTTGCTTCATTTATGTGGATTTACTTTTGGTCGCGAAATTTCGTAATATTCCGCCAAGTGACATTTCGCTTACGGATATGACTGTGTAGGTTTAAGCGTATGGCAATAGCAGCAAAGGTTAAAGCGATTAAATTTACGAGACGCCATGTTTTCTAATGTTCATAAATGAAACATATTTATGGAAAAATAAGCCACTATAGAGTTTCAAATATATATCTCAGACATTTATAAACATAAAGGCAAAATAAAAATATGTTCATGAATCCTTCTACGAGGCCGAACAATTAAAAGAAAAAAAAATGGATTTCTTATTTTTTTGCACACATTTTTGAATTTGAAATCATTAAGTGATTTGTCAGTGAAGTGAGTGTCATTTTCAAACAAGCTGCAGATGAAGTTGGCCAACGAACTCGGTCGAGACATTGGTAACTCCTGTACACTTTCTTAGTTGTTTCCAAGCCAGTTCATGAATACGAGTACTACAGCGTGACAAAAAATATACATACACACACACGCACGCACACACACATATATATATAGAGAGAGAGGGAGAGAGAGAGAGGGAGAGAGAGAGACTGCTCAAAACAGTTAAAGAAAATTAAGGTTGTGGATGAATCTTGTGGCAGGGAAATTGTTTAGATGATTGGTACATGATCGACTGACTTGGTAGGCTATATGAGAAAACATTTTCACATGTTTAGCAGAAAATATACATCATATTGAGCATTTGAGTGCAAAAAGAAGAAACTACAATTTATGCATATAAGAAAAAACGAATATAAAAAAGGCATTTCCTACAAAGAAAATCGTTTTCAGTAGGGGGTTATGGTTTCCACGTACGCCCAGCAACGTTGAACACCTTTGAGGCATGGAGTCAATGAGGCTATTAATAAGCAGCTGGAGTATTCTTTCCCACTCCTTCAGGAGAGCGCTTTCCAGTTCTTTGAGAGATTGTCGGGTTGATAGGAGGCCAGCAAGTCGTATGCCTAGAATGTCCCAAACATGCTTTATTGGGTTCATGCCCGGACTACACGCTGGCCATTCTATTCGTATGATTCCTTCCTCGAAATAAAAAATCATCCACCAAGTGAGCATGACGTGGCCTGCAATTGTCGTACGTTAACATGAAGTCATCTTCAATTGCTCCAGCGTAAGGAACTACAATAGGTCTGAGGGTCTCATCCCTTTATCGTTGTCAGGTCAGAACTTCATTTTGAATGATGTGGAGGTCAGTACGCCCATCAATGGAGATGCCAGCATACACCATCACTCCCCCATCGCCAAATCTGGCACTTCCTTGCACGAACGCAGGATTGTTTCTAGTGCTATATCCCCCCCCCCCCCCTCAGATTTAATACGCCTAATATCAGGATGCACAAAAAATCGGAACTCGTCGGAATTTAGAATTTAATTAATAATTTTCAGCAATTCATTAAAAAAAAATGTTGCATTTTTATGTTTTTCACATTTTTTTTTCAAAATATGATTTAAATAGCGAATTTATACAATTTTAATAATAATAACGAATTATTATTATTACAATTATATTTTTGTTTTATTGAGGTTTTAACATCAAAATAACTTTAAATCTGAGAAGTCTTTTTCAGGAAAGTCGTAAGTAAGCAAGTTTCAGAATCTTTCTCGAACGGGAGAAATTAAATCGGAAATTGTCTTCATCGCTTTCACCCACACAGCTGTTTAGATTTTTATTCAAGTAAGAAAAAATTCAAAAGTATTTGAAAATTGACTTTAATTGAAAATTGACATACTTATTAAAACTAAAGTGTTTTTTTTTTAAGTATATATTAAATGACACTACAATGAAATAACCGAAGGAAAAAAAATCCCTGGCGGCCCGGCCTACAGGCAGAGGTAGATTTCGAAGTCAAATATACTAATTTCACAAGCAAAAACTAAATCATGATTAGAGATAAATCCACTTTAACAATTTTATCTGACCGCTTTTGACGAGTTTTTACTTCATTTTTATATAATAGCTGGTTTTATCAGAATCATGTTAGGGCGATATTAAAAAAAAAATACTTTTCCATGCTCAAGAACTCGAAATTTTCTGGCATAATTCCAGATACATTTTTAATAAAAAAAAATATGAAACTTGCTGACGTGATTTTTGAAGAGATTTATAAGCGACCTGTGTTTTTATTTTTTGTTCAATTAATTAAAACTTGATATATAAACAATTATTTTCGCAGAAGGACAATATTTTTCGTTTCTGACACAATCGCGTCGGGAAATTCCGTTCAAAATGCCCACTTTGACATAATTTTTTGAAATATATTCTGCCTCTATCAAAAAATCGATCATTACAGTTATAGTTTCGGAATAAGCAAATCTACCAATTAAATGCGTTTGAGAGCAAAAATGAATTTAAGAATGAGTCAGAAAATAAGCAGTTTGGATTTGAGTGCATCCTTAATACAATGATTTTTCCAACACAATCCGCTTCGGTAAATTCGGTTCAAAATGCACTTTTTAACAGCATTTTTAAAAATATATTCTGCCTCTATCAAAAAAATCGACCATTACGGTACATTATATAGTTCCTGAGTAAGAAAACGTACCAAATGGAAGCCTCTGAGAGCAAAAATGAATTGTAAAATGAGTCAGAAAATAAGCAGTTTGGATTTGAATACACCCTTACTAAGATGATTTTATTCTTCAACCGCTATGTATTTTTAATTTTTTTTGCTGTAAGAATTGGTCCTATCCAAAACTTGTCTATATAGATGTTGTAGACAATATTAAGAAGATATATGATAAATTCATGGGGATTTTATATCTTTTGAATTGACGGAGTTATGGATTTTTTTCTTCTTCAAACCCCCTTTTTGTTTTTGTTTTTAATTTTTTTTGCGGTACGAATTGGTCCTATCCAAAACTTGTGAATATAAAAGTTGTATATAATGTTAAGGAGATTTATAATAAAATTAATTGGATTTGATATCTTGAGAATTGACTATGTTATGAATTTTTTTCTCCCAAAAACCCTATTTTTTACGCCCCTTGAGCCCATTTTTAACTTTATGAAAAATTTGTGATACATAAATTTTTGGCCCTATTTTTAGAAGTAATAAAAACTTTAAACAGATTTGATATGTACAAAAATTAAGTAGTTATGGGGGGTTTTCTGTTTTCACAAAACCTTTCCCTGTTTCCATCCCCTTGGTCCGATTTTGCCCATTAACGAACTTGACCGAGATTTTATGTCCATTGATTTTATGTATCAGTTTGGAAGAGATTGCTGCAGAATTACGAAAGTTATCGTGTCCAGAAGAAAGTGATATATATATATAGAGAGAGAGAGAGATAGATAGATAGATAGATAGATAAAGTTTTTTACTGAGGGTGGTTTTGGGTTCTAGGGGTCATGATCGGTGTAAATCTGCAAAAAATTTTCAGAAATTCCAACATAGGAACGATCCCAATAGGTAGTATTTCATACGAAATCTACCTAAAAATACCGTTTAAATGGATAAGTTACAATTTTTTATTTTTTATCTAAAAGAAAGCCTTCATTTATCTAATAATTAAAAATTGGGCTTTTTAAATATTGAAGAAATTTTTAATATTATGGTTTGATTTGTGTTCGAAAATTAATGTTAAAGACTCAAATATATTTTTATTACTGTTTCACATCAGCATTTTATTACTGTTATTTATTTATTACATGTTTATATATTCAATTACAAAGTTTTGCTGTTGGTGTTTTTTGATTGTATTCACCTCAAAAATATCTTTTTTTTTTTTTTTTTTTTTTTTTTTTTGGAAGAACAAAGGTATTTTTTATCGAAATTTTCTTGCCACATTTTTACACTATAGTTACTTCTAGTGTCTTTCCTTCAGTGTCAATTAGAAATTTTATATTAGATATTAGAAATAAAACACATTTCAAGTGTTTTAGAAATGTAATGTTTAAATATTTTTAATTCTGCAAAAGATTTTCCAGGAAAAATTTAACCAAGTGATAAGTCTGTTTCAATTTTTATTATACTTTACAAAAATTTCTTCGAAACTGGTTCCTGGATTTTTCTTTGAAAGGGAACAAAAATCAGAATCTAACTTCATCACTCACATGCGTATGCGTATACGTGTTTAGATTTTTATTCGATTAACAAGTAATCGTTGATTTCAGAACTAAAAATTAGAAGCTTTAAGTAATGAGTAGTTAACAGACTTTTTATTTGTTTCTTTTATTACACACGTTTTTTGTCCATAAATGTTTTAAAACCATGATGGTGGTGGTGGGGGTGGGGTCGAAATGAAGACTAATCAACCGGTAATACATGGTGTGTTCACAAAGTTTCAAGATTGGTCTGAGAATACGAAATTTATTAAACATTTTTGTACAGCGAACTGAAATTCTTTGAAATATAACCCTTGAGCATCAACACACCACTGCCAGCGTTTTTCCCATTATTCATAGGCTCCGTGGAAGTCTTCGTGCGCAGGGCTGTTAAGGGACCTCGTCGAAGCTCGAATCGTGGATCGCTGGAAGCGTACCAAATTGCTTCCCTTTCAGGTCTTTTTTTTTATCCCGAGGAACAATAAAAGTCGCTGGAAGCGAGGTCGGGCCTGTAGGGGTCCTTGTGGCAGGATTACCACGTTAAACTTAGCCAAAACTTTCGCGGCTGCGACCGACGTGTGAGAGGGCGCACTCTCGTGGTGAACAATGCAATCGTCTCTGATGTCTGGGTGGACGCGCCGGGTCAGGTCAGTTTTACGCTGGAATGCACTACCATTTGAAGGATCGAGTCCGGCGCGTCCGCCCAGACATCAGAAATGATTAAATTGTTCACCATGACAATGCGCCCTCTCAAACGCAGCTTGCCGCCGCCGACGTTTTGGCTACGTTAACGTGGCAATACTGACGCAAGCTCCCCCTACAGCCCAGACCTTGCTCCCAGCGACTTTTTTTGTTCATCGGATCAAGAAAGATCTGAAAGGGAAACGATTCGAGAGGATTCCAGCGATCCAGGCAGCTTCGTCTCTAAGTCGCTCAACAGGCTTGCGGGCGAAGACTTCCAGAGAGCCTATAAATAGTGGAAAAAACGCTGGCAACGGTGTGTTGATGCCCAAGGGTCATATTTCGAACAATTTTAGTTAGCTGTACAAAAATGTTTAATAAATTTTGTATTCTCAGACCAGTCTTGAAACTTTCTGAACACACACTGTATATCAAAAAAAAGGGAAAAATTTTGTTTATTAAAATTATACAAATTATACCTAAATTGGACAATTGGATGATTCAGTATATATATTTTTAAAGCTGCCGATCCCGTGACGTAAATCGAACAAAATTCACCATCACAGTGCCATCTACAGGCCGATATTCTCCATAATTACTTTATACTATTATATTGCATCTAAATATAAAATACCTTCGAAATGCTCAAACTGTAAAAATATCGGGATAATTACACATAAATCGCTATCACAGTGCCCTCTTCTGGAGGAACATTTCCATTTTCAACTGGTACCTGACGATCACAGTCAAAAACGTATACATGAAGTTTGGTTAAATTCTATCCATAACTTCATACACTTTCTATTGACGGCCCAGTGATCCCTTCCGGAGACTTATCCCCAATTTCAACTGAGACCTGACGGCCATAGTCAGCAACATCTATATGCATTAAATGAAGATAGAATCTTGCTTAATGGTATACAAAACATGAACTTTAATAAGCTAAAAGTTAACTTCTACGTTTCAAGCTGTTTCTACAGCCGTCTTCAGGAAAATATGATGGTAAAAAGCATGTGCGAGAGATAATTAGTCGAAACTTGAACAATGGTTTGAATGCAAAAATGTAGAGTTGCCATCTAGTGAAAATAAATAATTATTAATGAATGATGATGTTTATTATTACAAATGAATCAAAAAGATCGATTTAAGGAACCACGAGTGCCGTCATCTACACATGAGGAACAAAACCACGTTCAACTGAGTTTTCATTCAAGTTTTGGCAACAGAATATAAGTTTATGCTGAAATATTGTAATTAGATGTAGAATTATGACTTGATGATATTATGCCAGATTTTTGGGATATTATAGGATAAATTATCGTTACAAGGTTTATCTTCATGTGCAATGATTTCAACTGATTCTCTAATTTTACTTTGAGAGGGGTTATTGCACGGAAATATAATTTTTGCTTCAGCACAGTTAATATGGCAGACTTCATTAGCTAAGTAGAACCTATAAAGAGCTGTATTCTGTTTACGATGTTTAATGCCTCTGCGATGCTCCATAATCCTTACTGATAACTTACGTTTTGTCATGCCGATGTAGACTTTTTCAACATAATGAGATATCCCCGAAATCGAAGAAAATGCTTCACTTCCATTTTTAATTGTTCAAATTAATAGATGCAGCTCTAGATTAAACTTTTCAGTTTATAGAAAACCTATTAAAGAAAACACTGTTATCCCTTTTTCAGCAAACGTACCTTTTCAATATAAAATCTCTGCATTTTAGTCATTCATTAAAAGAGCATTAATGATTTGCTCAGATGACCAATTAAATGAAGAAATCGAGTTTATACAGTTAATAGCATTTAATCATGGTTTTCCAGCAAAATGTATGGATAAAATAATTCAGAAGTAGAACGTCTCCCTCCTTCAGGTCAACGACAGGATAATAATCAACTTATGGTCTACAGAAAATTTCACTACATTCCCACTACATTCGAAAAGCTAAAAAAGATCATACATAAATATAATATAAAGTTGGTCGCTATTCCACCTCCTTACCTCATTGATATCGTCAGTAATAAGATCGATAGGATCCCAATGGATCAATCTGGTATATATGAAACCCCTATCACTTTATCTAATAATGTTGAAAAAGTCTACATCGACATGACAAAACATAAGTTATCAGTAAGGATTATGGAGCATCGCAGAGACATTAAACATCGTAAACAGAATACAGCTCTTTCTAGGTTCTACTTAGTTAATGAAGTCTGCCATATTAACTTTGCTGAAGCAAAAATTCTAGTTCCATACAATAACCCCTTTGAAAGTACACTGTAAAAAAAAATAATGCCAGTTTTCTGTAGGAATCTGAAAAATAGTTGCCTTTATCATACCGGAATAATTTCTAACCCAGCTCGGAATAAAATCCGTAAAATCGGAATAAAATCCGTAAAATACCGTTTTACTGACTATTTCCTTATTTTTACGGATTTTATTCCGAGCTGGGTCGGAAATTATTCCGGTACGATAAGGGGAACTATTTTTCCGATTCTTACCGGAAAACTGGCAGTATTTTTTTTACAATGTTAAATTAGAGAATCAGTTGAAATCATTGCACATGAAGATAAACCCTGTAACGATAACTTATCGTATAATATCCCAAAAATCTCCCAAAAATCATAAAGTCATAATTCTACATCTAATTACAGTATTACAGCTTAAACTTATATTATGTTGCCAAAACTTGAATGAAAACTCAGTTGAACGTAGTTTTGTTCCTCATGTGTACATGGCGGCACTCGTGGTTTCTTAAATCGACCTTTTTGATTCATTTGATCTCAGTTCATTAATAATTATTTATTTTCACTAGATGGCAACACTACATTTTTGTATTCAAATCATTGTTCAAGTTTCGACTAATTATCTCTTGCACAGGCTTTTTACAATCATATTTTCCTGAAGACGGTTGTAGAAACAATTCGAAACGTAGAAGTTAACTTTTACCTTATGACAGTTCGTGTTTTGTGTACCATTAAGCAAGATTGTGTCCTTATTTATCATATTTTATGGTGCAATTGTCCAGTATGTGTTATCTATATATATATTACGCTATCGTACGTGGCACAGAAATCGCGATTATTTGTTAATTGTTTAATAGTAACGCCCAAATAAAACGTATCTCATTGGTTATTGAACAGAACTTAATGCATCCCCATACTTATAAGGGAGATAACATACGGGGGACCCTGTTCTGTCGCTAAATACCGCCAAGTTTGTCGCCAACATGGAGATATATCACCAAATCCCCATACATTGTAAAAAAAGGGACTAAAAAACGAAGTTTCTATTGGCAATCGAGACGCCAGTACTATTTCCGTATTTTAATGGACATTTTCCTTCATAAATTCCAGAAAACGGAAAATTTTCTGTAATTTATGGGATAAAATGTCGGTAAAAATACAGGTTTTTGGAATTTATGGGAGGAAATTTCCGTTAAAATACGGAAATAGTACTGGCGTCTCGATTGCCAGTAGAACCTCCGTTTTTCAGTCCGTTTTTTTTTTTTTACAGTGTAGACTTCCATTGTAAACCAATAGGGCTTACTTGCTTAGAGAAAATCAACAAATTGAGATATTTTAATGCAACAAAAACTAATATTAGCTTAAGGGATTATATTAATTATAATTAAGTTAGTCCAAGTAAATTAAACTCTGAATAAAATGTAACATGATACAATGCTTAGCATGCTTTCCCAAACATAAATTTTAAGGGAGACCAAACTGGTCGCCAAGGGCGGCTAGTACATATAAAGTTTTGCCCAATTATGTGCATAACTTCATATACTTTCCTATGATAGAAAGAGGACAAAGAGACACACAGACGGAGAGGCGTTTTGAGAAAACGTGTTTTTCGGATTCTGTGACCCCTAAAACGTGTAAATCCATAAAAAGCCAGAAGTCGAAAATATTGTCGATTACAATACTTTCTTTTTTTATAGCTAGAAGAAAGTAAAAATCGGAATTTAACTTCATCGTTCTCATACCTATACTTGTTTAGATTTTTATTCAAGTTAGAATTCAAAAGTATGCGTAAAAAAACGCGCCAAACCCGGTGCGTATATCTTATCTGTGCCAAAATTCTTATTTATTAATAAATTGGAGAAATATTTAAAAAGTAAAAGTTTAAATTTCAAGATAAATTGTTATTTCGAGAGTAACATTCAAATCTAAAAGTTTTTTATGCGTTTGTTTTTTGAAGGGGGTCCGGGACACAATTTAAAATAATTTTTATTTATTGATTTAAAATTTTGAATTTTTTTGTGATGGTTAACCATGTTATTTGTAAACAAAATCAGATGATAAAACTGCTCATATATTTTTTACAAAAATTTTAAATTTTAAATTCATTAAAAATGTGGGGTAATTTAAAATCGTTATAACTCGAAATATTATACGTAGAATTTCACTTTTTTTCGTTTAAACAAACAGCAATATATAAGATTTAATTTAGATTTAGCATTTTTAAAATTATTAATTTTTGAAAAAATTAAAAATATTTAAAGTAAAAATTAAAAAAAAAAAAAATGGCGCAACTTTAAAAAAAAATCATATTTTCTAAAGTAAATGTTTTTTTCTAATTTGTTGAATCAAAATTAAAGTAAAGCAATTGAAAAACATATGTTCCAAGTTTGAACCATTTATCTTTAATGGTTCTTGACTTATAACGATTTAAATACGAGAAATTGTGAAAAAAGCCATCATGAAGAAAAACGAGGTTTCGCAAGAAATCGTTTTCATGACAACCATTGCTTGAAAGCTAGATTTTGAAAACAAACCAAAACGAAAAATTTAATATTTCCTGATGTTCTAGTTAAGATAGAAACACGATTTAAACGTCATTTTAAGCAAAAAAAACACAGAGAAATTTTTTATGCAATAGAAGTTTTTTAGAAAATTTGGAGATTTTTGTGTCCCGGACCCCCTTAATATAGCTTTATAACATATAACTATAATGTTCTAGGAACCATTTTCATTTTATATAGCATAGAACCAGTTTCTATTGAATATTTTCTTTTCTTGAATAGGGAAATTTTAATTATCTTTTTTAAATTTTCTATTTTTAAGAAAGATTCTGGAACAAGTTTCAGTGAAAGATAGGTTAAGTGCTAAAATAATATCAAAAGACTTACCGCTTGGTTAAAATTTTACTGAGAAGTATTTTTCTGAGTTGAAGAGATTTTTACATTAAGACAGTTAGAAAACACTTTGACATCTCAAAATAAATTTTCTATAAAAATTCAACCGTAACAGTTTGTTTAATGAATTAGTAAAATGATTAAAATGAGCAATATTTAATTAGTTAATAAATAAAAAAAAATTTAAGTTAAAAATGGAACTTTGTGTTATTGTATTCATCTGAATACGTTATATTTTACGAGATGGTAATTTCAATATCGCGTAATATTTGATACATTTGCAAGTAATTAAATAAGTAAATTAGCATTTTATGAGCAAAATATCTGAATACTTTTGAAATACTTCTTGCTTTAAAGATAATCTAAACAACTGTAAGATTAAGAGCAATGAAGGTAATTTTCAATTTTAAATTCGTCCTTTCAAGAAAAATTCTGGAATTAGTTTCAAAGAACGTAACAGCTATAAGAAAAAAATTTAACAGATTTCGCTTTCTTAAATTTTTCCTATGAAGTCTTTTTGAGAGGTTTCGAAAACACACTGACGCCTTAAAATTAATTTTCTGAAGAAAAAGGTCAAAATTTATCATTTTGTTTAATGAATTTGTAAAATGTTTAGCTGTAACATTTTTAAATTCTTAGATAATAAAACAGTTTTTTTAAGTAAAAATGTTATATTTGCGAAATGCATCTATGCAAACTTAATAATTTTTCATGCATTATTATTTGAAATTAATACAGCATTTAACATGTATTTTATGGAACCGTTTTTAACTTAGATAGTGTTTCATTAGAAATAACAGTTTCGGAATATTCTTCAAAACATTCCTACTATAATAAATATCTAATCATCAGTAGGAATAAGAACGACGAAGGGAAATTCCGATTTGATTTCCCAATTTCCATAAAGATAAATGGACTTATCACTTGGGCATATTATTCCCCAGAAGTCTTTTTTAAGCAGTAAAGAGATTTTATCTTTAAAACCTTTCAAAAACACTTTGATGTACAGTCATGCAGAAAAAAAGAGTAAACACCCCCTACTAACTCTGCAACTAATTATTATAGAAGAAAAAATATATTGGTAACAAAACTGGTAAACAACTGTAAGATTAAAAGCAATGAAGGTAATTTCCGGTTTAATTTCGTACTTTAAAGAAAAATTCTGCAATTAGTTTCAAAGAACGTAACAGCTATAAGGAAAAAATTAACAGATTTCGCTTTCTTAAATTTTTCCTATGAAGCCTTTTTGAGAGTAAAACAGATTTGACTTTAAGAAGTTTCGAAAACACACTGACGTCTTAAAATTAATTTTCTGAAGAAAAATGTCAAATATTAGCGTTTTGTTTCATGAACTGGTGAAATGTTTAACTATAACATTTTTAAATTAATAGATTTTTAAATTCATAATTCATTTGTTTCATGAACACTGTAAAATTGGGAGGAATGAAAATTTCACTCTTTGAAAGAGTGACAGGCATTTTCCTTCTTTTTGGAGTGAATTTTATAAAAATACACTCCTTAAAGAGTGGATTTTCCCACTCCTTAGAAAGGAGTGAGATATTTCACTCCATTGTCCAGAGTAAAATATGTCACTCCGCTGGCGAGAGTAAAAGACTGGCATTGTACACTTAAAAAAATTTCCGATCAACTTTGAACCAATATATGGGGTAAAATAATGAAAAAGCACCAGAATATGTCACTTCTTAATTTTTAAAAACTACATTTCGTAAGGTAACCTTGGAAATTACGTGCTAAAACGCACTCCTTTTCAAGAGTGAATAGTCACTCCTCTCAAAGAGCGACTATTCACACTAAGCAAGAGTGAGTATTATATGGGTATTAATAATCAGCCAATCAAAACAGTCTTGTCTACGACGTTTTTTTGAGACAAGAGAAAGACGTCCGCCATTTTAGAATAAAAATATACGAATATTATTAAAGCGATTATTTAGGGAACTTCTTATCTTCATATAAAATTAAATGTAATTAATTTATAAAGAATAAAGAAGAAATTCTCAAACAGCATTCGGAAGAGTTTTGAGGTTTCAAACTTCATTACTGTTATCTGCAGCTTTTTTCCGAGCGCGCGAAAAAGTATCTTCAAAGTTGAGTCATAATGCATTGCTTGCATTATTTTTACTCCCGTCTCCAGCCTGTCATGACTGATATACACAGTGACGTTCAAAGTATTAAATAAAGAGTGTCTCAATGAGCCAATACAGCTCAAATCGAAGGGTAATATTGAAAATTTCGGCGCAAATCAGATGTTGGGACGAAAAGGAAACCTAATTTTCTGTGGATCTCTAATTGTATGTATTTGTATTACTCATCAGCTAATCTGAAAAGCAAAAGCCTACGGCGCATTTTTTAAGATAAGAGTAAGGCGTCCGTCATTTTTAGGATTAAAACAAAAGGATATTATTGTAAAGGTAAGTCTTATTTAATTTTAAACTTTTATTCCTGGTAGAATTTGTATGTTACGATTATGTCTTAAATAGCTATGATACACGTAATTATTGGCATTAAAAAATAAAACATGATATTGAAATAAAGAGTTTTTTATGCCTGATATGAAGTTTATAGATAAAACTGATTTAGTATATATTTTTTAATGTTCATAGTGTCACTTATATAATAAAAGATTGAATATATTTTAACGAGATAAATAACTAATTTTTACATTAAAAATGTTTTTCAAACAATAAGAACCGTACGTATGCAGTCATTTCTTTTCTTTTTATAATTATTTTTTTTTTCTATTTCCTAGATCAAATTTTTCCTATAAAACGTACAAAATCTATTTAGCTCATATTCCTAAAATGCAATATATACGGGAATAAAAATTTAAAATTAAATATGGCTTATAATATAATTTTCATGATTAAGTTAGAGAATATGTTTAAAAGAAAAAAGTAAACACATTCCACAGAACATAAAAATCTAGACTACATGTTCATATTTAATAAAAGAATGACAGATCACAACACATAAAAATAAATCTTACGCATTCTTAATATTTAGATTAAGCTTAGAACTTATTTAAAAAACGATGTGAGTTGATAAGCATTGTGTTTTTAGAGGAAAAAATAAAAATATTTTAGAACAATAGGGTTCTGCAAAATAGCTCTAAAAAGATAAGATTTTATATTTAAAACAAAAATTTAAATGAAACCACACGTTTCTAATCATACAACATCCACCTGTTATACAGTAATTAATAAAACTTTAAAAGTAACTAAAATGCAGTAAACAATATTGTTTGATTAGATTTAAATTCATTAGCAATGAATTCTGATAACTAAATATTTCAAATTTGAGTTACACATGAAAAAAAAGAACATAACGTAAATCACGAGAATTATTAAAATACTAAATGAGTATCGGAAAAGAAAAATATAAGATTAACTGATTAAGATTTTGGTTAATTACTTGCCTTTATGGGCATTCTAAAATTATCATATATTTAAAGAGCAATGAAAACAATCTCAAGGGATAAGATTGTAATAAAATATTTTAGTTTTCTCTGTCAGTAATCTAATTTAATTCATATGTATGTTTAACTGAATTTTTCCTTAAATGTTCAATTAGGGTTACAAACTATGAATTAAATAAATATTGCTAATAAAGTATTTTATTCCAATCATTACCACACTTGTATCTACTTTCATTGCATGCTGTAAAAGATGTGATTCTTTTAAAATGGCCATAAAATCAAAATAAAAAAAGAATTGATTCCATAAAAAATGAACATTCACTACTATGAAAGTGGCTAAAACAAAACAAGATGTTTTTTATATGTACAAATACAATATGTTTTCAAAATGACCTACAAAAAAAAAAAAAAAAAAAAAAAAAAAAACTTTTAGATCTAGAGATTTTTTTTTTTTAATAAAAAAGTAAAAAATTCTCAACACATCGAGTTTCTTTATATCCTCCTGAGACCTGGCATCCATTTAAATGGATGTTTGGCTTTCTCCTTCTATTACTTGCCTTTATGGGCATTCTTAAATTATCATTTATAGGGTAATGAAAGCAATCTCAAGGGATAAGATTGTAATAAAATATTTTAGTTTTTCTCTGTCAGTAATCTAATTTAATTCATATGTAAGTTTAACTGAATTTTTCCTTAAATGTTCAATTAGGGTTACAAACTATGAATTAAATAAATATCGCTAATAAAGTATTTTATTCCAATCATTACCACACTTGTATCTATTTTTATAGCATGCTGTAAAAGATGTGATTCTTTTAAAATTGCCATAAAAGCAAAATAAAAAAAGAATTGATTGCATAAAACATGAACATTCACTACTATGAAAGAGTGACTATTCACTCCTACCAGGGGTGGAAAAACGCTCTCCTTTAGCAAGAGTGAATAGTCACTCCTCCGAAAGTTTTTAACAGAAAATGACGTCACGATTTGTTAAAATTTGTTAAATGTTATAACCACTTAACAGGTGGGAAAAAGGCTGGACGTATTACCTCCCTGTTCTACTTAATTAAGCAAAATATATTAAGTTGTAACTTTTTTCATTTAATTGTTATTTAATACGTCAAAGTACTTGAATCAATAAACGGCTTCTTTTTTAATTAAGAGAAACATTTTCTTATTTTATACATCTAAACTTGATATTTTTGTATGTATTAAGGGGTCAGTTAACTAACAAAATACATCAAAAGGTGCGACCTCTATAAGAATTGCAGTCACTCTAAAATTAATTGACTTTTAATTATAAAATTAGAAACACATATTACGAATGAATTATTTTATCAATTAAAGTTCTCAAAAAAAAGTATAACTTCTTTAATTTATTTTTATAGATAATATAATTTTATAAAAGAAATATTCATGCATGCATTGCGCTCATGATTTTTCACATTTGAATGGCTAAAAGAAAACAAGATGTTTTTTATATGTACAAATACAATATGTTTTCAAAATGACCTACAATGAAAAAAAAAACTTTTAGATCTAGAGAATTTTTTTTATTTCAAAAATAAAAAAATAAAAAATTCTCAACGCATCGAGTTTCTTTATATCCTCCTGAGACCTGACATCCATTTAAATGAATGTTTTGCTTTCTCCTTCTATTGCGTTAAATTTCATTGCAGTAAATTTAATAAAACCAGTTGGTTTTGGTAATGTATGAATCAAAAATCCACATTCAGCTTTTGGATTTTGGCAACGGTAACTACTTTGTTTACAAAATGGCTTAATAAATGAGTCAAGTTGGAATTCTACGTTCTGCTGGTAATTTTCGTTTTTATGTTATTTTAATTTGTTTAAACTATTTTTATTTTGCAATTTTAAATCAGATTTTAATACTTGCCTTATGTTAATTATAATATATTCTATTCTTTCTCATACTTCTCGCATTTTTTTAATTACTTTAAAGCGAGTTATGGCCTGAACATTCATTTAGATGGATGTGCTGTAAAACAAAATTAAAAATTCGAAATTTATTAATTTCTTTAAAAACGTCATTTTTGATGTCTATTTGTTGAAAAAAACTCATATTTAAAAAAAAATTATGCATTGCATTTTGCTTGGGTCTCAGGAGGTTATAGAAAAGTAATCGTGAATTCTAAAATTCTTACTTGAGTAACATAACAATAGGTCAACTTGTGCCTCTATATGTTTAATACATTCAGTGACAATTTCGTGAAATTCTAAGCAACCATTTTTCATAAATCGAACGCGCATTAATCAAATTCGCCGTTTTTAGAAAATTGACTTTAAAGATTAAATCACCCCTTGATAATATATAAAAAGCTCATAGAGTTTTAGACATAACTTCTCTTCTGATTCGAATTTTTGAATGGGTTTGTTTTTAAATATTACTAAAGAATCATATTTAATTATAAGATATTAAAAAAAAATCGATTTTTGGACATTTTAAAAGGTAAATGACCGCTTAATATTTTTTATGCGTTCTTTGTTCCCATGCGGTGTAATATTTATAACTCCACTCAAATCTTTTATTTTAAATATTTTTCTTAGTATTTTGTAGAATTAGGAAATGTACAAATACAATGTTCTTACAATAGAAATATAGAAACGTTTCCGAATTGAAAAATCCCCCCCTCCCCCAACGCCAAAAAAGCTGAAAAGATAAAAAGGCAAAAGAAATCATCCTTTTAAAAATGTTTTTGTTTTGTGTAACCAATAATGCTTTTGGAACAAGATAAAGCAATGCATCTATAACTCATACTAAACTGTATTATTACTAATCGATGTAATTAAATGAATTTTATAACAAGTTATTTTAATGGTACTTATAAGTACTGCCAGTAGATAAAGGGTTAAAAGGTACCTGACCCATTAATATTTTTTATGTATCAGTTGTTTCAATGTGATGTAAACTTTAACTTATATTTTCTGAAAGCCATTTTTAATTTAATTACCATGCCATTAAAACCATTTTCCAAATACTTTGAATTATTTCTTACGTGAATAAAAATCTAAACAGGCTTAGGGGATAAGAGCTATGAAGCGAAATTCCAATTTAATTTCACTTTTCAAGAATGATTCAGGAACCACTTAAAAAAAAAATTATGTAAAATGTACAAAAAAATTAAATAGACTTGTCGCTTGGTTAATTGCTTTTCTAAGAAGTCTTTTTCAGACTTAAAGGGATTTCGACGTTAAAATCTTTTGAAAACACTTAAAACATTTTTCAGTTGCTGACGTTAATGGAATTAAATACACCGTTATAAAATTGAATTTTTAAAAAAATGCGGTAGTAAATACTTTTATTCTTAAGTAAAAATTTTAAACTGAGTAAACCCTCATAGCATGCATGGTCACGGTGACGTCGTTGTGACGTCACTGTAAGTCACTGTGGTCACGTCACATTTGTGACCAAAATGCCACCACTCAGTGATGTCACATTGTGACTGAGATGTGAACTTCTTAGAAAACTTTAAAAAATTACGAAAATTCTTCAAAACATGTTATTTACTGTAAAATTATGTTTTTCTGGCAATTAAAAAAAAATTGTGAGTCACTGTTATGTAACGTACGTCACGTCACATATGTGACAAAAAAACCACCATATTGTAAGTCACAGTGTGACAAAAATATGAACTTCAAAAATCTTTGAAAATGAAGAGAAATATTTTAAACAGTCACGAGTTACATGGCATAAGGAAAAAAATATATTAGTGGATAGCAAATGGTAAATTCTGTCACTAAAGGGGAGGGGGGGGGTGGCATAATAAATAAGCATTAATAAACTAAATTTTCAGGCTATATTTTATCAATTTGATATCTAAGATAGTGAATGTATACTTTTTCATGATTTAAATTTTATCTAGCATTTGGATAATATATTTAGAATTAGGAATATTAAATTTATACACTTTACATATTTAGTTTGCTGTAAGGAAATTTATTTATTTATTTATTTTTTTACCGACCAGGATTATTCGAAACACTTCTGTGGTTTCAAAATAAAAAATTTCTATTACAGTTAAATCTGCACCTTTTAATGAGCACGTAGAAAGAGTCTTCAGAGTTTAGTCATCTATGCATTTCTTGCTTTAGAATATTTTTATAATTTGTATTCAAGTCATAAATTCTACTTCTTTCAGACTTTTTAAATAAAATTAGCATTTTCCGAAAATAAAAGAAATATACAAAATTTGTGCAAAACAAACTTTACTTTAAAAAAAAAAAGAAAAAAAAAAGGGGGGGGGGGTCGTTATTACCATTAAATTTATTTTTACACCTTTTGAAAATTTAAACAATGCTATATCTAATAAACTCTAATTATGAATATTATTATTATAATTATTTAGAAAAAAGGAGCTTTAAAATACATTTTAATTTGAATTATTTGGTACGGATAAAAAGAAAAGCTTAAATACATTGGACATTTCTTCCAATACAAAATTTTAATTAACCATACTTTCAGAAAATTACTGCGCATTCAAGTTTCATATCTCTTGCATGCAAAAACAAATAATCTGTACCAGACCATCTGCTTGAAAATCGTCTGCCCACAAAAAAATAAACATGAGAAGACGCGGGAAATAAATAGTTCACTGTTTTTAGAACATCACCTTCACCACGTCTACAACATTTTAAGATAAGGAAATGACCATTTTAGGATACACGGATATTAATAGAACGTATATGTAAGTTTTATTTAATTTAAATATTTTATTCCTGATTTGTACATATGAGTTAAATAGTTTTATGTTATATTTGTAAGAGACTGATCTTTAACAGTCACTAGCGATATTTTCAAATTCGATAACTGTAAAGAAAAATATCTTAATCTGCCATCGCTTGAAAAAAAAAAAAAACTGCGCAGAGACTGTGCATGCCTACATTCATACTGGAATTAATATAAACATTAATTTACTCTTACTTGAGATTGAAAATGTATGAAACGACAATGATTTGGAATTATTTTATCGGATTCTTACTATTTTTTGATTACTAACACTTATAGTTATTATTATGTTGGGGTTAAATATGATGTTCGATTATCATGAGATTATGAAACTGTTTCAGATTAGAAATTAACATTATACTGGGAAACTGTATTTTTACATATTACAGTAGTGAAACATTTGAAAGAATTTTCTTTTAGTGCTAATAATATTTTAAATTATCTTTCAAAATCCTAAATCTTCAGACCAATGTTTTCAGATTTAACATTTGCCGAAATTATGAAATAATAGGAATTCCTTATACCATATGGAAATATTTTTGAGATATTGTTAAATCTAATAATGCATTTAATTTATCTATTGAGTTTGCTGTTGTTTAATAGTACAATTATAAATACTAATTATTATTTTTAGTGTTTTTCAAATTGGTATATTTATTTTTTTTAATTGTATGTAAGCATTTTTTCTGTTTGTGATTTTAATCAAACATTTAATTATAGACATTCTGAATCGGTTATTAAATTTTCTTCTATTGTAAATTCATTTTCTACGTTTATGATACGCGTAATTATTGGCACTAAAAAGTAAAATATGATATTTAAGCTTTGAAACAAAGTGTTTTCCATGCCTGATGGGAAGTTATAGATTAAACTGCTTAGTATATATTTTGAAAAGTTCATATAATACAGGATACATAATATAGGACACAAGTTGAAAAGTGCTTATGACTTCGGTTTGTCTCTCCGTCTGTCCGTCTAGCAGTCTGTCCGCACTCTAACTCTCAAAAATATACTCGGATTTCCCTGAAATTTTTGGATGTTATTGACGTTTACCATAGCACGGTACCTATTTGTAATGAAGTTTGTAGCATGCTTTGTTCATTTACAGGGACAGCCAAAATTTTTCCGTTACATTACAGCCTATGGGAAAACATCGTTTCAAATGATTTTTTTATGATTTTACGCACGCTTTCAAACAGAATAAAATTTATATGCATTTATGAAGTACACTAAAATATGTATTCTGTTGACTATGCGATGCAAAAAATAGTTATTGTTCATTTACAGGGCTAAAAAAGGAATTCAAATACATAATGATATAGGGGTGGAGGGAATTGTTTGCGGCATACTTTAATTATGTTAATCTATTTCATATATAATGAAATTGATATATGTCGCTGAGGTTTACATACTATAAATTATTTCATGTATAAGAAGAATAATACGTATATAGCATTTACAGGGACACACAAAATATTTCAGATACTATATTGTATCGGAAGTACTGTTCATTAACGATGATTGCTGGAAATGTATTTTTAATTATGATATGCGCTTTTATGATTCACTATATTTATGCATAGTATATGGTGTATATAAATGCTATAATTCCTATACAAGGCTACATAAAAGTATTCGTAAGGATTACTGGGTATGGGCGCAAATTGCTTAAAGGTTGTTTTTAAATGAGATATGCTTTTTTTTGCTGAACTGCATTTAATTTACCAAGAAATGTTTGTAGAATATAGATAAAACGATATACAGGATCACGTAAAGAATTGGATACATGACCGTCTATAAATTATAATTTCTGGAAATGTGATTTCAGCAGTTTTAAGAGTGTCTTAGTTTGAATTAAATTTTAATTAAATAGTGGCGTGTAATAAAGATTCTAGGTAAACTACAGGGTTGTACAAAAGTAGTCAAGTATGTTTCCATACATAGTATAAATTGCTGAAAAAGAATTTCAACCTGTTAGGCGTTTTCTTGCTAAACTAAATTTTCCCATTATATAGTATATATACACTTAAAAAAATGGGAAGTCAAAATTGAGTAAAAAGTACTCAATTTTAAATGCGTCACATACTCAAAATAGCTCCGATCCAAATGTACTCAAAGTTGAGAAACACATGTACTCATTTTTTATTCATTGGTTGTGATCAAATATGAATCGTTATGTACTGCCCCCCCCCCCCCAAAAAAAAAAGAAAAACCTAAAATTTAAAGTAAAAATGTACTGACATTTATTTCCCGTTCAAAGTTCTTAACAAGAAATGTTTAATTGATTATTTATTAAGAAAAACAGCAAAATTCTTAACAAGATACTCAAATCGAATATTTTTATGACAAGAGCATTATTTACAAGCACTTTTAAATTATTTTTAAAATGCTGTGCATAATTTAATATTTACATTAATAAACATCATTTATGCCGCCATAAATGAAATGAACCATTACAGGGTACAAAACTATTCGTTTGTTTGGGTTTGATAACATGTGATGTTTCAAAATAGAGAAAGCATGGGTTCATTTTGTATCAAAAATATTCAATTCGATATGAGTACGTCGGTTTACTTATTTTTGAGTACTTCATTTTTCTCAGTGTATCAACCTACAGATCAAATACAGGGCTGTTCAAAAGAATTGGAAAACATATTTGGCTATGGACGGTAACTGCTGAAATCAATTTTTCAAATGTTTTATGAATTTTCTAAAATGTTTACTTAGTTATCTTATTTACGTCATTTCCCTAAATTACGATGTCTTGTTAAAGCATTCAGAAAGTGTTGGAAAGTATTTTATAATCTATGATTAACGCATGATTTTTCTTACTCGTTTTTTTTTTCTATTTCCCAGATCAGTCTTTTCCTATAAAACATACCAAATCTATTTAGCTCATATTCATAAAATACAATATACACTGGAATAAAAAATTTAAATAAATATCGCTTATCATGCCGCTCTATAAATAATAGTTGTATTAATATCCGTTAGTCTCCATGTTCGTATTTAATAAAGCAATGACAAATCACAACAAATTAAAAAATTTACACATTCTAAATATCAAGCTTGAACTCAATATCAAGCATAGAACTTAATATCAATCATAGAACTGAATAAAAAAATATGTCAGTTGATAAGCATTGTTTTTTAAGTGGAAAATTTTAAAATGTTTTAGAAGAATAAAACATCAAAATAGCGATATTTTGCTAAAAAGTACGGTAAAAAGATAAGATTTTATATTTACAGCAAAAGGTTATTTCAAAATTCATCGCTGTATTAATACTTAGAAATTTTTCCAGAGAGAATCCTTCGCCTTATATACAATATTTCAAATGAAAATCAAATATCAAATTAATTGCTTAAAAGGCGCAAAGGCCAACATAGTGAAAAAGATTCCATGCCGGACTCGAACCCGGGACATCAGTATAGCACACTGACATTCTACCGACTAAACCACATGGAACGACGCCCAGTCTGTAAAATTTCTCACTATTACAGGTTGGCAAGGCTACAAACGCAGCACAAGAAGGAATATTTATCGTGAGCCACCGACATGGGGTAAACACGAAACTTAATGAAATCCAGCATCGATTGAAACTATATTAATAATTGGAAAATTTTCCAGGGAGAAACATTCGCCTTGCATACAACATTTCTAATTAAAATTGCCTTTTAAGCAATTAATTTGAAATTTGATTTTCATTTGAAATATTGTATGCAAGGCGAATGGTTCTCTCTGGAAAAATTTTCAAGTATTAATATAATTTCAATCGATGCTGGATTTAAGTTTCGTGTTTGCATCATGTTGGTGGCTCACGCTAAATATTCCATCTTGTGCTGAGTTTGTAGCCTCGCCACCATGTAATAGTGAGAAATTTTCCAGCCTGGGTATCGTTCCATGTGATTTAGTCGGTAGAATGTCAGAGCGCTGTACTAATGGCCCGGGTTCGAGTCCCAGCATGGAATCTTTTTCACTATTTGCGTCTTTTAAGCAATTAATTTGAAATTTGATTTTCATTTGAAATCACAGTGTTTATGACAAGTTCGTCACAAATGACACATATTTCACAAATTGGTCACAGTGTGACTTCAAAGCATTGTCGCTTTCGTCACAGGTTCGTCACAAAGTTAATGCCAAAATAGTCACAAATGACACTTTTTTCACAAATTTGTCACACCGTGACTTCACAGAGTGGTCACCGAGGCTACCGAGAAAGACAGGCTACCGCGGTGTGTCCGATTCTTCTTTTTTTACAGACCGCTGGAGTCACGTGATGCTCTTTTCGCACACCTTCATTGGTGCATTCGAGCATCACGTGACTCCAGCGGTCTGTAAAAAAAGAAGAATCGGACCCACCGCGGTAGCCTGTCTTTTTCGTTAGCCTCGGTGGTCACAATGTGACGTCACAAACGACCTCTAAAACGGCCATAACGACCTCGCATTCTAGTCACTGTGACGTCACATCGACGGTCACAAAATCACAGTGTGACTTCACAACGACGTCGCCGTGACGTCACCATGCCTTACGGGTATGGCTTTAGAATCTGCTATACCCTCAAGTTCAGCAATGTTGTAGATTGTAAGAGGCTTTTTAACATTTCCTGGAGCAACCATACAATTATTTACAGCGTAATTATAAAAATGCTTTAAAAGAGCCATAAACAACCTTATTAAGGGGTTGCATTTCATTGCTAGAGTTTGGATGAAACGTCATTTGTATCTCACCACTAGCCTTGGCTATCTCAATTATTGGTATGGTAATATGAGATTCATGGTTATCAAATAATAACAATACTGGTCTTTCAGTACTAGGTCTAATATTTTTCAGAAAATGTAGAAAGAACTGTTGGAATATGGTCTCATTTGACCAGCCTGATGGGTTTGTAGCCCCGATTGATCCAAGAGGTGTTTTGTAAAGCATAAATGGTTTAAAGTTGACACGGGGAAAACAAAGGAATGGGGAATGATGTTTACGGATGCACTAACAGCAGTAATCATAGGGATAGTTGTTCCCTTACGGCATACGTTATCATCTCCAACTTGTTTTTTTTCCTTTGGGGGCTATGGGTTCAGGAGGTACATCAACTGTGCTTATCCCAGTCTACATATTTTTTTTTTATTATTTATGAACAACTCAAGTAAAAAATATCGTTAACTAATTTCAAGACAGTTGTAGTAAATAAGTCATAAAAATTGAAATGTTTAGAAAATATTTTAAGAGTGTTGTACCTTTGACCTGATCAAAGGAACAACAACTGATAATGGTCAGAGGTACAACACCATGCTAGTGCAAATTACAAAGCATGCTACAGTGTTAGGGTTAGTATAATCAGTTTCACAAGCCGCACCATATTTATAAAAGTCTATAGCTACCATGTCAAATTATTTCAATCAAAAAAGACATAGCACAAAAAATATTGTTAGGCAAAACATTAACAAATAAATAGTTACATTTTTATGATGGAAATGGATTAATATTATTGACAGGAATTCTTTTTGACTTTGATAATCCACAGTAGGTTGCACAAGCCCTCTAGTGAAGGAACTATGCACTAATTACACCAAAATTCATAAAATGCTGCTAGATGGCGCTACAGCCTAGGTAGTCAAATGAACAATACGGTCAGAGGTACAACACCTTCCCCTACAATTATATCAGTGACAATATAAAATTTTAATATAAATACGCACCATAAATATACAAAAGCTGCTGATTAACATAATTGAATCAATTTGATTCAACATACGCCAAATGGAAACTTATTTACGTATCGTTAAATAAATGACATACACAAAGGCTAATGAAGCAAAGTGAAATGATTATTCGATTTATTCCACTGTATTTTGAAAGTATTTTCATAATTACTAAATAAACCTATCAACTGTTTTGGTATATGGTTTTAATCTTTTTGGTTCATGCAAATTAGGTGAATCATGTATGTATTTTGAAATATATTATCATTATCAAAATGCAAAGAAATTGCATTATAGAAGGGTAGTTATGTAAAATGTTAGACATTTTATTTTATTGAGCGACTAATCCTATATTCATAAAATGCATATTTATCATACCTACGAGGGTTATGTGCGAATTCTAATACTATGTATTTAAAATAATTCAGTAGCATTTTGAATTGGCATTCAGGAATAGGAAATGTGAAATTGTCATATTTCATTAAGCTAATAATCATGACACAAATATTAGCTTTTAAAACACAATATCGTATTCTTTTTATTCAGATTTATATTTAATATGACAGTACAATTATATCAGTGACAATATAAAATGATAAAATACACACGCAGCATAAATATTCACCGCAAACTAATTGGCATACACAAAAGCTAATGAAGCGAATTGAAATGATTATTTGATTTATTCTACTGTATTTTGAAAGTATTTTCATAATGATTATTACATAACTCTTTCAACTGGTTTGGTATATGATTTTAATATTTTCGGTTCAAGCAAATTAACTAAATCATGTATTCATTTTGAAATGTATTATCATAATCAAAATGCAAACAATTTTTATTATAGAAGTACAATTATGTAAAATGTTCAATGTTTGAGACATTATTTTGTTGAGTGATTAATTCTATATTCATAAAATGCATATTTAGCCTACTTACGGGGTTATGCAAATTCTATTACTATGTATTACATAATAATTAACTAATAATTTAGTAGCATTTTGGATTGATATGCAGGAACAGAATATGTGAAATTGTCATGTTTTATTAAGCTAATAATCATTACACAGTATTTGATTGTAAAACACAATATCGTAATATTTTTCTTCGGATTTATCTTTAATATGACAGTGCAATTATACCGAGTGATAAAAAAAATTGTTAATATAAACACGCAACATAAATATTCAGAAGCTGCAGATTAACATATTTTAATCAATTTGTAAAAACATGTATAATAATCACTTATAAACAAATTAAGTTAAATAATGCTATAAAAAGTGATACAATATCTTTATTAAGACTTACGATCGTTTCATCGCACAATCGGCAACATTTTCAAAATCAATCATAATAGAAAATATTTTCATATAACTTAAAAACAATAATATAGTAAACAATGTCACGAGACATGAAGCATAATGAAAATATTGCAACCATAAAATAAAATAAAAATTAAATTAGCTATTTGCGAGCGTGGATTAATTTTCACATAATTTAAAAACAACATGGTAAACAATGTCACGAGACATCAAGCATACTGAAAAACATTGCAAAACATAAAATAAAACAAAATTAACTTGACTATATGCGAGTGTGGATTAATTTTTACTATTGTTTCTACAATTACTTAGTATCTCTTTCCAAATTCTAGGTAAATCAAGACACAGAATCATTGCAAATATTCTCGTTGCGTAAAAATATTTCTATTGATTCTCGGACTATGGATGGTAAATAAAATCTTGATGGATAAATTAACTTGCTATTTTTAAATTCAACCTGTAAAGGTTCTTCGCTGCATAATCTGGCCAAAGCTGTGGTTCTTCTATTGTATTTGATGTTTGCTATATGTTCTTTGATTCTAGTTTTAAGTTTTCTGCTTGTCATACCTATATAAAACTGCTTTGTTCCATCTTCTTTGGTGAAAGGTATTTCGTATACTCCTGCTAATTGGTTGGACTCAATTTGATTGATTTTCTTGCATACTATATTTTTTATTTTCATGGATGGTTTTGCGACTAGGAAGATATTGAATTTATTGAGTTTATATTTTAAACGTTCGAAGAAACCAGGAAAACATTGTAAAGGGGATAACGTGGAATTTTGTGGCTTGAAATTTCTTTTCTTTTTGTTCTTCAAGCTCTTAATTAATTTTTCTATGGTGCTTTCTTTGTATCCATTGTTTCTTGCAATATCATATATTTTATTTATTTCGGTATTTAAATGTTCAGGGGTACAAACTGTGAAAGCTCGCTGAATAGAATGTCTAAATGCAGAAACTTTGTATGAAAAAGGTGCTTGCGCATTATTAGGGATAATGGATTGACTGGCTATGAGCTTTCTGTACACAGTGCGCTTTATTCCTTGGTGCGTCTTGATTAATAATACATCTAAATACGGTAGCGTACCATTTTCTTCTATTTCCAATGTAAATTTAATTTTAGAATCAAGATTATTAATCTGGTTCAGAAAGTTATTGAGCAAGGTTTCTTCATGTTATGTTCATGTTCACTTTTTATAGCATTATTTAACTTAATTTAATCAATTTGATTCAACATATTCCAAATGCAAATTCATTAATGTATTATTAACTAAATGACATACACAAAAGCTAATGAAGAAATTAAAATGATTATTAGATTTATTGTATTGTATTCTGAAGGTATTTTCATAATGATTACTGCAGAACTCTTTCAACCACTTTGGTATATGGTTTTAATCTTTTCGGTTCAGGCAAATTAGGTAAATCATGTATGCATTTTCAAATAGCATAATCAAAATGCAAACAATTTTCATTATAGAAGTACAGTTGTGTAAAAAGTTATATATTTGAAATTTTATTTTATGGTGCGACTAATCCTATATTGATAAAATCCTTATTTATCCTACTTACGAGGGTTACGTATAAATTTAAATATGTATTTTAAATAAATCAGCAACATTTTGGATTGACATTCAGGAACAGAAAATATGAAACTAGCTAATAATCCTTACACAAATATCAGCTTGTAAAACGCAATATCATATTCTTTTTATTCAGATTTATATTTAAATATGACAGTACAATTTTATCAGTGACAATATAAAATGTTAATATAAACACGCAGCATAAATATTCAAAAGCTGCTGATTAACATAATTTAATCAATTTGATTCAACATACGCCAAATGGAAACTCATTTACGTATCTTTAACTAAATGACATACACCAAAGCTAATCAAGCAAATTGAAATGATTATTTGATTTATTGTTCTGTATTGTGAAAGTATTTCCATAATGATTACTAGATAATACTTTCAACTGCTTTAGCACATGTTTTTGTAATAATGTATTATCATTATTAAAATGCAAACAAATTTCATTACAAAAGTACAATTATGTAAAATGTTAGATATTTGAAATATTATTTCATGGAACGACTAATGGTATATTCATAAAATGCTTATTTATCCTACTTACGAGGGTGACGTGTAAATTTAAATATGTTTTTTAAATAAATCAGTATATTTTGGATTGACAATCAGTAGCGGTAAATGTAAAATTGTAAAATTTCATTAAGTTATCTGCGAACGCTCGGAGCGTTTTTCAAAAAAAGTACACTTTTGAGTAAATACTTGTACACATATTTTTAGTTCAATTGCAATACAGAATGATTAAAAAAATAAAATCCTACAAAATATCTTCATAATACATTAAAAAATTGTTTTTTTTTTTTGTTTTTTTTAGCAAACTTTCATGATTACGTCAGACTGCGTATATTCATTTCAACTAAATATATTTCTATTTCCTTTGTACTACACTACGATCTACGCTCGCCAATCCCCGTTCAGACACCACAGACTCTAAAATCATGCTAATTTGATCGCCTTTAAAAAGATTTCGGAAAATTGAATTCTAATTAAAAAAAAAAAAAAAAAAAAAAAAAAAGACGATTCCCCTGTAAACGCGTGTCTATTCGTTTTCCTTTGATTGGGAATTATTCAGACCAAAATCAGATACTGTTAAGAGATAAAATGACTGGTTTCCTCTTTGATTAAAAAATCAGTTAAACAGTTGAAAATAAGTTAATGTAACATAAATTAAGTAAACAGAGTCTTTGTCTCCCGGTATTTTTTTAACAACGATAGGGGAGAGTAGCCTAATTTGGACCGCCGCTTTAATTGGACCGTTGCCATACTGCCGTTAATTACAGGAAGAGACGCCATCTACCGCTGAAATTCTACTCATCAGAATGACATCACTCATGATTAGAAGAAGCAACCGCCTACCACGTGTTGTTTTCAGACAATGTTAAAAAACCTAAAGTTAGCTGTTTTGATCTACTTATTTCCTACTAAACGTAAGTGAATACTTTAAAACTAAGGTAAGTTGTTATGTTTTCATATACATATATAAATTCATCTGTTTATTGTGCATATTTTTCACAAGGATTTGTTTGATTTCGTTTTTGTTCTTAGTCTTGAGATTATCTGTTTTAAAAAAGGGTGCAGTTGCCGTAATTGGACCAAATTAAGTTGCTTAAATTGGACCAGATATGTGATCATAAATTTTGAAAAGTAAGTAATGAATTTCGAGGACGGTACGCTTTGTACACTATTTTTTAATTTTTTTTTATAATGGATTACTATCCCCATGCAAGTTTTATTTTATTATTTTTTTTTGGTATATCTGGATTCATTTTTTTATACAGTTTAGGCCTATATAAACATAAAAATATTTTTACATGTTTATGCATTAAATTTTGTTTTCAATTTCTTTTATCTTGTATGTATTTGTATTTATTTTCTTTGAATTCTTTATTCCTATGGCGTGTTTGGTTTACAGAGCTGAATTCAAACATTTTCCACCTGGAGGATATTTGCGATTCCGTGAGGAAAGGTAGACTTTTTACAGTTCTGGAGGGTGGAATTATATTTTTTTGCCATTAAAACGCATAAAACCTCAAACCTTCCGGGGGGAGGGGCTGAATTCAACACTGTTTGAATATATAATGTTTGCGTATAATTAATCGTAGCGTATTTTTCAATAGAGCATATTTTTTAACACTTTTATAATATAATGTTGAAAATGACACAGACAAACTGTCTGGAATAAAAAAACAAATAGGTGACAGTAAAAGCTGTTAAAGATATAGGAAACAAAAAGGAGAGAGTAAGTTGTGAAGAAATTGACCTGCAATAAGGCTGCAGCTACAAATCCTCCCCAAAAGCCAAAAAATCATTAGAAATGTTATATCCTTTGCTAAATTTAGTTAAATAAGAGTACAGAGGGAGCCAAAAAACAGTTGTGTTAACATCTTCGCCATATAAAGTAAACCTTGAAACAAACAAACAAAAAACACAAAAAATCGACTAAAAAGAAGCTATCACAGCATAAAAGCAATTGGAACATCAAGTTTTAAAAAATAGTCGTACTGCAATTAGCAAGGAAATGATGGAAGGGAAGAACTACAATCATAATGTAAAGAAAACTTCTGTTGCAAAAAAAGTCTAATAATTCAGAATCTAAAAAGAAAAATCTTGATAGTGATGATTGGTTTTGCCTAATTTGTAAGAAAATAAAACAGCAGAAATGATTCAGTGTTCAGATTACCAAATACGGTTCCATGTTATGTGCACTGGAAAAAAATCAATAAACAAAATTCATGTGTAATCTTTGCATCGCTCCTTACATGATATTCAAGTAACTGGCAATTAGTTTCATAATTTCTATTCTTAATTACTGATAACTTTGATTTATATTTTGAATACATTTTGAATTAAAACAATTACTCTTATTTTGAGATATTTGATTTCGTTATATTTCATTGCTGTTATTTTGTTTGATTGTTCCAGTAACCGCAAAATTTGCTTTTAATAAATTAGTTATATTCCCTCGTCATTAAAACAACCTGATTTTATTGGTCCAATTTAGGAGACTGGTGGTTCAACTTAGGCAACCAGTTGCTGAGTTTGGACCACTTTTGACAAATTTTTCAAATTAAAATAAAATTTAAGATTTTCAAAAAGAAAATGATCTAAAGTTTTATTTAGTTAGTAGATGAATTGATTGACCCCGTGTAGTGATATTTTGCAGACATTCCAAGAATTAAGTGAATTACAACTGAAAATAAGTGAAGTGGTCCAAATTAGGCTACTCTCCCCTATAAGAAAGTTCTTTTGAATAGGACATTTTAAATGTATCGTTTTAAATCTGACGTTATTTTCACCAAAGTTTTCTAACCCTTTTTTATATTCACGTGAAAATACTTTTTTTTTTCATTGCCTAAGAGGGACAGCTCAGACAAGGAAACCAAGTCTGTAGATTACAGTGTCCCTCCCGATCGCCTTCATTAAGGTCAGAAATGAAATATTATTTGCGCTGTCTTAAAATTCACAACAATAGTTGAAAAGATCATCTCAAAATATTAAATAAATGTCTCGCGCGAATATATTTTTTAATTTAAACTTTCAATATTATTATTTGGCCATTTTAAATATTACGTAATTTTATCCATTTACGACTTTTAACGCATAATAATGTATTTATTATTTTAAAATCTTCTTTCTCTTTTAAAATTCATGTGTAAATATAGTTGTTATGATGTAATTTTAATATTTTCCTGCTTTTAACACTTAATCATTTAATTCTAATTTGAAAGTTTTTTTTCTGTTTATAATAGCCACGTGTAAATAAATTTTTAATTTGAAGGAAATATTATTTTTTGCGCTGTTTCTAAAATTGGCAGCAATTTAAAATAATACCCTATTCTAAAATATGTAAAAAATCTCTCTCGAAATACTGAAAATTTGAATTTAAAATTGAATTAAATCCTGAAATAATGAATTCAAATGAGAACTTCTAAATGTATTAAATGATCCAATAATCATTAAATTCATATGTACAGTTTTTGCTCCTACAAAACTTTTTCAATGGGGCGATTTTGACCAACTTTATATACCCAGGGGCGGACTGGCCCACCACGCTGCCCCGCAATCGCGGTGTGGGCCAAACGGGTGTAGTGGGCCAAAATAATAATAATTTTTTTTGAGTTTTTTCTTCTCAGTAAAACTTAAAAAAAATTATGAAACTAATTTTTTTCGTGAAGTGTTTTATTTTATTTTTTGGGGATGGGGTGGGGGGGGGTGGGGGGGATGGGGAAAGTTATAATTTCTCCTTTCCCTCTCCAATCAGCAATCTTTGGAATATATGTGCAAATTACTCATTTTGTATAGAAGCCGAGAGATAGGGGATAAAGTACAAAAAGTACATATGGTCAGTAAAGAGTGGGAAGTTGTTCGGTGGGATGGGTCCTTGCCTACGGACATTTGCCTAGTAACGGAAGATAGGCAAGGGTTAGCTTACGGATACTACGGATAGCTAGGATACGGATTTAGCTACGGATGATCTACAGATCTAGAGATCAAGAATCTTGGAAGGTAAGGACTAGCTTATAGAGAAAAAACGAGAGGAGGCAGCGACAGACTTGAGTAATAGAAACGTTAAACACAGAATTTTTTAGAATTGGTAATGCTGCTATCTAAATATGATCAAATTTTGCACGGTTATGAAGGACAGGCAATCAGGAGAAGCCAAAAAAGAATATCCTCAGAAAGTATGAAGAAGGCTAAAATAGAGCAGAAAGAAGAAAAAAGGAAAGTCCTAAACGGCATGGAAGAGGTTCGTTGATTACATTCCTGTGTCCCAGTCATTTATAAATAAGTTAATTGCTCATCTGTCCATTCAGATCCAAATAAACATTGCCGATGAAGCAAAATAGTCAGGTTCATTTAGTATTGAAGTAGATTTCACACAAGATATATCGATAATGGAGTAGTTAGCGCTTTGTCTTCGTTATGTGCAGCATATGGTAAAGTGAATGTTAATTTTTCAAATTGGTAGATGCCCCCAAAACAACAGTGGAAGCCCTCTAGGCGCTTTATGTTCGTTGTATACTGCATAGTAAAGTGAATGTTAGATTTTAAAATTGGTAGATGCCCCAAAACAACAGGGTAAGCCCTCTATCTCCAAGTAAAAGAAGAACTTAAAAAGTTTAAACCCCCTTCTTCACAAATAGTTGGCACTTCATTTGGTGGTGCAGCACATATCAGTGGAAGATATAAAGGTCTGCAGTTACAACTGAAAAAAGATAATTCAAATATACAGCATGTGCATTGATAAGCATGTGCTAAATTTGGTCTTGGCAGATGCAACAGAGTGTTGAAAATTGACAAAGTACTTCTTGAACTTAAAGCAAGTTACAATCGTAACCGTGTTTAGCTCTGAGTTATATAAGCGAATGAAAGTATGGACTACAGTAAATAAGGAGTCTGCAGGTGGAATTAAACTTCTTCGCCGATTACAAAACGTAAACGCTAATAGGTGGTAAAGTAAGTATCGAGCACTTAATAACACGTTTGACAAGTCTTCAAAGCCTTTTAAAGATCGACATAAGTTTTTAACATTGCTTGCCTGCAAGGTATCACCTAAATGGACGATTTACCGTCACATTTATCTTTTTCGCAAGATCGCTGATTGATAATTGGTGCAAGTTTCAGTATTTATTAATAAAAACCATTTTCAGGGCCCTATTCAATATATCCTCGCCCACATCGAAGTAACTACTGATTAGCGGCCTGGACAACTTAACTGCTGCTACCAAATCCAAACTCTGAAATTCAATCTGCTATACAAAAGAAATAGTTTTGATATGATCCTGAAAAATACTTCTGAATTTGCGGAGCATCTTTAGAAACAACTAATAGAAAAAGAGAAACTGAAATTGAGTGTTTCCTACTGGGACAGAGAATATCTATAGCGAAACGTCAATGGTGAATAATCTCACGATGAAGCAAGAAATTATCAGATCACCATCAGAAGAAGTTAAGGTAAACGTTTATAATGTCAGCAGGCACAGCTAGCTATTCAGCAATTAAATACATGATTTACTGGAAATGACTTCTTATGAAAGACATTGCCTGGTTCGATCCTCGCCGCTTCAGTAAGTTTAAATTGTTAAATGAACTTGCTGAAGAAGCTCTAAGTAACTCTGTCTGGTTTGGTGAAAGCCAAGAAAGACTATGTCAGAAAAAAGTTGTTGTAGTTTTCCCAGCACTATGCTTATTATAATCAGTCACTATTGAAGCAACAATCTTGACATAGTGAGCTCTCAGCCGCTTACAGCAAAGAAACGAGCGTTTCAGAAGAACTCATAAAAGACGATGAGAATAACTGTAAAGTTAATCAGAAATGTAAAAAATACCTAACTTATGCATTAGAATTATTGTGCGCGTTCAATGCCTATGGTCGTATTTATCCAACCTTGTGAATAGCTTATAAGTATACATGTTGACTTTATCATGCACTCAAGTGTCTTGTGAACGAGTGTTCTCAACACTTAAAATTATAAAGAACTGCTGGCGCTCATGTCTAAGACAAGAACTGTTAGAAGATTTTATTATCCTATTCAGTGTTCAATTGTCTTTTGATTATGATAAGATAATAGATAGAGTTACCTCAAGTTCAAAAGAATTGCTCATATATCTGACATTCTAATTAGTTTGTAGTGAGTGTATAAAACAATCCATTCAATTTTCAGGTACTATATTGATATTTTAAACAAATATTAATCAATGTACATAGTGTATATACGTTGATAATTTTAAATAACAAAATAAAATGTACAAGTGAATATAATGATATTTCAGATAACATAATAATCAATGTATATGTGCCAATTTTAATAATACTAACTCTTTCCGGTCAATACTAAAACTTTCCTGTTTAAAATTTACAATGTAGCGTAACGACAAGTCTAAGAAATTTTTTTAGCGGCTTAGTGGTTAGCAGGTTAACCTTCCACACAAAGGGACCTAGGTCCAAATTCCTAGTGAGGGATGGATATTCCTAGGTGTTGTCAATGTGCAGCGCATAGATTAAGGGTCAGCGGTATCCTATTCCCGTTGGAGGCCCTTCACAAGTAGCCATCATTTATTCAAACGATATCGTTGGCCGATTCTGACAGAGCAATTGACCCGCCATTGGACCAAACAATTTTTTTTAATACAAAGAATAAAAATATGTGAACAGAATTCCCATAAAAAATTTAAAACGTTTTTATTTATTACGTGTATACCTTTTAATTGTTTAAAGTTAGAATATTAAAATAAATAAATAAATAAATAAAAACTAAGCAAGTTAACCTCCTTCCCCCACAAGATTTTTTTCACGATGAAATTATTATCAATTGAAAATACGTCTCGAATCGGAGTTAAGTTATCTTCATAGAGTTAGAGCAAAGGGGTCGTGTGGGTAGTCAGTATTCAAATATTTTAACAATGGCGTTGTCGATTGGTGGGCCAATGCGTAAGTCTAGCAGAGTGTACCAAACTATGCCAGTCCGCCCCTATATATACCTCTTTGAATAATTATTCGATTTAAAAACTGTCTGCATCAGCGTGTTTACCAGATATTTCTATATAATACCACCGATTTTTATATTTTTGTGTGCAGCAGTTTTCTTGATATTAACGAAGAAATATCACGGTCACAAAAAATTCATTAACTGCGGCGGTGACAGATTTGTTTACTTTATTTTACAATAGAGAGATTACTACTATTACACTTACCTGTGCACTCGAGTAAGAGTTTTACAATATAATATTAACAGAAATATTTCAAAATATGTCAAAAATACATATTTTTTTACCAAAAATTACCATAGTTTTATTCGAGTACCTATAAAATAATTACATTATGACATACATCTTAGATTCTAGTTCAGAACGTAGTGAATAATGTGGAAAGCATTCTGACAAATTTTAACTGAAATATGTTTAAAACATCTTATGTAATAAACTTTATCGTGCATGGAAATAACAGAAAAATTGGTTTTTCAGAAATCGCATGTAAAGATTTTTTATCTATATTATTTCTTATCTATAAAATTAATCTAGAAGTATAGATTAACGTTTATTAGTATTTTTATGCAAAAAAGTAAGAAAATCATGCATAGGAACATGGTCTATATTTCTCCTGCCCTATCTGCTCACATCCGATATTTGACCCATTACTTCCTGTTTATTAAATCGGCCATAACCCCTCTTCTAGTAATCGTAAAAATTAAATTAAAACAGATTTGTAATCGCAAGAAAGGTTGCTCTTTAAAATAAAGCAATTAAAAAACAAGTTGGAAATTACGCGTCAAAGATGGGAAATGAGGTGCGTTCGTACTATAACTAGTTTTGTAAATATTCTTTTGCACTGCATATTGTACTGAATGTATATTTTAGTGCACTTCATAAGTGCATATAGATTTCATTCTGTTTGAAAGGCTGTAACATCAATAAAATGCACTTTAAATATTTTTTCCCATTGGCCATAATGTAATGGAAAACTTTTGACTGTCTTTGTAATTAAACTATACATCCGATTTTCATAAAATTTGAAATGACACGACAAAATTTTGCAACAATTATACATTTAAAGTTTCAGACCATTCGGTTGGGTAGTTTTTGCTCTATTACATGCGGGCGGACGGACGGACAGACAGACACGACGAAACTGAACGACGACTATAGGTGCTACGTATTTATATAATTACGAACGCACTTAAAGATTGAAAAATTTTGACCAAAACGACCATTTTATGTCGCCGGATACCTTAAGCTAATAATCATTACACAAATATTATAGTTTGTAAACACAATATTGTGTGCTTTTTTTTACATGTTTATATTTAATATGACAAAAAAGTTATATCAATAATTATAAAAAAATTTAATGTAATCGCACAGAATAATTATTCAGAAGCTGTTGATTAGCATAATTCAATTAACTTGATTCAACATATGCCAAATACATTCAGTCATGTATCATTAACTAATGACACACAGCAATGCTAATGAAGCAAATAGAAATGAATGATTTATTCTACAGTTTCCAGAATATATCTGAATAATGATTACTACAGAACTATTTCAATTGCTTTCGTATATGATTTTTATCAGTTCGTTGCAAAAAAAATACGTAAATGATAGGGATTGACCTAAGCAGAAATTTTGTCGAATACCGAAGCTTCGGTCAAAGTGTATATCGAATATTCGGTATTCGGCCGAATACTTAAAAAGTTTTAATAAACATTTTATATTAGCCTTTTTTAAGGCATTTTAATTAAAATTAAATTCTTAATTTAATTCAGTTGCATTTTTATTCTTAAATCTAATTACACAAAATAATTAATGTCTTCTTTCCACTTACAAATTTATTAATCCATCACTTATTTTCTATTATTTTATCACTAGTCAATACCCAAAACAGCCTATGAAAGTGCTATTGAACTATTGCAGGCTATTATTAAAGATTAGTCAGAAAAACAAAAGTTCATATAAAAAGAATGTTGTTATTATGTTGTTATTAGTCTGATTGTCTAATTATAAACATGTTGAATACAAATGTTCTCAAATACAAAAAGTACTATATCAATTTGTACATTTAGCTATTTTCTGTCAAATTATTGATATGTATATTTTGATTAATGATTTAACTTTGTAATGATGAAGATAAAAAGTTTGAGCGATTTTAACTTAATGGATATAAAAGCTATAGGATAGGTCTAGGGGTATACTTATTTGGTGTGTAATATTAAAGAAAATACACATTAAACAAATTTAAAAAAATAATGCAGAAATATTTAAAATTAAATGATAAGGGAAAGGGAAATAAAAAAACCCGTCTTCCTTATTTTTTTTCTTTACTGTAGACAGTTGTTTTGATTTTACCCCTATGTAGGCTATTTTAGGAAGGATTTTTTTTTATTTTTATTAAAAGTGCCCTTTGACCTTTTTTGTAGTGCAGCTGAAGTCTGAATAGCACTTAATACATAATGCACATAATATTGAAACTCATCGTTTAGCCTATTCTACTTCTATAACAATACTTATCCGCAATTATTCGGCCGAATACTTAACAGAATATTTGGTTTACATGCTGAATCACAGAATACCGAATCGACTATTCGGTATTCGGTCAATATCTAGTAAATGATCCACGCATTTGAAATATGCTGTCATAATTAAAATACAAACAATTTTCAATACAGAAGAACAGTTATATAAAATGTTAGATATTTGAAATATTTTCTTTTTGAGGAAGTACACAAAATTTCACACATTTCACAAAGGGAAAGAGCAATCATGTTTTCATTATACAGGGTTACCGAAATCGACAGACAAATTCAGAAGTGTGACAGTATGCATCCAGAGAATGAAACATTGCCATAAAACATGAAGTCGTATATATATATATATATTCGTACATCATGCGAGAACGATTTAAGGACAACGAAAAACAAGCTAAAAATTTCATCTTGAATACGGCAAGTAAATATCATATAATGGGATTGAAAGCTACATAAAGCGATGGTGTATTGTAAAAATATACGAAATATTACACTCTACAAGTCCCAGAAAATTTCATAAATATTCCCATTTGGTAAAAAAAATTCACAGCCGATGTTTTATTAATTTATGAAGTTTAATGTATTAAACAATCGTTACAATAATCTTTTAAAATTTACACTTTTTTACTTTCTCACAGATAAAATAAAAAGACTATTTGTAATGTAAATAAAGTGCAATCAGTTCAATAATATTTGTGATATTATATAAGAAATAATAATAAAATTACAGATATGGGAAAATTCCTTTTTACAAATTTTTAGAATTAGATAAATCTAAAAGTTAAAAAAAAAAAAAAAAAAATTGAAAGCATAGAGATACTGATATTATACGTCATAAAATTGTATTCGAGGTGAATAAATTAACACAATACCCGAATTTAATTTCTTATTATTACAATTTTATTTCATTAATGTACATAATTACGTTTTCAACAGAATTTGCTGGGGTTTTTCTTTTATATTATTACTATAATTATCATTTTGTAAGTTAGATGTTATCGAATAAGTACGATTAAAAAAAACTGCTAAATAAATCCAACATAAATACTATATCGTCTGCCTCTAACTTGTATAGTAAAGAATAGATGTTCAAAACATAAAGCGTAAACATATTTCATCAACATAGGTAAATTTCGGTGTCTTGTTAATTCTTCTCCCTGTCTAAATGTCCCATAATGTATATTAATCCATGTTCCACCCTAACTGCAATAGGCTTGACCGTTATTATTTTGCGAAAAATAAAAATATTGCAATAAAATGTAACGATATGTACAGTCGTGGAAAAAAAAAAGTAAACACCCCCTACTAACTTCTCAACAAATTATCGTAGAAGAAAGTTACTGGTACCGAACGATTGGAAATAAAGTCTACTTTTAAATGATGTATATAATATTTGCTTAGGGGGCCTCAACATATTAAAACGAACCATAACTTTGTTTTTTTCAATAGCAGTACACAATTCTGACAGCATAAATGAACTCTACACCCTTCAATTAGTCTAAAAACAAATTTTTATGCAATTCGTACCATAAGTTTCCGAGAAATTAATTATTTTAAAACGAGCGTATTTTAAGGGCTGTAGTATCCAAATTGAAGTTCCGTACTCGATTGTTAACCGAGAGAGCTCCCTTCTTGATCAAGGCACCTTAAGCAGTCAATTAAGCCTGTTAGATTACAGGATAGCATAAGAAATTTCAAAATATTTCGTCACTTCTATCATAGACGGTCCCTTAAACCATCATTTTGCAGTTTTTTAAGCATAATTTGAAAACTACTTGGAAGAAAAATGTGAAATTTTGGATTTCCATAAAGCAGGACTTAATAAATCTGAATGCATCAAAATAATTGTAGGTTGCAATTCATAATTTTTTTGAATATAAATTTCATAATTCATATTTCATATCGGAAAATTATAAAAATTGCAAATTCAACGTATTTATGTTTAGGTATATTAGTATTATTGCCACACAAAAAATTAGAAAATTAGGATCATAATTTCAGAAGTTATAAATAAAAATATGAAAATGTAAGATAACATTAGAAGCACTCAATTTTGAATGTTTATAATTCAAAAACTTATCATTCAAATGACATGAATTTCGGTGTCTAGGCATAGTTTGAACCAAAGATTTGAAATATCGCGTTAAAATTGGGTATTGCCATTGAAAAAAAAGGAAGTTTGGATTTGTTTTAATATGTAGATAGCCACCTAAGCAAGCTTTATATACGTCATTTAAAAGTAGACTTTATTTACAATCGTTTGGTACCAGTAAATTTCGTCTACGATAATTTGTTGAGGTGTTAGTAGGGGGTGTTTACTTTTTTTTCCACGACTGTACCTTGTTTTGTATGAAATATGACAACATCACAAAAAACAGGGTACTAACGCAATTGATTATACCGTATGAACTGATAATCACATTCCAAAATATGGAGAGTCAATGGCGCGTATAATGGAAACGGCTACCACTTTTTTTGGTGTTATCGTATTTACAACAAAAGTGAGCATGTCTATTAAAAGTTCCGTTATAATACAGTAATACCTCGACTTACGTCAACTATTCGTTAAAGGACTGGCGACGTAAATCGAAAATGACGTAAGTCGAGGTGCATTTATATAAGCAAAAATGGATAAGTAATAAAAATACTTCAAAATCTAAAGAACATGTTCTATTGTATATAGGACTTATGTTACATGCATTAAACATTAGCAAAAAATGCATTTGCAATACAAGAAGTTGACATAATATAAATAAGTTGTAACATACAATTTATTGCTCTTCTATCTGTCCCGTTCGAATTTTTGCGGATGTGAAAAGATCTTGCAATAAAGTTTGAACCGACAAATGTTTCTTTTTTTCTCTTAGAAGCACTTTTTAATAGAAGAGTGAGTTTTCTATGCTATTTCTAGTGCCCTTTTTTATGTATTTGTGACTATAATGTGACTGTCGCAGGAAATGTTCCCTTCATAGAACAAAAAGACTTCAAAAAAGTTCAAAGTGCGTCTCAATTAATGATTTTTTTCCCCAAGCAAGACGACGTAAATGCAAGGTGAGTAACTCGGGGAACTACTGTATTCTACTTATGTTTTCGCCCATTTCGGTTCGACTTTGCCCATTAACGAACTTGACCAAGATTTTCTGCCCCTTGATTTTATGTATCAGTTTGGAAGATATTTGTGTAGAATTATGGAAGTTATCGGGTTCATAAAAAAGCGATATATACAGGGGGTTCCGAAATTCAACCCACAATTTCAGAGGGGTGGTAGAAGGTATCAAGAGGATAAAAAATTACCATGTCGAAAACCACGACAACAATGATGTCGAAAACCACGACAAATTTAATCAAAATTACAGGGGTGTTCTACCCTAAATCAATTTAAGTTGACGTTAATAACCTTCAGAAAACTGAAATATATAATATAATGAAATTTTTAATAGACATTCTCACCTTTGTTATAAATGTGATAATATAATAAAAAGTGGCAGAAGTCTCCATGATACGCGCCAGCAGTAAGCACTTGACGCACCATATTTTGGACTGCGATTATCAGTTCATAGGGTATCATCGATTGCTTGAGCTCCCTGTTTGTCCAGAACTTTTTGTGATGTTTTAACCCTTAAATGCCTGATTTTTCAAAAATCATTGTAATAATGTTTTTCGGATTTCGATTTTTAAATGAATCATGGGAAAAATACTTAAAAAAATCATATTTTGCTTTAAGTATGGTTTACGTCTAAAAAACAGTTTGTTACTAATCGGCAATACTGGTCTTTGATTGAAAAAATAATTTTCCTTGATAAAATTCTATAATATTAAACACACAAGTATTTTAGGAACTATAATAAGAAATAAATTTTACTTGCTCTCTGCAGAACAAAATAGGGTATTTCGCAAGCTTCCAAACAAAACAAAAAGAACAAGTAGCAACAATTGAAACAATAAATCTATCTTTATTCTTAAACAGCACAAGTGTTGCCATCTACATGCTGAAAATCGATTTAATAATATTTTCAGAATGTATTTTATTGGCAACATTAGGTATTATAGCTTCAATATTATTCTAATTGTATTTTAGAAGACTATATTGGGTATGTTGCTGAAAAGCAACACCCGGCATTTAAGGGTTAACATTTCACTCTAAATAAGTTATCGTTGTATTTTCATTGCAACGTTTTTATTTTTCTCAGAAGTATTACCGTCAACCATTGTTCGAGTATCTAAAAGTGGTTAACATAAATAAAGTATTAAACGAGTATAACGAACTTTTGCCAGATAGAAATATAGTGATCATTAAAGCATTTAAATATGAAAAATCACTGGGCAGAGACATTTACAATTATAACGACTATGCCAAAGATTTAAAAAACAGTATCGACAATAGTGTCAAGAAGAAAACTGTAATAAATATATAGATCCGACTGATGGTCACATATCAATTTAGATATAGTACGTAGTAAAATTATGAGAGATGCAATGAAATATGGAACGAGGTACAGAATTAAAACAGTACGAACAAAAAATATAGCCAGAAAGTGCTTTAATAAAAATTCGAATATATTTATTCAAAAATTAGTATATAAATAGAATTTGACTGCTAGTGCTTTAGAAGAATGGAAGCATTGTATTTTTAAAAAATTGAGTACGAAATTTAAAATAAACTGTGAAGGTGTTTCAAGAAAATATTATAATTAATTAGAAGAATCAATAAAAGATTTTCAAGATAAATTTATAATAACTTACGTAGATGAAGCTAGCACAAACTACGCTATTATTTGTAAATCATTATAGGGCAAAATACTTAAGAAGGTTTATAATAATGAAGGAATTGTGAATTTTAAAATCCAGCAAACAAGTTATTGGAAATAGAGTAAAAGCGTGTTATAAAAAAATCAAGATAAAACAAAATAGTACAAGTTATCCTTATTTGGTCATGGTCCCAAAATTTCATAAAGATCCTGTTACATTTAGAGCTATAACATGTGGTTTTAGATCATATTTAGAAAACGATAATAAAAAATTGTTAAATTTTTTAAAAGAGATTTTTGATAAAGTATTGAAAGCTATTCCGGCTTTTATAATAAAAAACAGCTTTGAACTAGTTAAGCGTTTAAAACAAATGAAAAACATTTCATGTTTAACAGGGTATGATTTGAGGACCTTTAAAATAATATAGATTTGGACAATTAAAAAATAAAAATATTAGAATATTTTTTAATAAATTTAATTCTTCAGATATTGAATATGAATTTTTTACAGATTTTTTCGATTTTGTTGTATGTGAAAATTATTTATATGCTGGTAAAAATGTATATAAACAAAATAAAGGTATTCCAATAGGTTGTAGCTGCAGTTCGATTTTGGCCGATATTTACATACATATGTATGAGGAAGATATTGCAGCGAAGGAAGAAATTAAAAGTTTTCGTTATATCGACGACATTTCATTAGTGAGATGTAATGATATATAAAAGAATAACTTCGATTATTATTCGAATAGTTTAAATTTGAAATTGGCGTCGAAAAGAAAAAAAAAAAAAAGAATTATTTAGATATTAACAATGACATAAAAAATGGAGCGATAAATGCATGGATATCTGACAAACGAAATAGTTTTAATTTTGAAATTATAAAGATGTTAACCCGCAGGTTAAACCGCATAGAAAAGTTAAGTTCAAATGCAGAGGAAAGGATTGGAGAGCTTCACGTATAATCGTATAATGGTCACTATATAGTTTTGTATAATCAGGCATTGTCCTATGGTTATCCTGTGAAATTTTAAGTAGATTTCGTATAAAATACTACCTATTGCGATCTCCCCTATGTTGGAATTTCTGAAAATTTTTTGCAGATCTACACCGATCATGACCCCTAGAACCCAAAACCACCCTCAGTAAAAACTGCTTATTTTCTGACTCATTTTTAAATTCATTTTTGCTCTCAAACGCATCCAACGGGAAGAGTTTCTTATTCAGAAATTACATAATGTACCATAATGGTCGATTTTTTGATAGAGGCAGAATATATTTCAAAAAATGATGTCAAAGTGGGCATTTTGAACCGAATTTCCTAAAGCGATTGTATTGGAAACGAAAGACATTGTCCTACTAAAAAAAATACTTGTTTATAAATCAAGCTCTAATTAATTGAACGAAAAATAAAAAACAGGTCGCTTATGAATCTCTTGAAATATCGCGTCAGCAAGTTTCGTGCTTTTTCTTTTTAAAACCGAATCTGAAAATGAGTAAGAAAATTTCGAGTCGTTGAATATGGAAAAGTATTTTTTTGAATACTAACGAAGATATATAAAAATAGCAAATAAAGCCTTTGTGCAACAATATTAAAAAGCAGAAAAACCAACGTTTAAAAATGCACAAAAAATACATGAAAAGCAGCAAACAGCTGTTTCGAATCTACTATCGAGATTCTTCTTCAGTGCAAGATAGGGAAAAAGGAACAGCATGCTAGAACAAGCAAGGCTGAGCAAAATGATAGACATAGACGCGCTGGCTTATATAACCGATGCGGGTAGCGATAGCGCCAAAAACAACCAATAAGAGAGAAGCAGTGGAAACGACTGGGTGGACAAGTAGCGACATCTACCGGAGAAGGAGAGAAAAGAAATAAAAAAAAGAGGAAATTTAAATTAATGCTTTCCAAATACTTGGAAAATCAGGAGTATTAGATAAGTCATTGACTAAAGAGTGAGGATTTTTAATGATGTGGTAAGCTTCCCAAAAATCAAGATCAAGGCTAGAAGAACATGTTTGGATAATGATGGCTTAGGAAAAATCGAGCCTATGTTGCGAAGACCAAGAATGTTGAGCAATAGAAGAGTTTAAGCACCTGATTTTTAACATAACCTTCATGCTCTTTTAAACGAAATCTAAGAGCACGTTTAGTCTGGCCAGTATAAGAAAGGCCACACTGGCAAGAGATTTGGTAAATACCCTAGTTATCTAGGCGATCAACGGGGTGTTTGAGATTTGAAAAAGTTATTTTATTAATAGGAGAAAAAAATAACATTAAAATCAAAGATTTTAGCAACTTGCTGACTGATTTTAGGAAAAAATGGTAACACAACTGAAGTATTAGAATTAGAATTAGAATGCTTTTCAAAATGGACGGATTTCGTCGATTTCTTATAAATAGAATCAATAATATTAGAGGAATAACCACGATCGACAGCAAAACCCTTTTTTCCCCATTCTCGCAATGTCTCAAATCAATAGGTTTTGCAATTTACGATTAAAAAAGTACAGGTTTTTGGAACACTTACATTTCCTACTTGATTGTAGGCGTAAGAAGGTTATTCCTAAATTCATTTGCATGCGTTGTAATTTATTTTCTTCAAATAGGATTGACAAGGTCTTATTTCGTTCTAAATTAGCTCTTTTAAGAGCTTTGAATCAAGAGACTCGCCGCAAAATAGCTCATATAGAGCGCGAGTTATATTCTTTACATATCAGCCTCGCTAATTATACACCTGATTTTGAGTCTATCGACAGAAGGTCATGGAGCAGAGTTCTCGCAGCTTCTTCTGTTCATTGTTCGGTTTTGAAGAAGAAATTTAATACACTTTGTGAAAGTTCTGTCGCTAAAAGCTCCAGGAATCCAATTTGGAACTCTTGTTAACCAAAATGCTGTTGTCAATCTTTCTAGTATTCCTTTAAGTAACAATCAGCTCGATGCTCACAAATTGAATAACAATTTTTCTGTCTCTGCTATTCCTTCTTTACCTAAACTTATTGCTCTTATTGAAAGAGCCTTTAAGCATAGTGATCTATCTTCTTCTCAAAAAGAGTCCATTAGGCATCTCATTGGCAATACTGTTGATTTCAATTCTAATATTTATAAGCCTAATCTTAAAAGTCCTGTTAAACAATGCCTGAAAATTTTGCGATCTGATCCGAACTTAGTTATTACTAAGGCCGACAAAGGTGGCCAGATTGTTCTTCTCGATAAATCTACGTATTTGGAAAAATCCCATAAATTAATTAATGATGGTTCGTATGTGGAAATCCACAAAGACCCTTCCACTAGTGAAATTAACTCTATTAAGTCTGCCATCAAGTCTTCTTCCATTATTCCTGCTAAATTTAAGAAGTCTCTTATTCCGTCTATTGCGCATTGTGTCAGGTTTTATGCTTTACCTAAGGTCCATAAACCTGACATTCCTTTTAGACCTATTGTCTCTAGTATCGGTACAGCTTCTTATAAGCTTGCCAAATATTTAGTTTCTGTTTTTTCCCTACTTTTGAGCAGTAACTGTTTCACTGTCTAGAATTCTTTTGATTTTGTTAAAAAACTTCATAATTTTAAGCCGCAGGGTCACATGATGTTTTCTTTTGATGTTAAATCATTATTTACAAACATTCCGGTTGGGGTGCTTTAGATTGCCTCAAGAAAAGGCTTTATGAATTCCATTACTCTTATTTTGAAATCGAGGAGCTTATCCTTCTCACTCACGCTTGCTTGTCGCAAAATACTTTTGTTTTCAATGGTAATTTCTTCCGTATGATTAACGGTTTGGCTATGGGTAATCCTCCTAGTCCAATTTTATGCGATATTTATATGCACTATTTTGAGATCAAACTTTTTTAAATTTTAAAATTTCCGTTCTATGTTCGTTATGTTAATGATGGTTATGTCCTGGTTGAAATGAATTCGGATATTAATCATATTATCTCTATTATGAATTCCATTCATCCCTGCATTCAATTTACCTCTGAAATTGAGACCAATAACTGCCTTTCTTTCCTGGATGTCCTTGTTATTCGTTGTGAAAATGACTTTCAGACTACCGTCTTTCGTAAACCTTTTGCTGTCAGTCTTCTACTTCACAGATATTCTTCTCATCCTCCTAGCCAGAAATTCGCTGCTTTTAATACTTTTGTTTTTTCGGGCTATCAATATCTGTTCCACTCCTCAGTTACTCAGTGCTGAACTTAATTACCTCAAAGCTATTGCTGTTGATCGTGGTTATTCCCCTAATATTATTTATTCTATTTATAAGAAATTGACGAAATCCGTCCATTCTGAAAATCATTCTAATTTCAACTCTAATACTTCAGTTGTGTTACCATTTTTTTCTAAAATCAGCCAGCATGCTGCTAAAATCTTAAGAAGGTTTGATTTTAATGTTATTTTTTCTCCTGTTAATAAAATCACTTTTTCAAATCTCAAACACCCAGTTGATCGCCTAAATAACTGGGGTATTTACCAAATCTCTTACCAGTGTGGCCTTTCTTATATTGGCCAGACTAAACGTGCTCCTAGATTTCGTTTAAAAGAGCATGAAGGTTATGTTAAAAATCAGGAGCTTAAACGTTCTTCTATTGTTCAACATTCTTGGTCTTCTCAACATAGGTTCGATTTTTCCTCAGCCATCATTATCCTAAAATGTTCGTCTAAGCTTGATCTTGATTTTTAGGAAGCTTACCACATCATTAAAAATTCTCACTCTTTAGTCAATGACTTATCTAGTACTCCTGATTTTCCAAGTATTTGGAAAGCATTAATTTAAATTTCCCGTTTTTGGTTTCTTTTTTTCTCCTTCTCCGGTAGATGTCGCTCCTTTCCACACAGTCGTTTTCACTGCTTCTCTCTCATTGGTTGTTTTTGGCGCTTTCGCTAACCTCATCGGTTATACAAGCCAGAGCGTCTCTGTCTATCATTTTGCTCGGACTCGCTTTTTCTAGCACGCTGTTCCTTTTTCCCTATCTTGCACTGAAGAAGAATTTCGCTAGTAGATTCGAAACAGCTGTTTGCTGCTTTTCATGTATTTTTTGTGCCTATTTAAACGTTGTTTTTCTGCTTTTTACTAATGAAGGTATTTCATGTGTATCCACGAATTTCACGTTATCACAATTCACGATATTGCTATAGGGAGAGCATTATTTGAAGAATTCACGATTCCTTTTAAATCACATTAAAGTCATCATATTTCACAACTGAAACTCTTTACGCTGGTGTTGTTCAATGTAAATGAGCACAAGAAAATTAACCCGTAACTTGAGACGGGAGTCAAAATGACTCTGCGTTGTTCTTTGGCTCTCATTATCACGTGGTTTTTCTCCTTGAATAAAATCATCTCCTCAGTACCGTCTTTTATCGTTACATGATTTTCAGAATGTATTGCGTTTCCAAAATAAATTCCAATGCAGTTTACAAAAGACAAAAAAGTAAAATAACGTTGGAATCTTTTTGCGTCTATGTCTCTGATCGCGTAAGGAAATTCATGTCTCCAGTTACGGGTTAAAAACTTTCCTAATTCTATTTTTTACACATTTAAATATATACACTATTTACAGCGAAAACATTTGATTAATACTTCTTTAAATACACTAGGGGATCGTACCCGGGGTGCCCGGGTTAAAGAATATAGGTGAAAACATTTTTTTTTTTTTTTATTGAAAACTAACAATTTTTTTATATGTAATAAATTTTTTAGATTGACCACTTACATTAAAAACGCATTTTTCATATGGAAAATACGAATTACACAATCAAATACATTTTTGAAATATATCAAAAGCGATATTTTCTTATTAGCCGCATGCTAAGAGTTATTTGCCAAGATTTTACTACTTATGGCATCCTTTTATATTCTGATAATTTCAGAGCTTATACATGTCTGGTAAATTTGTGTTTTATTTATGTTATTTTATTTATTTATTCATAGGGAAGTTTTTTTTAATGGAAATTAGCCGTAAGAAAATGATGAACTCTTTATTTTGTTTTAAGGGCAAACAGATTAATCTTTCGTAATCGAGCTCCGCGCGATATAGATAAATTAAAAAATATTTCATGCTTTAAAATTGTTTTTAAAACCATAGACAATCCGTAAACTGAGATGAACTTTGCAAACAAATTCCATTTGAAAAAAAAAATTCTATTTGGTTGTCTAAAAATTTAAATTGTACGATTACAAATATGTTAGATTTGTGTTTTTTCAATATTATTCTTTTATTTGTTTATAAAAGAAGTTTTAATTTCGTTAATTTGTCTTTCACAAATATGTTATTTTGGTGGATTTTTTAATATTATTCTTTTATTTGCTTATAAAGGAAGTATTAATTTCATTATGCAAAAATAGTCAGAAACAAATGCTGAAAAATGTTTGTTGCTTTATGTGCAAACTGTTTATTATTTTATGTATTGAAACCGGTTCGTGATAAGATAAACTTTTAAAAAAAATCATGCTTAAAAATTATTTTAGAAAATATAATACATCAGTCAATGAATACAGTTTTTAAACAAATTGCATTTGAAAGTACATTTATTTCCTTATGCGAAAAAAATTGAAAATGTATGATGGTCAGAAGATTGAAAAAATGCAGTAGCGAAAATTTCAAGACCGAAATTTGATTGTGAAGTATTGCCATTCTTAAAATGACGTCAGTGTTACGCACAGATACGTTTGTTCTTTATAATATAGATACATAATCAGTAAAATATAATAAAGATCAGTTATTCGGATGTGGTTATCAATTGAGGCTGTGATGCTTGGATTTCCGGAATGAAAACAGCAATTTTCACCTTCTCAAAATTTGCATACGCACTTCTTATATCCATATTCATCATTTAAAAAAAATTGTATTTTGTTTGATCATTTAAAAATTTTTTTAAACTCAAAACTTGAAGTCATGATTGCCAGCAAGATCTTTTATGCGAATGGACGCACTCTTTATTTGAGATTCTAATCTCAATTTTGAAGAGTAAAAATTTCCGTAATTTATGGTTTTTAGACGCATTTGTGTTAAAAGGCTTAGTTTTATCTAAGAAAATGATCGTTTTCTTTCAAATATGACTTCATTTTCACTTAAATAAGCATTTCGTCTAGTGTCTGAAATTTAGTATCAGTACACATGCAGAAGGAAAATCACTATAGAAAATTTATGAGGAAAAATGCGCGTTTTCAAAAGCAATATTTCATTTTCCGTTATTGTGCCCCTAATATAATATTCTTCTCCTAATGAGATTTTGCGCCACTAAACCCTATACAACAATTTTGAATTTTTATCAGAAAATAGCATGAATAAAGTTTAAAATACCTCATCATTTCTCTCTTGTCTGCAGCAATCTAATTTTCATCATTTTGAAGAAATTTCATAAAATGTTTTTAAAATTAAAATATAAAAGTGGGGATATTTAAAAAAAAAACAGATAGTGCGACCACATCTGCAAAGGGAGAGCTTTCAGTTAAAAAAAAAATAAATATTAGTAAAATTGGTTCAGCAGAAAGATCAGGGCAGATGACTAAAAAACACACTTGTGTTTTAAATATATAGATTATATAAAATTAGGAAAAATTAAATTAAGCAAATTATGTTATTTTGATAAAATTATTGTAGAATGTCCTAAAGAATAGCATTAAAATTTTATTATTCGAGAGAATTTTCGACAAAAAGTTCAGGAACACGATATTATTTTAAACCACGAATTATTTGTTTGCTTGTCTAACTCGGCAAAGCAAATCCATCCAGGCGAGAATCATCAATTTCTGTAATATAAATCGCTATTATTTGCATGTCACCTCTCTTTTATAAAGACACTCTACATTTTTGTAAAACATTGCGTTTATCAGTGTGTGCTTTGATTACATTATTTTCAAAAGTGAAGCATTTTCCCCTGTGAAGAATTTCAAAGCAGCTGGGCTGCGAAAATGACTCACTTCTACAAAACATAATTCAGGTTTAAGAATTAATATACACGCTTTTTTTTTTATAAAATGACGTCATTTGCATCCGCTAAAGCAATCTACTTTTACAACCCAGTCTTAAACTTCGTCTATAGAAAAGTGCGCATATGACGTCATTATCACGGAATAACATACAATATTCTTGACATAGCCCATATTTCATTTTCAACTATTTTTTCAGGTTTTATGAGAAAATGGCAACGAAAAGATACAGTATCTCCTATTTTCAACTATTTTCCGTTTACTTTCAATGGCTTTCAATAGAAATGAGGTACTTTTGTTGCCACGATAAGAAAAATGGTATTAAAAACTGCAAAAAAATTAATATCTCAAAAATTAATTGAGATACAGCTTTCAAACAAATTGCATTTAAAAGAGCATTTTTTTTTTCTTATACGACGGTGTAAAAATTTAAAATGTGCGATGTTTAGAAGTTTAAAAATTTGCATTTGCAGTAGAGAAAATTGCAAAACCAAAATTTCATTTCAAATTTCAAAGTGTTGCCATTCGCAAAATGACGTATGCGTTACGCACAGATATGTTTGTCCTTTATAATATAGATATAAATTCCTCGCTGGGAATCCAAGATAATATTTTATAACATCAGGAATATTTGTTTCTCCCTTTTCGGAAGATCAAGAAAAATACAGCGTGCATGCTGCGTTCGAGTTTCACATTCTATTATATAACTAAAGAACAAGATAAATGTTTTTAATATCAATTATCTAGTCAAATCACGTGACAATCGGTGCCGTTTTAGCGTGGCTGAAAGAGGCCTGCTCAAGGGAGTTGTGAAATATTCCACAAACTCCCTCCCCCGATGAACAAGGGTTCATCAAAAAGGGGATTCAAAATTATTAAAGTAGAAAAAAATTATTCTAAAACATCATCAATAAATCAATAATACTATACACAAATCAAAATATATGCTTACATACTGGACTTCAAATAAAAGAATAAAGTTAAATTATATCAATTAAAATACTTGTTGCTACTAAAAATAGAAAAAAGCAATTTAAATCTATACAGATTATTGTAGAATATTCAATGTTGAAAATTATATCAAGCAAAAATTGAATTTTTAAAGTCAAAAGAATAACGGTTTTTAGTGTCAATAAAAGATTTTCTTTTCAGTATTTTTTTTTTCAGTTCTAAATTATGCAAAAAATCAATAGGTCTTTTAATGATGGAATTATTTGTCTTCAGTTCACAAAACCTTATTTATTATTTTTTTTATATTTGCCCCAAAATACCCGACTTCCCCAAAGTTCTTGGTAAATGTTCATATGCATAAGAAAAACATCATCTATTTTAAAGTCAGAAGTTTTATTCTGGTCCGTGTAGTGACCAGATTGTAAGTTGAGAAGATACTCATTTTTCAAGCGCTTCCTAAAATGATTCAGAAGATCCTCGCGCAAACGGAAGCATTTCACTAAAGATTCTTTAGTTGCTGGTAAGATTAAATCGTTCACTTTTATAGTTGGGAAATACAAGATACGTTTTAGAGGTGCTCTAACTTGTTGAGTAGGGCGTGCGTTAAAATTCTTGTAGATTGCACGTTTGTTTAGGACTGATTTTATGCACTGTCTAGGTCTTAAAATCCAACACTTTTCACAAGTTTGTACTAATGTACTGGACACTCCTGAATGAAACACTTTTTCATGTGCATCTTTTGCAATTAGTTCAGAAATCTTATGTTTTGCGGTTAGCACAATAGGATGCCTTTCATAAAATGAGGAATCGGTTTTTCGTAATCGTCCTCGTACCAACAGCAAACGTTCCTCTGACAACATGGGATTTAACTGTAGAAGATTCGACTCTCTAGATATAGGGTAATTCCGGGATTTATGCCGCACATTTTTTTGAATTTGTGTATAAAGTCCCATGGTGGACATAAAATAAAAAAAATCATGTTGTACTATTTAATGTTAAATATACAACGCGTGTACTGCGACAAAAAATTTCAAAACAAATTATTAATATTTTTAATAGTTATTTTTCTAAAACATTACACTGCGGCCCATCACCCGTACATTCAGGCTTAGACGCTGCACTTGTGCTGTAGTTAGGCCGCGCTTGTAATAAAAACAGAATGAAATTATAAATAAAAAATCATCAAAAACATATTCGTATCTGGACTATAATTAACGATGCAATAACAAAATGAAACTAAATGAGTACAATAAAACGTATTAGAAGATTCAAATTAATAATTGTTGCATACTTTCACTATTAAAATTATCGACTTATTTCTTTTACATTAAATTTTAATTGTTATTTCAGCAACAACGTAACATAAATGTATTAATTAGAAAGGGAAAAGAAAAAAAGTAAAATTGTGCTTACACAGTTTATTTGTTAACCCTTTCGGGACCGGTGGCTTTTACACAAATTTTATTCGGTTGGTACCACTTTTTAAAAAGAAGTTACCTTCACTTAAACAATCATGAAATGCTCTAATTAAACAAAGCTAATATTACTTTTCTTTTTTATTGGTGCCAGAAACAAATTTTGTAACCTCTTTATGAAGGTGCTTATATGCACCTATGGTCCCGAATGGGTTAAGAGACCTGTTTTTTCGACTACAATCTACAGAAAAAGTATCAAAAAAGTACAGTCTTTATGTAAGGGCATTTAAACACATGATGCAACGAAGCCAATTACACTTCCTCTTTTTTGGAGTAGTTTCCTAAACATTCCTTGTAAAGAACGTCTGCGTTACGCGTATTCCAATTATTCATTATTATCATCTTGTCCTGCATCTTTCTTGCCCTTCTTACTTTTTATTTTCCCCGTTTCTCCTTTGGTTTTAGTAAACTTGATAACATGCCTAACATGGTTAGTCTGTGCAAAAAGAAAAGGAAAAGTAAATAACACTTAATCATCCCATACAAAAGAAACTGCGGCATGTATACCGGAATAGCAGTCCGGCATGTCTCCCATTTTGCATGGTGCAGACGTCGGCCATCACAGTTACTTGCCATCGCTATAGGGAATGGCGTAACCATACACACAGTACTCTATACAAACGCTACACTTAGTTTTGACTTCGAAATCATGCGTGCATTTTGTAATTAGTGTATGAAAAGTATTTAAACATAACCTGTTTAAAAGTTTGGATAGTGAAATCGTGCACTTACGTCAAATTAAGGATTATACTTTTGCAAGTAAACATCGAAATGGGATTCACGCTATACATTGGTTAAAATAATATCAATGCGCACCTATATAGTGCGTTTGACGACCATCTATCGATAATTAGAAGAAATACAAGGGGTGCGGCATCTATCCCGTATGCGGCAACTCTCCCGGAGTTACCCTACTCTTGCTACATTTCAAGCATTTTATAACTTCAGGAAAACTTTCTTCCTGCACTAGTTTTAACCAAAAACTTTCCGCATGTAATATTTCCTCAGCTGATGATTCTGAAAAATCCCTTTTTTCTACCTTTACTTTCATGTTTGAAATAAATCTAAATACCCATGCAGTTACTCGATACAATTTCTATATGGAGTTATACTTTTTGAGATTAAAAATTGGAATTTTATCAGCGTTATTTGTTTTAAAAACACAAGAAATGGTTTTTGCCTTTCGTGACTTGTCTTCATAAACATCAGGTCATTGTATTGTAGCTATTTTAACCTTAGGCCACTGATCTTCGGGCAAGGAATAAAATTCAGGACCATACACATTAGGGTTAACATCAGGAAAAATATGCAATTGGAGATGCTCCTTTTCCATGATCAGGTTGCTAAAATAATGCCTGGGAATTTTCAAGTGTACGAGATACGGGATATGTCAAAGCCAATTTTGCCAATTATTTTCTTGTTCACCAGAAAAACTTTCATCCCATGATATTCCCATCACCCATAATTGTTGTAAAAGGCATTTGATACGAATAATAAAAGGGGCAATAAATCCGGCTGGATCAAACAACATAGCTGCAATTTTCAAAACACTCCGCTTAGTACAAGAATCATTGTTTGATTTTGATAGCAGTGGTCGCAGTTCTAGTCTCAAATTATTTTCTGTATTGTTCCAGATTAATCCTAAAACTTTTAGGGAAGTATTGGGGGGGGGGGCGGAACTCGAAATAGGTATGTTTTCATCAACCCATTTTTTCCTAAGTTCCTCAGAATTACTTTCAAATTTTCTTAACTTCATCCCCCCTTCTTTCAAAATATCAACAGCTTCTTTAGATAAGTTAAAAGCTTCTAGAATAACGTTTTCTCCTGAAAATAAATCATCAACATAAAGAGAAGAATTTAGGATTTCAAATGCTTTCATATGAGAGCTTTTATATTTATTAATATGGTGCTTAACTGTACAAGCGAGGATAAAGGCACTGCAGGTGACACCAAAAGTAGCTCTGGTCATTCTATAGGGTACTACATTTTTATTCTTATCAAAATCTTCATAATATAAGAATCTAAGGTAATTGCGATCTTCTTCGGCTGTAGATATTTGTAAAAGAGCTTTTTCAATTTCAGTCGAAAAAGTTTATTTATGTAAACAGAATTTTAAAATTATAGCTAAAACATTAGAATTCAAGTTAGGGCCATGATTCAAAGATTCATTTAATGATAGAGAATCAAAACATTTAGAAGAAGCATCATAGACTATGCGCATTTTTGTTGTAGTTTTGTCATCACGGATAACAGGTCTGTGTGGCATGTAATAGGAGTTATTGGAATGTTTCTCAGTGCACAATTTTATTACACCCTCAATAAACTGCTCTCGCAAAGTGGAGTTATATTCCTTATGTAAAGAATCATTTTTCAAGAATTTATTTTCTAAACTGGAAAACCGCGTCTTTGCCACCTCAAGATTATTTCTAAGCAATTCAAAAGAATTTTTCTACAATAATTTTGTTTCATAACGCTCATTTACGAATTTTAAATTTTCTTTAAATTATTTTATTACCTCATGATCGGTTAATGTTCTTTTCATTGCTTTCAGCAATGCCAATAGCTTCCAGATCCCAAAATGCTTTCAGCTGAGTATTTATATTTTGAACTGAAACATGCAAACAAGCTACTATCTTTTTATTCGACTCTATCTGCCCTTGCTCCGTATGACCGAAAATAGTTTCTGCAACGTATAACACTTTTGTCAATTTTCCCTCGATTCCCTTTAATATTTCCCACAAAAAGTCAGACTCTCGCAAAATATTTATTTCCTGTTCCAGACCTGTATCAGCAGGTTTATAGCCTCTTGTTCTCATTATCTCTACAAGTTCTGGTTCTCGAGTTTTTACAGAAGCTCCAGTTATATTATCAGCTACAAGAGCTTCGATCTTTATCGAGTTGATAGATTGCACAACACTGGATAATTCAAGAGCAACAACTTCGTAACGTGATTCATAAGGGCGTCTCCACCCAAAGGAATAAACTAATAAATTTTCTCTTCGTAATGGCTTCAATTTTAATTTTTGCACTAGAGATCTCTTCACAAAACATTTTTCAGAACAACTATCGCATAAAACGCGAGCCAATAGGCATTGTTTACCAGCGGACACAAGTCTGAGATGGACACAAGCCTGTACAAGTCTGAAATAATGTAGCTTTATTCTGTTTATAGTTTTGTTCTGGCATCATAGGTGCAATTGCACCTTTCGTTTCATTTTCAGGATTTTCTTTTATTGTTGTATTTTTACCACATTTCGCAAAGAGTTAATTTTTGTTCTACAATTAACTGATAAATGTGATTTATAAAAGTTTTTGTAACAGCGAGCTTGTTTCTTTAATTTATATCGTTTTTATTCATCCGTGAATTTCGAACAATTTAGTCCTACATGATCAGAAGACTTGCAATATATGCTAAACTGTTTTGTAGGTGTATTTAAAGCAGCAGCTGAAGGTATATATTTCTTTTGAGAAAAATTTTGATATTTACTTAAAGAATTTTCATATTTGGTTTTAGAATTTTCATAAACCTTGCTTTGGGAATTATTTACTAAATTAATAGCTTCACGGCATCTCAATTCCGTTTTAATAAAATTTATAAAATCGGTTACTTCGCAATCCTTATCGAGGTCACGTTTTCGATGGAAATCTAGTATCAAATTTTTTGGTAATAACCTTAATAATGGGTAACCTTAATAACCCATAAACCATTTATGGGTAGTAATAAATGGCCGTAGGAGCCTGATGTTACTCCTAATGCATCAAGATTTCTAGCACTTGTTTCAATATTAGCGTACAATTGTATTAGAGAAGGGTCATTCTTAGTAGATTTTACTGGTTCAAGATTTGGAATTTTATTCATATAGCAGTTTATTATATTTTCCCGCTTCCCATACCTTTCTTCTAACAACTTTAAATATGTAGAATAACTTTGATCTATCAATTCGAAACCAGCTACAATATTATATGCAGGTCCAGACAACAAAGATTTAAGATATTGGAATTTTCCTATTTTTGATAACGATTCATTTGAATCTATCACACTAGTAAATAAATTGAAAAATTCTAAGAACTGGCTTGCATCACCAGAAAATTTTTCTATGTTTAGTTTAGGAAGCTTCACTGCCGACAATAGTTTACTACCGATTTTTGAACCGTTACTTGTTTCTAGTAAAACTTTTGGTTCAGTTTCGATTTTAAATTTTTTAATCATCATCTTAATTTTAAGTCTCAAACTTGATATTTTTTCAAAGTACTCTTCTACTGATTTTAGCTCTTTTTCATATTAATTTTTTTCCTGAATTAGCTCATCTATTTCGGAATTCGATTCCTTGAGTAGAGCTTCCTTTTCATTTATGAGCCCTAATGATTCCATTAAAGAATCGCAATCAGTCTTATCAATATCAGCTGATAACAATGGATCACATTTTGTGATTAATTTCGTGACCGCTGCGCGAATAGCAGCCCTTTTACTTTTGAGCTTTTCTAACTTATCTATGTTTAAATTTTAATTCAATTTTCAAAAAATATTTATTTTCAATAAATCAACAGTCAATAGTTATGCAGAATAATATAGGTATTTCTTACCTTTTTTTCGGGTTCTTCGGCTACAAAATTTTCATGTGTATCCACGAATTTCTCGTTATATCACAATTCACGATATTGTTATAGGGAGAACATTATTTGAAGAATTCACGATTCCTTTTAAATCATATTAAAGTCATCATATTTCACAACTGAAAGTTTTTACGCTGGTGTTGTTCGATGTAAATGAGCACAAGAAAATTAAAAACTTTCCTAATTCTATTTTCTACACATTTAAATATATACACTATTTACAGCGAAAACATTTGATTAATACTTCTTTAAATACATATAAATTCCTTGCTGGGAATCCAAGATAATATTTTATAAAATCGGGAATATTTATTTCTTCCTTTTCGGAAGATCAAGAAAAATGCAGCGTGCATGCTGTGTTTGAGTTTCACATTCTACTATATAACTAAAGAACAAGAAAAATGTTTTTAATATCAATTATCTAGTCAAATCACGTGACTATCGGCGCCGTTTCAGTCTGGCTGAAAGAGGCCCGCTCAAATATTCCACAAATACCACCTTAACACCATTCTGATAAAAGCAGTTCTTATATAAAAATGAAATTAAAGACTCGACAAAAGCGTCCAGAAAAAATTGTTAAAGTGTGTTTATCTCTGTTTTTGTTGTTGAAATTAGTACTTAACTTCGAAATCTACCTGCGCCTGTCCGCCGAGCCGGCAGGGATTTCTTTTTATTGTTGTATAACTTCCCAAAGTACAAGAGATATCGCAATGATATAAAGAATATACTGAAGAGAAGCAATGAATAAGCTATCAGTTTAGCCGTTTGGAGGTGATGTGCACTTTTAATGGAGTTTTGTCGATTTGTTGTTTTTATTGGGTTTTTTAAATTTCAATGGGTTAATTTGTTTTTCCATTTGGTCCCAACAGGTATGGGGGAGTGTTGTGCCTGCAAATCTAGTTCAACCCAGCAGAGCATGTCACAAGCTATGCCACATTTCTCCAATTGTTCAATTAAGGCTGTTCTCAACTGCTCTGCTCAAGAAGCGCAAAACGTTTTGACATATTTACAAATTCATTTTTTAACGGAAACATATAAAATTGGAAAGCCTGACCACGGAAGCGATTAGGAATCGAACTGTTCTTTCCATTTTTTTATCAATCAATTACCTATTAAGTTATAAGCGATTTCCATCACGTGACACGGCATTTCCCCCCTTTACTGAATGGATCGTCTTCTTTCGTTCGGAAGTTCAGTTCAAAATGCCAACTTTGACAGTATTTTCTGAAAGATCTATTGCGTTTACAAGAAAACGGAAAAAACGGTTCGATGACATAGTTTTTGAATAACAACACCTTCTAGTTTCATGCGTTTCCGAACAAAAATGAATTAAAACTTATATCAGAAAGTTGACCCTTTGGATTTGAGAACAACCTTAAGATATTTACATTTTAAATTATTTCATATTGTTTTCAATTTTCTGGTTTTGTGATGAGGAATGCCGGGTTGCCTTTTAAGCTAATTAAGTTGTGGTCATTTTGTTTATTTTATTTTATTTTATTTTATTTTTGGATCAGTTCAGTAGTTTTTGAAAAGTATAATATAGTTTTTGGATATATATATATATATATCCTTCTATATATAAAAAAAAGTTTTGATTTGGAAATGGACCAATGAACATCTGCGTAGATATTCCGGGTAGATCCACATCCAATTTGAATGCTTAAGCATGGCCTTTCATCGTTAATAATAAAAAAACTGTTGCATACAAAAATATGAAAATCGGTGGTATTATAGAGAAATGTTTGATAAACACGCTGATGTAGACAGTTTTCAAATCGAAGAATTATTTTAAGAGATATTTAATGCTAAAGTTGGACAAAATCGTTCCCTTAAAAATGTTTTATTGGAGCAAAAACTATACATGAGAATTTAATCATTTTTAGATCATTTTATACGTTATAAGTTCCCGGTGTGCAGATTGTATTTATTTTTCTTATTTGACTCATTTTTTGAGGTTTTATTTCAATTTTAAATTCAAGTTTTCAGCATTTCGAGAGATATTTTTTACAAATTTTAGAAAATGTTATTAATTTAAACTGTTGCCAGTTGTATAAACCGCAAGTTGTATAAAGCGCAAACAATAATGTTTACTTCAAATTAAAAATTTATTTACACGTGACTATTACAAACAGAAAAAAAACTTTAAAATTAGAATTAAATGATTACATGTTAAAAGCAGGAAAATTACGTCATAAGAACCATAGGCTCAGGTGTCATATACCAATTTGACGCAAATTTTTTCCGACGCCAATTTGGCGAAAACATCAGTAGCATAAACAACAACATCCGGGTTACCATATCAAGCAAAATAACGACACTTTAGCACCAGTGAAGTAACCGTTGCGTATATGAAATTGGCGTCAGAAAAAAATTGCGCCAATGACATCTGTGCCGAACCATATTTACACTTGAATTTAAAAAGAGAAACGAAATCTTAAAATTAAAAAAAATCATTATTATGCGTTAAAACTAGTAATTTGAGGAAATTACGTCATATTTAAAATGGCAAAAAAAAAAAAATATAGCAAAACAATTTAAATTGAAAAATATATTTTCGTGAGGTATTTTGAGATAATCTTTTCAACTATTATCGTGAATTCGAAGAAAGCGCAAATAATATTTCCTTGTAACAACGAAAGTATTTTCACGTGAATATTAATAAGAGAAATAAAACTTTTGTGTAAATTACGTCAGATTTGAAACGATACATTTAAAATGAATTATTTAAAAGAACTATCTTATAGCGCTGTTAAAAAATACCGGGAGACAATGACAGTGTTTACTTAATTCATTTAACATTAGCTTATTTCAAATGTTTAACAGTACTTCCCGTCGACCAAATTACTGTCGCCAAATTGTAAGATTAAATGCCAATAATGGTTGCCATTAATTAATTAATTGCAAGATTAAATGCCAATAATGGTCAATAAAACCATTAATTCGACGTTTTATTTGTATTTTTATTAAAGTTTTACTAATTTATTTGTTCTTTCGTTATTTAAAATAAAAATTATGTCAATGTGTGTAATTTAGCGAGTGGTTTGGCGATTTATATAAATTGGCTAAATTGCTCGACGGGATAACTAAGAAGTACCAGTTTAACTAATTTTTTTAATTAACCCTCCATCACTCGCGCCTGTTTTTGTCACACGATCACTCGCGGGGGTGTTGTAAACACCCCAAACTTTTTATTGCAATTTTCAAGTTATAATGAATTATAATAAATTTTTCATCTACTCATAATTAAAGTAACTTACTTTGACTTATTATAAATAAAAATAATTTGGAAATACAAGAAAAATATAATTTTATAAAAAATAGATAAAAAACTTTACATATACTACTACATTACAGTCAAATTTATATAAAAATTATTTACATTTACTACTTATATTACTTATACTCAAAAAATATTGGATAATGACATTTATTTGCTATATTATAACATACATTAAGATTTGTTTATGCGTAATGTTTTAATAATATTATTCTTTAAAACAATTTGGGCAAATGGAAGACATGTGTTTTAAGCACATATTTTTTTTTTGCAAGAAACACAGTAGCAGTTAGTTTTTATGTCCTTTAATCGAGGGCACATCACACAACGACCTTTCTTTGGAGGGTTGGTGTTTTCGAAACTTGTATCAGGATTTAAGCTTCTTTTCAGGCTTTTATTGATATTTGGATTTTGTGCTCTTTCATCTATGTGAGGTTGTATAAAGCTGAATCCAATTTCTTCTATGAACTTCGAACGTGGTATTTCTGTATTTGGAAACACAGAATAGTTTAATACAAAAGCATTAATTCCTGCTGTATTTAGTAGATGATAAAATAATCGAAGCGGCCAACGATTACAAATTCTTGATACATCATAAGTGTTGCACATTTGATCAGCTGTATCAACTCCACATTTAGTAGAATTGTAAAATTGTAAAATTTCAGGCTTCATAACTCCGGGCTTTGTTTCGATTAATGTGTCATCATTGTAATGCATTGTAGATAGAAGAATTACATTTTTCTTTTTTTTCTTACAATAAGAAACTATAGTCATGGGCACCTTATTATGAAAGCCAAATACTGACGTACCCGTCTCTTGTTGCTGTATAAATTGTTTCGGCAACTGCTTTTTATTTTTTCTTAGTGTACCAACCAACGTTAGCTTCTTTTTCAATAATTCCTCAGCCAATGGAACACTCGTATACCAATTATCACATGTAATGTTCCTTCCTGAACCATATATACTTTCACTTAACCTCATAACTATATCTAAGGTGGTATAAGAAGTTTTAAATGGTCCATCTGGTTGAGTACCAACATAAGGTTCAAATTTTAAAGTATAAAATGTTTTAGCATCACATAACGCAAATAACTTTAAACCGTATTTTCCTGGTTTATTTGGCATAAACTGTAAAAATGGGCAACGTCCTCTAAATTTGAGCAACTGCTCATCAATCGTCACGTATTCACTTACTGAATAATATTTGGCACTATTTTCGTTAAACTTTGAAAATGTTAAACTCTGATATGAGTAAATTTATCCAAAGATTTTCTTTCATCATGATCTAAAACATTATCAAAACGAATACAACGTAATAGAAACGAGAAACGATTATAAGTCATTGTTTTGTGAAATATATTAATGCCAAGACGGGAAATATTCCATAAATCGCTCAATTTCCTGTGACTAGATTTACATAATCCAGCAAGAACTAATAAGCGAATGAAAGCATTTATTTCGGTTTCATTTGTCACTTTGCAGTCTCTTTCTCTGGAAAAATTTGATTGTATTTTATTTATATACACATTTGTGTGCTTAACCACAGTTTCGATTATATCATCTGATATAAGCAGTTTGAAAAATTCAATAGGTGTTTTACAAGACTTAGCAGCGTCTTTAGCACCCGGCAAGTGAATAACTATGTTCGAAGAACACGTACGTATAGAAGTTTTACTTTTTTTCTTGTACCATTTCGTGATTTTATCCTTTCCTAAGTAATACGGAGAGTCAGACTGTAGTTCGATATCTGAATCGTGTTCCGATATTTCATCAGGTTCTTGTTCTGATTCCGAGTTGTGATCAGAACATTCCTCAAAGTATTCATCATCATCCGAAAAAGTATTATCTGTACCTGCTACCTCATCATCTTCAGAATCTGATGAAACAGAAGCCAAAAGATGCCGCAAACGCTGTTGCTCCATTTCCCACGGAGATTTCGACATTTTCTAGAAAAAATGGCAAAATATCGATGTAAAAGACTCAAAATAAATTAAAATAAAACAAAAATTATTCATAAATTTAATTATTATTATGATAAAAATAAAATAAATCTGCAATATAGCTTACTTTAGTTGTGTTTTCAGTCAAAAAATATTCCTTGATTACTCAGCACCCCGTTGGAAAATTTTCACGTTCTCACTGCTTCGGAAAAAATGGTAGAATGAACATCTGTCGTCAGTAGGCGTGGCCTCTAGGAATGTGCAGCTACTGAAAATATTTGACCTTGAGCTTGAAAAACTCTGTACTTGTGCGCATGTTTTTACTCGTGGGGTGATCAGAACACCCCACGCGAGTAATGGAGGGTTAAGTACGAAAAAAGCCATTGTATCTCTTAACAGCAGCAGATTTGGCCTTAAAAATCCCCAATCCAAGGAAAACGAATGGAAACCCGTTTACAGAGAGATCGCTACTGTTTTTTTTTTTTTTAATTTTAATTCAATATTTTTAAAGTTGATCAAATTAGCGTGTTTTTTTGGATTTTGGTGTGCCTGAACGGGGGTTGGCGAACGTAGCTCGTAGGGGGCAGAGACCCCTAGTATATATATATATATATGTATGTATAGCCCTGTAAAAAATGTGAATACTAATTAAGAATCCTTCGCAAAAAATATGTAGAAACAGGATTTTGGTAATAATCGCTTGAAAATAACGTCCACTATAATGTAGTATTTTAAAAATTTAAATAAAAGCGTTTTTTCATATTCAAATATTAATTTTTGTAATCTATTTTAACTTTATAATTTACTGGATTATTAACTAACTCCTTAAGTAACAGCTATTTTAATAAATATCTGTTACTTAATAGATATAAGGCATTTGACTTAGTACTTAATAACAGAAAATATCCATAAAACGAATTAAATATTTCCTTTTCAAATTATAGAATTCAGCGATCTATAAAGAATTCTAAAGAAATTAATGTTAGAGAAGCTTTATGCTAAGGCGTGAGTAAGTATATTCCTCAAAATATATTTATATACAATAACTATATAATGTAGGTAAGTTAAATTTGCTTACCTTTTCTAAGATATCCAAACCTTTAACTGGTCTCCTAGTGAACTATTAATTCGTTCACTGATTCAGCAACAGCTTGAAGACGTAAATATAACCTTGATTTATATGTGTATAGTTTTTATTTGTGGTAAGTTGCTGTGTGTTTTTATCACCTTTGGTAAGGCATGTATCTGCAATATACTAGAGTATTTATTCAATATAATAATCAGGAGCAACTATAAAGCTGCCTGTCTCTCTTATTGAGAGTCTTAACAACAACTAAATTATAACAACATGTATAATAATCACTTATAAACAGATCAAGTTAAATAATGCTATAAAAATTGATAAAATATCTTTATTAAGATTGACGATCGTTTCGTCGCACTAACGGCGACATTTTCAAAATATTCACGATACAAAATATTTTCATATAATTTAAAAACAATGACACAGTAAACAATGTCACGAGACATGATGCATAAGGAAAAACATTGCAAACATAAAATAAAATTAAAATTAAATTAGCTATTTGCGAGCGTGGATTAATTTTCACATAATTTAAAAAGAATAAGATGGTAAACAATATCACGAGACATCATGCATAATGAAAAACATTGCAAAACATAAAATAAAAATTAAATTAACTTAGCTACTTGCGAGCGTGAATTAATTTTTACTATTGTTACTAAAATTACATAGCATCTCTTTCCAAATTTTAGGTAAATCAAGGGACACTAAATCATTGCAAATATTCTCGTTGCGTAAAAATATCTCTATTGTTTCCCGGATTATGGATGGTAAATAAAATCTTGATGGATAAATTAACTTGCTATTTTTAAAATTGATCCTGTAAAGGTTCTTCGCTGCATAATCTGGCCAAAGCTGTGGATATTTGTGGACCGTTTGTGCGATGAAACGATCGTCAATCTTAATAAAGATATTTTATCAATTTAACTTAACAATTTAACTTAGTTTAATTAAGTAAATTATTTAATTTACGCATGAAAAAGTATTTTTAGAACAGGAAGTATAAAATAAATTTAAGAAGATACATGACATTTTTAGAGTCAATATATTAAGAATGTTCAAAAGTTTTTATAAGTCGTTATTTATAATTACAGTGTCCTTGAAACACTCAGCGTAGATCAGATAAATAAATGCTTCAGTTCCTTATTCATATGTCAAAAATGATTGACGTTTCTTGATTAACAGATGACAGATGAAAGAACTTTATAAGATTAATCGTTATTTATCTTCATTTAGGGATTATGAATATTTGATATAATGTAACTATCTATTTAAATTGTTATAGAGTTTTAGAAGTTTTCGCATTCCCTCAAAAATTTTAATAATATTTTTGCCTAGCTCATCTTAAGGTGGTCCGTGACACATTTTAAAATAATTTTTGTTTATGGAGTGAAAATTCTGATTTTTTTTTTTGTGATGGTTAACCTTATGGTAAACAAAATCACGTTATAAAACTTCTCATAATTCTTTTATTTAAATTTAAATTTATTAAAAATGTGGGGTAATTTAAAATCGTTATAACTCGAAATATTATTCACAGAATTTCAATTTTTTCCCCTTTAAATAAGCAGAAATATATAAGTTTTAATTTTGATTCAGCATTTTTAAAAATATTAATTTATAAAAAAAAATTAAAAATATATTAAACGAAAAATGTTTTTAAAAAGTGGTACTACTTTTTAAAAAAAATCATATTTTCAAAAGTAAGTATTTTTTTTTCAAATATGCTGAATCAAAATTAAAGTAAAGCAATTGAAAAAGATATATTCCGAGTTTGAACCCTTTACCTTTAACGGTTCTCGAGTTATAAGATTTTGAATACCAAAAATGGTGAAAAAACCTATCTTGAAGAAAAACTCATTTTTACAAGAAGCCGTTTCCATGACAGCCATTGCTTGATAGCTAGATTTTGGAAACAAACCAAAACAAAAAAAAAATAATATTTTTGGTTCTTATTCAGATAGAAACATGATTTAAATGTCATTTATAATAATAATAAAAAAAAAAAAACAGAAAACGTTTTAATGAAATAAATATTTTTTGCAAAATTTGAAGATTTTTGTGTCCCGGACCCCCTTCAAACATAATTATTTTATAATGATCTGTAACGATTTAGTTAATTTAAGTATTTCAACTAGTATAGAGATATTATCGTACTTCGCATTCTATCGAAATTATAAACGGCCACTTTAAATGTCTTGCTTTATTTAAAGTAGAATTATTTTATGTCAATCTATAAAACATTCATAAAAATTGAATATTTCGTACATTCTTCTATGCATTATAATGCCTGCAATTCGTTTTGCTTCGAAAGATGAATTGCTTATTTCTTTCAAATAAAAGCTCTCTTGGATTCCGTATGTCTTTTCAAGTCTCATAAATATGTCTTCTTTGATTTATATTTACATTATTGTTATACACTGACTATTATTTCGCCCGAAAAATTTCCGAAGATGAATAATCTGTTGCTATGTGACATAAATGGAAGGAAGACTATTTTTATTTAAAGAGAAGCTACGTCTTTCACAGAAATAGCCTCTTTTTAATAAAATAGAAGATGGTTGCTTTATTTTAAATCAAAAGATTTTATATAAAAATGTTTTATTTTTGCATAGAATAAATTAAATATTTCCTTTTCAAATTATAGAATTCAGCGTTTTATAAATAATTCTAAATTTTAAATTCTAAAGAAATTAATCTATTTGAATTGTTATAGAGTTTTAGACGATTTCGCATTCCCTCAAAAATGTTAATGAGATATTTAACTAGCTCATCTTAAAACATAACATTTTATAATGATCTGTAACGATTTAGTTAATTCAAGTATTTTAAATCTTATACAGATATGAAGAATTTTGGATTCAATCGAAATTAGTACGGTGACTTTAAACGCCTTGCTTTATTTAAAGTACAAATATTTCATGGTAATCTATAAAACTTTCATAAAAATCGAATATTTCGTGCATTCTTCTATGCATTATAATGCCTGCAATTCGTTTTGCTTCGAAAGATGAATTGCTTATTTCTTTCAGATAAAAGCTCTCTTGGATTCCGTATGTCTTCTAAAGTCTCATAAATATGCCTTCTTTGATTTATATTTACATTATTGTTATATTCTGACTATTATTTCGCCCGAAAAATTTCCGAAGATGAATAATCTGTTGCTATGTGACATAAATGGAAGGAAGACTATTTTTATTTAAAGAGAAGCTACGTCTTTCACAGAAATAGCCTCTTTTTAATAAAATAGAAGATGGTTGCTTTATTTTAAATCAAAAGATTTTATATAAAAATGTTTTATTTTTGCATAGAATAAATTAAATATTTCCTTTTCAAATTATAGAATTCAGCGTTTTATAAATAATTCTAAATTTTAAATTCTAAAGAAATTAATCTATTTGAATTGTTATAGAGTTTTAGACGAAATTCGCATTCCCTCAAAAATGTTAACGAGATATTTGACTAGCTCATCTTAAAACATAATTATTTTATAATGATCTGTAACGATTTAGTTAATTCAAGTATTTTAAATCTTATACAGGTATGAAGAATTTTGGATTCAATCGAAATTAGTACGGCGACTTTAAACGCCTTGCTTTATTTAAAGTACAAATATTTTATGGCAATCTATAAAACTTTCATAAAAATCGAATATTTCGTGCATTTTTCTATGCATTATAATGCATGCAATTCGTTTTGCTTCGAAAGATGAATTGCTTATTTCTTTCAGATAAAAGCTCTCTTGGATTCCATATGTCTTTTCAAGTCTCATAAATATGTATTCTTTGATTTATATTTACATTATTGTTATATTCTGACTATTATTTCGCTCGAAAAATTTCCGAAGATGAATAATCTGTTGCTATGTGACATAAATGGAAGGAAAACTGTTTTTATTGAAAGAGAAGCTACGTCTTTCACAGAAGTAGCCACTTTTTAATAAAACAGAAGATGGTTGCTTTTATTTTAAATCAAAAGATTTTATATAAAAATGTTTTATTTTCGCATAGAATAAATTAAATATTTCCTTTTCAAATTATAGAATTCGGCGTTTTATAAATAATTCTAAATCTTAAATTCTAATGAAATTAATCTATTTGAATTGTTATAGAGTTTTAGACGATTTCGCATTCCCTCAAAAATGTTAATGAGATATTTGAGTAGCTCATCTTAAAACATAATTCTTTTATAATGATCTGTAACGATTTAGTTAATTCAAGTATTTTAAATCTTATACAGATATGAAGAATTTTGGATTCAATCGAAATTAGTACGGCGACTTTAAACGCCTTGCTTTATTTAAAGTACAAATATTTCATGGTAATCTATAAAACTTTCATAAAAATCGAATATTTCGTGCATTTTTCTATGCATTATAATGCCTGCAATTCGTTTTGCTTCGAAAGATGAATTGCTTATTTCTTTCAGATAAAAGCTCTCTTGGATTCCGTATGTCTTTTCAAGTCACATAAATATGTCTTCTTTGATTTATATTTACATTATTGTTATACTCTGACTATTATTTCGCCCGAAAAATTTCCGAAGATGAATAATCTGTTGCTATGTGATATAAATGGAAGGAAGACTATTTTTATTTAAAGAGAAGCTACGTCTTTCACAGAAGTTGCCTCTTTTTAATAAAATAGAAGATGGTTGCTTTTTTTTACATCAAAAGATTTTATATAAAAATGTTTTATTTTCGCATAGGAAGAGAATGTATTTTCAGGTGCGTTCGAAATTATATAAATACGTAGCATCTATAGTTGTCGTTCAGCCGGTCTGTCTGTCTGTCCATTTGTCCGTATATAACAGAGCAAAAACTACCCAACCGAATGGTCTGAAATTTTAAATATATAATTGTTGCAAAATTTTCTCGTGTCATTTCAAATTTTATGAAAATCGGATGTATAGTTTAATGACAGGGGCAGTCAAAAGTTTTTTCTTACATTACGGCCAATGGAAATAAATTATTGCAAGCGCATTTTAATGATGTTACAGCCTTCCGAAAGGTCTGAAATTTTAAATATATAATTGTTGGAAAATTTTGTCGAGTCATTTAAAATTTTATTGAAATTGGATGTATAGTTTAATTACAGGGACAGTCAAAAGTTTTCCGTTACATTACAGCTAATGGAAAAAATTATTGCAAGTTCATTTTAATGATGTTACAGCCTTTCGAACAGAATGAAATGGATATGCACTTATGAAGTGCACTAAAATATACATTCAGTACAATATGCGGTGCAAAAAATATTTATAAAACTAGTTATAGTAGGAACGCACCTCATTTTCCACGTTTGACGAGCAATTTCCAACTTGTTTATTATAAAAATTACAGGATTATATTCATAACTCGCATTCGTATACAGCGGACTGTCGTTAATGCGTTTCCGCTTAGGACGCGTTTTCGGTTAATAGGGGCAATTTCGTTTTCCCCTACCATTTTTTAATTGATAGTAATGTTAATGACATCGCTTTCAGCATATCATCAGATAACGCGGAGAGTTTTTAGTGCTTTTCCAAATAGTTGAAAAGTGTTTAAGAATTCGGTTTGTCTGTCTGACGTACTTACTCAGGTAAATATAGTCGGATTACCATGAAATGGATATACAGGATGTGTTCTCCAAGTTTCAAGACTGGTCTAAAAATACAAAATTTATTAAACCATTTTATACAACGAACTAAAATTTTTTGAAATATGACCTTTTGTCATCAACACACCGCTACCAGCGTTTTTTCCATGGTTCATAGGCTCCCTGGAAGCCTTTGCACGCAAGGCTGTTAAGGGATCTCGTCGAAGCTGCCTGGATCACTGGAATAGTGTCAAATCACCTCACTTTCAGGTCTTTCTTGATCCAAGAGAATAAAAAAAGTCACTGGGAGCGAGGTCGGGGCTGTACAGGGCTTACGGAAGTATTGCCACATTAACTTTACCAAAACTTCGGCAGCGGCGGCAAGCGGCGTGTGAGAGGAGGCATTGTCATAGTGAACAATCCAAGGGGGTGTGCCACTCCGCACTTTGACATTTCGTTTCAGGATTGTTCTGGTAGACCATGGTCTCATCGCCAGTAACAAATTTATCCAAAAAACTGGGATCGCCTTACAAGCGACTCAACCAGTTTTCAACGGGGGTCAATGACACGCACTCAGTCCACTAGCGATCTGCTTACTCTAATGCCTCGGAAACAACTGGCACGCGTTCGCTCTGTTAGCTGACATCCCACACTACCTCACCCTGTCGGTGGAATGGGTATTCGCGTACAACTCTACTGTCTTGAAACTTTGTGAACACACCCTAATGAAAAGATAAAAATCCAAGTTAGTGAACTGGAATTCGAAAGATCAAAAGTGTTAGAATATATACAAAGCGAAAAGAAATATAATGATCAAGAAAAAGAAGTAAAATTTTTAAAAACAGAACTATATAATTTCAAACAAACTCAGGAAACTAATATGAAGGTAAAAGATTCATTAGAAGAAGAAAAAGAGAAGAACGCTCAAATGTCAGAACTAATAAGAAAACAAAAGGATCTATTGGACACAAAAAATAAAGAAATAGCCAACAAATCTATAAAAATAGACAACCTCCAAAAAGATATCAAATCAATACAAAAATCCAGAACAAAGAAAAACGGCAATCTTGATCAACAAGGGAAAGATCGTATAGATGTCGCCATACAAGTGAACGAAAGAAAGAACGTACGTCAAACATCAAAGGTTTCACAAACGGAAGAAAGCTTGGAAGCAGATCAAATTAAAGAACTACACGGAAAAATAAGCTATCGAGAAGGAGAACTAAGATTACAAATAGACCAAGCCTTGAAATTACAGGAGGAAACTAATTGCAAAGACAATATTATATCAGAAATACAAAGAGAGAAACAGGAACTAATAGATGGAAAAGAAACAACACAAATACTAAAGAAACTTCAGAAAATAGAATGTCTTCCAACAGAAACACCAGTTCACTTAGGTAGAAGAGAAGTAGACAGTGAAGAAATGAGAACAACAAAAGAAAGTCCTCAAGTCAATCAAAACTTAGAATCGGAATATTCAAAATCAGCAATAATAATAAAAAGCTTGGATAAACAATTAACAGTGGAACGTATACAAGAAATACTTAATACTGAAATATTAAAATTAGACTCATTACCTCCAATCTACAGCAGATTCTCAAGAAATAAACAAACAATAATATTAAAAACAAATACTGAAGATAGTACAGAAACTTTACTCAAAATAATTGAACAAATAGAAAGTCTAAAACACCTTACAGAAATAACCTACAAACTGGAAGACACCATTAAAATAATAATAACAGGAATTCCACTGGACATTGACCAAGCGAAATTAACTTCATCTATACAACTGAATCAGCAACAGACCTCCACGATAAGAATACACAAAAAACTACAAAAAGAAAATTCAAAAACATATCAGCTAGTCTTGGAGGTGGACTACGTTACTGCCAATAATATACTAAAACAAAAGGTAATACCACAAGGCTTCAACATGTGCAGAATCTCAGTATACAGACCGATTGTCAGATGTGCGAACTGTCAATTGTTCGGTCATCGGAAGGAGGACTGTCGGAGGCGAGAAATCTGTGCGCACTGTGCTAGAGGCCACCAAACAACGGACTGCCCTTATAAATTAGATCCAGGAAAAAGACAATGTACAAACTGTATGCAGATGGAGAACTATTTTCCACATTCTGCAGACTCACCAACTTGTCCGATCTATAGACATCAACTTTCAATCAGAAATGAATCTCATTCCTAAAATACTAATAGAAGTTCTTTAATTATATGAATGAATAACTCTAAATATTTCAGTAGAAATAATAACATTGATGTTCAACACAACAACTTTTACACAATAAGAACTTCTACACATTAAAACATTAAATTTACTCAGAACCATTAAACTAATAATAGAATATAGTTCAATTTTAAAATAATCATACCTACAGTAATTTATAACTATAATGCTTTACCGGAAAATGACTTGTAAATAGAACACTTCTTGAATGTGCTTTTGTTAATTGTATCTAGGTGTCGTCTGTGAAAGTCTCATCTGTGAACTAATTGTTATATTATGTGTTATCTCAAATTTTAAATAACCTAAATTGTCTTGTTTTAAATACTTTTACCTTTTATTAAATATTTAACTTTAAAGGATATGACAGAAATTTCCGTCCTCTGTAGTCCTGCTAGTATGCTAAATCATTAATTTCCCTAATTATTAACAGCTAATTAAAAATTTATAACTCATCTCTCTTATCTTATTTATTTAGCCAGGGCATTGGAGGGGAATTTCGTATTAAATTCCTTATCTCTTAGCATTAACCTTTAATTAACAAAATCTATTATTATCTCCATTCCTTATTATAAAAATTATTCATTATTAATTAACCTATAATTATATAAAAATAGTGCTATGCTGCAATTTAACTTTAATCTTAAATATTTACTTTTAATATATTGTTCTCTTGGGCTAGCCCTGACATTTTGTTATACTGTTTATTAGTCATTCTGTTTGTTTTGTCATTTTAATAATTTTCCTTAAACAGGGTCTTCTAAACAGGGACTTCTGGGCTCGTTCGCGGGTACTGGGGTTTCAGCGGGAAGGGGGATATGTGTTTTCCCCTCGTGGACTAATCAGCTCCCATACCGAAAGGTTGGCTGTCCACGAGTGGGTGATTAGTGATTAGTGATTAGTGTGAACACACCCTGTATGTTATTGGAGTTTACTATGGCGTGTTTCGTATAGAAAATGAAGTGTGTAGCAATTTCAAGCCACTCAAATTAAAGGGTCATTCCAAAGAATTTTGTTACATTACGGTCTATGGGGGAAAATCGTTTGGCGTGTATTTTAATGATATTACAATATTTTCAGCATATTGAAATTAATATACATCATTACTACAAGATTCTTAGTATAGAATATGGTATGCATAGAACTTATCGTTTATTTACAGGGGCACACAAAGGAATTTGGCTATAGGAGAAAATGAGCAATCATTGAACTATTAAATCCTACGAACAATGATTGCTTGAAATGCTTTTTGAGTTGTGGTATGCATTTTTTTAATATTACTTGGTGTATATAAAATCTATAAAGCATATTCAGGGTCGCACAAAATTTCTCAATAACATCCGTTTACTGATTGAAATTGCTGAGTGGAAATTTGCTGGAAATTTGGAATATGGTATTTATAGAGGGAAGCTTTCCTATTGGCTATTCGTATTCTTGCTTTCCTATTGCCTGTTTCTTCAACTTGTACCTTTCCCTTACCTTTTTTCTCTTGGTCTTAGGCTGCGTACAGACGCGAGTTTTGTCTTCACTCTCCAGTTTTCGTAGAAAATCTTTTATTCTGAATAGTTCTGCGGTTTATTCAAAAAAGAATGAGGGTAATCAACAATGGGTTAGGAGGTAAGGAGCTCGACTATACTTGAAGGAAGGTTCCTCTTTTGCACGACATCAGTCCCTTTCCTGCTAAAGTCATTAAAAATCAAAAAGACCGCGTGGCCACAACAATCAACGCCGACACTGATAATAGTGCGTTCGCAGGTGCTTATGATGCGTTCGCAGCCTTACTCGTGCTAATAAATCAGAATCACGTGTTATTTGTGCCTGATGAAGAAATACTAGTTCTTACGAAAAGGCTCGCGCATTTATGTAATTTTAAGGTATTTTAAAGAAGTTCTTTTCCGTCGTATTCATAATTTTGTTCCATAAGGGGGTCTCAGGACTCTTAAAATAGGAAACAATGAAAAAAAAGACCATTTTCAACATTTAATATCTTAAAATGTATATGATTTAGAAAAGCAATTTTTATTGGGGTGAAAGATATACGTATGTTCTTTCTTTTTATGTATTTAAAAAATTGCAAGATGCAGAATTAGTATTTATAGGGTGCTCCAAACTGATAGACATTTATCGAGCAAGAAATTGGTATAGCAGCTTACGTGCACGATTACGAAATAAGTTTTGCAACTAGAATGAAATTTTTCGTATCTACTTTTACTTCAGACTGTAGTAATTATCCTGAACCTAAATAAATTTGTATTTAAAGCATTTCTATATTTTGAATACAAAGTTGTATTTATCTAATACAAAATTTTGAAAATTTCAACAAATCACCTATTTATTATTATTTTTTTTTTTTTTTACAATAAAAATTAAACTTTAGGTTCAGTTTATACAGACTAACATCAGACATATGTTTTGAAAATTTCATGAAACAATATTAAGTTGTTTTTGAGATATCCTGCGCGTTATGCTCAAAAATGTCATTTGGAGCAAAATGACTTTGAAGTTTTGGAAACGCTGCTTCAGCTATTGGGCGGGTATAATTCTAAAAGCCATAATTTCTATTCTAATGGGAATTTCAAGTAAAAAATATATCAAGATGTTCAGAAAAGATCAGAGTTTAACATCTAAGAAAAATTTAAATTTCGAAAATTTTGAAGCTTTAAGAGTCCTGAGACCCTTTAAGTAGAGATTATGAAAATTTTACATTTGAAACAGGATTACATTAAATTTTCCGTTTATACAGGTTTTACTAATAAAAGCAAGATTAACCTTGCAAAAGCGTATCGGTAAGGGCCGGAAATGCGGGCACATCTGTACGTGTCCCGTGATAATATCACTTTACACGAAATTAAATAATAGTTGAATAAATTGGTAAAGTATCTTCATCGACTTAGTGTAACGAATAAAAATTTTCTCTTAGAGTGAAAACACATTGTAGTTACCACTGAATAAGAGGATTGAGACATTGGTTTCTTATATAAAATATATTTGTTGCATAGTGCTCTATAATCTCTTATAGATTAAAAACTACATTTCCGAATACCCTATATATAGTATATACAGTAAAACTTCCATTTAATGAAGTCTCATCGTTACACTTAAAAACTTCGTTATGAAAAAATTCGTTAAATAGAAATCAACTCAAATTCATGAAATTTGTATGATAAAATACACATGCATAAAATGAAAAATACTCATAAAATGGGAATATTGGGGAAAGTGCATTGTAATTCGAAGAAAAACTTTTTTTTTAATGCAATGTAGATATATGAGAAAAATTCAGTTAGAATAATGTCTAAAAACACGCATGATAAATAGAGGTAAACAGTAACTGAAGCGTAGCGTAGCGTACCTTTACTCTTTTTTTAAAAAATCATTATTTGAAATCCTTAGGCTAATGGCAGACGAACGTCTTTTTTGCATGCTTTTTTCTCTCTTTCACCATTCCTACACCTTCACTAGCATGTGTAGGGATGGTAGAGGAAAGAAAAAAGCGCGCAAAAAGACGTTCGTCTGACATTAGCCTTACCTTTAAACAGTCTGTAATATTACATTGTATAGGTTTCTTATAAAAAAATACATTGTTCCTAAAAGATTTTCACACTTTTGCAAGTTTCCGAATAATTTATCTGTAACATTTTCGTGAAACTGGAATCCCCTTCTTATTGGATCGAAGGCTTTTACCATTTCTTCTTTTGAATAGTAATGATTAAATAAATAAGCTAAAATAAATTCATACATCTAGCTAAAGAGCATCATCTCAGTTTGAATGTTGTACGCACATGAAAGTGGAAATAACTTCGTTATATAGGATGTGATTTTCGTAGTATGGAGACTAATTTGCATGTTAATGGTATACAAAATGAAGGTTCAGCAGAAAATTTCGTTAAGGTAGCTGGTCACTCAGCTTCCCATTTCCCCTCACTAATGTAAAGTCTATGGGCATTTTTGTATTTGTATATTTAAAATTTCTCCTCTGGAAATTAATATTTTAACTTCTATTTTTTGTGTATACTTCCCAAAAGAAGTCTCTTTTTTCCTTAGTTCTCAAAATATCTCTAAAGTATAAACTTAATTTTATACGAAGTGTTAAAATCTTTTTTACAGTTCGCCCGTTTTTAACACATAAAATATTAAATTCAGCATAGATTTTAGAAATATTTTGAAAACTAAGAAAAAAAAAGAGACATCCTTTAAGAAGAGTACACAGAAAAAAGATGTTAAAAATATGAATTTCCCGAGAAGATATTTTAAATATACGAATGCATCAAAAGTCCATAGACTTTACATTAGTGAAGGAAAATTGGAATGTGAGTGACCAGTTCCCGTACGAAATTTTCTGCTAAACCTTGATTTTGAACACCATTAACATGTAAATTAGTCTCCTAAATACGAAAATCATATCCTATATAACGAATTTATTTCCACTTTCATGTGTGAACGGAGGAGTGTGTTCATAACGGAGGAGAATTCCGAACCTGAGTCACCAGTCCCCTTAAGTAGAAGACTTCGTTAGATAGGATTTCGGTAAAGGGATGTTCGACTACATATAAATTATATACCTAAGTGTCAGCGGTAAATTTAAATTGTAGAGATTTGTTCGGATTTCTACAGAAATGTTAGGCATATTTATTTTTTTAATTTCGGCTTTGTAAAAAACATGCTTGACCACACACTTCTTAGTAAGGATTCCTTCAAACTAGTCCGCTGAATAAAAACTCTTGTGATCTAAATAAATGAAGTAGATAATTTGCTGGATAAAAAGAAAGGCCGTGTCAACATAATTTTGTAAAAAACTTTAAAAGTAAGAATAGACATTGCGTTTGAAGAATTTAATGAAATGCTTAGGAGAATTTCCTGTGCAAAGAGATTATTTCTTGTAGATACTAAATAAAAGTCCAAAGACGACATTCTACGATCCAGATGGTTTATTATTCATGCAGACAGCAGCGAAATACAAAAGTAAGCAAACAAGGCAAGGACGGGGTGGGGGGGGGGGGGGTGGGGGAGGATCTGACAATTTTCCTGTTTGGGTCTTCTCGATAGGACGGTTACTGTCCAAGTGTGTGAGAAATATTTACATTTTTTTTTACGCCAAGATTTTATCAAAGCCAACCATGGTGAGTTCAAAATTCGCCGAGCGAAAAGTATGTTGCATACACATATGAGGTTATTTGAATTTTCCAGGTTTTCAATAAGGCGTCATTTAGTGCCATGCCAACTCTATAGACATTAAATCAATTAAATGGTGGCAGATAGAAATTATTAATAACTTATTTATAAAAACGACTGAAAATAGTTATATTTGAGAGTTATGAGATTTTCGAATATTCCAAAAGCATATAATACGAGGGTTTATCAATAAGTTTTTGCCCTCACATAGAAATAATTGAGTAAAATTTATGAAATTTCTACATTGTATTAATCCTTTTCTATATAGTCACCGTGCACAGTGACACATTTCTGCAAACAGTATTTCAAAAAGAGGGGGGAGGGTGTATTCGAGGAGGCGCGATAGTAGCCCCAAAGGGGGGGGGGATTTTTCTAGCTTTTGCCGACCCCCACATGTGACATATTGTTGGAAAGGCCTGTGACCACTTATTCATGTTATGCACAAATCGAGCCCCTCTCACCAAATTTGCCCCCCGAGGTGTATGAATGGTGTCCGCAAAATTTAGAAAAGTGCCCCCCAGAGGGCAAATTGGGAGGATCGGCTCAGGATTTATTATTCATATAGACAACAATGAAATCCAAAAGTAAGCAGAAGAAGGCAAAGGATGGCCGTCTGACATTTTCCTATTTGGGAGCTCTCGGTATAGGTTACAATACAAGTGTGCGAGAAAAATTTACATTATTTACGCAAAGATTTTATTAAACCCAGCCATGGTGAGTTCAAAAATCACCAAAAGAAAAGTACAGTAAAACCTCTCTAATGCGACCACGTTCCGTTCCAATAAAAATGGGTCGCTCCGAGAGGGGGTCTCTTAATGGAAGTTATGTTTAAATCTAGATTTTAATTGTTGAAAAAGGTAACAATGTTACTAAAATTTATTTTCACATCAGGAAAAAATGTGAAAATTTAAGTATCAAAACAATGTAACTTATGTAATTACATAAATTACATAAGTTAATTATATAAGTTAATTACTGCAGAATTTCTAAAATAAATACATTGGTGTTTGCTTTGATTTTACGGTTTCATATTTTAAAACTTTTATTTCCAAGTCCTTTCTAAGTTCAGTAAATAAATGCAATTTTTTTTTTTTTTTGGACGGGAACAAATAATGACGATTTCATTAATTTATCTATTTCTTTGAGAGTTTCTTCCCAGAATATGGCAGGGGAGTTTATTGACCGTCATCCTTAATTTGTCATCAGAGTCTAATTCATTGCCTAAAAAGGCACAAAGGGGTTTAAATACACTGAAAAGTTACCGGAATAAATAAAAATTCTAAACTTAGTTTATAAGTTTGATGAATAATGCGCTCTCCGGAATTATTTTCCAAATAAAACCTTCTTCAAGCGACACGGAAAAAGCGGAATTTGCTTCATTTTCTTCAAAAAAATGGGTCGCTCAAGGGGAGGGGGGGGGGGGGGAGTTCAACTGGGATGGTCTCTGAATACAGGTTAAATTAGTATTGAGACTATGGGAATAAATTTCGTTCCATGAAAAAATGGTCGTTCAGGGAGGTGGTCGCTTAATGGAAGTGGTCGCACAGGGAGGTTTCACTGTACGTTGCATACAACCACTGGGGTAATTTGAATTTTTCAGGTTTTCATAAGACGTCATTTAATGCCATGGCAACCCTATAGACCTTAAATGAATTCAATGGTTCCAGATAAAAATCCTTATTAACTTATTTACGAGTACAATATTGAGTGAAAATGGTTATACAGTAAAACCTCTTTTATCCGAAACTCTTTTAACCGAAACTCTCGGTTAACCGAAAACCATTTTTAAAGCCTTTTTTTTTTTTCTACTGTCACATTCCTTGTGTGCAAAATCCATTTTGAAAGCTTTTTTTTTTCATATTCCTTGTGTGCAAGCGGTCCTTACCGAACTACTAATGCATATAATTATTTTCGATCCCCTTTCTTAGAGTTCCTTTAAATTTAACTTGCGATCCCGTAAGCTGTGGAGTGGAACGAAGAAAACGAAGGAATTAGCAATTCTGAAGCTTTTGGCAGTTTTGCAAAAGCTTTGGCATGGCTGGAGCAGCAGAAAGACTGTGAAACTGGTGAACTAATAATATTCAAAAACCCCGTAACAGAGCTTCAAAGCTAAGGCAATTGAAACTGCGACAAACAAAACATTTTTTTTTTCAAATCCTTATAATATATGTAAAAAGTACTTAATTTCAAAATTAATGTTCAGATAATTTATTCTTGTTTCTCCTTAGCTATTGCTTTATTTTTATTAAGCACTTGTTACCATATAATAAGAAATATTGCATTTATTTCTCCTTAGCTATTGTTTTATTTTTATTAAGCACTTGTTACCATATAATAAGAAATATTGCATTTATTTCTCCTTAATCTTAAAATTGAAGTATTCTCGATTATCCGAAAATTTCGATTTTCCGAAAGAGGATTGGCCCCAATTACTTCGGATAATCGAGGTTCTACTGTATTAGAGTATTTTCGAATATACCCAAAGCATATAATATGTAAATATTACTTATATATGCAATATTTAGACAGAAATATTGCATGATTAAGATGAGAGATATTAGATTGAAATAATTATCAACTCATAGATGAATTGTATAGACATGTTGATGTTTTTTTCTTTAAATTATCCGCATCTTAAATAAAGAATGGCGGTTATTTACAATCGACATGAATATCAAAGTAATTTAAGATGAGTTATGGAGACATTAATGTTTATTTTAAGAAGTAAATTACTAAAATAACAAATACCGTTAGCAATTATAAATTAAAGTATTTCCTTTCTTTATAATTATTATAGTTATGAAACAACTTAATGAGAAACTCGATAATAATTTATAGTGATGTTTTGATTTAAGCAAGTGGGTAAGTGTGATCATAGATCGCATAAAAGGTTTCGTTTAATATTCCTTTCAAAACGTCCAGTATATTTATCGCCATGGAACCCCTTCTAAATTTTGGTAAACCCTTCCTAAACTATCGTAAAGCTTCAAACAGATTTGCATTGTTATATTTCCTAATTTTGTTCGTGCACAACCCCCCCCCCCCCCCCGAAATGCTACGATATATCACATGACGGGTATCTGCCAAGGGAGCGAAGTGGGGTAATGATTTTTGACGCGGCCTGTTTAAAATTTTTGTTAGGTTTTATAAGTTATATTAAAGTTTCAAACAGATCGTCCAGCTATATTTTCTAATTTTGTTCGCGCCTCTCCCTCACCCCCCTCGAAATGCGACACGCCATCCTTCTTTATACTTCTTTATCATGCGTTATAAAGTATCTTACAGTTTAAAACAGATCGCATTGTTAGATTTCCTACTTTAAATGAAATCGCGGTCTGTTAGTTCCACATTCCATCACAAGGGAGCGCACTCTATTCTTAACAAAAGCGTATCTAAACGGAACTCCTTCACACTACCTATCAGTATATATACTACCCGAGGAGGTACTGGTCTTCAGCAAGAATGTAAGATGTTTGTTGAAATTACTATTCGGAAATTGTGGTAATTTAACTTTTGACATATTTATAATTAATAAGTAGCATGTATCTGAGGACTCCTTCAAAAAAAAAAAAAAAAAAAAAAACGCACCTGAAACGGTATGAAAAAAAAAAAAAAAAATATATATATATATATATATATATATATATATATATATATATTGCCCCTTCCTCTCTCCCCACCTGCCCGAAATTTCATGCGCCAATTTTTATAAACATTTCTTATGTGTTATAAACTATATTAAAGTTTCAAACAGATCGTCTTGTTAGATTTCCTATTTTAAATGAAATCGCGGTCTGTTAGTTCCACATTCCAGCACGAGGGAGCGCACTCTATTCTTAACAAAACTGTATCTGAACCGAACAACGTTAAACAACCTATCAGGATATATGCTAGTCGAGGGGGAGGCAGTCCTAACCGAGAATTTAAGATAATTGCTGAAATTACTATTCGAAAATAGTGGTATGAATATTTATAAACTTTCTGATAATGAATAAGTTATACTTGTCTCATAGCGCTGTTCAAAAACCCCACGCAAACTGTTAGATTTCCTAATTTAAATTATTTTTTGGTTAAAAAAGCACATGCCTCCATTTTAATCTACGCATTTGTTAGAAATGAAACCGATTAATTAAATAATAATTAATATCTCAGCTTGTAATTAAGCTAGGAGTTTGAACTGGGTATGTATGAAATCGGCAAGCAATTTCGCATTCGGATGCCAGAAAATTGAATTAAAAAATTTAATATTTTAAAAATTTAAATTTCGTATTAACATATTCTATTACGGAAAACCGCAAGCACCGTCATGTCTGACACCAGCTTCGCGCGAAAATGAAATCTCTTTTCCTTGTCTTCCCAAATAAATAAATTGATTTTTTATCGATCGATTTTTAGTGGATATTTTCACTTACACACATCGCAGAAATATGAACTTTATACCAAAATAAAGTAGATTTTTTTCCGCGTCTGTCTGTATCTTTTACAAATTTCTCGAACCAACACTTTCTGAGATGGGATTTCGAATTAAAATGTCCACTTCATTTTTCGGCTTAATTTCCTCTGTGATAACCGTGCATCCGCTGATTTTACTGGCAAACCTAAGGAGAAACTCGGACGATTTGGAGAAGTGAGTTTGTACCTGCGTTAAAAAAGGTTAATTGGTTAAGTTTAGAAGTTAATTAGCCCGTAATTCCGTTAATTATAGGCTTTTTCAAAATTTTATGATTTGTCGTTTGATGTGAGATGTTCAGCTATAAGTACCCAAAATTTCAAGTCTCCAAGAGAGAACGGGCTCTTTGACGGACAGACAGACAGACAAAGGAGTGAGACGAGTAGGGTTTCGTCAGATGAACGAAACCCTAAAAAGAAGTAATTTGTAGCCTTTTAGTAAAGAACTGTGATGGTAAATTTGGGATAAAAAAAAAGAAAACTTAGAATGGATTTTAATTTACAAATGTATAACTCTTTATCATAACTGCCTTTGATGATTTGTGGCCTTTTAGTAAAGAATTGTGATGGTAAATTTGGGATAAAAAAGTAGATGACTTAGAACGGATTTTAATTTACAAATGTATAATTCTTTATCATAGCTGTCTTTGGAGAACTGTTAAAATTTTGCACCAAACTGTCCAATAATTACATAGTTTTGATATAAAACTCTTACAGAACAGTTATTTAACTCTATTCTGACCATAATAAATTCAATAATGTGGTTGCTTAATAAAATGGTTAAATAATCCGTATTTTTTTTAAATGGTCAAGTAACTGGACAGTTTGTTCCAGATTTTTTACATTGATCAATCGCCCTTAAGGTACGCAGAAGTCTATATTTGAATTGAATAATCTGAAGGAAAACATCATTGAAAAAATTGAACGAATTTTTAATTAAGTGTAAAATCCTTCAAAGCATGATACTATCATACTCATTCTTTAGTTTCACACTTTTATTTAGTCTTTTAAAAAAATTCTTTTATCATTTGAGTTTTCTTGCATTTCCTTTCTAACTTTCGGATTTTCATTCCTAGTGGATAAAAAAAAATTTATTACCTACGAGAAACATGTATTATGCAAATACGTTATCTAAAAGACTCTAGCACTTGACTGCTTTAGTTATGACTTACACTGTAAAAAAAAAAAAAAAAAAAAAAAAAAAAAAATGTAAAGTTATGGTAAATTTGGGATAAAAAAAAAGAAAACTTAGAATGGATTTTAATTTACAAATGTATAACTCTTTATCATAACTGCCTTTGATGATTTGTGGCCTTTTAGTAAAGAACAAGGTAGAACAAAGTAAAGAACAAGGAAGGTCTCCATACTGGGCATACTCAAAAATTTTTGAAAAAAATACTAATTAAACTACTTATGTATGTAATAAAGGATCAGTCAAATTTAGCGGCGGAATTACAGTAGAAAGTCTGTAAAAAAATAAAATACTTTCGAGTATTTGGCGCGAAAAGGCGAAAGCGTCACGCTATTTGGCGAGCAATACTTTTCCTCGCCAAAAGCAAACGATTTTAGTGCACCTGAAAATTGATTGTTAATTGATTTTTAGAATGCGTGTAATTAGTATTTAATGAATTTAAACTTAAACAATGAGAGAGTTTTATAAATACATTTTTTCGTATTACATATTTATGTTGCTTGTTATTTAACTTTATTACTTTAAAAACATATTCATATATAAAAAATACTTTCATATATTTAAGCGTATTCCAAAATAAAGGCAAGATTCATTTACACTGTAAAAAAAAATTTGTAAAGTTACTAAAATTTTTCTAGGAAACTGGGATTCCAGGAACTTTTTATGTAACGGCAACAAGAAAAATTCCTGTAACAGATGCTGTTACAGAAATTTTTGCTGTTGCCGTTACATAAAAAATTCCTGGAATCCCAGTTTCCTAGAAATATTTTAGTAACATTACAGATTTTTTTTTACAGTGTACAAGTTATTCACACTGTAAAAAAAAAATTGTAAAGTTACTAAAATATTTCTAGGAAACTGGGATTCCAGGAACTTTTTATGTAACGGCAACAAGAAAAATTCCTGTAACAGATGCTGTTACAGAAATTTTTGCTGTTGCCGTTACATAAATAGTTCCTGGAATCCTAGTTTCCGAGAAATATGTTAGTAACTTTACAGATTTTTTTTTACAGTGCATTTGAAAGAATTCGTCATTTCCATAGCAACAGAATTGAATCTACAGTGCTCAATTGGACTTAATTTTGAGACATTGAAACAATTTTAATTTATTTTAATTTTGTTTTAATTCATAAAATTTGATATTTAACTTTCATTATAAATATATATATGACAAAACTATAGTTAAATCAATCGAAAACTGACAACACTAAAGTCATTTACATTAAATTTATTTAAACAAGTTCAACATGAAACGTTTTTATCTTAAAGAGTAATCGGCATAAAAAAGTATTTTTCGAAATTTCATTTCATCGCCAACCGATGATAAATCGCCAAATAAACGAAATTTTCGTTATTTTTTTACGAACGTTCTATCGCGGTTCCGCCAAAAATTTTTTTATAAACATATATATACACATGAGAAGAACACTCTGTAGTTTTTTCAATTTTTTCTGAATATGCCCGTATGGAGACCTTCCTTGTAAGAATTTTTTTTGGAAACTGGGATGCCTCGAACTTTTTATGTAACTGCAATCCGGGTTAGACACAAAATTTTAGTAAGATTACTGTAAATTTAGGTGATTCTTTTGTAAGGCTACAGATTTCCGTAGATTTACAAAAATGAGTTTTGTAGATTCACATCTTTTTGTGTACAATGTACAGATAAAATTTTAGTAACCATTCAGATTTCCGCAAGTTTACATCTGTAGAATTACATCTTTTTTTTTACAGTGTAGTAATTCAATGGTATTTTGTGTTTCTCCTATATTTCCCGAATAATAATGGTAACTATTTAAATACATCCTGTATGAAATAATTCAAATAAATCCATTTTTAATTACATAGAGGGTGTTCACACATTTTTGTAACGATTTTAGCAATAGAAATATATACGCAATAATAAGAATTTTATATTTAATATGTTCAATCTGATTTGTTCAATCGATAATATAGCCCATTTGTTGAACCGCCATATTACACATGTATTTCCAAAGTAAAAATTATTTCTTAAAATATCAAGATTGATTTGTTCCACTTCTCAACCAAATTCATACAGATTCCATCCAACGTTTTGGGATGCCGCTTATTAAGAACTTGTTTTAAAAATTCAAATGCATCGGTGGACTTCGGAGCATTTAAAGAAAAAAGCCCCCATTCGGGTTTCATAACTCATTTTTTCTAAGGATATAACAGTAGATTTAGAGGTAACCATATTTCAGAGGTACACACGGTGAACATCGTGTTTTTTTTTGTTTTTTTTTATTACTTTTACAATAATATGAAGAAGTTTTTCGTTGTTAGTCGTTTTAAGGCCGTAAAATGTATAAAAGGAAAACCTTTTTCTATTAGTGATAGTCCAATGCATTGAAACAATAATCAGGCATGCAGAAAAGACTGATACATCATTCCAGAACTATGGTTTAAGTGCTTAATGCAGGAAAAGCAAACAGGGTGATTTCCCACACTGTAAAAAAAAATCTGTAGTTCTACAGATGTAAAGTTACATGCTTACTAAACTTTCACCTGTAACTGTATGAAAAAAGCTGCAAATCTACAAAACTAGTTTTTGTAAAGCTACAAAAATCTGTAACTTTACAAATGAATCTGCTAAAATTTCAGTAATCTTACTAAACTTTTATTTGTAACCCTGGCTGCAGTTACATGAAAAGTTCTCGGAATCCCAGTTTCCAAAAAAATTCTTAGTAACCTTACAGATTTTTTGATTTTCGGCGCAAAAGTGTGTCTGTTACATGAAATTTTGTTGTTGCCGTTACATGAAAAGTTCTAGGAATCCAAGTTTCCTAGAAAAACTTTAGTAACTTCACAGATTTTTTTTTACAGTGCAGGGAGTGACCCCTAGAACACAGTTTTTATATGGATATTACATTTTTGGTCAAGTTCGTACAGAAACAAATGAATTAGAAATCAGTGTTTAAGTTGATATTACACCATCCTTGACATGGTTTCACCAATACACTTCGTATACTTTCGGATTTGGCGATAGTTATGCAGAGAGAGACAGAATAATCCAACTAAACCGTTACATGCACTGTAAAAAACAGACGCTGTTACAGGAATTTTTGTTGTTGTCGTTACATAACAAGTTCTAGGAATCCCAGTTTCCTAGAAAAACTTTAGTAACTTTACAGATTTTTTTTACAGCGTGAAAGCGCATGGGGATATTTTAAATTGCTGGCGAGAAACAGGGAAAGGTTTACCGTCGCCAAATTATCATACAGTAACCTCAAAAATTGGTGACAGAAATCTGCGAAATGTTTATCAAAAAACGTGAAATAAATACATCTGCCCGGTTAATTTTAGCAGATGAATACACTCTTAAAAGAAAAAGCAAAAAAATAAAAAAAAAAAAAAAAAAAAAAACTGTAGTTCTACAGATGTAAAGTTTCATGCTTACTAAACTTTCATCTGTAACTGTACAAAAAAATCTGCAAATCTACAAAACTAGTTTTTGTAATGCTACAATTATCTGTAACTTTACAAATGAATCTGCTAAAGTTACAGTAATCTTACTAAAATTTTATCTGTAACCCTGGTTGCAGTTACATGAAAAGTTCTAGGCATCGCAGTTTCCTAAAGAATTCTTAGTAACCTTACAGATTTTTTTATTTTCGGCGCAAAAGTGTGTCTGTTACACGAATTTTTGTTGTTGCCGTTACATAAATGTTCTAGGAATCCCAGTTTCCTAGAAAAAATTTAGTTACTTTACAGATTTTTTTTTACAGTGTAGGATGCACTGTAAAAAAACCACTGTAAATTTGCCAGCACAAACTCGATCACAGTTGAATGTACTGTATCTTCTTTGGTTTCCTGACTATTTAAACATGAAAAATACAGTAGTTGCGTAAAATTAACAGTACAATGTACTGGCAGTTTGGACGCATTTGGACGACAGCACAAACTACTGGCGTCCAAATTGCCAGTACATTGTGCTGTTAATTTTACGCAACTACTGTATTTTCCATGTTTAAATAGTCAGGAAGCCAAAGAAAGATACAGTACATTCAACTGTGATCGAGTTTGTGCGCGAGATGAACAGTACTTTGTACTGTAAAAATGTCGTTTTTTTTTATAGTGTGGGAAATTATAGTTATATTAAAGTACGTTTGCCTGCATCTTTTATCAAAATTATTTCGTAACAAAAATGATTTCAATCAATTTTTTATTACCTTCATCTACGTTAATGAAAAGAGAATTTACAACTGTTGAACACGTTATTAGATTTATGTTGACTCTTCAAAGCAACATTTACATATAAGTAATGCAGAAGCGCAAATTGAAAAGGAATTATTTTCCTTTAATTCATTTACATTGAAAAGTTACATCTCAGTCAAGTGCAAACAGTTTCTTTCTTTTTTTTATTGCTTTTGAAATTATTTTATGTGTTGAAATAATAAAACCATGTGTTCGCACTTAAAAAAAAAAAATAAAAAAGAGTATTTCTCTTTTGAAAGAGCAGATACATATCCATTGTTTATTTCCCAGCGACATTTTTAAAAACTGTTCACAAAATAAAAATAAAAAATTACAGAAATTTTTTCACAAAGAATAATTTTAATGATGCACATTGTCAAAACTTTGTAGCAAACTGCGAAACAGCACCGAAAACTGGCGATATGAAGCAATTAAAATAATAAAACTTTGTAAAAAATCACCATAAAATTAAAACAAAACACAGGACGCGTTTCGAGCTAAAAACATAACAGCTCGTCATCAGCTAAGCATACACGTGTCCGTAAACGAACAAGTTCAAAAATGAACTGAAGATAAAGAATGTTGCGAAGAATGCGACAGATGGCGCTACCTGATAGAGGGATATGCAAAAGGGAAATGTGTTGAAAAAAGATAGAAGAGAAAATGAAATGGAAAAAATGGAAATAAAAGAAAAAATGAAAATAAAAGAAGTAAATTAAAAATATAAATAAAAATAATAAATAAAGAACTATAAAAGAACAAGAAAAAAATCCAAATTATTATTATTATTATTATTATTATTATTTTTTTTTTTTTTTTTTTTTTTTTTTTTTTTTTTAACAAAATAAAAAGAAAAGAAACAAGAGCAAAGGGAAAGGAATTACAAAATTAATTTCCACGCTGGAGATAGGAAAGGAGATGATGGGAGATCATTGACAAGATTAGCAGAATTTTTAGAAATAAAATATGCTTCATGAAAATCCAAGTGAGAGGGAGAGGCAGGGGAAGAAATAATTTTGGCCATGGAGAAATTGAAACAATGACTGGAAGACCAACAGTGAGAAGCAATCGAAGATTTAGAGATTTCTTGATTTGCAATATATCTCTGATGCTCGCCTAATCTGAATTTTAAAGCTCTCTTAGTTTGACCAATATAACCTAAATTGCAAGAGCAAGGAATGAAATAAACACCCCATCGGTTCTCAGTAGGAACAGGATCTTTTAGAGAAGGGAATTTAATTTTATTCATAGGTTTGAAGATAACTTTAAAGTTAAAACGAGAAAGTATTTTAGAAATTTTGAAACACAGAAGAGAATAAAAGGGCAGAACTATTATAGAATTAAAATTAGAAGGATTATTTGAATCAGAAAAAGGACGTTTAGGCTTATTAAATTTATACAAAGCTTTATCAATTAAAGAGGGATTATAACCACGAGCAAGGGCAAGAGATTTCAGATAATTAATTTCATTATTCAGAGCAGAAGAGTCAGAACAAATGCGTAACGCCCTAAAAACAAAAGTATAAAAGGACGCCACTTTTTGTTGAGGAAGATGATTTGAAAGGGCATGAGGAGGGAGGGAGACAGCGAAAGGTTTTCTATAAACGGAGGTAGAGAACCGATCTGGGAGTTTTGAAACCAAGACGTCAAGGAAAGGAAGAGAATTGTTCTCTTCGACCTCGAGAGTAAATTGAATACAAGGATCAACAGAATTAACAAGAGAAAGGAGATTAGAAAGATCAAGGTCAGATGGAATTAAAATGAAAGTGTCATCAACATACCTAAACCAGAAAGGAAATTTATATTAACTGAAGAGTTTTTCTTCAACAAAATGCATATAAATATCACATAAAAGAGGAGACAATGGATTACCCATGGCCAGACCCTCAGTTTGAGAATAGAAAGAATTGTTAAACTGAAAAGCAGTTTGCCTAACACAAATACTAACTAAATGCAGGATTTCATCAATCTCAATGGAAGAGTAATGACATTCGCGCAACCTTCTTTCCAAACAATCAATTGCCCCTTGAACAGGCACGTTAGTGAAAAGGGATTTAACATCTAAGGAAACCATTATATAATTGCAAGGAGAAAGGCGTTTAATTTTATCAACAAAGTCAAAAGAGTTTTTCACGGTATGAAAGTTAGTGGAAGATAAAGGAGCGAGTAACTTAGAAAGGAACTTGGCAAGTTTATAAGAAGCAGTACCAATATTGGAAACGATAGGGCAAAAGGAAAGAGTAGGTTTATGGACCTTAGGAAGAGCATAGAAACGAGCACAATTAGCGATAGTAGGGGTGACCAAACGTTTAGTGTTATCATTAAGAAAGACAGAATTTTTAATGACATGCTTGATGTCAGATAAATGCTTAGTAGAAGGATCCTTTTTTAATTTGGAATATGGACCAGAGTTTAACATAGATTCAACGTGGGAAATATAATCAGATTTATTGAGAAGAACTGTTTGACCACCTTTATCAGCCTTAATAATAAGAAGGTTAGGAACGGAATTAAGTTCACTGAGAGAAGATTTCTGAGAAGAAGAAAGATTAGACTTATTAAAAGATTTATTAGAAGAAATGACATTAGCCAAAAGGTAGCGAAGAGAATCAAGTTGACCAGAAGAAATTTTACTGTTTTTGAAAGAATGTTCAATGGGTCGCATTCTTCGCAACATTCTTTATCTTCAGTTCATTTTTGAACTTGTTCGTTTACGGACACGTGTATGCTTAGCTGATGACGAGCTGTTATGTTTTTAGCTCGAAACGCGTCCTGTGTTTTGTTTTAATTTTATGGTGATTTTTTACAAAGTTTTATTATTTTAATTGCTTCGTATCGCCAGTTTTCGGTGCTGTTTCGCTGTATTCAACTATTTGGGTGCTGCACCGTGTTATTGCTTTGCACGTGTTCAAGGTATTTGCTTTTCTTTCTTCCCAGTTTTTAGTTTTGTTTTTATTTTATTTCATTTTAGTTTTATTATTTTGTTTTCTTCTATTTATTTACTTATTTATTTATTATCTTTTTATTCATTTTCTGGTCCTGTTTTCCTTCTTTCTTGTTATGAGTTCTTCACTTATTAATCGTTTCAAGCACCTTCGTTTGAAGCGCGCCAGGTGTTTGAATAGGCTTAATTTTCTTTTAAGGTGTAATCGTTCAAGGGTTATTCCTAAGTTCATTAATATTATTTTCAAGCTTCCTTCTTCCATTCGTGTTCAAAATGCCTTAACTAGGAGTAAGTTTGCTATTCTTAGAGCCATCATTCAAGATGTTCGTTACTCTCTTTCTTGCATCGAATATGAATTATATTCTTTGCATTTACAGTTAAGTAAAACTGTAATTTATTTCCCTTTCCTTGAGAAACGGATTTTTGCTTACGTCGATTTCAAATCTAGGTGTCACAATGCTATTTTGGATAAAAAGTTTTCTTCTCTTCTGACTTCTAATTCTTCTGCTCCTAGTATTTCTCCTCTTGAGCAAAATTATGTTGTCAATTTATCTTCTCACTCTCTTACTGATTCTCAGCGTGATGTTCTCTCACTTGGCTTGAATTTTTCGTGCATTTCTAAGCCTTCTATTCCGAACTTAATTGCTCCCATTGAACATTCTTTCAAAAACAGTAAAATTTCTTCTGGTCAACTTGATTCTCTTCGCTACCTTTTGGCTAATGTCATTTCTTCTAATAAATCTTTTAATAAGTCTAATCTTTCTTCTTCTCAGAAATCTTCTCTCAGTGAACTTAATTCCGTTCCTAACCTTCTTATTACTAAGTCTGATAAAGGCGGTCAAACAGTTCTTCTCAATAAATCTGATTATATTTCCCACGTTGAATCTATGTTAAACTCTGGTCCATATTCCAAATTAAAAAAGGATCCTTCTACTAAGCATTTATCTGACATCAAGCATGTCATTAAAAATTCTGTCTTTCTTAATGATAACACTAAACGTTTGGTCACCCCTACTATCGCTAATTGTGCTCGTTTCTATGCTCTTCCTAAGGTCCATAAACCTACTCTTTCCTTTCGCCCTATCGTTTCCAATATTGGTACTGCTTCTTATAAACTTGCCAAGTTCCTTTCTAAGTTACTCGCTCCTTTATCTTCCACTAACTTTCATACCGTGAAAAACTCTTTTGACTTTGTTGATAAAATTAAACGCCTTTCTCCTTGCAATTATATAATGGTTTCCTTAGATGTTAAATCCCTTTTCACTAACGTGCCTGTTCAAGGGGCAATTGATTGTTTGGAAAGAAGGTTGCGCGAATTTCATTACTCTTCCATTGAGATTGATGAAATCCTGCATTTAGTTAGTATTTGTGTCAGGCAAACTGCTTTTCAGTTTAACAATTCTTTCTATTCTCAAACTGAGGGTCTGGCCATGGGTAATCCATTGTCTCCTCTTTTATGTGATATTTATATGCATTTTGTTGAAGAAAAACTCTTCAGTTTATATAAATTTCCTTTCTGGTTTAGGTATGTTGATGACACTTTCATTTTAATTCCATCTGACCTTGATCTTTCTAATCTCCTTTCTCTTGTTAATTCTGTTGATCCTTGTATTCAATTTACTCTCGAAGTCGAAGAGAACAATTCTCTTCCTTTCCTTGACGTCTTGGTTTCAAAACTCCCAGATCGGTTCTCTACCTCCGTTTATAGAAAACCTTTCGCTGTCTCCCTCCCTCCTCATGCCCTTTCAAATCATCTTCCTCAACAAAAAGTGGCGTCCTTTTATACTTTTGTTTTTAGGGCGTTACGCATTTGTTCGGACTCTTCTGCTCTGAATAATGAAATTAATTATCTGAAATCTCTTGCCCTTGCTCGTGGTTATAATCCCTCTTTAATTGATAAAGCTTTGTATAAATTTAATAAGCCTAAACGTCCTTTTTCTGATTCAAATAATCCTCCTAATTTTAATTCTATAATAGTTCTGCCCTTTTATTCTCTTCTGTGTTTCAAAATTGCTAAAATACTTTCTCGTTTTAACTTTAATGTTATCTTCAAACCTATGAATAAAATTAAATTCCCTTCTCTAAAAGATCCTGTTCCTACTGGGAACCGGTGGGGTGTTTATTTCATTCCTTGCTCTTGCAATTTAGGTTATATTGGTCAAACTAAGAGAGCTTTAAAATTCAGATTAGGCGAGCATCAGAGATATATTGCAAATCAAGAAATCTCTAAATCTTCGATTGCTTCTCACTGTTGGTCTTCCAGTCATTGTTTCAATTTCTCCATGGCCAAAATTATTTCTTCCCCTGCCTCTCCCTCTCACTTGGATTTTCATGAAGCATATTTTATTTCTAAAAATTCTGCTAATCTTGTCAATGATCTCCCATCATCTCCTTTCCTATCTCCAGCGTGGAAATTAATTTTGTAATTCCTTTCCCTTTTCTCTTGTTTCTTTTCTTTTTATTTTGTAAAAAAAAAAAAAAAAAAAAAAAAAATAATAATAATAATAATAATTTGGATTTTTTTCTTGTTCTTTTATAGTTCTTTCTTTATTATTTTTATTTATATTTTTAATTTACTTCTTTTATTTTCATTTTTTCTTTTATTTCCATTTTTTCCATTTCATTTTCTCTTCTATCTTTTTTCAACACATTTCCCTTTTGCATATCCCTCTATCAGGTAGCGCCATCTGTCGCATTCTTCGCAACATTCTTTATCTTCAGTTCATTTTTGAACTTGTTCGTTTACGGACACGTGTATGCTTAGCTGATGACGAGCTGTTATGTTTTTAGCTCGAAACGCGTCCTGTGTTTTGTTTTAATTTTATGGTGATTTTTTACAAAGTTTTATTATTTTAATTTGTAGCAAACTGTTCAGTCATTTGACCGTTTTTATAGAGAACGGTTACATAACGTAGTTTAACTCTATTCTGGTCATAATATTGGCAATAATATGGTAAAAATAGCGAAAAAATACGACTATGTAACTGTTCTCTATAAAAACGGTCAAACGGCTGGATAGTTTGTCGCAAATTTTTAACACACTGTAAAAAAAAGGACTAAAAAACGGAGATTCTACTGGCAATCGAGACGCCAGTACTATTTCCGTATTTTAACGGAAATTTCCCCCCCATAAATTACAGAAAATTTTCCGTTTTTCTGGAATTTATGGGGGAAATTTCCCTTTAAAATACGAAAATAGTGCTGGCGTCTCGATTGCCAGTAGAATCTTCGTTTTTCAGTCCGTTTTTTTTTTTTTTTTTGTTACAGTGCAGACAATAATCAAATCATATTCCGAATTCATACCATATAGGATTTATTTTTTTTGCATTAAAATTTAAATTATAGAGAAAGTCAAAATCATTACAAAAATGTAGGAACCCTCTCTGTATGTAAATATCAACGAAGTAATAATTTTATTTAAAGCGTTTCCGCTACGTTCTGATTTAAAATAAAAATGATGTTTGTTAAAATTTAAACAGCAATCAAATGTACTGCTTTATGCAACTTAAATTTAAAAGAAAAACATCACGAAACCTTTTTGCATGACTGAAAAATTTTAATTAGATTTTTAATTCAATATGACAAATATTGAAACTTAATTATATCGTGATAATTTACTTTTAATGAACTATTTTAAAATCATACGAACATGACAATTTAAAAGCCGTGTGCACTAATACCATTCACAGAATTCTTTTCAATAAATTATTGTTTGCTGTTTTTAAGTAGTATATGCAGTGAAATTTTAAAAGTATGATGAATAAAGTTACTTATTTTGACAAAAGAACGTTTTTCTAAACAATACGTTAGAATCATTTTAAATGTTACATTCAAATTAAATATACAATTTTATGCACTTATGTATGTTACTTTTCTAATTTTGTATTCCGAATGGTTAATCTTTAAAATATTTATAAATTTTTGAAAATCATTTTCGTTTTACATTTTATTATATAACTAATCAGTCACTAGACTTTTTAGAAGGTATTAGCGAAATAATTGTATGTTCTTCACTATAACGTGCAGCCGGCTTTATGTTTAACGAACCAAAAAGAAAATGTAAACAAGTGGGTAAGTGTGATCACAGATCGCACAGAGAGTTTCGTTTAATTTTCCTTTCAAAACCCTTTATCATTTGCAAAATCTATTAGTTCCAAATTTCGCAACCAGGGAACGCACTCTATTCTAAACAAACCTCTATCCGAACGAAACTCCGTTTTGCAACCTATCCGTAGATATATTAGTCGAGGGGATCGGGCCGATAGCACACGAGATAGTTAGGCGCCCCTGGCGGTAAAAAGTGGAACTAAAATATGTAAGGCTGCGGAGCATAATATGAGAGAGTGGTCAAAGGAGTGTCGAAAAAAATTTAGAAAAGTGCCCCCCGGGTGAAAAGGGTGGAGGATAGAAAAATTGTTTAAAATACAGAAGTTAGAGACCGGAGGGGTAAATATAAGACGCTTTGAAATTTTTATGATTTGTCGTGTGATTGCAAGTGTTCATATATAAATATTCAAAATTTCAAGTCTTCAACTTAATTAGGGGCTCAGTTAGAAAAAAAAATCTTAAAATATACAAGTTAGAGCCCAGACGGGTAAATGTAAGACTTTTTCAAAATTTTATGATCTGTTGTTTGATGTGAGGTGTTCAGCTATAAGTATTCAAAATTCCAAGTCGGGAACATATATAGGTTCTGAGAACGGGCTCTGTGACAGACAGAGGAGTGAGACGAATAGTCAGATGAACGAAACCCTAAAAAGCAAAAATATCGAAACTTTTGACAAACACACACACACACACACATATATATATATCATAATAGTGGAAATATTGTATTTAAATCTCGTTCAATAATATTACACTGTTATTCCTAACTCCATGATTGTATAAGTAGTATCATTACTCATAACATTGCTGGCAACAAATGCAAATAATTTCTTAGCACGTTTTGAGTCATTGCTGGCTTCCTTGGTTCATCATTTGGTAAATTCTGTCTTTAATCCATATTATTTTTTATCTTTTGCAATTTTTGGCTTTTTTTTTTTTTTTTTTTTTTTTTTTTGGATTTAGTGTGTACGGTTTGTCGAAATTTTGCATTTTTAGCTTGTTATGGCTTATGCAATGATGAAACGGTATGTGTAATTTGTGGAACTTAAGATAATTTGGACCTGAAAATCAACCTTGGTTCCATAAATAATTCCATTTTTCCAATGTTTACTGAATTTTCATTTCCTTGTTTTGCTTTATAAGATGGTATGTCTTAAAATTTTTTATAAAGGTTAAAACTTCATTTTTAAGTTGCAAAACTTCATTTATAATTTGTATATTCACTTTTGTAGATTATCATTTGTATTTTTATGTAATGGTTACATACATATGTAATGTTTTGGTATGCGATGAATTGAGGCTAAATAATTGGAACTCAGGACCTCACTGTTGGCTTGACAATCTTTAGCAATTCGTCGTCCTTTGCGTGTCCGATCAGAGGTCCCGAAAGCCCTTTAAGTTGCTTTTAGAGATTACATTGTCTGGGGTCGGTAGAGCTCCTCAAATGTTACCAAAATCTGTTTCTCCCATTTAGAAAACTTGTTATGTACTCCAAATTTTACATTTTCCCAACAGAAGGCGAACAATTCATCACAGGCAGGCTCTTTTATTTAATTGTTCAAATACAAATATCCTTTTATAGGTGTGGTTTTGTAACGACAACAGGCTTTACTCAAGCCTGATTGTACCACCAATAGTCGATTCTAAATTCGACGTTAATTATGTATGTTTTATGTATGTGTTATGTATGTTTTATTAATAAATGTCAGCCAGAGAACAGTTAACTAGGATTGTGTTCATCAAATACTTATTTCGACATTAATTTGAATTTATCGTCTATTATAATGATTTAATTTGATTTATATCCTCTAATTCTAATAACTTTCAAATATGGAGAAAGTTGATTAAAATTTATAGTCTAAATATCAGGGCTGCCACAAGTGACTCTTTTTCTATTCTATATACACCGCTATTTTAAGAAAATAATTTTTATAGTATATTTCTCTTGCAGATGTTGTCAAAGTGTATTTGAATTTTTTTTGTTTTTAAAAAGTAGTGCTAGATAGAATTAAAAAGTAGTAGGCAGTGGTAGCCCTGAAATATAATCAATTAACTTGAATTAATAAACCGGAATCTAACGGCTGTCACATTGGAAAAAGGTAATTAGACTTTATTTCTTTGGTTAATCATTTAATATAAACATATCAATCAAATTCTATTTTATTTAATTGATTTCAGAAACATTAATTATCATTAAGTTGTTTTGTGATGGGTAATTTCCCTCTTATCATTTCATATCCCCCCCCCCCCCCCTCCAAGGTCGGGTCCACCAGTTCTGCCTGCAAAGCTGGGGAAACTCCCTCGGATGTTTGAGGATATAAAATTAGTTAAGACTGATTTTTCTATTAACTCAAGGCTATTAAAGTGACATTTAAATGTGTAATAACGTGACATTTAAATTTAAAGTTTAGATATGATGGCAGAATTATTCTGATGGAAATGAACATTTGAAATTTAAATCTTAAAGCTTAAAAAATAAAAGTTGAAATTTAAGATTTTAAAATTTTTATGTTATTATTTCGCCCAGTTGGGATATGGCTCTCGGGACAACATGGTCGAACTTTACATATGAAAATTTTAAAAACATAAAAATAATAATGTACAAGTTGGAAACCACATGTCAAACGTGGCAAATGAGGTGCGTTCGTACTATAACTAGTTTTATAAATATTTTTTGCACCGCATATTAAACTGAATGTATATTTTAGTGCACTTCATAAGTGCATATAAATTTTCTTGTGTTCGAAAGGCTGTATAACATCATTAAAATGCACTTGAAATATTTTTTTCCCATTGGTCGTAATGTAACGGAAAATTTTTGACTGTCCCTGTAATTAAACTATGCATCCGATTTTCATAAAATTTGAAATGACTCGACAAAATTTTACAACAATTATATATTTAAAATTCCAGACCATTCGGTTGGGTAGTTTTTGCTCTGTTACATGCGGACGAAAAGACGGACCGAACGATGACTATAGGTGCTACGTATTTATATAATTACGAACGAGCCATGACAAAAATCTCAAAGCAATACCAATACAGTAATAACACAAGAAGTATATAAAAAGTAAAATAATAATACTGTTTAAAAATAATGGTCATATATTTGGTGTTTCAAAGTCTGCGCGCCAATAATTTTGCGCAATTTTTCTTAGTTTTAAAACCCAAAATTTTAAAATGTTATATAAAAAAGCAATTCTATAAAAGTATTCAAATTATACATATGCTTCAAAATGTGAAATTACGAAAAAATTAAAAACATTTCTAAAAAAAAAAAAAAAACCTTGAAAATATTAAAATTGCAGAAATGTAAAATTGTTATAATTAAAAGAACATGTAAATATTTCAAAATAATCTAATATAAAAAGGGACAAAACAGGTGTGGACATAACAAGTGTAACATATAAAATCTATTTGCAGGGAATACTGGTTAGGTAATTAGTTTTATTTATCCTAAAACTCAGGAAGGTTTTAGCAAAGAATTGAAAAAAAAAAAAAAAAAATGAGCGTGACTTTGATTTTTTGATCGAAGATGCAGATGCAATTCAATTGTATGCAAAGGACTCTACCATTTTACAGTCTCAGGTGCATTTATTTTCATCAGTGTCCTTAATAAATCCGAGTCGCAATTTAATAAACTACATCTGCGGCTCACTATTAGTTCATAAAAATTTCCTGCGTTATCCGAGTTAAAAAAAATCAATGAACATTTTCCCTTAAGGGTGTATTCCAATCCAAACTGCTTACTATCTGATCCATTTTTAAATTCTTTTTTGCTCTCAAGCGCATCAAACTCGGAAATTCTCTTATTTAAAAACTACATAATGTGCCGTGCTTGTCGATTTTTTGATAAATGCAGAAGATATTGTAAAAAATGCTGACAATTTTGTCGTTTTGGACCGAATTTTCCGAAGCGAGAGATCTAGAAATGAAAAAAAATGGTCAGACTGAAAAAATAATTGTTTAAAACTCAAATTCTAATTAATTGAGAGAAAAATGAAATCACACGGCCTCTTATTCATCTTTTCAAAAACCACCTCAGCAAGTTTCATGTTTTTACTTTTAAATATGAGTCTGAAAATGTCTCAGAAATTTTCCAGATGTTGAGGGCGGAAAAATATTTTTTCGATTACACCCTTAAAGATTAAATGCCAGAGCGCTGTGAGTTTACCTTGCTAGTTCTTATGAAAATAGAAAAAAATCTTTTAATTTTCAAGGGTTTTACTACTGACAAAGGAAACAAAATAAATAAATACAACAAACAATAAATAAAATGAGAAAAAGATAAGATAATAGACCGTGGTTAAAATAAAAAAGGACAGTGCGTTAATTTTAAGTGCATGACAACGCGATGCAAATTTTGCAATTTTGATAAAACTTTTTTACAAATTTTATTAAACTTTTTTACAAAAACGTCAGCAGTTGCCACATTTGCACAGATTGTAGTAAATCATCGAATCCTCTTTGACTGCACATGAGTGTTTTTGGTTGGAGTTTAACAAAATCAAAACCAAATTAAAAAAAAATATATGACTTAATCAGGATTCGCACAGTCGTACCACTAAATTTTAGCAGTATTTTCAAAGTATTTCACTGCAGAAAAATATAAAAAAAATATGCGAATAAAGGAGGTGATGGCGAATGCTGTGTTTTAAAAATTAAATGTAAATTTTGTTATCATTAATATAGTGCCAGAGTCCTTGGAAATTCCAAGGAATGTGCGAACCTTGCTTAACACGTTCACGCCGGCGCGATGGGTCACACTCGACTGTCTCAAATCTGGCAAGTCTCCGGCTCTTTGGATACCAGTATTTTAATACAGGAAATGTTGTTTAAAGGAACAACTTTTTCTCTAAAATAACACTGGTGTTCAAAAAGCCGGAGACTTGACAACTCTGAGACATTGGAGTGTGACCCACCGCGCCGGCGTTAACGTGTTAATGGAGTGGATGATGCTCATTTTGAAAAACTTGAATTTTTAGATTTAGACACTGCACTATCAGAAATATTTTTTTAATTCTCAGAAATATTCCTGGCAGCACTGCTACCGGTATATATCTGAAAATTGAAGATATTTCCTTTTTTTAATTTTCCGTTCTAGGACAGAAAATTTCCATAAACTGAAAAAAAGAGGTTTTTAGAAAATGCGTCTCTCGTTCTTCCGTGTATCCCGTTAGGGTTCAACGTGAGACCGCGCATTTCGAATCGAGCATCTTAAGGGGTCAGGTAACCTTTGAACCAATAAAGTACATGGAAAAGTGACCTCTGTAAGAATTGCAGTCATTCTTTAACTAATAAACTTTTAATTATAAAATTGAAAACACGTGTTAGGAACGATTTATTTTATCAATCAAAGTTGTTAGAAAAGGTATACACATATATAGTTTTTTTTAATTTATTTTTAAAGATACTACAATTTTTACGAAAGAATTATTCTAGCATGCATTGCGCGCATGATTTTTCCCATTTCAATGGCTGAAACAAGCCAAGATTTTTTTAATGAGTACAGATACAAAGTGTTTTCAAAATGACCTACAATGGAAAAAATAAAACTTGTAGATCTCGAGAAAAAAAAAAAATTAGAGAAATTCGAAATATCGAGATTTTTTTTATACAAAAGTAGCCGTGAATTCTAAACTTCTTACTTGAGAAACATAATAATAGGTCATTTTGTGCTTCTGTACGTTTAATACATCCACCAAAAATTTCGTGAAATTCTAGGCAGCCGTTTTTCAGAAATCGTGCGCGCAATGATCAAAATCGCTGTTTTGAGAAAATTGGCTTTAAAGATTGAAAAACCCGTTGATCATATAGCAAAAGCTCAAAGTGTTTTAGACATAACTTCTCTTCTAATGCGAATTTTTGTATGGGGTTTGATCTTAAATGTTCCCAAAGAATCATATTTAATTATAAGCTATTTTAAAAAAATTCGATTTTTGAACGCTTCAAAGGTTACCTGACCCCTTAACCATTCAGCCATTTTTTTTTCAAATGGGGGATTGGTAAGTCTGTTTAATTTCCTGTTCAGAAAGCTCGGAAATTGAAACTTAATTGCAGAAATATTTCGTCGTTATGAAATAATGGTTGGTGCATTAACACTTATAGAATAATAGATGATAAAATTATTTCATATTAGACATAATTTGAATGTTACATGTAAAATATGAATAAATTGAAATATGAATATTAAATTCGAGAAGAAATGTTTGGTTTTTGGAATAAAATCGACTTTTTTTTTTAAACTCGATATAACCAGTATGTATTTTTTAAATGTTGTTCGTTTAGAATATATTTTACATGTGAATATTTTTCTAATACTCTAAAAAATAAACTACGAATAAGTTTAAATGAATGAGAAATTTGCTGCTTTATTAAATTCGAAAGCATTATTTTTGTTTGTTTATTTTTAAATAAATTAGAAATTTTAATTTATTGAATTTTCAGTTTTCATTTTAAAAGTATATTTGAGCTTTGGTATTAATACAGCCAATACCCATGCGCGGAAGTAATAAACTTAATTTCTTCCTCTTTTTCAAACTTCCGGGAAGAATTAAATGGAAAATCCTGTTTTTTAGGTGTACGGAAATTATTTATTTAAAAATGACCTGTAATTTAGTGTATAAAGACTTTTCTTGTATCTTTAGTGTACAAAATACTTTTCTCACAGTGTAGTGGGCATACCACGATCATCTCAAATCTAATTGAATATTTACAGACTAGTGGGCTTATGGACCATGGTCATGCGTAAACCTATTGGCCAACGATCGAATTGCTTAAAATATTTAACATGGTGTGGACGTCACCTTCCGCCTGTTTATTAAAAGTGGTTAGGGTTATTTCAACTCAAACTGTGATATAATTATTTAACACAAATAATAAAAATTAAATAAATCAAATGTTAATAATAATCTATACCAATAAAACAAAATTTCGATTTGACTGCGGGTCTGTGTGTCTGTCTTTGTGATGGCTAGCAGAATCTAGGACACGTACGAGGCTGAAAATTTTTGTGAGGCTAGCCCAAAGTGTCTCATGACGCACCTGAGACTCAGAATTTTAAAATTCTTATAGAGTTGTTAATTAACAATCACAACTCATGCTCATTAAAAACTCCTCTCGGTCGTTGCAAGAAGGGAAAAGCTTAATGCTCTGAAGGCTTATTTACGCTTTGGTTGAAAATGAAGAACGAAAAAGGACCTTTCGGGGATGTTTTGTCATTATTTATTAACTACACCGTTGAAACGCTTAGTAAAGATAAAAACTTAACACGTATTCGGAAAGATCGTACATTTAAGTCTCAAATGCTGCAATCAATTAAAAAAAAATATTGTAGTTAACCGCTTGAATAAAAAGTTTCAAAAATGGTCGTTTTCCCGAAAAACGTTTTTCTCCTTTATTGCAACGCCTACCCAGGATGCAATTTTAAAGGCACCGACAAACCCAAAACATGTTCTTAAAGCGAAAAACTTCTTGTAATCGATGATGTGATCCGTTTTTAAAAATATGAATTTTTACCCTTTTTAATACACCGGTGAACCCATGTCACTCCGCGCATCACGGCGACGATATTTTTTCTAAGCTAAAAGTAACTAAACGTCCATATTTTAACACATTTTTTTTTTTACAGCATCTCAATAGACCAGATATACATCACCTACAAAAACTTTGAAACGTTCTGGCGACCAGAAATATTTTTTACAAAACAAAATGTGCGAAAATTTTGATGAAATACGTAAAAAATTGAAAGTTTCGTCGCGGTTTTGCAGCTCCAGAGCGCAACTTCAGAGGTCCTGTCAAACCAAAAATATTTTCTTAAAGCTGAAACCTTCTTCTAATCGATGGAGTAATCAGTATTAAAATATATTAATTTTAACCCTTTCAAACACACATGGGAATGCATGTCACTACGCGCCTAACGGAGACGATATATTCTATGTTAAAGGTAAGTAAACGTCCGTATTTTAATACAATCTTTTTAGAGTATCTCAATATATCAGATTTACATCACCTACAAAAATTTTGAAATTTTCGGACGGGTAGAAATATTTTTTTACAAAATAAAATATACGCAGAAAATAAAATGTCAAATAGAATATACTTTCAATGCAATATTTTTTCCTTTAAAAATTTAAATTCAGATAAAATGAAATCTTAAGATATAAAATCACGCATATTTGAGGTTAATCTGAAATCTAAAAATGAATTTTCCAGAGATATTCTACTGGAAATGTTTTTTTAATGAATTCGTAAAATATTAAAAAAAGAATAAATTTTAATTCCTAAATAATTCAACATTTTTCAAAATTAAATTCGTATCCATCTAAACACTTTTTTATGAGTAAGTTATTAGAATGTCGCTTAACACTTAACCCTATCGGCCCTGGCAGTCACATATGTGTTCCTTACTTTAAACTATCAATAACGCCTTGCAGATACGTAAAATCTCATAATCGCATATGTGCATTCTATATCTTGACTTTTTAGTGGACAAGTAGCGCCATCTAGCTCTGAAATAGTTAAAAAAAAAAAAAAAAGATAAAACTTTTAATTTTTTTGGTCTTTAAGAGAAAAGTCATGGCCGAAATGGTTAAATAAGGGGGGGGGGCGAAGGGGGTAAATTTGGTACTACTTTTCCGAAGTGCAACATTTGTCTAATATTTACTAAAATCTATTTCTAATTTAGATGTCATGTCATTAGAACCATATGCATTAATCTCCATGTATTAGTATTTTTTAAGTGCGGTGTAACGTTAAACTTATATATTTTTAAAAGCCATTTTTAATTTAGATACTATGTCATTAGAATCATTTCTCAAATACGTTGAATTCCGTCCCACGTGAATAAAAATCTAAACAGCTCGGGAGATAAAATCCATGAAGGGAAATTCCAATTTAATTTCACCTTTCAAGGATGGATCGAGAACCAATTTCAAATAAGTTTATGTAAAGTGTAAGAAAAATTTTAAACAGACTTATCGTTTGGTTAATTGCTTTTCTGAGAGGTCTTTTTCAAATTTAAAGAGATTTTGACGCTAAAATCTTTTGAAAACACTTTAAAAAAATTTTAGTTGCTGACATTAATGGAATTAAATATAGTGTTATAATTAGAATTTTTAAAAAATTGCAATAGTAAATACTTTTATTCTTAAATAAGGACTTTTGACTAAGTTGTTGCAACATCAGCAAAAATAAATCAATTAAAAAGTAAACAACACTGAAATAAAAATGAAAGTATTTAATAAAATTTAAAGTAAAAATTCTAACAAAAGACAAATCTTAATATTTTGCTTAATGGAGCAAAATATTTCACAAGTACAATTTTGAATTTTTAGAAAAATGAACAGTTTTTCTTATGTAAAAAGTAAAACTTTTTTCAGCATTTATCAATGAATATTTATTTTGTTTTATGTGTATTCTATTTAAATGTAGTAGTGTAAAATATAACATATATAATCTAACAAACATTATTAATTGGTAGTGCATCATAAAAATCAGTTTTCAAATCATTTTGAATTATTTCTTACTTGAATAAAAATCTAAACAGTTCTGGAAATAAAAGGGATGAAGCGGAATTCCCATTTAATTTCCTCTTTCAAAGAAAGATTCAGGAACTAGTTTCAAAGAAAGTTGTGTAAAGTGTAAGAAAAAATTCAAACAGACTTATCACTTGGTTAAATTTTTCGTGAAAAATCTTTTCAGAGTTAAAGAGATTTTAACAGAAAAGACATTTTTCAGTTAGGAACGATATTAGAATTAAAACTACCGTATATACTCGTGTATAAGTCGACCCCCCCCCCCCCTCCACCCAATTCTTAAGCAAAATTTTGAAGAAAATTGAATTTTCGTGCGTAAGTCGAACCACATTTCTGGTAATACGTTGAAAACTAATTTGGAATCGAGGGAAAAAAATAATAAAATAAATTTTCATTAAATTAGTAAAAAATTTCCTACGTTTCTAATCAGATTTGTTTTTTAACACTAAGCGTTTTTAACACACGCTAAGCGTCACTTCTGTCACCGGTGACTGACAGCGTTAAGCGTTAATACAGGTTAGGCTCCCTTTGAAAGACCTCCACGGAAGGCACTCCCCCCCTTAGGGCCTATATCCCACGTGCTGATAATTGGCCGACATAAATACAACCAACCAACCAACCGGTGACTGACACTGAACTTTCCGTTTAGAACGCGTCATTAACCGATGACTGACTGTCTAAAATATGATATAAAACTAAATATACATATATTGTTTTCAGTAATTACTGAAAATTTATTTAAAATTTACTTACCTTTTATTTATTACAGGATTATACTTTCTTATAAATTACTTAAAACATTGGAAATTTTGCAGCTTCAGTGTCAGTCACAGTGGCATTCAAAGTGTTAAAATTCAATTTTTAAAACTCAATTTTGTAAAACAATTTTGTAAACAAATTTTGTAAAACCGAAGAAGCTTAAATTATTTTGAAACCTGTTCCCATCCATTTAATGATACTTAAAAAGAAAAAAATTCTTTCAAAAATCTATTTAAGCGTTATTTCCAAGGGTAATCATATTCTTAGACTGCTAAAATATAGTCATTCTTTGTACTGTAGGACTTTTAGAAGAGGTATCTAGAAGCATTCTCAAGTTGAAGTCGTTTTAAAAAGCGGATTAAAATGTTCAAAGAAATGCCCCTCTATTCAAGGGAATTTTATCCCAAAAGAAAATGGGTTCAGAACAATTAAAGGATCCTTATTGTTAAACTCTTTTTGTCAATCGCAAAGAAAAGACCATTCTCCGCTTTCATCTCTCCCTCCAACCTAGACCCATATGTGATTACTTAAAAGACTTGCCCATTCGCCAATTATCTGCGATTTTTTTTAACTATCTCGTGTATAAGTCGGCCCCCCATCTTCAACTTCCAATTTTTGTCTAAAATTCTTTGACTTATACACGAGTATACGCGCTAGTTTGATAATTTCGGCTTGTTATAATTTCAATAAAAAAATAAAAGTGCTGAAATTCAAACTGTCATAACTCCGTGAGTTTTAATTGTACAAATATTTAATTTTTACTCTCTATTTCTTATAGAAATGTAAGAATGTTTCTTAATATACGTTATGAAAACCTCCAGTTGTTTTTAGCAAAAAGGTGGAAGTGTAATATATTTTAACTAATTTTAATGACTGAAAACGTTCCAACATATTCACACACACATTCGGAGGTTAGACACAGACTGAATAATAATAATAAAAAAAAACTCTTTATATTCTTATTATTACTTTACCTCGGTAAAAATGTTAAACTAATTGTAACTTTTTTATATATTGAATGTATGGCAATGTAAACAGTCTTTTTTGTTGAAGGAAATTGGTAATTTTTCTAGCTTTGCTTCGTCCGGTTATGTCGGATAATAAAAAGTGTAATTTTTTTTTTAAATCTTTAAACTCGATTTTACTTTATATCATATTCCTATATTTCAATCTACTTTTAAACTTAATATTCTTTTCACTTTAATCCTAGGATTACCCTATCATAAATTTTCAGCCTTTTCTTATTTTTGTTTATTTTATAATTTGTTTTCTTATATTGTAGTACATTATGTGCTACGGTTAGATTTATTTTTCATGTCTCTTCTATGATGTGTTATATGCCTACTCATACACAGGGAGTGGAGTAGCAATGCTACTGGGTATCCCACTGAACTTTTCTCCTGTTCACCTGTTCAACGTTGCAAATTCATAAAATTCAAAATATCATAATTCGAAAGTTTGTGCCGTAAAATTTGGAATTTTGATTACTATACAAAACCGAAACATTAAGAAATTTATCCTCACTCAGTTTTAAACATAAGAGGAGAATATTTGCAGGCATGATTATTGAAGCCATTTGTAGACGAACAGTTTTTTTTTTTTTCATTTTAGTGTAAATGAATTACATCTTGAGTTGTAAGCAATTATTATCGCAGACAGTTTACTCATTTCCGCGCATTCGCGTCTGGAAATTCGGTTCAAAACGCCATTTTTGACAGTATTTTGTGAAATATCTGCTACCTTTAGCGAAAACAATTTGAATTAATTTGAAGCAATTTGATTTCATAAATTCTGAATAAGAGAACCTACCAATTTCATATGTTTGTGAATAAAAACTAATTAAAAAATGCGTCAGAATTTTGTTAATATGCATTTTAATAAATTTACCGTATAAAAATTTAAATTTCGTAACTTAAAAAAATACTATATCGAAGTAAATAGATAAAATAAACGTAGGTAAGGTGCCCTATTATCTTCCCCCAGTTACTTTCAGGCCCTCGGAAGTTAAGTAATTTTCCGTAAAAATCTATCAAATTTGAATTTTACATAGACTAACTACCCATGCACATAGAAACATAGGCAAATATCGTACAAAAAATTTTTAACAATGCGAAAAATTGTTTTTTCAAAAGTATCTAAAAAATGCAAAAGAAAAAAAATGGTCCCAATTCCCCCCCCCCCCCAAAAAAAAAAAAAAAAATCCAATACGCCGAGGCTTAATTTATAATTAAATCAAAATTTATTTCTAAATTAATAAGTAATTTAATTTACATTAAAGTAAGGCACAAAGAAATGTACAAATTATCAGTGGAAGAATAACATAACGAAACATTAGTCATCTAAACATGAGGAAAAACTTGAAAAAAATGTAATGAAAAAGCATTCCTAATTCCGTCCTCGGGACGAAAATAAGAACTTCAAGGGGGACGAAATTGAGACCACGCTACTTCCCAATATGACGGAGCTTCAGTTCTAGTAAGATGAACTGAGCGTCCTATAACTCATTGTATGCTACTGTCAGCATCTTACCAACGTAAAATATATGCAATGAATAAAAAATAAATACTTACAGTACAGTAAGTAATATTCTACAAACGACGTAAAAAGAACTCAGATCTTCTAAAAATAGGAAATTCGCCGTCTTTAATTTATGTATGCGTCTTGGCGAACCAAACTTTCAACACTGACCCCTTTTACCTCCCGTCCCCTGTGCCTTGCGTCATAAGTGGCGCCACTTTCGAAGAAGCGGAGAAGTTAAGGGGGGCGAAATTAGGAGACGGGAAGAAATGTGAGCACTTTACCCTACCTCTAAAATTAACGGTTTAGAACTTAACTGCTGGACAATGATAAGAAGGGACATTAGGTTTATTCATATTTGATATATGTTAGGCAAAGCCTAATTCATGCTGTTAGTAAACAATGTCTGAATAAGGGAACCTGCCAATTTCATATATTTGCGAATAAAAATGAATTAAAAAATGCGTCAGAATTTAGTTAATTTAGTTGCATTTGAGAACATAATTAAATTTACCTTATTAAAATTTTTATTCGTAACTGAAAAAAATACCATATCGACGTAAATGTATAAAATAAACGTACCTCTAAAACTAATGGTTTAGGACTTAACTGCTGAACAATGATAAGAAGGGACATCCGGTTTATACATATTTGATATATGTTAGGCAAAGGCAAAGCATAAGATTCGTGCTGTTAGTAAAAACTTATATTTATTTGGTCAAACTTCTGCAAGAATAAAAATTGCAAAAAGTAGATACATATTCTTTTGTGTGTGCTGGAATTTACGCGTTTTTTTTTTTTTTTTTTTTTTTTTTTTTATCAAGATATAAATGTGTCATGTCATACGTCATAGCTACACTTGAGTTCTATAATGAATGTCCAGATATGAAAGAACTTTTGTTTGCTTTAATCTGATGAACTTATTAATAGATGGAAATCTTACTTATGTGCATAGTATTAATTTACCTGATGAATTTACATTTCGATAAAAATTTAAAAATTCATGAAAAGATACAATATGATACAAATTCTGGTGCAATTTCATTTATTTATACTCCTGATGTATTGCTCCGAAAATAAAATCAATTTAATTTTGACTTATCCATTCCTTAAAGTTTTTATAAAAGCGTATCAAAGAGTTTCACTAATCTGGACTTTCATTTGAGCAGACTTAATTCCAATCTCAATGAAGCGAAGGCTTTATTACAAGCATTTTGTCTTAACTACTCCGCATCTTTCACTAAGTTGTAGATTTCACTGTAATAGAAGTATTTTTTAAATTAATATAATGCATCTGATATATATGTAGTATTAAATCTTTGAGTTATGATTAATACTGTCATATACATAATTAAGTTTTGTATATCAAGTTGGAAATATCATCATTTTTAGCATATTGAAAATCCTACTGTGAAAGCAACGTTACAATTTTGTCCTTTCGCTGGGCAGTCAGGGCGTTAAAAAGAAAAAATAATCCTCTGGTTCCATTCGTGCAAACTGCATTTTTCCATTATCATTTGTTGTTTTACAAAGGAAAGTCAGTAAGTAGGTCACAAACTGATATAAGAGGTCGGAAATTAGTAGTAAGTTGTTTCCAAATATGCCAGTAGGTGGCAGCATAATCCAACTATAAGGTGTTAATTTCGAATTTATGAGACAGCAGTTGAACAAGATGAGCAGAATCGTTCAAAAGTTGTTGACGAAGATCGAAGTGACCGTTTAGTTGAGATTGCGACAGAAAAATCAGTGCGGAAGGTTGAGGAAATGGTTGCTATGCTGTCTATTGTTGTCCGCATGTCAGCTCTAACCATTTCCTCAACCTTCCGCATTGATTCTTCTGTCGCAATCTCAACTCAACGACCATCTATTGGCATATTTGGAAACAATTTACTACTAATTCCCGACCTCTCATATCAGTTTGTGACCTACTTACTAACTTTCCCTCGTATAATAAAATTTTAAATTTTAATGAAATTTTGAAACATTTATATATGAAATTAAATAACAAACAATATTTATAGAAAAAAGTGAATTTGTTTCTGTAATTATTTATAAAAAGACTTACTAAACTGTATTTAAATGAATAAAGTATGACTAAGGCCAATGAGTGTATGTAATATATTTAAAAAATTCATAAATAAAATCACATAAATTACTTTCAATAATATAATAGAATAACATTCCTACAATTTCGGCAACTAAAACTTTGCTATTCTCAGGGGTACTAACATACTGTACAATATCTAGGTTATCAATTTCAAAATGAATATTGACATTTTCCGGCAGGGAGTTTCAAAAAGTCAATTTATAAAAATAGTAGTGGCGTCATCTATTGTAAAAAATTGGATTTAATATGTTTAATGGAACGTAATTACAGATTTTAGAAATTCCGTACAGGCTCTTGGAATAACATAGGATAGACAATCGTTACAACCTTGGTTACTTCTTGTTATTATTTCCAGCGATTCGCTTTGTGGGGGTTCGTTTGTTGTTGTTTCTTGCAATGTCAAGTTCTTTGGACGTGCTCCAATGGTGCGATAAAATCAATCGATGCTATCAATTCAAATGTAAACATTTTTCTCTTTAAAACACGTGTTAGTCAGACAAATATGATAAATTAACAGAAATAACATTAACATTAAAATTAATATTATTTTGCTACATATGTATTCAATTGCGGAGCTGAAAGTGTATAATTAAGAATACGTGGAATCGTAAAAACCGTAATTCTGATTTGAAAAACTGGTTAATACACTATAAAAACCGCTCGGAAACGTTCATGAATATCATTTGAAGCAAAAGAAGGTTTTTGTTTTATAAGTTCTTCTCTAAATATCGAAAATATATTTGTTTCTAAGGTAACTAAAGATAAAGAACACTTTTTGGAATTGCGAGTAACTCTGAAGAGATTATTGTTTATTTCCGTTCATGGTAATATTAAATTTTCGTAGACTTAAAAATATCTGTCTTTTTTTTTACACTGCATCGTAAACAGTTACTGTCAAAAATCCTGCCAGAAATTTGCAAAAGCAATCTTTTCTATATTTAATGGCAGCCGTTCCATAAATCCATAATGAGAAGATTTCTGTTTGGAATTTTTGGCAGATCTGTTTCAAATAAAATACGTTTCTAATCCAGATACAGTCATGTAATTCCGTTTTGCAAGGAATCAATGCATGGATGTCAGTTTACATGCTAAAGTGATGAAAGAAAACATCATACTTTCTTTAACGCATTTAAGTAATCAATGCCACGGTAAAATATAAATATATTCTTAATAATTTCTAAACGATGACTTATGCCCGAGAAATCTAAATTTAAATACGTGAATTTTTATTCACATTGCTAACAAGGCGTAAAACCAAAAAAGTGAAAAAGCATCCAGGGCAGGGTTCGAACCTGGATCTGCACTCCAATGCTCTTCCATCAGAGGCACCTAAAACGGCACAACTCGCCTGGCACACAAAATTTAGATTTTCCGGGCGTTCCAAATTATTATACATGTTAAAAAGCAGAAAACCAACGTTTAAAAATGCACAAATAATACGTGAAAAGCAGCAAACAGCTGTTTCGAATCTACCAACGAGATTCTTCTTCAGTGCAAGATAGAGCAAGACACGGCGTGCTAGAAAAAGCAAGGCTGAGCTAGTTTTTGCTCAGATTCGAAACAGCTGTTTGCTGCTTTTCACGTATTATTTGTGCATTTTTAAACGTTGGTTTTCTGCTTTTTATTATTCCTGCACAAAGGCTTTAATTGCTATTTTAATATTATACATGTATTATCGATTCTGGAATAATTTGAACTCATGGTTGCCGCAGGGTTGTGGTTCATGCAGTTATCCCATCTTGTATTGCGGTTGCAGCCGTACTATCCCTTAAGAGTAAAGGATGCCAGGCTAGGTATGTCGTTCTAGGTGGCTCAGGTGGAAGAGCGTTGGTACGCTGAATCAAAGACCCAGGTTCGAACCCTGGCATGGATACTTTTTCACTCTGTTGGTTTTACGCCTTGCTATCAATGTGAATAAAAATTCACGTATTTAAATATAAATATATCATATTCTGTACAATTAAAAATGTGTTGAAAAATGTTTTGACAGATAAATATTTTCATACCATCTACTAATTATTACGAGAATAGGTGGAATTTAGTAAATCTTTTAATTTATAAATTGAAAGTATCAAAATTATAAATTTTCATTTCTTTTTAAAGCTAAGGAAAATTAAATTTCCATCTTAATCAAAAACTTTCATCAAGTTAATTTTTGGAATTTAAATCCAAAATATATACTATACTATCCGCGGCATTTTAATGTAGTTTTACTATTTTCTATATGTTATTCACTATAATACGGATATAAGTTTGATTTCCAGTGATAAATGGTTTGATATTTCCAGATAACGCTCGCATATATTCCGCATATATCTTTTCCAGCTCAATAAATATGTCTTCTTTGATTTATACTTACATTATTGTTATATTCTAGTTATTCTTCTACCCAAACAATTTCAAAAGATGAACAATCTCTGTATCACAAATAAAAAAGGCTATTTATCAAATGAATGTTTTTATAAGAAATGGATATTGTTACATATGGTTAAAAAGTTCTTGATTATTTGATCCAAAATCATACAGAATATAGAAAATATGATTTTCATTAGCTATGAAATAAAATGACAAAAAGTTTCTTTGCGTGTCTAAATAATTTTACCGCATTTATTTGTAAAATGCAGTTTTAAAATTCGTTTTTAAATGGGAACATTTTTATCGAAATTACGTTTGTATCATGCACAGAAATTTAAATTTGCGCATCTAAAATTTTTATGTATTCTTGTTTTTCACATGCATATAAAATTTAAAAATTTGGTTTGTGCATATAAAGATTTTTATGTACTTCTTTGTTAAAGCGGCCCCCACAATTACGATTATCTCAAAGTCGCAGTTACGATTTCGCCAAGGTCATCGTCAAGCTCATATTTCTAACATATATATATACATATATATACTCCAAACGCTCATATATGCGCAATGTATGCCAATATATATGTAATATTTACGTATTTTATGCCATATGAATCCTATGCAGAGACGCATATACTATACATTACGTTGAGTAAAAAGTTTTCCGCCAAAACTTTTTTATTGTAAAATGATAAATACATACGAAATCGTCAAAGCTAATGAGGATAGTAATCCCCGTTTAAATCTACGATCGTCTTCCAAAGTTTTGGCAATTTTTCAATCTCGAAAAATTGTGGCGTGCTTGAGTCCAGAATGAGATCGACCTCATTTATGACCTCCCCATTTGAATCGAAGATTGCGCCATCAAGATGCATCTTCAGATGGGAAAAGAGATAAAACTCTGAGGGGACCATTTCGGGGCTGCATGGTGGATGTTGCATCAAATCCCACTCCAGCTGGTAGAGCATCCAGCTGGTCATCATAATAGCGTGTGGCCTGGCGTTATCTTGATGAAAGAAAACCCCCTTCCTTCTGAACTCGTTTCTTCGTTTTTCACGAAAGGCATCGTGAACTTTGATTAGCATTTTGCTATATATTGCGCTGTTGATAGTCTGTCCTCTTTTCAGGTAATCTTTGTGCAGAATTCCACGACAATCTCATCAGATGCAGAAAAACATCTTGTTAGTTAGGGCACGTCTTGCAACCGAGCCTGCTGATTCCACAAGTGCTGACTGCCCTCCTTTACGGCTTGTAATTTTGTAGTAGACCCATTTTTCTTCACAAGTCACAATTCTGTCCAAAATTTCTTTTTTCTTTGAATTCTGAGCAGAGCCAAACAACAGTTTTTTTCTCTTGGGCTTGTCATCAGCAGTCAATTCGTGAGGTATCCAGCGGTTGAACTTAAACGTTAGTTTTATGCGTTTCAGAGCGTTAACTTTTTTTTTTTTTTTTTTTGGCAAACGTTAAGCTCTAACACAATAGTTCGTGTTGCAACATATCTGCCTTGATCAGTGATTTGCTTTAATTGCTCACAATCAACTTCCATACGGCGGCCAGAACGTGGTTCATCTTCAATGTCAAAAATTCCAGCTTTATAACTTCCAAAACCAAACTTTGACTGTATCATAACAAAGAGTATTGATGACTAAACTTTCACGCCTTTTTCGGTGGCATTCAGTCGCACTGAGTTTGTTACGAACTCATAGAAATAATCGTTCTGAGCTGCTGACGTGATAGCTCCATTTTAAACATTTTTTTGAAGCGCAAAATAATAATTTTTTAACAAACGAAGTACACGGCCATATTGTTCTTATGCTCTGCTTTCGAATGAAAAAATTGGTTCGTTAAAAAACTAACAACCGCATAAATGACAGCTGTTGGTGCGAAGGTATCTCCTCTTGGCGGAAAACTTTTTACTCAACGTAATATATATATATATATATATATACGTCATACGTAATACATATATGACTGTACTACATGTTTGACTATAATGTCATGTATGTCTTATAATTTAGCGATATATCTTGGTAGCTTGGAGATTCATTTTCGGGATAACTTTAACAAACAGGGGTTCTATAACAAAAGATTAGCGATTTTTATTGAATTAAAGTGTGTATAATACGCATATATATGTGTATAAGTGTGTAAAATACGAAAAATTGTAATTCTTCGAAGTTCAAAAATTCATTATCTAAAAATAAATTAAATTATTATAAGAAAAATAAATAAACTAAATCAATTGACGGAATTTACTGTAAATTTACCGAACAACTTCTCTATTACTTAACAAAAACTGTGTTACTCTAATCTGTGTAATTTCCACCAGATTTAAGATAAGGGATAACCAGTAGATTCTCTGCAATTTTACTAAAACAAATTTTAACATTGGAGCAGTTTTTACACTAACTCTGCAACCTGATTTCCAAGCTTATAATGTTGGGTCAAAAAGTGCATTTTATGGATGCATAGATACAGTATAAATCACTTTCTTTACCCACTTTTAAGTATGCATTGTCGCATTTCAAATTTTCCCTTTTTAGGAATAAATATGTAATTTCGAAGTACTCCGATGAAGATTTAAATTTTAGAATAATTAACATTTTAATTTCTAAACATGATTTTTAAAAAAATACTTCAAAAACTTGCTCTTATGTATGCTTTTACTTTCTTTCATGTTCTGAAATTCGCGGTTGAAAATTTTTGAAATTATTTAAGCTGTTTAAATATAAATTTCCTTATGCTCAATATAATTTCACGTTCCACTTCTTCAAAATTCTTTAGCAAATATTTGCGATGCTGAAATCTTCAATTAAATTAAAGAAATTATCCCTTCTACAAAACACCTCATGGGAATTAATGCGCATTGACATAATACATTATAGAAAAACTGAATCGCATTAACTGAATTTCGGTAATTTAAATGAGTGGTTTATCATATAAGTAGATTAGCTTGCATAAAAGAATCTTTTAAATAATTTTTACAGGAAAGAATAATTGCTTCACTTACATGTACTTTGACTTTAAAAGCTCTAGAACATTATCACAAAATTTAAGAGTTACCTTGACATTTTAATTTAGAATATTTTATTTCCTTGACGCAATTTTAAAAATGTATCATTCAGAAAATTTCTAGAAGCGCATTTGTTTAAAACACTTCTCTCAAAATATTGAAGCCTGTTTAAAATTTTAAAATACTAATTTACTTTTTCGCGGTTTTGGAAAATTAAATAAGTTAACCCTAAGGGGTCTTGTACCTTTTAAACGCGTCGAAAATTAACAAAAAACTTCAAAGTTTGAATTAGTCTATCTTCAGAGACCTTTTTATGTATAAACATGAAATTTTGGATATTGATTAAACAGATTGTGCTTTATAATATGCTACTATTAGAAATTTATTAACCCTTTACAGAATTTGTGTATTGTTGAAATCAAAATAGCTCTTTTTTTTACCCCATATGTCATTGCGCGCATGATATCTTGAGAAAGTATGTATGGATTGGCATGAAATTCGGTAAAGATACTAAACATATATGTGTGTTTAAAATGATCTACTCTTAGTCTAAAATTATTTCATTAACTATATAAAAAAAATATTTTCGTAAGAAAAATAAAAATTTTGTATTTTTAATGAATAAAAATAGTATAGTCATAACTAAAAATATTACCATTGTAAATACTTAAAAGTAGATCATTTTAAACACACATATTTGTTTAGTTTATTTACCAAATTTCATGACAATCCATTTGTCAAGATATAATGCGCGCAATGACTTCTGGGGTAAAAAAAAGAGCTATTTTGATTTTAACAATATACAAATTCTATAAAGGGTTAATAAATTTCTGTTGGCAGTATATTACAAAGCACAATCTGTTTTATCAATATCCAAAATTTCACGTTTATACATAGAAACGTTTTGAAGATAAACTAATTCAAACTTTGAAGATTTTCGTTAATTTTCGACGCGTTTAAAAGGTACAAGACCCCTTAATTGCATAGTGATGTAAATTTCCATCACCTTTTTATTTAACTTTGAATACATAAATTAAGTTCTTACAACCACTATATTTATATAGAAATATTAATCCTGTAAAAATTACAAAAATATGCTACTAAATAAAATTAAAAATCTATCTTAAGATTTCTGGTGTCTGATCCTTAATATAAAAATAAAAAACACAATTCTAAAAGAATAATTCATGCAATTAAGGTTAAAATATAAACTTAATGTAACTATTACTAATCTATAGTTTATCTACAAAAAGTACTTCCAGGCGATACCGAAAGAAAAGGGTATCTTCCCTGTTCTTTTTTCTAAAAATACAGCTAATTTTACTCAAACACAAGAAGCTTAAATGCATGAAAACCGACTGTAAACGATTCAATACCAGTTTTTGTCAGTACTGTATTTGAATGAGAATTTTGTCAGCTATATCTCAGTTTGCTTCATTTATATGGATTTACTTTTGGTCGCGAAATTTCGTAATATTCCGCCAAGTGACATTCCGCTTGCGGATATGATTGTGTAGGTTTAAGCGTATGGCAATAGCAGCAAAGGTTAAAGCGATTAAATTTACGAGACGCCATGTTTTCTAATGTTCATAAATGAAACATGTTTATGGAAAAATAAGCCACTATAGAGTTTCAAATATATATCTCAGACATTTATAAACATAAAGGCAAAATAAAAATATGTTCATGAATCCTTCCACGAGGCCGAACAGTTAAAAGAAAAAAAATGGATTTCTTATTTTTTCGCACACATTTTTGAATTTGAAAGCATAGTGAAAGTCAATGAAGTGAGTTTAATTTCATTTTCAAACAAGCTGGCAGATGAAGTTGGCCAATGAACTTGGTCGAGACATTGGTAACTCCTGTACACTTTCTTAGTTGTTTCCAAGCCAGTTCTTGAATACGAGTGCTACAGCGTGACAATATATATATATATATATATATATATATATATAACCATTAATTAAACATTACTGACCACCATCAATAATTGTGATAGCATGAATGAATTTACAACAATACAGTGTTCGCAAAGACTCTGAATGGATACCAAAAACATAATAAACAAGCTACTATGTATAAAATAAAATCCCATGTACTATATAACAAGAATTAATAATAAAGAAAAAAAGTAGAATATGGATTTCGATAAAAATAATTGAAAAGCTTATATATTGAATTACGTTATCAAGAGTACAGAATTCAATTATATAAGCAAAATCATCAGTCTTTTTCTGTGAGAAAAAAGCTAAAAGCTGAAAATTTTTGGCTGATAGCTGAATAGTTTCAAACTGAAACCAGAATAAAATTAATTGTTATGAAATGGTAAAAGCAATACAACCTTTTAAATAATTATTATATAGCAAGGAAAAATAGTAATATGACACAAAATACCTAATAAAAACCCAGTTATTTTATCCAAATGTACATCAGCACATGGTATCCAAAATCACGATAAGTTTAAGGTTATTTTTACAGTTAAGTTAACATAGATTTTAAAACCCAATGTATACAGTTAATCTATTTTGAAATACCGTGAAAAATGCAATTAAAATAATATAAATAGAAAATAATTTCATAATAAATAAATAACCTCTTAACACTTTTTAAATTTCTTAACTAAAGTAAAAAATACCAAAACTATAAGTTTACAAAATCGCAAATATCGAACAGTAAGCTCCACCATGTGTTAAAAATTGATATTATTACTCGATTCTAAGCAGCAGACAGAATCCAATTTAAATTTTAGTGCGGCCATCTATGATAACAACTTGAAACTGATATTAACAAAATGTCATAAAGATTATGCTATTATAATTTAATTCATTCATAATATACCAACTATATATCAACAAATCCTAATATAAAAATACCATAATTTATTTCATTATTCATATAAATATTAAATAAATACAAATGTTAATAGAATGATTACAATAAATTAAACTACCATTCCCAATTAATCTTTACGGAAAATTTAAATAATTTCAAAACAATAATAATAAAATATAGCAATATGCTATAACACTAAGTAAATTATATATAAAAATTATATATAATAAAAATATAATCTATAAGAAATACTTTTAAATAAAAAAATTAATTAATAAAATGAACAGGAAGAAAAAAAATAAATGGATGTTGATATAATTATCTCAGAATCTTCATTTCCCAATTGCCTAATAATAGCAAGTAAATTGTGTGGTTTATTTTCATATTAACCATAAAAAACTAAAGAATATGAATATGGGATTAACATTCACATAAAACCGTTAATTAATCATTTAATACTAAGTTCAAAATAAAACATTATTAAAAAGTATAGAGGAATAATAAAATACTAATAACTCAATTTTAATACAAACTGTAATATCATTAGTTATATCAAATAAACTTATTATGCATATTCACCATAAAGACGGTATACTATAAGAAATTAATATGATATTGTCCCGAGAAGACTAAAAATTAATAACAAGTTAATTGTTAACTGATTAAATATTAATTAAGTAAATAAATTCAATATGAATGGAAATAAAAATTTAACGTCACCATTTATATATAAAACTAGCAGATCTACCCGGCTTCGCTCGTGTCAATAATAAGGGTCCTCCCGGGTAAAATACATTAAAATGAAATAATACGGCGATGGCAATAACCGAGATTGGTGCATTCTCGTCCACGAATTGTTAAAAATACCTATAAAATATGTAAAATAGTCTTAATCGCGTCTACTACTAACTACACCATAATAATATATGCTCCAAACAAATGTCATAACATGTATTAAAATACAATTATTTGCTTAAAAAGCGTCATTTCAATAAAGAAAAACATTAAAAATATTAAAAATTTACATGTCTCGACTGTTACATCGAGTCATCTTCAGACTATACAAAAAAACTACAAACACAATGCCAATTGTGACATTATACTGATGATGGAAAGGACCTAATCCATAAATTTTGCCTTAGCTGACATTTTTCTTAAATTATGAATTTCATACAATTTTGTTTTTCACACTGTCGAATAGAAAAAAGTTCTGTCAAATGAAATTTATTTGTTACCTTACCTTATTATTTATTACTATTTTTATAATTTTCCCTTCTAATTTTCCCTAATTTCTATTTAATATGAATCGTAGAAAAATCTTATTTTATATAACCGTATTCGATATAAATCGCAGAACGTTATCTCTGCATTTCAGGTATTAAAACATTTATTTAAATGATATAAATAAAGATACAGTATTACAAAGAAATAGGTAATAAATTGTAGCAGCCGGTTTTTAAAACCTGTTTGAAATTATATTCACGAAATTGACGTCATATCTAGCAAACGATTTTTTTTATTATTATTATATTTTTCCTTAATTGATTTCTTGGTGTTGAAACGGCTTAATTAAAATAGATTTTTTAACTTCAGAAATATTCACCCAAGGTACTATGTCATTTTAAAACATGCTTAGTTATAGTTTTTTACATAAGCATATGAAAAATGTGCATTTTCTTCTTTAAATGACGCCAATTTCAAGAACAGCAAAAATATAGTGAGACAATCCGAATTTTTATTGGCTTATAAAACAAAGTACCCGAGTTATCAATTTTTTTTAATTATTGAGCAGCTTTTTAGATGTGTGGCAACAGGAAAGAAACTATTGAATTTGAAAATTTAAAAGGAGATATTTCTATAATGTTAAATTATGAAAGATGATAGAACAAAGGGATAAATATTGGTCTGATGATTTTTTAAAGTAGACAGTGATCTTTCCCACGTTCTAAAACGTATGTACAAAAAGTTTTGTGCAAATCCGTCTAAAATTGAAGTTTTGTATAAAGGACATACACACAGAGAACGGCTTTTATATATATAGATATCGAATCAACCTCCATATAAAAACTGTATTAGGAATATAGTTATAATTAAAATGCCCCATCAATTTTTATTTATTTATTTTTTTAAATTAACCATTGCGTATTATCCAGACAACACCACCCTCCTCCGTACTCTAACATCTACCCACCCATATATATATATATATATATATATATATATATATATATATACACTGCTCAAAACAGTTAAATGATATTAAGGTTGTGGATGGATCTTGTGGCAGGGGAATTGTTTAGATGATTGATACATGATCGAATGACGTGATAGGCTATAAGAGAAAACATTTTAACATGTTTAGCAGAAAAAATACATAATCTGGAGCATTTGAGTGCAAAAGGAAAAAAACACAATTTATGCATATAAGAAAAAACGAATGAAAAAAGCATTTCCTTCAAAGAAAATCGTTTTTAGTAGGGGGTTATGGTTTCTACGGGCGCCCAACAATGTTGAACACCTTTGAGGCATGGAGTCAATGAGGCTATTAATGAGCAGCTGGAGTATTCTTTCCCACTCCTTCAGGAGAGCGCTTTCCAGTTCTTTGAGAGATTGTCGGGTTGATAGGAGGCCAGCAAGTCGTATGCCTAGAATGTCCCAAACATGCTTTATTGGGTTCATGCCCGTAGTATACGCTGGCCATTCTATTCGTATGATTCCTTCCTCGAAATAAAAAATCATCCACCAAGTGAGCACGATGTGGCCTGCAATTGTCGTAACATGAAGTCATCTTCAATTGCTACAGCGTAAGGAACTACAATAGGTCTGAGGGTCTCATCCCTTTATCGTTGTCCGGTCAGAACTTCATTTTGAATGATGTGGAGGTCATTGCTCCCATCAATGGAGATGCCAGCATAGACCATCACTCCCCCATCGCCAAATCTGACACTTCCTTGCACGAACTCAGGATTGTTTCTAGTGCTATATGCCCCCCCCCCCCCTCAGATTAAAATACGCCTATTATCAGGATGCACAGAAAATCGGAACTCGTCAGAGCAAAGAGTATTGCGCCATTCCTTTCTCTTGTACTTCACAGGCTCTGTTGCCCACTCCCTGTAGGCGCCACGGTGCCTTGCTGTTAACATAAAACATACCATTGGTCTGGGAGCATACAGACCTACACTGTGGAGCCGGTATCGGACAGTTTGAGTCGAAGCTGTGCCATAGCCGAGCAAAGGTGTTTTTGAAGAAGAGTGACATTCATATTTCGGTGGCTTCGAGACGTTAGTGTTAACCTTCCCGCCGCCGTGAACTCACATATCCATTCACTAAGCTGTAGATTTCACTGCGATAGAAGGATTTTTTTTATTAATATAATTCTACAGATATAATCCAATTTAGGAAGATTAAGTTATGATTAATACTTACAAGGATTATATTCCTAGACATAATTAAATTTTTTATATCATGTTGAAAAAATTATCATTTTATAGCATTTGAAAAAATTACAGAGAAAACAACATTACAATTTTGTCCTTTTGCACGGCGGTCAGTGAGTTAAGTATCGATCTTCATTTGGCGTTGTTGCTCGTCTACGGCCTTGCCCTGGTCTTCAGCCTGCATTTCCAGTCTCCAAAAAGCCGTTTCAGATCCTGGAAATCACACTTTGTGAAGCTCTAGTGGCTTCTGCTCCTTCGGTTTGTGTTTGTACTCCCCCCCCCCCCCCCCTCTCACCGACCAACAACTCTAAATGACTTCCTTGAGACATTGCACTCATAGAAACAAAGCACTTACTGAATGTCGATCATTGTTTTTGCTGTACCGTTCAGTAAGTTGAAAGCCAAATTTTATTCGTTGCCGCTAAAGTCGCTTATACCGTTATTTTATATGAGACATACAATATTCTTTAATTGTTTTGAGCAGTATATATGTAAACTTTGGAACAGTTGGTGGTTTTGGAGTGTCTCCGCATTCATGATCCGCAAAAATACACCGAAATTTTCAGGAATTGCTATTCTCTGGATGGCTGCAAAAGGTAGATTTCCACTTTTTGTAATAGAAGGTAGCTTTCTACTTTTTGTAATAAAAGGTAGATTTCTACTTTTTCTAATAGAAGCCATACCGAAAATTTTACACAAAATAAAATTTTTAAGACCCCAAAATATTAACTAAATTAAATAAAAAATATAAGCTTGGAGATTTATTTAATGAAAATAAAAATATGAAAAAATGACTAAATGATAGCATAAGCAGTACTAAATCTCTTTCTCAATTTACTTTTTCAAGTATATCTTCTTATTTTCTTTTATTTTTAACGATTATTTAATAAATTAGTTAACTGAAGAGATAATAATAGAATTTATGACAATGCATTTTATTTCCGTTATTCAATAAGTTTGAGAAAATACATTGCTTAAATTCATAAATAGGAGTCTTAGTAAATTCTAATATTTCAAATCGAAATACGCGAAATGAAAATAACCGCAACTACAAGAACGTATTAATACAAAGTCATAACGAGCATGCATTTTCATTTGCTCTTGATTATCTATTTTTCTAAATTTAGACATTTTTTTTTAATATTGATAATATAGATATGCTTGAAAATACATAAATAATAAACTTATGTGAAAGGGGGTGTCCTTATTCCTGTAGTTGACCACACTATTTAATGGTTATCTTGATAACATATTTCTCATTTAATTCACAAATTATAATTTTCTTTATGGAAAGCAACCATCAAAGTTTTCTGGCATGGATTCTAGCTGAGCGTTATAAAAACTGCTAATTTGCATGTGCTTTTACTTACTTTTGTTTATTTATTTTTTAAAATTTAATCATAAAAATTTCTTTGATGATAGTTTCAGAATCTTTCCCGAAAGGGGAAAATTAAATCGGAATTTTCCTTTACTGCAATTCACTCAGTTGTTAAACTCTTACCCATAATTTTTTTTGAAAAGTGCATATAAATTGGTTATATATATATATATATATATATAGTAAATGTTACACTGCACCGAAATAGGTAACAGAAAAAACAAAATACATTAGCACATACAGCTAGCTGAATACATTAACACAAGCTTTATGTTGTTTTTCTTTAAATTTATTTAGGATTATTTAGGCCAATGCATTTATCAAAAAATTTAGAATTTAATTAATAATTTTCAGCAATTCATTAAAAAAAAAATGTTGCATTTTTATGTTTTTCACATTTTTTTTTTCAAAATATGATTTAAATAGCGAATTTGTACAATTTTAATAATAATAACGAATTATTATTATTACAATTATATTTTTGTTTTATTGAGGTTTTAACATCAAAATAACTTTAAATCTGAGAAGTCTTTTTCAGGAAAGTCGTAAGTAAGCAAGTTTCAGAATCTTTCTCGAACGGGAGAAATTAAATCGGAAATTGTCTTCATCGCTTTCACCCACACAGCTGTTTAGATTTTTATTCAAGTAAGAAAAAATTCAAAAGTATTTGAAAATTGACTTTAATGACATACTTATTAAAACTAAAGTGTTTTTTTTTTAAGTATATATTAAATGACACTACAATGAAATAACCAAAGGATAAAAAATAACGTTTAAATGGATACGTTACAATTTTTTATTTTTTATCTAAAAGAAAGCTTTCATTCATCTAATAATTAAAAATTAGGCTTTTTAAATATTGAAGAAATTTTTAATGTTATGGTTTGATTTGTTTTCGAAAATTAATGTTAAAGACTCAAATATATTTTTATTACTGTTTCACATCAGCATTTCATTGCTGTTATTTATTTATTGCATGTTTATATATTCAATTACAAAATTTTGATGTTGGTGTTTTTTGATTGTATTCACCTCAAAAGTATCTTTTTTTTTTTCCTTTTTTTTTTTTTTTTTTTTTTTTTTTTTTTTGGAAGAACAAAGGTATTTTTTTATCGCAATTTTCTTGCCACATTATTACACTATAGTTACTTCTAGTGTCTTTCCTTCAGTGTTAATTAGAAACTTCATATTAGATATTAGAAATAAAACACATTTCAAGTGTTTTAGAAATGTAATGTTTAAATATTTTTAAGTCTGCAAAAGATTTTCCAGGAAAAATTTAACCAAGTGATAAGTCTGTTTCAATTTTTATTATACTTTACAAAAATTTCTTCGAAACTAGTTCCTGAATTTTTCTTTGAAAGGGAACAAAAATCAGAATCTAACTTCATCATTCACATGCGTATACGTGTTTAGATTTTTATTCGATTCGTAATCGTTCATTTCAGAACCAAAAATTAGAAGCTTGAAGTAATGAATAGTTAACGGACCTTTTATTTATTTCTTTTATTACACACGTTTTTTGTCCATAATTGTTTCAAAACCAAGATGGTGGGGGGAGGGGGGTCGAAATGAAGACTAATCAACCGGTAATACATGGTGTGTTCACAAAGTTTCAAGATTGGTCTGAGAATATGAAATTTATTAAACATTTTTGTACAGCGAAATGAAATTCTTCGACATATAACCCTTGAGCATCAACACACCACTGCCAGCGTTTTTTCCATTATTCATAGGCTCCCTGGAAGTCTTCGTGCGCAAGGCTGTTAAGGGACCTCGTCGAAGCTGAAATCGTGGATCGCTGGAAGCGTACCAAATTGCTTCCCTTTCAGGTCTTTTTTTTTTATCCGGAGGAACAATAAAAGTCGCTGGAAGCGAGGTCGGGCCTGTAGGGGTCCTTGTGGCAAGATTGCCACGTTAAACTTAGCCCGCGGCTACGAGCGACGTGTGAGAGGGCGCACTCTCGTGGTGAACAATGCAATCGTCTCTGATGTCTGGGTGGACGCGCCGGGTCAGGTCAGTTTTACGCTGGAATGCACTACCATTTGAAGGATCGAGTCCGGCGCGTCCGCCCAGACATCAGAAATGATTAAATTGTTCACCATGACAATGCGCCCTCTCAAACGCCGCTTGCTGCCGCCGAAGTTTTGGCTACGTTTAACGTGGCAATACTGACGCAAGCTCCCCCTACAGCCCAGACCTTACTCCAGTGACTTTTTGTGTTTTTCCGGATCAAGAAAGACCTGAAAGGGAAACAATTCGACATGATTCCAGCGATCCAGGCAGCTTCGTCTAAGTCGCTCAACAGGCTTACAGACCAGACGAAGACACTCCCGGAGCCTATGAATAGTGAAGAAAAGTCTGGCAGCGGTGTGTTGATGCCCAAGGGTCATACTTCGAAGAATTTTAATTCGCTGTACAAAAATTTTTAATAAATTTTGTATTCTCAGACCAGTCTTGAAACTTTCTGAACACACCCTGTGTATCAAAAAACATGAAAAATTTTGTTTATTAAAATTATGCAAATTATACAAAGATTGGACAATTGGACGATTCAGTATATATTTTTTAATGCTGTCGCTCCCGTGCCGTAAATTGAACAAAATTCACTACCACAGTGCCACCTACAGGCCGATATTCTCTATAATTACTTTATACTATTACATTACATCTAAATATAAAATACCTTCGAAAAATATTCATTAAGTCTTCACTTACTCAAACTGTGAAAAAATCGGGATAATTACACAAAAATCGCTATCACAGTGCCCTCTTCTGGAGGAACATTTCCATTTTCAACTGGTACCTGACGACCACAGTCAAAAACGTATATATGAAGTTTGGTTAAATTCTATCCATAACTTCATACACTTTCTATTGACGACCCAGTGACCCCTTCCGGAGACTTATCCCCAATTTCAACTGAGACCTGACGGCCATAGTCAGCAACATCTATATGCATTAAATAAAGACAGAATCTTGCTTAATGGTACACAAAACATGAACTTTAATAAGCTAAAAGTTTACTTCTACGTTTCAAGCTGTTTCTACAGCTGTCTTCAGGAAAATATGATGGTAAAAAGCATGTGCGAGAGATAATTAGTCGAAACTTGAACAATGGTTTGAATACAAAAATGTAGAGTTGCCATCTAGTGAAAATAAATAATTATTAATGAACTGAGATCAAATGAATCAAAAAGGTCGATTTAAGAAACCACGAGTGCCGTCATGTACACATGAAGGACAAAACCATGTTCAACTGAGGTTTCATTCAAGTTTTGGCAACAGAATATAAGTTTATGCTGAAATATTGTAATTAGATGTAGAATTATGACTTTGATGATGTTAAGCCAGATTTTTTGGGATATTATAGGATAAATTATCGTTACAAGGTTTATCTTCATGTGCAATGATTTCAACTTATTCTCTAATTTTACTTTGAGAGGGGTTATTGCACGGAACTATAATTTTTGCTTCAGCAAAGTTAATATGGCAGACTTCATTAGCTAAGTAGAACCTAGAAAGAGCTGTATTCTGTTTACGATGTTTAATGCCACTGCGATGCTCCATAATCCTTACTGATAACTTACGTTTTGTCATGCCGATGTAGACTTTTTCATCATAATTAGATATCCCCGAAATCGAAGAAAATGCTTCACTTCCATTCTTAGATGTTCAAATTAATAGATGCAACTCTAGATTAAACTTTTCAGTTTATAGAAAACCTATTAAAGAAAACGCTGTTATCCCTTTTTCAGCAAACGTACCTTTTCAATATAAAATCTCTTCATTTTAGTCATTCATTAAAAGAGCATTAATGATTTGCTCAGATGACCAATTAAATGAAGAAATCGAGTTTATACAGATAATGGCATTTAATCATGGTTTTCCAGCAAAATGTATGGATAAAATAATTCAGAAGTAGAACGTCTCCCTCCTTCAGGTCAACGACAGGATAATAATCAACTTATGGTCTACAGAAAATTTCACTACATTCCCACTATATTCGAAAAGCTAAAAAAGATCATACAGAAATATAATATAAAGTTGGTCGCTATTCCACCTCCTTACCTCATTGATATCGTCAGTAATAAGATCGATAGGATCCCAATGGATCAAAAATCTGGTATATATGAAACCCCTATCACTTTATCTAATAATGTTGAAAAAGTCTACATCGGCATGACAAAACTTATGTTACCAGTAAGAATTATGGAGCATCGCAGAAACATTAAACATCGTAAACAGAATACAGCTCTTTCTAGGTTCTACTTAGTTAATGAAGTCTGCTATATTAACTTTGCTGAAGCAAAAATTATAGTTCCATACAATAACTCCTTTGAAAGTACACTGTAAAAAAATAATGCCAGTTTTCCGGTAGGAATCTGAAAAATAGTTGTCCTTATCATACCGGAATAATTTCCAACCCAGCTCGGAATAAAATCCGTAAAATACCGTTTTACTGACTGTTTCCTTATTTTTACTGATTTTATTCCGGTACGATAAGGGGAACTATTTTTCCGATTCCTACCGGAAAACTGACAGTATTTTTTTTACAATGTTAAATTAGAGAATCAGTTGAAATCACTGCACATGAAGATATACCCTGTAACGATAACTTATCGTATAATATGCCAAAAATCTGGCATAACATCATAAAGTCATAATTCTATATCTAATTACAGTATTACAGCTTAAACTTATATTATTTTGCCAAAACTTGAATGAAAACTCAGTTGAACGTAGTTTTGTTCCTCATGTGTACATGGCGGCACTCGTGGTTTTTTAAATCGACCTTTTTGATTCATTTGATCTCAGTTCATTAATAATTATTTATTTTCACTAGATGGCAACACTACATTTTTGTATTCAAATCATTGTTCAAGTTCCGACTAATTATCTCTTGCACAGGCTTTTTACCATCATATTTTCCTGAAGACGGCTGTAGAAACAATTCGAAACGTAGAAGTTAACTTTTACCTTATTAAAGTTCGTGTTTTGTGTACCATTAAGCAAGATTGTGTCCTTATTTATCATATTTTATGGTGCAATTGTCCAGTATGTGTTATCTATATATATATTACGCTATCGTACGTGGCACAGAAATCGCGATTATTTGTTAATTGTTTAATAGTAACGCCCAAATAAAACGTATCTCATTGGTTATTGAACAGAACTTAATGCATCCCCATACCTATAAGGGAGATAACATACGGGGGACCCTGTTCTGTTGCTAAATACCGCCAAGTTTGTCGCCAACTTGGAGATATATTACCAAATTCCCATACATTGTAAAAAAAGGGACTAAAAAACGGAGTTTCTATTGGCAATCGAGACGCAAGTACTATTTCCGTATTTTAATGGAAATTTTCCTTCATAAATTCCAGAAAACGGAAAATTTTCTATAATTTATGGGATAAAATGTCCGTAAAAATACAGGTTTTTGGAATTTATTAGGGGAAATTTCCGTTAAAATACGGAAATAGTACTGGCGTCTCGATTGCCAGTAGAACCTCCGTTTTTCAGTCCGTTTTTTTTTTTTTTTTTTTTTTTTTTTTTACAGTGTAGACTTCCATTGTAAACCAATAGGGCTTACTTGCTTAGAGAAAATCAACAAATTGAGATATTTTAATGCAACAAAAACTAATATTAGCTTAAGGGATTATATTAATTATATTTAAGTTAGTCCAAGTAAATTAAATTATGAATAAAAGTAACATGATACAATGCTTAGCATGCTTTCCCAAACATAAATTTTAAGGGAGACCAAAGTGGTCGCCAAGGGCGGCTAGTACATATAAAGTTTTGCCCAATTATGTGCATAACTTCATATACTTTCCTATGATAGAAAGAGGACAAAGATACACACAGACGGAGAGACGTTTTGAGAAAACGTGTTTTTCGGATTCTCTGACCCCTAAAACGTGTAAATCCATAAAAAGCCAGAAGTTGAAAATATTTTCGATTACAATACTTTCTTTTTTTATAGCTAGAAGAAAGTAAAAATCGGAATTTAACTTCATCATTCTCATACCTACACTTGTCTAGATTTTTATTCAAGTTAGAATTCAAAAGTATGCATAAAAAAACGCGCCAAACCCGGTGCGTATATCTTATCTGTGCCAAAATTCTTATTTATTAATAAATTGGAGAAATATTTAAAAAGTAAAAGTTTAAATTTCAAGATAAATTGTTATTTCGAGAGTAACATTCAAATCTAAAAGTTTTTATGCGTTTGTTTTTTGAAGGGGGTCCGGGACACAATTTAAAATAATTTTTATTTATTGACTTAAAATTTTGAATTTTTTTTAGGGTTAACCATATTATTTGTAAACAAAATCATGTGATAAAACTGCTCATACATTTTTTACAAAAATTTAAAATTTAAAATTCAATAAAAATGTGGGGTAATTTAAAATCGTTATAACTCGAAATATTATACGTAGAATTTCATTTTTTTTTCGTTTAAATAAACAGAAATATATAAGTTTTAATTTAGATTCAGCATTTTTAAAATTATTAATTTTTGAAAAAAATGAAAAATATTTAAAATAAAAATTAAAAAAAAAAATGGTGCAACTTTTAAAAAAATCATATTTTCAAAAGTAAATGTTTTTTTTTTTTTTTTTTTTTTTTTGTAATTTGCTGAATTAAAATTAAAGTAAAACAATTGAAAAAGACATGTTCCAAGTTTGAACCATTTATCTTTAACGTTTCCTGAGTTATAACGATTTAAATACAAGAAATGGTGAAAAAAGCCATCATGAAGTAAAACGAGGTTTCGCAAGAAATCGTTTTCATAACAACCATTGCTTGAAAGCTAGATTTTGAAACCAAACCAAAACGAAAAATTTAATATTTCCTGTTCTAGTTAAGATAGAAACACGATTTAAACGTCATTTTAAGCAACCCCCCCCCCCCAAAACAGAGAATTTTTTTATGCAATAGAAGTTTTTTAGAAAATTTGGAGATTTTTGTGTCCCGGACCCCCTTAATATAGCTTTATAACATATAACTATAATGTTCTAAGAACCATTTTCATTTTACGTAGCATAGAATCAGTTTCTATTGAATATTTTCTTTACTTGAATAGGGAAATTTTAATTATCTTTTTTTAATTTTCTATTTTGAAGAAAGATTCTGGAACAAGTTTCAGTGAAAGATAGGTTAAGTGCTAAAATAATATCAAAAGATTTAACGCTTGGTTAAAATTTTACTGAGAAGTGTTTTTCTGAGTTGAAGAGTTTTTTAAATTAAGACAGTTAGAAAACACTGACATCTCAAAATAAATTTTCTATAAAAATTCAACCGCAACAGTTTGTTTAATGAATTAGTAAAATAATTAAAATGAGTAATATTTAATTAGTTAATAAATTAAAAAATTTTTAAGTTAAAAATGAAACTTTGTGTTATTGTATTCATCTGAATACGTTATATTTTACGAGATGGTAATTTCAATATCGCGTAGTATTTGATACATTTGCAAGTAAATAAATAAGTAAATTAGCATTTTATGAGCAAAATATCTGAATACTTTTGAAATATTTCTTGCTTTAAAGATAATCTAAACAACTGTAAGATTAAGAGCAATGAAGGTAATTTTCGGTTTAATTTCGTCCTTTCAAGAAAAATTCTGGAATTAGTTTCAAAGAACGTAGCAGCTATAAGAAAAAAATTTAACAGATTTCGCTTTCTTAAATTTTTCCTATGAAGACTTTTTGAGAGTAAAACAGATTTGACTTTAAAAGGTTTCGAAAACACACTGACGCCTTAAAATTAATTTTCTGAAGAAAAAAGTCAAAATTTATCATTTTGTTTAATGAATTTGTAAAATGTTTAGCTGTCCCATTTTTAAATTCTTAGATAATAAAACAGTTTTTTTAAAGTAAAAATGTTATATTTGCGAAATGCATCTATGCAAACTTAATAATTTTTCATGCATTATTATTTGAATATAATGCAGCATTTAACATGTATTTTATGGAACCGTTTTTAACTTAGATAGTGTTTCATTAGAAATAACAGTTTCGGAATATTCTTCAATACATTCCTACTATAATAAATATCTAATCATCTGTAGGAATAAGAACGATGAAGGGAAATTCCAATTTAATTTCCCAATTTCCATAAAGATAAATGGACTTATCACTTGGGCATATTATTCCCCAGAAGTCTTTTTTAAGCAGTAAAGAGATTTTATCTTTAAAACCTTTCAAAAACACTTTCATGTACAGTCGTGGAGAAAAAAAAGAGTAAACACCCCCTACTAACTCTGCAACTAATTATTATAGAAGAAATTTATTGATAACAAAACTGGTAAACAACTGTAAGATTAAAAGCAATGAAGGTAATTTCCGGTTTAATTTCGTACTTTAAAGAAAAATTCTGCAATTAGTTTCAAAGAACGTAACAGCTATAAGAAAAAAATTAACAGATTTCGCTTTCTTAAATTTTTCCTATGAAGCCTTTTTGAGAGTAAAACAGATTTGACTTTAAGAAGTTTCGAAAACACACTGACGTTTTAAAATTAATTTTCTGAAGAAAAATGTCAAATATTAGCGTTTTGTTTCATGAACTGGTGAAATGTTTAACTATAACATTTTTAAATTAATAGATTTTTAAATTCATAATTCAATTGTTTCATGAACTGGTACACTGTAAAATTGGGAGGAATGAAAATTTCCCTCTTTGAAAGAGTGACAGGCATTTTCCTTCTTTTTGGAGTGAATTTTATAAAAATACACTCCTTAAAGAGTGGATTTTTCAACTCCTTAGAAAGGAGTGAGATATTTCACTCCATTGTCGAGAGTAAAATATGTCACGTCGCTGACGAGAGTAAAAGACTGGCATTGTACACTTAACCTCTTCAGTCCCGAGAAAAATCTTTTGCATAGAAAAATTATTTTATCAGCAATTTATGGCGCTTTTAGGCTCAGAAAAGAGAAAACAAAATTAGTTTTTCCTTTTTTAAATTTTTAAATAGTTAAAATTTATGTCTCCATATGGGTACATCAGGTGATCATTGAATAAAAACGTCATTCTTTAAATAAATAATACCACTTTTGTTTTACTTTAAATTGACTTATTTATCGTTTAATAATTATATCAATTCAAACAACATACATGATTTGTTACGTAAAGTTATATACTGTGTAAAAATACAATACATAACTTGCCAATAAATATCATTTAGTATGGAACTTTATGAAACAGTCATTATTCTGAACACAATGAAACCTTCCATACGACATAGAGATTGATTTACCGCAGTAACAGCCTGTGCCCTATGTTCAACTCCATCATAGCAAAGCTCATTTTTTACAATAGAAAGGGTTATTCTCCTTTTTTAGCTGTACTTTCATTGGATGGTTGCTCTGATTTTCGTGTGACTTTCAACAATAGGCTTTTCATTTTCACATTTTCTAAGGACTTCAGTAATGTAAAGGCGAAATTCCAGCAAACTGATTTGATCTCTTTTCGTAATACTAGAAGATCTACAATATCTCATGTACAAAACTCAACTATTTACTATAATTAAGTCGAGAAAAGGAGAAAACCAAAACTGGCCATTTACGTGTTCGCATGGAAGTACGATAGCAAGCAATGAACCTATCGTTTAGATCGATTCCACACATATACGCATTATACATTCTTATTATAGCTGGTCTGGATATAGGAACCTTGGCATTTTTATCTTTACACCAGCGCTCACACGTATCTCTGGGATCACTTCCACATGCGGTGGACATTATATGCACACATTTCTTGTCCTTCCATTTCAACACCATAATTTTATCATCTGATCTGGTAAATTCAATCTACTCACCACGTTTCATTGCACTGTCTTTCACAGCATGCATTTTGTTCGAAACATCGCCTGTTCTATTAGCCATGATTATTCCAGTACACAGAATTCCCTTTGAAAGAAGATATTCAACTATTTTCACTCCAGTGAACCAACAAGACTTTTAATATCCTTCTCATTTGTTTTTATAGATATTCCTTTTATATGTACAGAGTACAAGTTAGTTTGTTCAGATGTCAGTTTCCAAAAATCATTTGTGAAATAGTTTGGAAAGCATGAAAACGGAGATAAAGGTTGTAAAGACGAAAGATCTACTAGATCTTCTGTCTCAGTGTCTAGCTTACTAGGGAAACATTTTCTTTGCCATGTTTTTCTATGTTCTTTTGGCTGGTGTGAAGATCGATTTTCTTCATTGTCTATGTCTTGAAGTGGAAGTACTTCGTCACCCCCATCACATTCACAATCTTCAGATAATGACAATTGAAATTCCTCTTCTGAGACACCACTTTCTAACAGTAACTTCTGTATTTACTCATCAGTCAACAATTTACGTCCTGCAAAAATAAATAAACAATTAATATTTCAAAATTAAAATGCATATTTATATTTTTATGCAGCTAATATTATCATTGTTCATGTATTTTAAAGGTTATTATACATATTTTTATTTCAAATATGCTAGAAATTTTCAAAGTCATTAAAAATGCAATAAATAATGAATATTTTAAATTTTAAATACATATTTATATTTTCAAGCAGATACTATTATCATTTTTTATGTATTTGAAAATGTATATTTTTAATTGAAAAACGTTAGAAAATTTTAAAGTCAACTAAAAAGTGTGACATCTTTTAATTACTTTATATTATTTAAAAAATGAAAAAAGCCATTTCAAATTGTTTTGTAAGCCTAAAAGAAATAAATTATTCATTCCTATAACAATTTTGGTAATAACCGAGTGTATAAAATAGTTGCACACGAAATTAGTTTCTTTAGCTGGAAACGTATAGTAATGACCCATCGTACACAAATAAGTACAACATATTTACAGATACTTTCAACATCCATGCACATATGAACAACATTTATCAACAATTTCAAATCATTCTTGAAACAGTATATTTTATAAAAAATGCAATAATTTTTTTTAATTCACTCACAAATTTGTATTATTCACTTACTTTGACGTCAAGTCGTTTATAAATTGCTTCTGTCATCCATCTTGGAAATGTTTCCTTTTCAAAGTGACATGGCTCCTCCTTTCCTCCTTCTTCAAACTTGTAGCGCCATACATTGGTGATATAAGACACTGTGATGTATCTGAATAGAGATAGTAGGAATCAATACATTTATTTTAATTTTTGAGGGGTAATTTTGCTTTTTTATTTAATGTACCCAAATGGGTACCCCTGGAATGAAGAGGTTAAAAAATTCCGATCAACTTTGAACCAATATACGGAGTAAAATAATGAAAAAGCACCAAAATATGTCACTTCTTAATTTTTAAAAACTACATTTCGTAAGGTAACCTTGGAAATTATGTGCTAAAACGCACTCCTTTTCAAGAGTGAATAGTCACTCCTCTCAAAGAGCGACTATTCACACTAAGCAAGAGTGAGTATTATATGGGTATTAATAACCAGTCAATCAAAACAGTCTTGTCTACGACGTTTTTTTGAGACAAGAGAAAGACGTCCGCCATTTTAGAATAAAAATATACGGATATTATTAAAGCGATTATTTAGGGAACTTCTTATCTTCATATAAAATTAAATGTAATTAATTTATAAAGAATAAAGAAGAAATTCTCAAACAGCATTCGGAAGAGTTTTGAGGTTTCAAACTTCATTACTGTTATCTGCAGCTTTTTTCCGAGCGCGCGAAAAAGTATCTTCAAAGTTGAGTCATAATGCATTGCTTGCATTATTTTTACTCCCGTCTCCAGCCTGTCATGACTGATATACACAGTGACGTTCAAAGTATTAAATAAAGAGTGTCTCATTTGAGCCAATACAGCTCAAATCGAAGGGTAATATTGAAAATTTCGGCGCAACTCAGATGTTAGGACGAAAAGGAAACCTAATTTTCTGTGGATCTCTAATTGTATGTATTTGTATTACTCATCCGCTAATCTGAAAAGCAAAAGTCTACGGCGCATTTTTTAAGATAAGAGTAAGGCGTCCGTCATTTTTAGGATTAAAACAAAAGGATATTATTGTAAAGGTAAGTCTTATTTAATTTTAACCTTTTATTCCTGGTAGAATTTGTATGTTACGATTATGTCTTAAATAGCTATGATACACGTAATTATTGGCATTAAAAAATAAAACATGATATTGAAATAAAGAATTTTTTATGCCTGATATGAAGTTTATAGATAAAACTGATTTAGTATATATTTTTTAATGTTCATAGTGTCACTTATATAATAAAAGATTGAATAAATTTTAACGAGATAAATAACTAATTTTTACATTAAAAATGTTTTTCAAACAATAAGAACAGTACGTATGCAGTCATTTCTTTTCTTTTTATAATTCTTTTTTTTTCTATTTCCTAGATCAATTTTTTCCTATAAAACGTACCAAATCTATTTAGCTCATATTCCTAAAATGCAATATATACGGGAATAAAAATTTAAAATTAAATATGGCTTATAATATAATTTCCATGATTAAGTTAAGGAATATGTTTAAAAGAAAAAGTAAACACATTCCACAGAACATAAAAATCTAGACTACATGTTCATATTTAATAAAAGAATGACAGATCACAACACATAAAAAGAAATCTTACGCATTCTTAATATTTAGATTAAGCTTAGAACTTATTTAAAAAACGATGTGAGTTGATAAGCGTTGTGTTTTTAGAGGAAAAAATAAAAATATTTTAGAACAATATGGTTCTGCAAAATAGCGCTAAAAAGATAAGATTTTATATTTAAAACAAAAATTTGAATGAAATCACAGTTTCTAATCATACAACATCCACCTGTTATACAGTAATTAATAAAACTTTAAAAGTAACTAAAATGCAGTAAACAATATTGCTTGATTAGATTTAAATTCATTAGCAATGAATTCTGATAACTAAATATTTCAAATTTGAGGTACACATGAAAAAAAAGAACATAATTAACGTAAATCACAGGAATTATTAAAATACTAAATGAGTATAGGAAAAGAAAAATATAAGATTAACTGATTAAGATTTTGGTTAATTACTTGCCTTTATGGGCATTCTAAAATTATCATATATCTATAGGGCAATGAAAGCAATCTCAAGGGATAAGATTGTAATAAAATATTTTAGTTTTTCTCTGTCAGTAATCTAATTTAATTCATATGTATGTTTAACTGAATTTTTCCTTAAATGTTCAATTAGGGTTAGAAACTATGAAATAAATAAATATTGCTAATAAAGTATTTTATTCCAATCATTACCACACTTGTACCTATTTTCATTGCATGCTGTAAAAGATGTGATTCTTTTAAAATGGCCATAAAAGCAAAATAAAAAAAGAATTGATTCCATAAAAAATGAACATTCACTACTATGAAAGTGGCTAAAACAAAACAAGATGTTTTTTATATGTACAAATACAATATGTTTTCAAAATGACCTACAATGAAAAAAAAAACTTTTAGATCTAGAGAATTTTTTATTTTTATTTTAAAAATAAAAAAATAAAAAATTCTCAACACTTCGAGTTTCTTTATATCCCCCTGAGACCTGACATCCATTTAAATGGATGTTTTGCTTTCTCCTTCTATTACTTGCCTTTATGGGCATTCTAAAATTATCATTTATAGGGCAATGAAAGCAATCTCAAGGGATAAGATTGTAATAAAATATTTTAGTTTTTCTCTGTCAGTAATCTAATTTAATTCATATGTAAGTTTAACTGAATTTTTCCTTAAATGTTCAATTAGGGTTACAAACTATGAATTAAATAAATATAGCTAATAAAGTATTTTATCCCAATCATTACCACACTTGTATCTATTTTCATTGCATGCTGTAAAAGATGTGATTCTTTTAAAATGACCATAAAAGTAAAATAAAAAAAGAATTGATTCCATAAAAATGAACATTCACTACTATCAAAGAGTGACTATTCACTCCTACCAGGAGTGGAAAAACGCACTCCTTTAGCAAGAGTGAATAGTCACTCCTCCGAAAGTTTTTAACAGAAAATGACGTCACGATGTGTTAAAATTTGTTAAATGTTATAACCACTTAACAGGTGGGAAAAAGGCTGGACGTATTACCTCCCTGCACTACTTAATTAAGCAAAATATATTAAGTTGTAACTTTTTTTATTAAATTGATTTTTTATACGTCAAAGTACTTCAGTCAATAAACAGCTTTTTTTTTAAATTAAGAGAAATATTTTCTTATTTTATACATCTAAACTTGATATTTTTGTATGTATTAAGGGGTCAGTTAACTAACAAAATACATCAAAAGGTGCGACCTCTATAAGAATTGCAGTCACTCTAAAACTAATTGACTTTTAATTATAAAATTAGAAACACATATTAAGAATGAATTATTTTATCAGTTAAAGTTCTCAAAAAAAAGGTATAACTTCTTTAATTTATTTTTATAGATAATACAATTTTATAAAAGAAATATTCATGCAATCATTGCGCTCATGATTTTTCACATTTGAATGGCTAAAAAAAAACAAGATGTTTTTTATATGTACAAATACAATATGTTTTCAAAATGACCTACAATGAAAAAAAAAAACCTTTAGATCTAGAGAATTTTTTTTTTATTTTAAAAATTAAAAAGAAAAATAAAAAATTCTCAACACATCGAGTTTCTTTATATCCTCCTGAGACCTGGCATCCATTTAAATGGATGTTTTGCTTTCTCCTTCTATTGCGTTAAATTTCATTGCAGTAAATTTCATAAAACCAGTTGGTTTTGGTAATATATGAATCAAAAATCCACATTCAGCTTTTGGAATTTGGCAACGGTAACTACTTTGTTTACAAAATGGCTTAATAAATGAGTCAAGTTGGAATTCTACGTTCTGCTGGTAATTTTCGTTTTTATGTTATTTTAATTTGTTTAAACTATTTTTGTTTTGCAATTTTAAATCAGATTTTAATACTTGCCTTATGTTAATTATGATATATTATATTCTTTCTCATACTTCTCGCATTTTTTTAATTACTTTAAAGCGAGTTATGGCCTGAAGATTCATTTAGATGGGTGTGCTGTAAAACAAAATTAAAAATTCGAAATTTATTAATTTCTTTAAAAACATCATTTTTGATGCCTATTTGTTGAAAAAAACTCATATTTTAAAAAAATTATGCATTGCATTTTGCTTGGGTCTCAGGAGGTTATAGAAAAGTAATCGTGAATTCTAAACTTCTTACTTGAGTAACATAACAATAGGTCAACTTGTGCCTCTATATGTTTAATACATTCAGTGACACTTTCGTGAAATTCTAAGCAACCATTTTTCATAAATCGAACGCGCATTAATCAAATTCGCCGTTTTTACAAAATTGACTTTAAAGATTAAATCAACCCTTGATAATATATAAAAAGCTCATAGAGTTTTAGACATAACTTCTCTTCTGATTCGAATTTTTGAATGGGGTTTGTTTTTAAATATTACTAAAGAATCATATTTAATTATAAGATATTAAAAAAAAATCGATTTTTGGACATTTTAAAAGGTAAATGACCGCTTAATATTTTTTATGCGTTCTTTGTTCCCATGCGGTGCAATATTTATAACTCCACTCAAATCTTTTATTTTAAATATTTTTCTTAGTATTTTGTAGAATTAGGAAATGTACAAATAGAATGTTCTTACAATAGAAATATAAAAATGTTTCCGAATTGAAAAATCCCCCCCTCCCCCAGCGCCAAAAAAGCTGAAAAGATAAAAAGGCAAAAGAAGTCATACTTTTAAAAATGTCTTTGTTTTGTGTAACCAATAATGCTTTTGGAACAAGATAAAGCAATGCATCTATAACTCATACTAAACTGTATTATTACTAATCGATGTAATTAAATGAATTTTATAACAAGTTATTTTAATGGTACTTATAAGTACTGCCAGTAGATAAAAGGTTAAAAGGTACCTGACCCATTAATATTTTTTATGTATCAGTTGTTTCAATGTGATGTAAACTTTAACTTATATTTTCTGAAAGCAATTTTTAATTTAATTACCATGCCATTAAAACCATTTTCCAAATACTTTGAATTATTTCTTACGTGAATAAAAATCTAAACAGGCTTAGGGGATAAGAGCTATGAAGCGAAATTCCAATTTAATTTCACTTTTCAAGAATGATTCAGGAACCACTTTCAAAAAAGTTTATGTAAAATGTACAAAAAAAAATTAAACAGACTTGTCGCTTGGTTAATTGCTTTTCTAAGAAGTCTTTTTCAGACTTAAAGGGATTTCGACGTTAAAATCTTTTGAAAACACTTAAAACATTTTTCAGTTGCTGACGTTAATGGAATTAAATACACCGTTATAAAATTGAATTTAAAAAAATGCGGTAGTAAATACTTTTATTCTTAAGTAAAAATTTTAAACTGAGTAAAGTTGTCCTAACTGCAACAAAAATAAATTAATTAATAAGTAAACAATACTGAAATTGAAATCCGGTAAGTTTTCAGATCTTAAAATCAATTTTCTAAAGAACAAATGAGAAATCTTAATATTTCGTTTAATAAGGTAAAATATTTGACAGGTACTTCTTTAGATTAGTGTAGAAATGGACAGTTTTTACTATGTGCCAATTATAGTTGGATGTGCTATACTTGGATGCAGTTGTGATATAGTTGGATGTGCCAATCACGAAACTTTTTTCTATCTCGCATATCTTAATATTTCAAAATGTTGTTACAAATGTCAATATTACAATTTTATTAGTTCAATACTATATCAACTTTGAATCTTCATACACTTTTCGATGGTACAATATTAAAAATGGCACAATAATCGCTATTACAGCGCCCCCTTCCGGCGGAATTTTTCCAAATTCAGGCACAACCTGCTTGTCATAGCCAAAAACCTAAAAAAAACATTCGATTCAGATCTACGCATAACTTCATACACTTTTTGATGGTACAATGGCAACACACGGACAGACAGACATTTTCTGTAAACATGTTTTTGGGGACCTCTGACCCCTAAAACGTATAAATACGTCGAAAACCGAAAGTCGAAAAAAAAATTAGACTACAACTTTCTTCTGTAAACATGTTTTTTGGTATCTCTGACCCCTAAAACGTATAAATACGTCAGAAACCGGGAGTCGAAAAAAATTTCGACTACAATATTTTCTTCTATTGAAGATAGAAGGAAGTAAAAATATAAAAACTTACGTTAACTTTTATCAATCTAAATTTGTTTTCTCTTATTCGCGTGGAATTTTGATGAAGCGTAACAATTAACATACATAATCTAAAAAACATTTTAAAATTAGGTAGTACATAATTAGAATCGGTTTCCAAATACTTTTGAATTATTAGTTACTTGAATAAAAACCTAAACAGGTGTGGGAATAAAAAGAGATGGAGCGGAATCATCCTTCAAAGAAAGATTCAGGAAATAGTTTCAAAGAAATTTGTGTGAAGTGAAAAAAGAAATCAAACAGACTGAACTATTAAAGGGTCTAAAGGCTTGAAAAATTTTTAAAAATCCTTTTTTTTTTTATCTATTTTGATTATTCAATTAATTCTGAATACTGTGGAAAAAAACGCATAAAAATATTTGCATTTTTAGCAGAGTTATAAGCATTTATGTAACAATCACTTTCAAAGCCTGACCCATTTAATTTCAACTTTAAGTCGTGTTTTCTCAAAACTTGATTTTTGACGACTACCCGTAATGTTAAAAAAAAGACTATTTGATGGAATGGCTTAATTTTTTTTTTTTTTTTTGCATGCCTGTAACGTCATTATCTATATAATGAATTAATATATTTTAGACAGTTTAATATTTTGAGTATTTTTAATGAAAAATGTTGTATTTTTTAGGGGGGTTTAAATTTTCAAATTTGAGAGTTTTTTTAAATAACGTTTCCTTTCAGTGATAGTTATATCCTTAATTAATTCTATAGAGTAAAGTTTCTTAATCATTTTAAAGCAAATATTAGGTTCTTATGTCAATTCAACCTTAAGGTATCGTACGGATGGTGATATGACACTTAAATGTTTTTCGAAAATTGTGTTATATAAATTTTGCTATATTTTTTATTTTATTACGTTGAAGTACTTCATTTTATAATTTTATACGCAGGGCTTGAATTTCAGGGCGGGATGGGGGGATTCGCGCCCAAAACTTTGAAATCCCCCCCCAAAAGAATATCGTGGGCGGGAGGCTCCCGCCCAAAACATCTCGCGATTTTCCTGAAAATTTTGCATTTTGGAAATTACGATCAACTCCCGCGAACTCCTTGCGAATTTCCCGATATTTTCGCTCGGCCGATTGATTCATTTTGCGGGTTTTTTTTACCGCAAAAGATCGTTGAAAGTCACTAATTTTTCACGTGACCGCTAAATTTCATTATTTTTTTCTCCAGATCGGTTGACAAAAGTCCGCGACCGATTGGCGAATTCAGAGGTAATTCTGTTCCGAATTTTCCGAAAATTTAAGGCATTAGGTTCTGAAAATTATGAAAAATCGGTCATCAGTTCAACAGAAAAATATCGCGAATTTCGACGAATGATCGCCGAAAAAATCAATTTCATCATTTGTTCGAGGAAAAAATCGCCAATTTCGTCGCTAAAGCTTGCGAATAAAACGCAAATTTTGTCAAAAGATCGCGAAAAAACGTGAATTTCGTCAGATCGCAAAAAAAATCAACTTAAAATTCCTCAAAGGATGGCGAAAGAACACATATTACATCAAAGAATAACAACAACAAAAAAAATCGTAAATTTCGACAAAGGAACCCGGAAAAAACGCGAGTTTCGGCAAAGGATAGCTAAAAAGGCGAATTTCGTCAAAGGATCGCGGAAAAATGCAAATTTTGTCGAAGGATCGCGAAAAAACGCGAATTTCATCAAAGGATCGCAAAAAACGCGAGTTTCGTCAAAGGATCGCGGAAAAGTGCAAATTTTGTCAAAGGAGCGCGGAATAAACGCAAATTTAATCAAAGGGCCGCTGAAAAAAACGCGAATTTCATCAAAGGATCGCGAAAAACCGGGAATTTCGTCAAAGGATCACAGGAAAACGCAAACTTTATCAAAGGATCGCAAAAAAACATAAATTTCGTGAAAGAATCGCGCAAAAGACGCAATTTTCGTCAAAAAAATAGCGAAAAAGACGCAAATTTCGTCAAAAGATCGCGAAAAAAATGCGATTTTCGTCAAAAGGGCGCGAAAAAAACGCGAATTTCTTCAAAAGATTGCTGATAAAACGCGAATTTCGTTAAAAGATCACCCATAAAACGCGAATTTCGTCAGAGCTGCAGAAAAAAAGGGAATTTCATCAAAGGGTCGCAATAAAAATGCTACAGTCTCTTTAGAAAACAGCACACACACACAAATATCTATATTTATTATTAAAGGTATAGTATAGTTTTTAATCTGAAAAAATATACTGAACTAACTTTTGAAAAATTGGGTTTAACCCGAATCCAAGTTACAGGAATCTACACTCAGCCTGAAATCAAACCCAACCAAAAAAATAGAGTTTACTCGACCTACAACATAAAAAATTAGTGCCTGGAGAGGTTTTCCCAATCTCTTTCCATCCCCTGCTGTAACCTTTCAGAAAATTTGCTGTGATTTTTTTTTTTTTACTCAGAAACACGTGCAAATTTTACGGTTACTTTTGCGACAGACTGACTAAATTCACAGTTTTATCCCGCGTCAGATCGATGCATTTCGCGATTTTATACCGCGGCCAATCGACGAATTTCATGATATTCTTCCCTCGACCGATAGAAGAAATTCACGATATTTTTTCCTATGCCCGATTGGCATATTTCACTATGATTTTTTTTTTTTTCCTGTGAGAGAAAAGGGAAAATATCCGAAAGGTTGTGTCACAAAAGGACAATAAGTATCACCGGGTGCTGCGCTCTGGCAAATGGGTCTAGATTCAGTACTAAACAAAAGTAAGATTAGAAAGACCGCAAAGATCTTGTGGTGCACATCAAAGAAAAATTCCGAGCTCCAATCAAACATATATAGAAACACCAAACAAGTTGATTCCTGCAATTAACAGAAATTAGGACTTGACAATTTAAAGTTAACCTACGTTTCTCGTGTAGTAGAAGAAATGAATCAACAGTTTCCATTTCAAACTTTTGACTTTAATTGAACAAGCATTCAAATTTGCATTCAAATTTTAAACAAAGAAAATACCAGGGAATCAAATTTTGACTATAATTCCATTAAGGATATAATAAAACAATTTTGTTCAGAAATGGATATTGATGATTCCATTGCTGAATATACACTGCTCACGCAAGTACTAGTTAAAAATGAAGACATGTCAGATATTGCAAAGTTTTCTGAAATTTTTTTAAGAGAACATAACCATACATTTCCAATACCTTCCAAAGTTATTAATGCTGTGCTTGTGCTGTCTGTCACAAGTTTACCTTGTGAAAGAAGATTCAGGGTCCAAAATGGAATAAAATCTAAATTCAGAAATTCATTTAACAACCCCATTGTTAAGGACTCATGATATTTGGTTGAAACTTGAAAAATAGGCTATATAAAAGCTTTTTTACTTTTTAAAATAAAAAACATTTTTCATAATTATTCTGAGTTGTTGATTTAAATTGCTTCAATTGTGTTTTGTCATGTCTGTATTAAAATAATTAATGTAAATCTTTAAATAGCACGTAAAATAACAGCGGGTTTTAGATTTTTTTCTCCCTCCCAAATAGCTCAACCCCCCTCCATTTATAAATGTTGGTAGGGAAACTCCCCTCCTAGGAAAAATTGAATTTCAAGCCCTGATAAGACTACAAACATACCTTAAAAATATCAGAAAGTTTAAATTAGTTACATTGAATACTTCTGTTTTTATATGGACTCGAAGCGAGAGCTCTGTACATGTTTTTCGGTATATATCAAGCCCTGAGCCCCCTTAAATTTTTCGTGAAAAATATTTTAAGAGTTAAAGAGGTTTTGGCAGTAAAATCCTTTTTCAGTTAGTTACGGTATTAGAATGAAAAAATATGTGATCATTTCGTCTTGTGGTAATTTCAATTAAAAACAAAAAACCCTGTCATTTTATGATATTTCTTTATTTCATAATATAATACCTTTTGATTGTATAAGTATTCAGTTTTTACTGTTTTATTTCTTACAGCATAGAGAGACTCTGGGACCGCATAGAAATTTAAATTTTATAATAAAAAATATTAATTATTATTTTTACCTGAACGGATTTTTATATGATGAAGAATAACAGTTAAAACATTTTTGCAATTGGAACTATACTGTTTGGGAATTAAATGGTGGCCAACGCCAACGATAAGATTCCTGTATGGTACTTAACGTACTGTGCATTTTTATAATATGCAAGCTCTTTCTTTCTAACCGATGAACAGGCCCGTACAGTGCCGGGAAGCCCCAGCTGAATGGGTTTGATTCCTGGTATCGGGGCGTGTGACCGCCTAATTGCCGCGTGGCGGCAATAAACCTAACGAGCGCCTAGAACGTATCGGCAATGCCTTTTGCTTAGTTGTGAATGTTGTTATGTCGGTTGCTTAACATTTATATCCTGTTGTTTGGAATCTGCACATTGCTACTCATGTTGATCTTGTAATTTGTAACCTTGGTCAGGTGACAATACCTTCACCTGGCAAGGCCCCTCCAGGGGTATAATTCACAGGTAAGTTGGAGGACTTTGCACCCACGACGGATTTTACATGCACCAGTCGCCATTAGCGTACATGGCTATAATGTGTAAGCTCATAATAAAACAAGATATGTTTATTGAAAACATTTCATCATTTAAAATCAGGAAGCCTCTGTTTAACAATCTGAATGGTTCAATTGTATACTATTTAAATTCCCTTTAAAATTTGCCTCATTAACCTATTTCAGTGCATTTTCTTTCAATACAACAAAAAATTCCTGCCGGTTTGGCCTACACGCGCAGGTAGATTTCGAAGGTAAGTGGTAATTTCAACAACAAAAAACTAAATCATGATTAGAGATAAACCCACTTTAACAGTTTTATCTGGCCGCTTTTGGCAAGTTTTTATTTCATTTTTATATAAGAGATGTTTTTATGAGAATCATGTTAAGGCGGTATTTAAAAAAATACTTTTCCATGCTCAACAACTCGAAATATTCTGCCACATTTTCAGATTCATTTTTAAAAGAAAAAGCATGAAACTTGTTGACGTGATTTTTAAAGAGATTTATAAGCGACCTGCGTTTTTACATTTCGTTCAATTAATTATAAACAATTATTTTCTCAGTAGAGCAATATTTTTCGTTCCAACATAATCGCTTCGGGAAATTCGGTTCAAAATGCCCACTTTGACATCATTTTTTAAACTATATTCCTATTAAAAAATAGACCATTACGGTACATTATATAGCTTCTGAAAAAGAGAATCTACCAATGGGATGCGTTTGAGAGCAAATATGAATTTAAAAATTAATCAGAAAATAAACAGTTTGGATTTCAATGCACCCCTAATACGATGATTTTTTCTCTTCAACCGCTATGTATTTTTACTTTGTTTTTGCTGTAAGAATTGGTCCTATCAAAAACTTGTCAATATGAAAGTTTTAGATAATATAAAGAAGATATATAATAAATTCATGCGGATTTTATATTTTGGGAATTGACGAAGTTATGGATTTTTTTCTTCTTCAAACCCCCCCCCCCCTTTTTGTATTCGTTTTTTATTTTTTTGGCGCTACGAATTGATCCTATCCAAAACTTGTCAACATAAAAGTTGCAGACAATATTAGAAAGATTTATAATAAATTTAATTGGAGTTGATATCTTGAGAATTGACGAAATTATGAATTTTTTTCTCTCTAAAACCCTATTTTTTGCGCCCCTTGAGCCCATTTTTAATTTTATCAAAAATCTGTCATACATAAATTTTGGGCACTTTTTTCAGAAGTAATAAAAACTTTAAACTGATTTTATATGTATAAAAATTAAAAAGTTATGGAGTTTTTTCTGTTTTCACAAAACCCCTCCGTATTTCTATCACTTTGGTCCGATTTTGCATATTAACGAACTTGACCGAGATTTTATGCTCTTTTTATGTATCAGTTTGGAAGAGATTTGTGCAGAATTATGGAAGTTATTGTGTCCAGAAGAAAGTGATATATTTCATAATTTCAGTTTTTGTTGGTGGTCGGTAATGTTTATTTAATGGTTATATAAATATATATATATATATTCAGGTTCTGAGAAACATCTGCTATTAGAACTCGGGTTCTATATTATTTTTGTCTTAATATATTATATTGTATGGCCTGTGTACTAGAATTTCAAAATAACATTCCTTCATTGTCTAAAACTGGATCTAAGCCGGTGAAAATTTATAGATGGAATGAAGGGGGAAAAAGATGGTTGGAGAGGGGTGTGCACGACATTTTGAGATGTCTGTTGAAGATGGGGAGACAAAGGCATTCCACGAACGAAGAAACGAGCTTGGAATGCGAGCCAGGTAGAAAACCCCGAGGGGGTTACGTTGAGTAAAGGCAGAAGGTTGCTGGCGGCAGGCACTTCTGCTGGGACAGTCAGTTGGAGCCAAGAGCACAGGGTGGACAGTAGTTCCTGCGTATAGCTCTTAGATAAGAGCGTAGGGTTCCTTTGAAGGCTGGAGTGCTAAGCGCAAGGGTAGTTGCTTGGATAGTTCTGAGAGAGAGAGCGTAAGGTTGAGTGAGGCTCGGAAAGATTAGGCTTAGAGCCCATGTGTTGGGAGATTGAGATCGATCTCCGGTAAAGCTTATTTAACGTGTATAGAGTGAGAGTGAGATAACGTAGTTTTAACAGTACACAGCCAGCTTTATTGTATTTAATTTAATGTTGAACCGGATCACGTACATCCGAGTTTTAAGTGTAAATAGTGTTTTGTATTGTGTAAATAGTGTGTAAATAAACTGTTAATTTAGTTAATTGAAAGCATTGGTTTTCATTTAAACAATCCTCTCAGTGCGTGACCGATACCACGTAATTATATCGGTGGTGGCAGCATATAAATAGCACGGAATTTGTTGTGCGGACTAAGAGGAAACTCCGACATATATATATATATATATATATATATATATATATATATATATATATATATAAAGTTGTTTACTGAGGGTGGTTTTGGGTTCTAGGGGCCATGATAGGTGTAGATTTGCAAAACTGTTTCAGAAATTCTAACATAGGGGAGAATGTAATGTGTAGTATTTCATACGAAATCTCCCTAAAAGTACAAACATGAAAAGTAAATTTAAAAAAGCTGAATTTTGCTAAATTTTGTTTTTCTGTAATAAAAGGGATTGAACTCACTGAAAGTCAACCAATTTCAAAAATTTATTAAATTCATAACTGGCAAAATTCCAGTTTTTGTTCAATCAAATAAAAATCAGTTATTATATTTAATAAAAACAATCATTATACAAACACATTATACATAAAAAGATCTTATTAAATATTTTTAGGTTACAATTTTATTTGTATGTCTTTAAAAAATCGGGAGACTGGTAGGTATACAAATGAAGAGTAGATATGGAGAATATCGAAAAGAAGGATCTTCAGGCATTACAGACAAAAATGTTAAGAGAAGAGTTTCGTATTCTAGTTGGCGCGATTGGCAAAGAATCCAAAATGGCGCCAAAAGACTATTTTAGCATCTTACCGAATTTTTAAAGACGGCGGGAAAACATGGTTTTTAAATATTTATAAAATATTTAATGAATAAACGTTATATACAGTGTGTCCACGTATAACCTGACCGACCTTTATTTTCGCAACCGTTGGATCCTAGATGCACACTTCCAATTAAAAAAATGATTAAAATAAGGTAAAGAATTATTTTTATAGCGATTTGGGTCGAGAATAACATTTATTAAAAAATTACGAAATTTAAATTTTATACGGTCCCTCCGTCCTATACGGGATATTTACTAAAAATTTACTGTGACACTAACATGTAAGACAAAAAAGTCCCATTCATATAACATTAAAATTGACCGAGTTATGAAACTTTGAAATGCAGAATTATACCATTTTTTTGCATATCAAAACACATGATTTCGACCATGCTTTCAGGGGTCGTGTATAAAGTACTTAAAGTTATTTCACGGTATCTGCGATTTGAAAGAAATCGTACAAATATTACGATTAACTTTTATTAGTTGAGTTTCAGATTAGTTAAAATAATTGTATTTTAACATATATTTTATTTTGTAAGGATTTGAGGCTGTGATTTCTTTTAGCTAAAATTATGTTATTTTCATAAGATTTTATTTAACTTGCAAAGATCGTCTTTCCAGTTTAAAATTATGTTATTTTCATAAGGTTTTATTTAACTTGCAATGATCATCTTTCCAGTTTAAAATTTGTACTCGAACTTTAACTTACTTTCAAATGCCCGATAGAAGTTAAATTTTACATACTGACTTAAATCCGATGTCAATGCAATATTATTATGATTTTCGACTCTTGCCATCTTATACATACGTATATTAGAGGATAACACAAAAAAATTCGGATAGATTACCGTCAAGAAGTTTAAGAAAGTGTTTTAGATTAGATAACATAAACCTGCGATGGATTGTGTTTCTTAACTTTTATAATTACATTTTATGTATTTTTTAACGCTGAATCAAAAAATTACCTTCACTTTTAACCTCCATGTCAAGATTTTTCGCAAATCGTAAATTTCAAGGTTAAAAAATAGCGAAAAATCTGATACTATAAAATAGATGTAAGACTTTTTTATTCAGTTTAATTTTATTTAATTCAATAATTTATTAGATTTTTTGGCTCATACTGGGTTTCTTAGAGCTAAACAGCTCAGGGGTCCGATGAGGTTGGGAGGAGAGGGGGGTCAATTTTAACTTTGAAATTTGCGATTTGAGAAAATTCCTCACGTGATGGTTTAAAATGAAGGTCATTTTCGGATTCAGTGCTAAAAAATACATATGAATCAGTTTTCAAAAGCTAAAAAACATGAAAGAACCCAAAATTTGAAAGACAGTGTAATCCAACAGCATTTTAAAATATGTATCATTTTGTAAAGAATTGAGGCTGTTGTTTTTTATCCTTTTATTTAATAAAAAATCTGTTATTTTTATCCTCTTATAATGTTCAGTACAAATTGTACATTTTGAAGTAATATCTCAGAATGATTAAAGATTTAAAATTTATATTGCAATGCTAATTTTACTCTCAGCCATTTCTTTAATATATCTGACGAAATTATATTTCTACTAAATTTGTGAATGACCCCTAATATGGAGCAAAAATTATACTCCAACTTTAAACAGCTATTACTCAGTCAATTTTAATCGTAGAATAACGGGACTTCTTTTGCCTTACTTGTCAGTGTAACAGGGAAATTTGATTAAATATAACGAGGACCGGGAGACCGTAAAATATTTATATAATGTAATTCTTCACTAAATTGTTCTTACGCTTCAAACTTTTTTTTATCTTAACCCTGCACCTAATTTTGACCATTTTTGTAATTGGAAGTATGCATCTAGGACCAACGGTTGCGAAAATAAAGGTCGGTCAGGTTATACGTGGACACACTGTATATCACATGTTAAAAAAAAATAAATACGATGTTTATATAAATATTTATTATTTTTCTTTATATTATACTTACATATGTAATTATATATAGAGATATGCATATATAGATATCCATATTATATACAGCTATTAATAAATACAATATACTTACTATATATAATTTTGTATAATTCATGTTTTATATAGTTATGTGTCGTTGTGGGTTAGGATTAACTCGTGCGACACTTAAACAATCACATTTTAATAAGAATCACACACAAAATATATACAGATTTGCGAAAAGCGCAAAATAACTTTGGAACATACATATTTCCATACAAACATCTCTAGGGGAGATACATTTCGAACACACGCCGAAAACTCTACTAAAACCCGCGCAATCATAATTACATACCTTCACTTCCCTTCATCACTTCATGTTTGGCAAAATATCTCAGGATATTTTGCCGACAGTGGCAACAGCGCCATCTATATGCTATAAAAATAAGGGAAGGCAGTCATTTTGTTACAACCTCCCCCTCTGGTTCCGCGGGCGTCCCGGTGAGGAACCAGTAACTTTTTTAGGTGGTCTGCCGCGTTTCCTAATAGGTGCAACAGGCACAATGTCAGAGTCATTACAGAGTTTCAAAGCTGAAGTATGACATGTAGCAAGAGGTTCATTTGGATTGTCCATGCTTGCTATAACAAATGTGGTGGGTGATTTTTGAGTTAAAATAATGTATGGTCCGTCACGTTTAGGCATGAACTTTGCAGTTTTATTGCTAGAGGCTTTACTTACTGGATGTAAGTCAACCCAAACCTTGTCTCCTGGAGCAAAACAATGTCCTGGTTTTCTTTTACGGTCAGCGTATTTCTTTCTTTGATCTTGCTTGGCTTCAACTTTGTCCTTAATGTCTTTGGTGAAGTTTGCAAATTTCTTGAGGTATGGTGTAATTTCAGGTACAAAGTTGTCATTGTGAACTACAGCACGAATGTCGTGTTGAACATCGTCTGTCGTTCTTAATTCTCTCCCAAATTGTAAAAATGCTGCTGTTTCTCCAGTGGTGTCACACTTAGCAGTATTCATTGCAAAACGTATTGTTGGAAGTTTCTCTTCCCATGAACAGTGGTCATTCTCTACTAATATAGCCAATCTCGGCTTGAGATCTCTATTTTTTCTCTCCACAGGGTTTGCCTGAGGATGATATATGGGAGTTGGGTTTTGTTTGATACCTAAAAGGAAACAAAGTTGTTGCATCACACTACTTACAAAATATGGTCCGTTATCACATATTATACGTCTGGGTAGACCATATCTAAGGATAACTTCTTCGAGCAACGTAGTTGCACACTGTGCTACAGTAGCTTCTGTAAGGGCAAATAGTTCAACCCATCTTGCTGCACAGTCTTCTACTATGAATATCCACCATTTACCATTCTTACTTTTTGGTAAAGGGCCAAAAAGATCAATTGATAGAACTTCAAATCGTTGTGAATACACTGGTGTTTGTAACAAACCGGATGGTTTTTGATTAGAAGGTTTATACCTATTACATTCAGCACAATGTTTGACGTAATCTGCAATGTATGAACGCATTCCAGTCCAATAATATCTTTTGGATATTCTATTAAATGTTCCTTCAGCACCGTAGTGACCAGCCGTAGGTGAGTCATGGTGTTCTTTTAAAATTTTCTCCCTTTCATGTGAGGGGACTACTAGTTGTGCTTCTTCAGATTCCGAAGTTGGGGAATACCTGTATAAAACTCCTTGGTTCATAACATAACCACGTTCCGTCCAGTTAGTGTAGTCTAGAGTTTTTTCTTCATCTTCGAAACTTTTAATAATTTTCTTTAATTCTTCATCTTTCATTTGTTCAGCACGTAGATTACTAGGCATTTTAGCAGGGATATCAATCATTATGGTGCAAATATCACAATCTTCTTTACTGATATGATCACACGCAGGACGAGAAAGCATGTCAGCTATGACGTTCGCTTTACCTGGAATGTATTCTATTTTCAGATTAAATTCTTGCAACTGTAAAGCCCATCTGGCAAGTCTTCCAGAAGGGGACTTTAAGCTCATGAGCCATCGGAGAGGCTGGTGGTCGGATGCCACAGTAACTTCTGTTCCGTCAATGTGTTCTCTGAATTTATTAAGAGCCCAGACAACAGCAAGAGCTTCCCGTTCCATGATGTGATAGTTGCGTTCTGCGGGAGTCAGTAGTCTACTGGCGTACTCAATCGGATGCTCTTCCGCCCCTTTACCCTGGAGAAGTACTGCTCCAAGAGCATAATTGCTTGCATCGGTTCGAATGATGAAGGGTTTTGTGTCATCACCCTGTTTCAATATTGGTGATGAAACCAGGCATTGCTTCAAGGCTTGAAATGCATTTTCTTCATCGGCACCCCAATGCCATTGCACATTCTTCTTAGTGATGTTACTAAGCGGTCTGGATATTTCTGCAAAATCTTGTATAAAACGGCGATACCATGAACATGTCTGCAGAAACGATTGCAGTTGTTTTATATTCTTGGGAGGCGGGATCCTCACAATAGCATCAATTTTCCCAGGATCAACTTCTAGGCCATTTGGAGTTATCCAGTGTCCTAAGTACTTTACTCTGGAACATGCAAAGTTGCATTTTTCTCAATTTGCAGAAAGTTTCCATTTGTCTAATCTTTGAAAAACAGCTTCAAGATCAGATAGATGTTGTTCAAAACTTGATGATAAAATAATGAGGTCATCAAGGTAAGAGAGAATATTTACATCTGGGAGTCCGAAAGTTATCCATCGTCCTCTGAAACGTTGCAGGAGCGTTACGGAGTCCAAAAGGCATTCTTCGAAAGCGGTATGTTCCGAGAGGACATACAAAAGCAGTTTTATCACGATCAGGCCCATAGACACTCACCTGATGGTACCCAGCATTCAGATCCACAGTGGTCACTTTGGGCGTCATTTTGTGTCGTTGTGGGTTAGGATTAACTCGTGCGACACTTAAACAATCACATTTTAATAAGAATCACACACAAAATATATACAGATTCGCGAAAAGCGCAAAATAACTTTGGAACATACATATTTCCATACAAACATCTCTAGGGGAGATACATTTCGAACACATGCCGAAAACTCTACTAAAACCCGCGCAATCATAATTACATACCTTCACTTCACTTCATCACTTCATGTTTGGCAAAATATCTCAGGATATTTTGCCGACAGTGGCAACAGCGCCATCTATATGCTATAAAAATAAGGGAAGGCAGTCATTTTGTTACAGTTATTATATATGTCAAATTGAAACATGGTATTAAAGGCTACGTATTAATGTTATATGCATCTTAAAACATATAAAAATACACAAAAAACTAATTACATAATATTACATCTACAGAAAAATAAGCGTTTGAAAAAACGAAATTTTTAAAACCAGAACAGGATATGGAACTCTTCCCTATGCTAATGGTGAAATTATATGGACTTGCCAGAAAATTTGCCATTTTCACATTTTCTTCTTTACACCTGTTTTCAAGTCATTATTTTTGGAAATGAATGATATAAAATCCGTAAATAAAAACCACTTGTGCGATTATTCAATATACCTGTTAAAATAATTATTACACTGCAATGCCTACATATTTTTAAATCCTAATAAACAAAAACTCAAGAAATTTTAATTAACTTTTTGTAAAGGGGTGGGGGGAGGTGGTTGTTGACACGCCATGGTTACATATTTTCTATTTTGAAAAAAAAAATAGCACGGCATAGGGAAAAGGTTGAAAAAATTTTTGAGATGTAAATATTTTTCATATCTTATATCTCATATACCTTGGCATATAAATATTTTTTATATCTAATTTTGTTTAAATTTGATGAAAGCTAAGAAAAATATAAATTTTAAGCTGTTTTTATACACAAGGAAATTTCATCAATTTTGCATTCTAATCAAAATCCCCCACAAGTTAATTTTTTAAACTCCAATTCAAAATATCTTCTTTCACAATCTGTGCCATTTTATGGATTTTTACTATTTTCTATATTTTCTACACTATAATTCAGATATTATTTCGATTTCCCATGATAAATTGCTTGAAATTTCTAGATAAAGTTTGCATATATATTCTCCAGCTCCATAAATATGTCTCCTTTGATTTATATTTACGTTATTGTTATTTTCTAGTTATTCTTCTACCCAAACAATTTCCAGAGATGAATAATCTTCGTATCACGAATAAAAAACGGCTATTTGTCAAATAAATGTTTTTATAAGAAATGTATATTGTTATATATGGTTACAGCATACTTGATTAATTGACTGAAATTCATGCAGAATAAAGAAAACATGATTTTCTTTAGCTTACTTGACAGAAAGTGTCAAAAAGATTGGCTGCGCGGCTATAGAATTTAATAAAAATTAAATTTAAAAAATCAAAAAACCCAACTGCGTAAAAAGCGAACTAATTATTTCTCATCCATGCGAAACTACTTTTTTTATTACATACCGATTTTTTTTATTTACTTGTATTGATGACTTTTAAGCTGTGTTTAATTATTAATTGCTATCTATAAACACTGTTATCATGAGGCCGATAGATGTCTAGGAAGGTTAGAGTTGCAGTAAAGCTAGAGATCCTACTTACACAACTTCCAGGTTGTGTAATATTTAAACAGAGCTTCTGACTGTAAAGTACTCAAAGAAACATCGTCTTCATTTTAAAGACCTATCCAATGATATTCCACTCACTATAGTGCGTAATATTTTTTTTTCGTCTCCACCGCCATATTTTATTTATAAAAACAAAACCTAGCCTAAAACCATCGGACGGTTAAGACGAATCGATAGAGACCTCATTCATTGAAATCCATCCAGCGATTGGGATGTTTCGGGGGTATAAAGAAATCCACATACCCAGATACGCGTGAAACACATAACCCTTCTTAGCAGTCGGGTAAAAAGCACATAGAAACTAGTCCTAATAATACGTTAAGTAAGGTAAATTTGTTTTAAAAAATATATATAAATATTAAATGTTGTAGTAAACCGAAGTAACTAACACATAAAATAATAAACTTAATAATAAACTTATGTTCCCCTTCAACCGGTCAAAAATGCTGGAAAACTGATTCAATTTCAATAAACTTTTCTCAGACTAACTAATAAAGCAAATTCAATGATTTTTTTTGGATTGTTAAGTACAGCATTTCTAGTTATAATAGATAAAACAGATTGATGAAAAATATTTAAATTAATTAGGAAAACTTAATTAATCTACTGTTTTTTTAATTCATATAAAAAAGCACAAATAAATGTATAAGAATTAGTTTCAAGTGCATATAATATAATATAAAATTATTTAAAATACATCAGAAATATCTTAAAATACATTATGTATTTATCTAATAATTATACATTATGTTAATAATGCATTTTAAGAAATTTTTGATGTATTTTAAGTAATTTTATATTACACGTATGCACCTGAAACTAATTCTTGTACATTTATTTGGGCTTTTTATATGAATTTTAATTATTTAACTCAAGGTGAATTGAGTTATTGAGAATAACTCAAGGTGAATTTAATTTACTGTTGGGTTTTTTTTTTTCGTAATTACTATATATCATTGCGAGCATGATATCTCGTGTTCAGTTTAATTTATTAGCTTTATATAGATTTTAATTTAAAGATAACACTTCGCTTAGCATAATGAACTAAAATCTTTTACTTATAATATTTATAATTAATAATAAATATTTAAAAAAGAAAATCTGTAAAATTTCTCCTATATATTGTAAAATAACAATTTTATTATTTAAGATAATTCTAATATTTTACTTCATTTTATGCAGAAGTATAATATTAATGCACTCAGAAAATTTCAACCCATTATCTTTAATAGTTTTTGAAAAGTCATGCGCGCAGTGATATATAGTAATTACTCTTCTCTTAGCCTGTATCAGTAGAGGTCTGACATACACTTATACTGCTATCAGCAGAGGAACTGTAAACGTGCTGTGGAAGATACCTGTTACAAAACTGTGTGCTGAATCCATAGAAAAGTCAGGTATTGTTGACGACAGTTCTTTATTTAAATTCTATTTCATTCAATTACTTTATAAAAATACAGCTTTAAGTTGAAAAATATTCAGAGCCAACTTTGTTTAAAATAGCTAAGTGAATCATTAAAAATAACTTTGGTTAAAACAGGATTAAACTTCAATACACCTGGAGCTTTTCAAAACAGCTTAACTTTAAATCATGACTAAAACCGTTCTCTAAAAACATCGTAAAACTCAAACTAAATATCTTACTGTAACTTGAACTCAAACATATTAAAATCATAATGATAACTTTAAAGACACAAACAGAAAAGAGAGAGTGCGCCGCGATTGATTAGCGAAACGCAATTTATACCTTTGAACTGGACAATTCCACTTTATAAAAAGGGTAGGCCTGAGAATAGCCGATTACTGAACGGCTAACGCCATCTATGAAACACATAAATTTAATGTCGGTTCTTTTAAATTAATTTATGTTTTAGAAAAGAATTAACATTATATCCTAGGTATTGCTTTTAAAATAAAGAAGTTCTATAAGCGTTAAAATGCAGAAAGAAAAGCTATTAAATCAATATAAGTTTACGTAAAGTTTCAATCCCATATTAGCCATAAGTGACAAGTAAGATCGGTTGACTAGATAACAATTACGAAAAAACAGTAGGTTACTTAATTAAGTTTTTTAAATTAATTTAAATATTTTTCATCAATCTGTTTTGTTTACTGTAATAAGTAATGCTATATTTAACAATACAAAAAATTTCATTGAATTTTCTTTATTAATTAGTTTGTGAAAAGGTATGGAAATAGAATGAGTTTTGTGGCATTATTAACCGGATGAAGGGGGACTATTCCCTAAACCGAAGTAACTAACACATAAAACAATAAATTTAATTAAATACGTTATTATAAAATTTATGTTTTTTGTGTAGGGGAGGGTCGGGTACCATACAGTGAGACGAAAATTATTATTACTTAACGAATGGCAAAGATTTTTATTCTTTTGAAAAAAAAATTTCTACATCTTTAAGCTACACAAATACGCTACACATTAATGTATAAATGGTTTTTAAAAAGTTATTTATAAAAGCACAGAAGCAGCATAACCGAGTATCGAAAATTGTCTCAATGTGTACCACAAGTGGTACACAGTGAGACAATGTATATATTTTCATAAATCATAAATTTTTACACTCTATCAATAATTTTCAGCAGTTTATGACTTCTAATTAATATTTCTAGGTTTCAAAAATTTTAAAAATATGAGCTTCGGGTGGATAATGGCAGACATTGGGCTACCTTCATGCAAATTTTCAGCCTCTTACGTTTAGTAGATTTCACTAGCCATCGCACGCCTCCCCCCCCCCCACATACACAGATAAAGAGTGAGTGAGTAAAACCTTCTTTTATTAATAAATAACTTTTTTGCATTGGAACTACATAGTAGGTACACAATAAGGCACGTCACACTGTGTACCACAACTGTTATTATAGATATATTATTAGATATAGCTAGGTTTGGTTACGTAAATATATGTCATATTGAAGGAAATAAACTCTAAAATAGACGTTTATGTAACTTTAACCACTATAAAATAAAGAATTATTTACTATTTTGTCGGACGAGTATCTGAAGTGCCGAAACTACATCCACGTGTTGCATAAGATGAGGTGGTTCAGTATTTTTTCCAGCTAGGAGAAAAAGTTATAACTATATGTCAAAATGGCTGCTGTCTCACTGTGTACTCCTCTACCCTATATCTATTCATTCATATAGGGATTGAAAATTTAAACAGCAAAAAATTTTATCAGTTCGTTAAACAAAAGGTGACATTTTGACATTTTTACTTTTTTAGAAAATTTATTTTAAGGATAAATTAAAAATAATTTTCATTTATTTACTTAGGCTTTCGGAAGGTAATAAATTAAAAATATTTAAAATTTTAGAAATTCTTGTGTAAATTCTAAGCAAGCGATATCGATTTGAAATATTTTTTTGACATTTTACATAATCTTCATTAAAGCTAGTTTCAAATCATTTCTTGAAAGAAGTAAATTAAATCGAAATTTCTCCTGATCGGTTTCATCTTCACAGCTGTTTGGATTTTTACTCAAAAAAAAAAAAAAGAATAAATTCAAAAGTATTTGAAAACTGACTCTCATGACATAATAAAAAAAAAAATTAAAAATTCTTTTTAGAAAGTATATGTTAAATGTCACACTACATTAAAATAACTAAAGCAAAAAAATTAACGTTTAAATTGATACATTAAAACAAATTTTTAATTTTAACCAAAAAATAAATCTGTTAATTTATCTAATAATTAAAAGTTAGGCTTATTAAATTTTTGAGAACTTTTTAATATGACAGTTTGACTTATTCATATTTTAGAAAATGAAACTTAAGGCCTCAAATCTACAGTATTTTTATTCCATCACTATTTATTTATTTATATAATTCCTTATTTTGCTCTTGTTGCTGTTTTAATTTTACCAACATAATTTAATTTTCTTTTTCTTCTAAGGCTTCAGTACTTAAAATGTAAAAGCGGAACCATTATAAGATCACTTCTGTGTCTGTCTGTCCATTTGCCACAGCCATTTTACTCGCAAACTGTGGAACATGGAAAGTTCAAATTGGCTGAAGTAATAAAGGCTATTGACCCACATATTTCTAGATTATTAACCCCTAAAAAATATATTTAGGGAAAATGCAAAGGGCTAATTAAGTTACTTGAAAAAAAAATCTTTTCTTTGTATATCGTGTGAAAACTTTCGTAGCGCCGAACTCAAAAATACATTTCTTTTATTTTTAGGTATTATGTTTTCAGATATATCGTAGAAAATGTAATGCAAAAATATCTCCCCCCTCTTCTATTTCCGAACCTACTGATACTAAATTATGAAAAAATTAGGGATAGTAGAAGACAATTTAAACCTTGCAGAAAAACTATAGCGATTACCCTAGGTCACATAGTTTTTGAGAAAATCGAATTTTTCCTTTGCAACAAATTTCGATTGCGGGAGTTCAAGAAAGGAGTTGAGAAGCGCTATAGGTACATATCGTCGCAGAAGTATAAAAGTATTTTTGATAATGATTTTCGAAAAAAATTGTCGGTCATTAGCCAAGATATTAACCTAAGACACGGACGGTTTGGACATACATAAAGACACGGGCGGCGTACTGTATGTCTTGATTTAACTTGTATTTATTGTCTTGAACCCTCTGTGCGCAAGTGATACTCGCACTTGACCGGTTATTCTTTTCTCGAAGCAAATATATTTTTATTGCAATTTTCTTGGCGCATTACAACATTATATTTACTTCTAATACCTTCCCTTTAGGGTAAGTTAGAACTGAAACATATTTCAAGTGTTTTCAAAAGATTTTAATATTTAAACATCTTTAACCCAAAAAAGGTTTTCAAAAAGGTTTCAAAATTCACGGTAAAATTTAACCAAGCGATAACTGTTTCAATTTTCCTTATATTTTACAAAAAATGGTTTGAAACTAGTTCTAGAATTTTTCTTTGAAAGCAAGGAAGAAATATCGGAATTTAGCTTTATCGCTCTCATCCGTTCACTAGTTTAGATTTGTATTTAAGTAACAACTAATTTAAAAGTATTCGGAAACTGAGTCTAATAACATATTACGTTAATTTATTTTACATTTAGAAAATATATATTAAATGTTACTTTACACTGAAGCATTAACGCATAAAAAATTCAAGTTCAGATGCATAAATTAACAAAAGTTTTTATGGATTTAGCTAGAATTTAATTTGAATCAATTTCCAAACACTTTTGAATTTTTTCTTACGTGTATAAAAATTAACACAGCTTTGAGGGCAAGAGCGATTACGTGGAATTCCGCTTTACCCTCTTCAAAAAAGATTCCAGAACTAGTTCTTCGTAAGTATAGAATGCTACATTATAAGAAAATCAGTAAGTACCAATTTTGCTACGACCTTCTATTGAAAGGCGAAATACTTATATAGTCCATAAAGATTCTTCACAATATAAAAATCTGTCATAGTGTTTATTTCTTTGTTTTATTTTTAAGATAATGTTCGCATTTGTAGCTTTGTTATGATTTTTTAATTGATAAAGAATAAAGTGATTTACTTTCAATGCAATAATCTTTTTTAAGTGTAAATGGTAAGGTTAGAATAACATTTAAAGTAAGTATTATCAAGACCATGTACACATTATCAACTACATGGACAATAATTTATTTTCTAACTAGCGGACCCGCCCGGCGTTGTCCAAGGCCGTGATAATTTTCTTAAATGAACCTCAAATTTGTATGATTTTATATCATTAACTGGATTTTGTCTGAAATACGCACCCGCTCACTGTGCGAATATAGGGGCGAAACTGCTAATTATTTAGTTTTATTATGTACATTCTTTACATAATTTTTGGAAAGTTGTATGGGGTAGTAAGGAACAAATCAAACTTTAACACGCCCTCTACTGTTGAAAAAATAAGTTAAGAGGTGCAGAGTGGATGCTTGTAATGTACAGGCGAAAAGTTTTAAACAATATGTCACATGAAAAAATTAATCCCGCCCCTACTTTGGGGAATGCCGCATCATCGTCTGGGGTCAAAATAGACCCCCACCAATTGAAGGCCCATGAGGAGTTTCATCTTCGTTCAAACCTTCAAATGAGGTCGAATCTTGCCGTAGCTTAATTAGGAGCTAAGTTCGCCAAGAAAATTGGCCACCTTTGAGCGAAATTTGGATCCGGGGGGGGGGGGGGAAGGTTCATACTATGAAAGAGTGGTCCGAGGGCTTTCCGGCGACATATCAAATGATGGTTTCTGAAAAAGTTTGACCCCCCCCCCCCACACACACACACACACAGTGGTTTCATTTTTTCAAATCTGGAATTAACCCACCTCCCTCTTTAAAATTTTCATATTAAATAGTATTTATCGGAAGTCTCGCCAGAAGCAACAAATAAAGTATACACTGCAAATAGAGGCGTCTTAAATTTAGACACATATGTGACTGAAAAAGAATTTTAGACACTTAAGTGTCTTAATCTGAAAATTAAGACATTATAGATGACTTAATTTAAGATACATAAGTGTCTTAGTATGATCATGGTGTAAATGAACTGAGAATAGTGTCTAAAATATCCGCAAACGTCTTATTTTAAGACACTTCGTTGCTTCAAACGTGTCTTAATTTAAGACGTTTTGATTCTTCCGACGCAATAACCACCAGGGGGCACTGGGGCACTGCCAGTCGCGCATGCGCTATAGATGTCTTCGTTCAAAGTTGGTATACGTTGTAATTCAAACGAAGTTTGTTTTTATGTACGCGTGTATTTTAATTCGTTTTTCGCGGAATGTGAAGTTCTGTGATTTAAATTCGTATTCACTTGGATTATTTATTTATTGAATACATGCATCTGACGTGTGTGCTTGACATCAAATGTCTCTTAGAAGCTGTCGTCCATATAAGGGCGGGATAGACACAGAACAGAAGTAGACGACGCTTGAAGATTACACCCGGAAATTCTACAAAGCGTGTGCAATGGACTTAGTGTTAATTCGTATTAATTTATATCAATAATATTGTATTATTCATCTTCGTCCTGTCGAAGCTAGCACAAAAAAGAAACTTTTGTCTGGCGGGTCCTATTTTGAGGATGAAACATTTCATTCTTTAAATATGGCTAGTCGGATATATTATGAAATATCGTACTAAAATGATGCAAGCCCTTCTCCTTCACTGGGGTAGTTTTTGAAATTTCAAATCAAGGAATTTTTTTGACCTCTTGCAACATCGATTGAAGTAAGTGTCATAATTTCTTTATAGTACTGAAATTAGTGTCTTTTATGATTTTATTTATAGTATAAACAAAATCTTGCATGAAATTCAATTAGTTTTGAATCTGTTTGCGAAAAAACCCATTAATTCTAGAAGTATATATTTTTAAACTTATGATGTTGTCTTTTATTACAAATTATATATTCTGAATTTTCATCTTTTTTTCCCAAATTTAAAGTAATAATATTACTAAAAGAGAGACATTTTAAGTTGAATATTCATTCTCTTGCTTTCAATCGCAGTTTCGTTTCAATGGTTAATTCTTTACTCACGTAACGACCACAATGAAAGAAAAAAAAGCTTTGGAAAGATCTTTCTTCCTAACGTAAAACCGCAGATTAAAAAATAAGATAAATAAAGTACCTGAAAACGTATGACGTTGTCATGATTCATCTATTATGTGCTCCTTAATTTTAAAACTGCCAGTAAAAATATACATATGTATTTGATTTGAAATCAAGTATAATATTGATTTTTTGATTATTTTTAGTAGAAAAGTAATTTGAAATTTATAATGGGAAAAAGTAAAAAGCTATAACTAGATTTTGTACTTAATATTGTGATTTTTGTAACTGTATTTATATACACTTATACGAAAATTACAAGAATGACAATTACATGTTAAGATATATATTTAAGATAAATGAAGCTTGGAAACTAAGTTATTTTTTCTTCTTGCTATTAATGTAGGATATTTATTTATTTATTTTTATTGATAGTTCAATAGCTTTTGTGATTACCCTGTGATCTACATAAAAACTTGCTGAAGTGGCATGTGGCAATATAATTTTTTTTTAAATTTAATTTTTAAATGATAAGAATTTAAAATTTTTATCGGGAAGGGAGGTGGGGGGAGGGGGATTTTGTATTCAATTTTCGCAAAGCTGATATCATAAATCCTTTTCGATATTGCACTGATTATAATGAAAGTTTTGAACATTTAGAGTAGGGCAAGATTAAAAACACAAAATATATTTAACAAAATACCGAAGTAATTTTTTTCTTAATGTTATTAAAGTGGAATATTTATTTTTTAATTTTTTTACTCATAGTTAAATAGCTGTTGTGATTATCATCTGATAGATATGTAAAATTGCCTATGTGTCAATGTAATTTCTTTTAAATCTAATTTTTAAATTATATGAATTTTCCTTTTTTGGGGAGATGGGGGGATTTTATTTGCAATTTTCGTACATCTGACATTTTAAATCTCTTTCGACATTCAACCGAGTATAATAAATATTTTAAACTTTTAGAATAGGACAAGATTATAAAAAAATATATATTTATCCATGTATCTTAAAAGCCCTTAATAGCGGAAACTTCGGGATCGCGGAATTTGTCTGATGATCGGAGATGTCTGCTTTTGTGAGGTAAAAATATACAAATATGTATGCGTGTGCTTTGCGGATTAAAAAAGTATTCGCTAAATAGAGGTGTCCGCTATTCGTGAATGTCCATTAACCTCCACAATGGATACTCCCGAGTACCGGACATCTCTATTTAGATAACCATAGTGTAGGGTTGCATTTTTTGCAAAAGAACTTCTTGATTAAAGCATGGGTATTAAAGCAGTGTCCCGTCCCCCTACGATTTAAGTGCCACCAAATTTAATGTGCAATATTTGTAAAGCTTATATTTTAAATCCGTTTCGAAATTGTACTGAATATAATCGATTTTTTGAACTTTTAAAGTAAAATAAGATTAAAAAAAAAATCATATTCAAAATCATATTTATCATCAAAACAAATATTTAGATAAATATTTTTTGCTTTAATCTTGTTCTATTCCTGAAGTTCAAAATATTGATTATAATCAGTAAAATATCGTAAAAGATTTAAATAAACAGCTTAACGAAAATTGCATACCAAAATTAGGAGCACCAAAAAAATCAGGCTGCGGGGGGGGGGAGGGGGGAGGGCGTGTGGAGGGGGCAAGACCCCAGCCAAATATTTTTCCAGGTTTCAAAGTGGTCAAACATGGCTACGTATGATGCTTACAAAAAAAAAATGGATGCTATTAAGACGTTTGAAGTGTCTGAAATTCAGACGCAAAAAGTGTCTGAAAAAATTCAGACATTTTAAAATGTCTGAAAATTGAACACTCCGTTTCAGACACTTAAGTGTTTGATTTTCAGACATTTTAATTTACAGTGTACCTATTGTAGAAAACTCTACGGTTTTCCGCGAAATTAAACCCTCCCATCTTCTTAAAATTTTTAAAATGTTATGAAATATCTCAAATGTTAAAATTGATCCAAAAGTTCGGGCGTAAAATAATAATCAGTAGACAAACGCTTTTGTACAAAACTGTACGGTTTTAAAAATTTCTTCCTAAACATAACTCTTTAATGAATTGGTAAAATATTTAAAAGGAATAATTTTTAATTTCTAAATAAATTAACAAGTGGAAAATTGTGTTGTTGTATCCATCTAAATATGTTATTTTTTATGAGCTGGTAATTTCAACGTCGTGTAGCATTTCAAACATTTGAAAATAAATTAACTAATTAATTAAATCCAATTTTATGAGAAAAAATTTCTGAATCCTTTTGAATTATTTCTTGATGAATAATCTAAATCACTGTAAGCATAAGAGCAGTGAAAGTAATTTCCGGTTTAATTTCGTCCTTTCAAGAAAAATTCTGGAACAGATTTCAAAGAAGTTAACAGCTATGAGAAAAAAATTAAATAGATTTCGTTTTCTTAAAATTTTCCTAAGTCTTTTTGAGAGTAAAAGAGATTTGACTTTATGGAGTTTAGAAAACACACTGACGTCTTAAAACTAATTTTCTGAAGAAAAATGTCAAAATTTATCATTTTGTTTAATGAATTCGTAAAATGTTTAGCTGTAACATTTTTAAATGTTTAGATATTAAAACAGTTTAAGTAAAAATGTTATATTTGTGAAATAAATCTATACAAACTTATAAATTTTGTGCATTATTATTTTAATATACTGTAACATGTATTATGTATTTAACATGTACTTTACGAAACCGTACCGTTTTTAACTTAGATAGTGTTTCATTAGAAATAACAGTTTCCGAATACTCTTCAATACCTTCCTACTATAATAAATATCTAATCAGCTGTATGAGCTGAATAAGAGCGATGAAGGGAAATTCCGATTTAATTTCTCAATTTCTATAAAGATAAATGGACTTATCACTTGGGCATATTATTCCGCAGAAATCTTTTTTAGGCGGTAAAGAGATTTTATCTTTAAAACCTTTCAAAAACATTTTAATGTACAGTCGTGGTAAAAAAAAATGTAAACGCTTCATACTAACTCTACAACTAATTATAATAAAAAAAATTTACTGTTACCAAATGATTGGAAATAAAGTTTACTTTTTCATGATGTATATAAAATTTCTTTATGGGGCCATATACAAATCAAAACTAGACTAAACTTTGTTTTTTTCAATGGCAATACCCAATTTCGACAATACATTTTAAAACTTCGGTTCAAACTATTCCCAGAATTAAATGTCAAGTCCTTTCAATGATAAGATTTTGAATTACAAACATTCAAAATTTAGAACTCCTAATGTTGAATTGCATTATCATATTTTTATTAATATCTCCTAAAATTATAAGCTAATGCGATAATTTTTTTGACTTATTATAACACTAAAAAACCCAAACATAAATACATTGAATTTGTAATTTTAAAATTTTCATAGCATGAATTATGAAATTAATATGAAATGCAATCTACATTTTTTTTTTTTTTTGAAAGATTTATATTTATTATTTGTTCTGCTTGATGCGAATTCTCAATTTCAAATTTTCTTCAAAGTAGTTGTCGAATTATGAGTAAAAAACGTCAAAATGATGGTTTAAGGGGCCTTCTATGATTTCTAGAATAGCATAATTAAATATATATATATATATATATATATATATATTACTCATTTTATTGTGAACATTTAGGCTGGCAATAGTCGAAACATATTGAGCGAGAGAAATGTTCATATTGGCCAGAAATAATACGTTAATAGAAGTGACATAGTCATTCTGTACCGTTTCAACAATCGAGTACCGAAGTTCAATTTGAATAGAGTCCCTAAAATAGGCTCATTTTAAAATAATTAATTTCTGGAAAACTAATTAAACGATTTTCGTGAAAATTTGGATTTAGGCTAATTGAAGGGTTTTAGAATCGATTTATGGTGTCAAACTTGGGTATTGTTATTGAAAAAAAAAACAAAGTTTGGTTTCGTTTTTATATGTAGATGGCCCCGTAAGCACATTTTATGTACATCATTTAAAAGTAGACTTTATTTCCGATCGTTTGGTTCCAGTAACATTCTTCTTCAGTAATTTGTAGCAGAGTTAGTAGGGGGGGAGGGTACTTTTTTCCACTACGACTGTACTGAAGAGCAATTATAAAAAAAAAAACAGTCAACATTTAACTTATGTTTTGAATTGTATTGCAGAAGTCTAAAATATATAAGGATATTTAACACCGCTTAAATGTTAAAATATAAAACAAGTATAAGTTTTAATTACTAGGTAAATGAACTGTTTTTTAAGTAAAAAAAAAAAATATATATATATATATATTTAAAATAATAACAAATATGTATGGATAAATTTACGCAAGTTTTTATTTTTCATCTATAAAAAATGTTAATTAATTTTCGAATTAAAAATTATTATTCTTAAATGTTTTACCACTGCATACGTGGAAAATAGGCAGAACATATTTTCCTCATATGCAATACTTCATCAAATAAAAGTATTAAGTTTCAATTTTTTTTTTTTTCATGAAATTGGTTTTGTTATACGTCAGAATATTTAGATGAATAAACAGGTTCTCTTTTAATTAATATAAACATTTGTCGTAACTTATACAAGGTGTGGCTATTAAATAACGGGACTAATGCTGTAACATATTTTATTTTAAATTTATACATATTTAGTTATTATACCCTTCAATATACACCCTTCCTTTATGCATACAATGCTCCATAAGAATTTTCCATTGTTTGAAACATTGCTGGAAGTCTTACTTTGTGAGATTTTTTTTTTTGACGCGTGTTGCTTTTTACTTTCTTTTATCTTCAATAGAAGACAGTGTGGTTTCGGCGGATTTACAGTTTTCGGCGGATTTACACGTTTTAGGGGTCAGAGATCTCCAAAAAGATGTTTATAGAAAATGTCCTTGTGTCCGTGTGTGTCAGTGTGTCCGTATGTCTGTCGCCATTGTACCCTCAAAAGTGTATCAAGTTATGCATAGAATTCAACCATTTTTTTTTTTAATTTTTGGCTATAGCAAGCAGGGCCTCCTTTAATTTGGAGAAAATCCGCCTGAAGGGGGCGCTGTAATAGCGATTTTTGTGCAATTTTGGGTATTGTACTATCGATAAGAGTGTGAAGTTATGCATAGAATTTAACCAAATTTTTTGTGTATGTTTTTGGTCATGGAAAGAAGGTCCTACCTGAATTTGGAACTATTCCGCCGAAAGGGGGCACTATAATAGTGATTTTTGTGTAATTTTCTTGATTTTTCGTAGCTCTATGGTGCACCAGAGGCTCGTGAAGCGACGGGAACTTCCCATCCTGCTAAGCCGACTATTCACGAACAGCTAATGTACCACAGAATAACGGAAAACTATTGATTTTAATAAATATCATGATTGAGATTAACTCGTTTATACTCCAATTAATTGATAGAAGCTGAAATTTAAGATGAAAGTCAAAGTTGATATAGTATTGAACTAATACAAATGAAATATTGACTTTTGTAACATTATTTTGAAATGTTAAAATATATGAGATGGAAGAAAGTTTTGGGATTGGCACATCCAACTAGTTATTTCACAGACTCAATGGTCTGAAACCTGATTCCTTTTAATGCAGATTTACCTTGGGTAACAGATAAAAGTCACATGGTGCCAGGGCAGGCGAATAAGGTGGATGGTCCAACACTAGTATGTTATACTTGACAGACAATGCAGTGTGAGACGGTGCTTCGTCCTGATGAAGCACACATGAAAATACCCGAATTGTTCTTCCACAATTCGGGTATTTTTTTTCGTGTTTTTTCACGGAGTTGAACAAGGATCTCAAGGTCCTTGATTAATAGTTTGACCTTCACGAACCCAGTGAAGGTACGCAATCCCATCAATATTGAAAACCTTCTTCGTTATTGACGTGAAAGGGCAAACTGGGCGAACATCATCTTCAATGTCTTTTCAAACATCTTGGAAACGTTTAAACCACTTAAAAACCCGCGAACGTGGTAAACATCTATTGCCGTATACTTCTCTTATCAAATGATGAGTTTTAGTATCGGATTTTCCAAGTTTAAAAAGAAATTTCAAATTAATTCTTTGCTTTTTTAGAACGCGCAACATTTTTCTGGCAAAACACTAAAACAGGGTCCAAAACAAATGAAGGTCATGGCCGGACTGATTGGGATACAGTCAATTTAGAGTCGAAACAGGAAGCTTTGCGCTGCAGAACTATCGGTCGCACGAATTTGGCGCATGCAAAGCTCTTCTACAGAATCATTAGTCTCATTATTAAATAGACACACCTCGTACATCTAAACTTGGGGTCAGAAAATAAATAAATAGAAAGCTAAATTCATCTTTAAAAAGTTAAAATTACCCTATGGGCAAATTACTTAAATTACTTTAATTACTTAAGTAATTTAACACCTTTTTAAATGTTTTTCATCTTTTATGAAATTTGCACATAGTGTAATTTTAAGTTCATCTAAACTTGTTATTTTTATATGTATTAATATTTTTTATGAGTCAGTTGTTTCAATATGATGTAACTTTTAACTTATATTTGCTGAAAGCCATCTTTAATTTAGATACCTTGTCATTAGAACCATATATTCCAAATACACTTTAATTTCCTTTTTACGTGAATAAAAATCTAAACAAGCATAAGGAATAAAAGCTACGAAGCAAAATTCCAATTTAAATTTCGTCTTTCAAGAATGATTCTGGAACCGGCTTTAAAAAAAGTTTATGTAAAGTGTGCGAAAAATATTAAACAGACTTATCGCTTGGTTAATTGCTTTTCTAAGAAGACTTTTTCAGACTTAAAGGGATTTTGACGTTAAAATCTTTTGAAAACACTTAAAACATCTTTTAGTTACTGAAGTTAATGGAATTAAATATAGTGTTATAATTAGAATTTTTAATAATGCCATAGTAAATACTTTTATTCTTAAATAAAGATTTAAAATTGAGTACAAGTTGTTGCAATGGCAACAAAAATAAATTAATAAGTAAACAACATTGAAGTTAAAATGCACTAGTTTTTAAATCTTAAAATCAATTTTCTAAAAAATAAACATGAAATCTTAATATCATGTTTAATAAGGTAAAATATTTATGAGGTACTTCTTTAAATTTGTAGAGAAATGAACAGTTTTTATTATGAAAAGCATATAATCTTGCGTTAGCGTAATCAAGGTTGGAAATTTTAGCACATTTAAAGTATATTCCAACAGGCGCAAAATGCACAGATTAGGACTGGAATCTCAATATCTTGTCTGGCCGTACCATTGCTCTACCTATTGAGTTATCCGGACGGTACATGACGGACATAATTAACCCTTATTTGTTAGACATAGCAGCAGCGCTAGTGTCAGCCATCCTAGTTATAACTGTAGCATTTTACAGGATGAAAGTGTGTGATAACACGGAAACTCCTATATTTAATGCACTTAGGTCATAATGACAATGATCATCGGGTACCATCTGGATAGCTCAATAGGTAAAGCATTGGTACTGCAAGTCATGCTATCCAGGTTCCAGTCCTGGTCTGGATATTTTCGTTCTGTTCGAATAAACCTCAACTATGCTGCACCAACCTTGAATATGATTTATCCAATTGAAAAAAATTACTTATCTTTATTAGGACTTGTGTTAGCGTTTATCAATCTAAATGTATTTTGTTTTATGCGAATGGTATTTTAATGTGGTGTAACAATTAACATAAATATTTTTTTTTGTAATTTTTAAATTATGTTTTAGATAATCAGAATCAGTATGAAATACTTTTGAATTATTTCTTACTTGAATAAAAATCTAAACAGCTGTGGATGAAGCGGAATTCCGATTTAATTTCCTCCTTCACAGAAAGATTCAAGAACTAGTTTCCAAGACAGTTGTGTGAACTGAAAGAAAAAAATCAAACAGACTTATAACTTGTTTACATTTTTCGTGAGGAATCTTTTTAGAGTTAAAAAGATTTTGACAGTTAACCTATTTTTCAGTTAGATATGGTATTAGAGTTAAAAAGTACGTGATAATACCGTCTTGTGTTAATTTCAATTAAAAACAAAAAACTCTGACAATTCATGAAATTTTTTTATATCATAATTTAGTAATTTTGATTGTACAAATATTTAATTTTTACTGTTTTATTTCTCACAGCATAGAGAGGTTCTGAACCGTATGCAAATTTAAATTTTATAATAAAAAATTAATTATTATCTTGACTTGAACGGATTTTCATATGATGAAGAATAACAGTAAAAACATTTTTGCAATTGTAACTATACTGTTGAGGAATTAAATAGAGAAATTAACATACTGTGTGTTTTTATAATGTATAAGTTTATAATGGAATAAGATATATTTATTAAAAATACTTCATAATTTAAAACTAGAAGGCCCTTAAAGAATAATCGAAATGTTTCAATTGTATATTCTTTAAATTCCCATTAAAATTTGGCTCTTGACGTTTTCTTTACGTTTTCAATTCGTTCATGACGTTTTCAGTACGTTTTCATTCAATGTAGAAAAAAAGTCCAAACATGAAAAATAAATTTATTTTATTCGCTACCAAAGGAATGTTGTTATATTTTTAAAAAAAAGTTTTATCATTCCGATTGTTTTTAAACGAAAATGGAGTTGTAGAGTCTGAAAACGCCAAGAATTTATATATTAGGTCTCCAAAAAAATTCTGTCCTTTTTATGTTCTTTCACGCTTACTTTTTTAAAATGTTGATTTCTTCATTGGCACCACTTTTTTGAAATGGTAAAATTCCGTTTGTTTTCACCTTAATGTCAAATGTGAAAACTATGGGAATTTTACCATTTCAAAAAAGTCGTGCTAATGAAGAAATCAGAATTTTTAAAAAGTAGGCTGGAAAGAACTTTAAACGACAGAATTTTCTTGGAGACTTAATAAATATCGTAATATAAATATATGTTTTACCAGTGATATAGTGAATCGCTATACTTGTCAGAGAAATAAGAAAAAAATAAGTATAAAGTGTTTCATAATACAGGGTGTCTATAAATTAGTCTGGCAAAAAGAAAGATTTATTGAATAGAATTGTCAGAAAAAAAAATTAAAGTTCTTATTGTTGTAAGAATGAAAAATATTTCAAGTTTACCATTATCACAAATGTTTGATGTGACTCCCTTTCGTGACTCTGCAAATGTTCCATCAGTAAATCATTTCTTGCCACAGATTTAGTCAGCATGTTTCCGTCATTCAGATTAATTGCAGTGCAGAGTCTTGATTTTAGTTCAGGAATGGATGCAGGGAGTTGCGGCTTGGTATTTTACAAAACACGATACACCGAAATCAAGCGAGGAAAGATCTTCTGATCGTAGCGGCCATTGAATAACACCTCCGATCGCTAAGCGATAGCGGCAGTTATGAGACCAAACGCCATCTATGAATAAACTTCGGCAATATTACTACTAGTCTGACTTTCAACTAGTTAACCCTTAAATGCTTGACTTTTCAAAAATCATTGTAATAATGTTTTTCGGCTTTCATTTTTTAAATAAATCATGGGAAAAATACTTTAAAAAATCACATTTTGTTTTAAGTACGGTTTACGGCTAAAAAACAGTTTGTTACTATTCGGCAATACTGGTCTTTAATTTAAAAAATAATTTTCCTTGATAAAATTCTATAATATTAACCACACAAGAATTTTAGGAACTATAATAAGAAATAAATTTTACTTGCTCGCTGCAGGCCAAAATAGGATATTTCGCAAGCTTCCAAATAAACCAAAAAGAACAAGTAGCAACAATTGAAAAAATAAATCTATCTTTATTTTTAAACAGCACAAGTGTTGCCATCTACATGTTGAAAATCGATTTAATAATATTTTCAGAATGTATTTTATTGGCAACATTAGGCATTATAGCTTCAATATTATTCTAATAGTATTTTAGGGCCTAAATTGTGTATGTTGCCGAAAAGCACATCCGGCATTTAAGGGGTTAATTTTATTTAATATTTCGGAAGTTCTTAACTTATGAAATTGCCCAACTAATTTGCACCCCCCTTCCCTGTATATAATTTTTCTTAAATAAGTGTAAAATTTCTAACTATGAATTAAGGCGGTTTAAAAAAATATATATATATTATTTTCTGCTCAGTAACACGAAAATATCATGAATGATTATTGAAGCTATTTGTGATCGAACAGTTTTTTAAATTTTATCATAAACAACTAATAAATCACATTTTGAGTTATAAGAGATTATTATCTGAAGACGGCACTTTTCAACCTTTTCCGCGCTGTCGCGTCAAAATGCCATCTTGACAGCATTTTCTGAAAAATATTCTTCGTTTACCGAAAAGGGAAAAGGGGAAACATATCTGATTACATAGTTTCTGAATAAGACAATCTGCCAATTTGGTACGTTTGTTAATAAAAACGAGTTGTGTTGGGTTGATTTTTGACGGCCGATTATCTACTCGAGGGATATAGGCCCAATGGGGAGTGTCCTCCGTGGGGGTCTTTCTAAGGGAACCTAACCCATATTTACGCATGGAAAATCGGAGGTTTCGAAGAAAACCACGAAAACTCCGAAACGGTTAGGCCGACGGGCGCGATTGGGTTCGAAACCAACACCTCCCGTCTACCAGCTGCGAGAGCAGAACCTCTCAGCCACTGGTGGGGCGTTAATAAAAACGAATTAAAAAGAGTGTCAGAAATGAGTTATTTTGGATTTGAGAAAAAAAAGTCTTAAAAGATACAGATACCGTATAATGATGTAAATTTTCTAACTAAAAAAATAACTATTTCGTCGTAAATGGATATTCATATGATAAAGAAGAAATAGCATTTGAAACATTAAAAATAAATCTACCTCTAAAACTGACGGTTTAGGAATTAACTGCTGGACAATGATAAGAAAGAACATTTGGTTTATAAAAAAAATCTGTAATTCTACAGATGTAAAGTTACAGAAATCTGTATGCTTACTAAAATTTTATCTGTACACTGTACAAAAAAAAAAGATGCAAATCTACAAAACCAGTTTTTTAAAGCTACAGAAATCTATAGCTTTACGAAAGAATTTACTAAAATTATAGTAATATCTTACTAAAATTGTATCTGTAACCCGGGTTGCAGTTATATAAAAAGTTCTAGACATCCCAGTTTCCTAAAAAATTCTTAGTACCTTACAGATTTTTTGATTTTCAATGCAAAAGTGCATCTCTTACATGATTTTTTGTTGCTGCCATTATATAAATAGTTCTAGGAATCCCAATTTCCTAGAAAAATTTTAGTAACTTCAAAGATCTTTTTTATTATTATTATTTTTTTTTTTTTTTTACAGTGTACATAACGTATATCGTATATATACTATGCGAAAAATAAGACCATTTCTGCTAGTAAAAACTACTATTTGTTTGGCCAATTTTCTGGAAGAATAACAAAAAGTGGACGCGTATGTTTATGTGTGTGCCAGAGTTTAACCCCTTGGAGACGAATGTCCGGTATATGTTCTGCGTATGGTGATCAGAATCCGTGATTATTCTCACCAGTAAAGGATCAGGGTCCATAAGCCGCGTTTTTGGCCCATGAAATATGACTAAAATTCGAATATTTTATACTGACTAAATTATTTCACTTTTTAATATTAGAAGGTATATATTGTACGATTTTAACGATAGTTTTTGTATTTTGTTCGGATTTATATGACTTACACAAGCTCAAAGTTCGTATAATTCGTAGTTTTGATGAAAAATACACAGTCCAAACCCAAATTATGACCAAAAACGTGATATGGAGAAAAAAGGCTTGAAAGTTTCGGAAACGCCGCTTCAGCTATTGAGTGGGTATAATTCTAGAAGCCAAAACTTCTGTTCTAATGGGAATTTCAAGGAAACAATTATACCAAAATGTTCAGAAAAGACAGGAGTTTAACATCTAAAAAAATTAGAATTTCGAAAATTTTAAAGCGTTAAGTGTCCTGAGACCCCTTAAAAGAGAAACTATAGTTTAAAAAGACTACGACAGCAGACGCTGATAAGTAATATATGAAGGAGATCCTCGTCAGACCGTCAATAAAACACCTGTACGTACGCAGATTCTTCATTCGATGCTGAATGCTTGATGCTTTTGGTATTAGGTCAAGTCATTTCGGATGAGTTCTTTTATATAAACTGTGAATGAGCTACTCGTTCATTGAAGAAAGGGTTTAATATGACAAAAGATCTGTTCCTGGAATACAAAAGCTTGAAAGTCGTTTTCAGAAAAGGGTCGTTTGTACGATGTATAAGACCAACCTTGACATAGTAGTACGTCAGAAAGTGGCATTGAATGATATGGCAGCTGAATCATCAACGAGAAGAATCTTGCTTGTGAACCAAGAAAGGTATTAGAGGTGTCTAAAACTTTTATTCAATTTATCTTTCATTAAATTAGTACGGAGGGCAAATTGATATACATTAAAGTCACTTCACAAGTTATTACACATGTTATTACCAAGATATCACTGAAAGTAAGTCATGTACACTCTCAGAAAAGAAGGTGAATTTATGAGCGTTTGCCCTTATATTTTGACAGGCAACAGCCTTATTTGATGAAAAATGGTCTGATACATTAAATAAGCGGCCTTATCCCTTACGTACGTAGAAGATTAAGGACAATCCATATATTTTTACAGTTCTAACCCATCTGTTAGGAAAATACGGATTGGTAATTGGATATGGATTTTCATTTTTCATTTTATTTATTTATTTATTTATTTATTTTTTTACGGGGTATGACTGGAATCTCTGCTGCCAGCATCTGCCCGTAATTTTACAGGAATATTTTTAACATTGTACAATGTGACATTGGAAAAACTTTTATAACAACCATAATAATTGTTTTACGTCTTTTAAACGGACAGAGCTGACTTTGCATTAGCCAGTGTAGTGACATCAGTACAACTCTAGCGTACGGCCAACATCGAATGTCCGTGAGCCCACGACGAAGCCAATGAATTTTCCACATGTAATTTTTTTTTCATTTTATCACCGATCCTTTGTCGGCATTATCTGACTGAGAATCATGATAAGTGACTGCTGAATGGTGTCTTTTTCTTTTGCATAAACACCCTGCGTCCGCTTTTACATGTGTTTTCTACAGTAAGATGATACATTTAGTTTAACCACACATTAGTCGTTAAGTGAAGATGTGACTTTCGATATTCTCACTGCAGACCAATTAATGTCGAGACTGTGAGATTATTGAACCCCATGGTTGAAAGTCTTGACTTCAGTAGATATTCAGCTGCGGTTATATTTTAATTCGTTTGTGCGTCGCATCCTTTGCAGATTAGTCGAACTCAAAGAGATAATTGATATGTGACTTACATGACCGAATTAGACGTATGTAACCAGATATGTTTCGTTTTTGATTATTTTGATAGGTCTTAATTTTTGCACACTGTGTTGTTGTGCATAAATCTCTGTAATGAAGTGTTGTCCTCAGAGTTCTCGCTGACTTTTGAGCAACATTAACGATTTGGCGAATAAGAAAAAAAAAAGTAGCCAAAAGCAAAGCGCTGTAGATTGGACGTGAAACACTGAAAATCAATCTTTATCCCCTTATCGTATCACTTTTTTTCAGTATGTTCTATAAACAACTATTTTTTTTTTATAATTGCTTATAAAATAGAAATTCGATTACCCGCTACAGAAATAATTAAAAATAAGTACATTCTAAATGTCTCCTAAATGTGTAAATATTTCAGACATTCTTTTAGCGGTCTAAATAAAAATTAAAAATACCTATCTTTGGTTTACCGTTGTGAAAATATACGCTAAAAATTGCAATGGCATTTCCACTCTTAATCAATAGAAAAAGTTTGACCGGCCACTGATAATTTGCATACAACTAGTAAATAGAAAATGGCTAATTTCAACTCCGCATTACAACAAAAAATTTTCTTTACTTGGCGCTTGATGCAGGTAATTTTGCTTACGTTTTTACCGGCGCGACGTCAGTGATTAACTGACAATAGAGAAATACCTATCGCATACTCCTTTAGCCCTGTAAGACCGGACCCGCACGATCGTGCGGGTTAGGCATTAATTAATATTCTACCTTCCTGGGTTCTCTATTCCATAAATGCCGGAATCGAGTGATTGTGTTGGTTAACAGAAACTATATTATATGAATTTTGTCAACAGATAGTGAATTATCAGTTACATATTTCAGTTATATCATTGTTAAAAAAAAAACTCAAAGAGCAGTCCGGTCTTAAAGGGTTAGGTGTCTTTGGCTGTTGCTGAAATGAATTAGTGCTGAGGCAGCAAGTATCTTCATAAATAGAGTGATTGAACATGTTAAAGTGACATCAATCGTTCAGTAACGTTCAGATAAAAATATCGACTGCATTGGCACACCACACACACACAAAACACAAAACAGCAGAAATTGAGCACTCGCAATTTGGCAAGTTTGATTGTTCGTTTACTCGCCAAATCAAGCATTTAGTCGCGATTTGGCGCAATGTCGAGCGACAGCGAGAACCCTGGTTATCCTGTTATTAAATTTCTGTTTATTGTCATTCTTTGAAAGACAAACTTACGCTCAACTGCAATATATATTAGGGTGGGCCGAAAAAAAATTTTTCTTTTCTTTTTGATTCGCTATACCGCGGAAAACTTGTGTCTACGGTAGCTTAGTAAAATTCAATAACAAAATGGATAAATTTTTACGTTTGGCGGTAGCGCATCGGGCCTTAAATTTGAGAAAAAACACGATTTTGATAATTTTTCTAATAAATGGAAATAAATCAAATAATTTCTATAACAAGCAGCTGTATACATATTTTAGTAGAAAAGAGTATAAGAATGGTAAATAAATAAAAAAATAAATGTTTTTCGCAATACATTGGCAGCGAATTATTTTTTTTAAAAAAGCATTTTCTTTAAATGACAAATTTTTATTGAAATAAAAACTAATTTTTTGATTGCGCAATTACCTGATCTGATTACCTTTATCTAATTGTACCAGAGTGTAATTTCACTTTGTAATAAAATATAGTCCTTTACTTGCCTTTACTGTCTTTTGGCAGTTTGAAATAAGATTTGCTTGAAAAACTAGGCATTGAAGATCTCGAGAAAACTGTCGTTCTTATAAAACCATGTCTATTATTGGACCCGAAGACTTTTTGTGTTTTGGTTAACAGCTTCACGCACCTTTCTACTGTTTGGGTGTGAGTTGGACAAAGGTCCACTGGGTCGCTGTTTCACTTGATTCGACCTTAGACCAAATCTGTTCGTTGGTGACACTTCTCTGAAAAGGTGGTGGTGAAATGGTAGTAGAATGCCAGTGAATCATTTCGATATAGTCTGTAGCTAGAAAATTGATTTTAGATGTTTGAAAACACCTGATTGACTTTCTTTTAGAAGATAAGTTTCTATTCTTTATAATTCTTCTGAAACATAACTCTCGTATATGATCGTTTATCTACTATCATACTCAAAAACAAGTTTTCTGGATTGGCAAAAGATAAGTTTCTCTCAATCACTGGGTCAATGACCTTCAGCAAGTTTTCAGAGAGGAATTTTTACGATTTTATAACTTCCAATACAAGTTCTGGTCCATTTGTGAAGTATTTACTTTTTTTTTATACTTAACCATACAGGTACATATGGCTTTAGGAGAAAAGAAACCATATTCTTGTCTTCGGCTGTTGGACTTTCAACACTTAAATACAACTGGAGAATTCTGTTTGCCATCGTTAACCACCTTGAGCGGAAAGTGTGCCAGGCTCAGAAGAGATAAATCTTCAGGACAGCTGCCTTCTTTTATAGCACAACTATTGTCCAGTAGGTATTGCTGATCTTTGCTTAAAATTTGCCGGTCAGTTCTGGAAATTCACACTCAACACTGTCAAAATTTACCACTAGGAGTTTTTCACATTTCCTGAGCTTCGTGCCAATAAGACTAATGATTTTGGCCGAGTCGTTTCACGATCTACAGTTTGAAACAAATGCCAGAATGACAATTCATTGAAATGTATAAGGTATACATCCCTTGCTCTTCACTGTAGTGGTCTTTTAACTTCTTCTTCAATTGTGTGAATAACAACGGTTTTCCACCCCGTATTAGTAACGGTGCCATCACATACAATCACATTTTTTGTTTCCTTTACATCCACACTTCCAATTTTACCAATACCATACATTCTTACAAGAATTTTAGTTCAATGATGGGTATCTTTTTTGCTTTATCACAGTTACAAATAATAGAGACAGGAAACTCAGAAACCTCAGGGACCATTTTACAATTGCAGTCTAATGTTACTTTGCACTTACACGCAGAGACATCAAACAGTAACAAAGATTTTTTTTTTTTAATCTTCAACTCTCCTTTTGAACTTTTACTTTCCTTTATCACGCTTAAAAGAATCCATAAGATTACGAAAATTGTCTTGATATGCATTTATTAACTGAAGAATTCTATAAGGCGTTACTGTCAGTATTCATGCTTTATCGAACACAGATTTAACTTGTGGTGTCACAATACTTGACACGTGAGAAAAATTAACTGTCCTGTTGTTTGATTTCAAGGCTAAGTTGTAATTTTCATGGAAACAACACTTGAGAACGTCTTCATAAGTTGGAAGTTTATTCAGAGGTAACTAACTCTTTTGGGTGGCCAAATAAGGGACAGTTAAAGTCCCTGGGAGTAATTTCCTTGGAAACAACCATAACACAGTAGTTAATATAATCAATAAATCGAAGCGCTTATTAAGCGGTCACTAATTAAATCAGTCTTTAAGAAATGCGATTGAAACGGGACAAGCGACAAGAAGAACACACTGCTAATCATTGCCGGCAGAATTCAAGTGAACAACTCACATAAACCGTTGTGTCATAAAGCGCACGCATGCGTATCGCACAGTGCATTGTGAAACGTCAGTACAAGTAGTATTGACGGGCTCGAATTCGCAGCAGGCCGCGTCGCGGTGGACTGCTGCCAAAATAAAAAGACTCAGAATACAACTTAAATGCGTCAATTTAAGGATTTTTTAATTGCTTTGCACTACCCTAAATGAAGTAATTTTGTTTCTTTTTTTATTATAATGTGTTTTCTGATCGTTCTTCTAAAGCTTTTTCATCATAGCAGTTTTTTTTTTATCTTTTTTTTATAGCTTTAAAAATCGAAAGAAAACTACTGATTTTTCAATAAATTTCAAATATTCAAGTGCGATGCGCTACCGCCAAACGTAAAAATTTATTTAATTTGTTTTTGCATTTTGCTGAGCTACCATAAAGCCAAGTTTTCCGCGGTATAGCGAATCAAAAAACAAAAAAAAGTTTTTTCGGCCCATTCTTATATCTTAAACGTGTGAAAATGTTATACTTTTATATCTACCGAAAATAAATATTTGCCGATATTTTCTTAAATACTTATAAGTTATTGGTGGTGAGGTAAATCGTGATTTTTTTTTTAATTATTATTGTGGATTTCATTAATTTAGTATAGTTTCATTAATTTAGTTTTAGTATTTCAATAGTCTATTTTAATTGTTGGAAGTGTAGAGATCTTTGCAATGAACGAAACTTATAAATTTAAATTTCTTTTTAAACCTAAGAAAATTTTACCAACTGTACATTCCATTCAAAAACTTTCATAAAGTTAATTTTCGAAACTACAATTCAAAACATTTACTGTAACAATGTGTGCCATTTAAATGGATTGTTATTATTTTCTATATTTTCTACACTATAATACGAATATTATTTTGATTTCCAATGATGAATTGCTTGATATTTCCAGATAACGCTCCCATATATTCCACACATATCTTTTCCAGATCCCTAAATATGTCTTCTTTGATTTATATTTACATTATTATTATATTATGGATATTCTTCTACCCAAACAATTTTCCACGATGCATAATCTGTATCACAAATAAAAAACGACTATTTATCAAATAAATGTTTTGATAAGAAATGGATATTGTTACATACGGTTAAAAGGTTATTGATTAATTGACTGACACTCACTCATGCAGAATAAAGAAAACGTGATTTTCATTGGTTATGATATAAAATGCCGATAACTTTGGCTGTAGGATTAGAAAATTTTAAAATATGCGTTTGTGCATCTAATCATTTTTAACGTATTTACATGTGTATCGTGAGCGTGTAAAATTTCAAAAAAGTCTTTTGAATATATAAAATTCTTTAATGCAATTACGTATGTATAAAAGTGAAAAAAAAAATTCGTTTGCTTATCTAAAGATTTTTGCTGCATTAAAGTGTGTGTAAGTAAATAAATAAATTTTACATGCGCATTAAAGTGTGTATAATGAGCATGTAAAATTGCAGAAAAACTTCGTTTGCTTATCTAAAAATCTTTACCGCACTTACGTGTGTACAATGTGATAAGATTAAAAAACAATCGTTTACAAATGTAAATATTTTTATCGCATTTACGTATGTATAATATGCACGGAAAATAAACAAAAAAGTTTTTGTTTATCAAACGAGCTTTGTCGCATTTAAGTGTGTATAATGCACATATAAGGTTTCAAAGATTCTGTTTCCCCATTTAGAAACCTTTATTGCGTCTACATGTTTATAATGTGCATAGTTGTGGAATAGGCATTTTGGTTTTATCAGAGAAACACAAAAATATCGTTTGTGAATGTAACTATTTTTACCGCATTTACGTGTGTATAATATGAACGGAAAATAAACAAAAAAGTTTTTGTTTATCAAACGAGCTTTGTCGCATTTAAGTGTGTATAATGCACATATAAGGTTTCAAAGATTCTGTTTCCCCATTTAGAAACCTTTATTGCATCTACATGTTTATAATGCGCATAGTTGTGTAATAGGCATCCTGGTTTTATTAGAGAAACACAAAAATAGGACTATTAAAGTGTGAATCGTATATAAAAGAAAAAAAATACTGATTTAACGGCAAAAAATCTATAAACTGAAGTAAAAAACTACTTTGGAAACTACTTTGGAACTTTTAGTAAACTTTAGAAATATTTACTGTATTACTTCCCGTAAGGCATGGTGACGTCACGGCGACGTCGTTGTGAAGTCACACTGTGATTTTGTGACCGTCGATGTGACGTCACGTGACGTCGATGTGACGTCACAGTGACTAGAATGCGAGGTCGTTATGGCCGTTTTAGAGGTCGTTTGTGAAGTCACATTGTGACCACTCTGTGAAGTCACGGTGTGACAAATTTGTGAAAAGTGTGTCATTTGTGACTATTTTGGCATTAACTTTGTGACGAACCTGTGACGAAAGCGACAATGCTTTGACGTCACACTGTGACCAATTTGTGAAATATGTGTCATTTGTGACGAACTTGTCATAAACACTGTGATTTCAAATGAAAATCAAATTTCAAATTAATTGCTTAAAAGACGCAAATAGTGAAAAAGATTCCATGCTGGGACTCGAACCCGGGCCATTAGTACAGCGCACTGACATTCTACCGACTAAATCACATGGAACGATACCCAGGCTGGAAAATTTCTCACTATTACATGATGGCGAGGCTACAAACTCAGCACAAGATGGAATATTTAGCGTGAGCCACCAACATGATGCAAACACGAAACTTAATTAAATCCAGTATCGATTGAAATTATATTAATACTTGGAAATTTTTCCAGAGAGAACCATTCGCCTTGCATACAATATTTCAAATGAAAATCAAATTTCAAATTAATTGCTTAAAAGGCAATTTTAATTTGAAATGTTGTATGGAAGGCGAATGTTTCTCCCTGGAAAAATTTCCAATTATTAATATAGTTTCGATGCTGGATTTCATTAAGTTTCGTGTTCACCGCATGTCGGTGGCTCACGATAAATATTCCATCTTGTGTTGCGTTTGTAGCCTTGCCAACCTGTAATAGTGAGAAATTTTACAGACTGGGCGTCGTTCCATGTGGTTTAGTCGGTAGAATATCAGTGTGCTATACTGATGGCCCGGGTTCGAGTCCCAGCTTGGAATCTTTTTCACTATTTGCGCCTTTTAAGCAATTAATTTGATATTTGATTTTCATTTGAAATATTGTATATAAGGCGAAGGATTCTCTCTGGAAAAATTTCTAAGTATTAATACAGCGATGAATTTTGAAATAACCTTTTGCTGTAAATATAAAATCTTATCTTTTTACCGTACTTTTTAGCAAAATATCGCTATTTTGGAGTCCTATTCTTCTAAATCATTTTAAATTTTTCCACTTAAAAAACAATGCTTATCAACTGACATATTTTTTTATTCAGTTGTATGCTTGATATTAAGTTCTATGCTTGATATTGAGTTCAAGCTTGATATTTAGAATGTGTAAATTTTTTAATTTGTTGTGATTTGTCATTGCTTTATTAAATACGAACATGGAGACTCACGGATATTAATACAACTATTATTTATAGAGCGGCATGATAAGCGATATTTATTTAAATTTTTTATTCCCGTGTATATTGTATTTTGTGAATATGAGATAAATAGATTTGGTATGTTTTATAGGAAAAGACTGATCTGGGAAATAGAAAAAAAAAAACGAGTAAGAAAAATCATGCGTTAATCATAGATTATAAAATACTTTCCAACACTTTCTGGATGCTTTAACAAGACATCGCAATTTAGGGAAATGACGTAAATAAGATAACTAAGTAAACATTGGAAAAATTGATTTCAGCAGTTACCGTCCATAGCCAAATATGTTTTCCAATTTTTTGAACAACCCTGTATTTGATCTGTAGGTTGATACACTGAGAAAAATGAAGTACTCAAAAATAAATAAACCGACGTACTCATATCGAAATGAATATTTTTGGATCAAAAATGAACCCATGCTTTCTCTATTTTGAAACATCACATGTTATCAAACCCAAACAAACGAATAGTTTTGTACCCTGTAATGGTTCATTTCATTTATGGCGCCATAAATGATGTTTATTAATGTAAATATTAAATTATGCACAGCATTTTAAAAATAATTTAAAAGTGCTTGGAAATAATGCTCTTGTCATAAAAATATTCGATTTGAGTATCTTGTTAAGAATTTTGCTATTTTTCTTAATAAATAATCAATTAAACATTTCTTGTTAAGAACTTTGAACGGGAAATAAATGTCAGTACATTTTTACTTTAAATTTTAGGTTTTTCTTTTTTTGGGGGGGAGGGGGGCAGTACATAATGATTCATATTTGATCACAACCAATGAATAAAAAATGAGTACATGTGTTTCTCAACTTTGAGTACATTTGGATCGGAGCTATTTTGAGTATGTGACGCATTTAAAATTGAGTACTTTTTACTCAATTTTGACTTCCCATTTTTTTAAGTGTATATATACTATATAATGGGAAAATTTAGTTTAGCAAGAAAACGCCTAACATGTTGAAATTCTTTTTCAGCAATTTATACTATGTATGGAAACATACTTGACTACTTTTGTACAACCCTGTAGTTTACCTAGAATCTTTATTACACGCCACTATTTAGTTAAAATTTAATTCAAACTAAGACACTCTTAAAACTGCTGAAATCACATTTCCAGAAATTATAATTTATAGACGGTCATGTATCCAATTCTTTACGTGATCCTGTATATCGTTTTATCTATATTCTACAAACATTTCTTGGTAAATTAAATGCAGTTCAGCAAAAAAAAGCATAACTCATTTAAAAACCACCTTTAAGCAATTTGCGCCCATACCCAGTAATCCTTACGAATACTTTTGTGTAGCCTTGTATAGGAATTATAGCATTTATATACACCATATACTATGCATAAATATAGTGAATCATAAAAGCTCATATCATAATTAAAAATACATTTCCAGCAATCATCGCTAATGAACAGTACTTCGGATACAATATAGTATCTGAAATATTTTGTGTGTCCCTGTAAATGCTATATACGTATTATTCGTATTATACATGAAATAATTTATAGTATGTAAACCTCAGCGACATATATCAATTTCATTATATATGAAATAGATTAACATAATTAAAGTATGCCGCAAACAATTCCCTCCACCCCTATATCATTATGTATTTGAATTCCTTTTTTAGCCCTGTAAATGAACAATAACTATTCTTTGCATCGCATAGTCAACAGAATGCATATTTTAGTGCACTTCATAAATGCATATAAATTTTATTCTGTTTGAAAGCGTGCGTAAAATCATAAAAAATCATTTGAAACGATTTTTTTCCATAGGCTGTAATGTAAAGGAAAACTTTTGGCTGTCCCTGTAAATGAACAAAGCATGCTACAAACTTCATTACAAATAGGTACCGTGCTATGGTAAACGTCAATAACATCCAAAAATTTCAGGCCAATCCGAGTATATTTTCGAGAGTTAGAGTGCGGACAGACTGCTAGACGGACAGACAAACCGAAGTCATAAGCACTTTTCAACTTGTGTCCTATATTATGTATCCTGTATTATATGAACTTTTAAAAAATATATACTAAAGCAGTTTAATCTATAACTTCCCATCAGGCATGAAAAACACTTTGTTTCAATGCTTAAGTATCATATTTTACTTTTTAGTGCCAATAATTACGCGTATCATAAACGTAGAAAATGAATTTACAATAGAAGAAAATTTAATAACCGATTCAGAATGTCTATAATTAAATGTTTGATTAAAATCACAAACAGAAAAAATGCTTACATACAATTTAAAAAAATAAATATACCAATTTGAAAAATACTAAACATAATAATTAGGATTTATAATTGTACTATTAAACAACAGCAAACTCAATAGATAAATTAAATGCCTTATTAGATTTAACAATATCTCAAAAATATTTCGATATGGTATAAGGAATTCCTATTATTTTATAATTTCGGCAAATGTTAAGTCTGAAAACATTGGTTTGAAGATTTAGGATTTTGAAAGATAATTTAAAATATTATTAGCACTAAAAGAAAATTCTTCCAAATGTTTCACTACTGTAATATGTAAAGATACATTTTCCCAGTATAATGTTAATTTCTAATCTGAAACAGTTTCGTAATCTTATGATAATCGAACATCATATTTAACCCCAAAATAATAATAACTATAAGTGTTAGTAATCAAAAAATAGTAAGAAGCCGATAAAATAATTCCAAATCATTGTCGTTCCATACATTTTCAATCTCAAGTAAGAGTAAATTAATGTTTATATTAATTCCAGTATGAATGTAGGCATGCACAGTCTCTGCGCAGTTTTTTTTTCAAGCGATGGCAGATTAAGATATTTTTCTTTACAGTTATCGAATTTTAAAATATCGCTTCTAACAGTTTAAAGATCAGTCTCTTACAAGTATAACATAAAACTATTTAACTCATATGTACAAATCAGGAATAAAATATTTAAATTAAATAAAACTTACATATATACGTTCTATTAATATCCGTGTATCCAAAAATGGTCATTTCCTTATCTTAAAGTGTTGTAGACGTGGTGAAGGTGATGTTCTAAAAACAGTGAACTATTTATTTCCCGCGTCTTCTCATGTTTATTTTTTTGTGGGCAGACGATTTTCAAGCAGATGGTCTGGTACAGATTATTTGTTTTTGCATGCAAGAGATCTGAAACTTGAATGCGCAGTAATTTTCTGAAAGTATGGTTAATTAAAATTTTGTATTTGAAGAAATGTCCAATGTATTTAACCTTTTCTTTTTATCCGTACCAAATAATACAAGTTAAAATGTATTGTAAAGTTCATTTTTTCTAAATAATTATAATAATAATATTCATAATTAGAGTTTATTAGATATACCATTGTTTAAATTTTCAAAAGGTGTAAAAATAAATTTAATGGTAATAACGAGCCCCCCCCCTTTTTTTTCTTTTTTTTTTTTAAAGTAAAGTTTGTTTTGCACAAATTTTGTATATTTCTTTTATTTTCGGAAAATGCTAATTTTATTTAAAAAGTCTGAAAGAAGTAGAATTTATGACTTGAATACAAATTATAAAAATATTCTAAAGCAATAAATGCATAGATGACTAAACTCAGAAGACTCTTTCTACGTGCTCATTAAAAGGTGCAGATTTAACTGTAATAGAAATTTTTTATTTAGAAACCACAGAAGTGTTTCGAATAATCCTGGTCGGTAAAAAAAGAAATAAATAAATAAATTTCCTCCCAGCAAACTAAATATGTAAAGTGTATAAATTTAATATTCCTAATTCTAATTATATTATCCAAATGCTAGATAAAATTGAAATCATGAAAAAGTATACATTCACTATCTTAGATGTCAAATTGATAAAATATAGCCTGAAAATTTAGTTTATTAATGATTGTATTGTGCACTTTATTTATTATGCCCCCCCCCCTCTCCCCTTTAGTGAGAGAATTTACCATTTGCTATCCACTAATATATTTTATTCCTTATGCCATGTAACTCGTGACTGTTTAAAATATTTCTCTTCATTTTCAAAGATTTTTGAAGTTCATATTTTTGTCACACTGTGACTTACAATATGGTGGTTTTTTTGTCACATATGTGACGTGACGTACGTTACATAGCAGTGACATAACAGTGACCTCACAATTTTTTTTTAATTGCCAGGAAAACATAATTTTACAGTAAATAACATGTTTTGAAGAATTTTCGTAATTTTTTAAAGTTTTCTAAGAAGTTCACTTCTCAGTCACAATGTGACATCACTGAGGGGTGGCATTTTGGTCACAGATGTGACGTGACCACAGTGCCTTACAGTGACGTCACAACCACGTCACCGTGACCATGCATGCTATGAGGGTTGTTAGTCTTATATACAAAAACAAAAAAAAACCCTGAATTGGTTCAATCTTTTACCACAAAATCGGTTTAAAAAATACCTGAATAATGGTTCAACTTTTTATCATAAAATGGGTTTAGAGAAAAAACTCGAATCGTCGTTCAACTTTTCACTAGAAAACTGGTTCAACATTTCGCTAATATAATGTTATTTGTGAAAGCACAACTAAACTAATGAAACTTAATAGCAATATCTTGATTGGAGATAAATTTCAGCTTGATTTCACCAACTTCTTGCTTAAATATTGAACTTCATTTTTAAGTGTTATGATGCAGGATGCATATATATATATATATATATATATATTATTTATAACCCAATGAATTTCGGTTAAGTGAAAAAAAAATATACAAAAAAATAATACAATCAATTAGCTTAATAAAGGAAGAAATAATTAATTACCATGTTTTAGCTTAAAATATGCTAGCTATGGCAAGTAAAAATAAAATTATCTTCCTTTTTTTATTAACTATTTCTATATTCACATAATGTCGTTGCGATATCTAAGTGATGCATGCAGTGACTACGTGAAAGCATGCGTGCTTTAATATAGCTCCTGGAAGCTTTTTAATATATTTGTTTCAACATGTACTGTAAAGTATTTTTCAAGCTTAAGAGCCTACGCTAGTCACTCAAAAAGACCCGGATGATAGCGTTAATCCTTTGGGGAAGTTATTTCTAAATATCTCGCTTGAATTTTGATATTTTCGACTGATTTTTTTTTTTTTTTTTTTTGAATGGGATAGCTGAGGACGATCTACAACCGGGTTAGATTTTACTTTTTTGATTTTAGTTATAGTTTTTTTTTTTTAATATTAGGATAGTTTCAATTTCAGAACCGGTTCAAACCGGTACCGAAAGTAAAAGTTTTTTTTTTAATATTAAACATAAATCAAAAAAGTAGAAACTAGCCCGGTTGTAGATCGTCCTCAGCTATCATATGCAAAAAAAGCATTCGACAATATCAAAATTCAAGCGAGATATTTGAAAATAACTTCCCCATAGGATTAACATTATTATCCGGGTCTTTTTGAGAGACTAGTGTAAGCTCTTAACATTTTGGAACAAAAAGTGCACATTATTGATGTATAGATGCAGTATGCACTGCAAATAGAGGCGTCTTAAATTTAGACACATATGTGACTGAAAAAGAATTTTAGACACTTAAGTGTCTTAATTTGAAAATTAAGACATTATAGATGTCTTAATTTAAGACACATAAGTGTCATAGTATGATCATGGTGTAAATGAACTGAGAATAGTGTCTGAAATATCCGCAAACGTCTTATTTTAAGACACTTCGTTGCTTCAAGCGTGTCTTAATTTAAGACGTTTTGATTCTCCCATTCTTCCTACGCAATAACCACCATTAATTACACTCAGAGTTGCGCATGCGTTTTAGATATCTTTTGTTTGAAATTGGTGTACGTTGCAATTCAAGTTTGTTTTTATGTCCACGTGTATTTTAATTCGTTTTTTGCGAAATCTGAAGTTCTGTGATTTTAATTCGTTATTCACTTAGTTTATTTATGTATTGAATACGTACGTATGACTTGTATGCTTGACATCCAATGTCTCTTATAAGCTGTCGACGATATAAAGGCGGGATAGACACAGAATCAGACAACACTTGAAGATTACATCCGGGAATTCTACAAAGCGTGTGCATTGGACTTAGTGTTAATTTGTATTAATTTATACCAATAATATTGTGTTATTCGTCTTCGTCCTATCAAAGCTGGTAAAAAAAAGAAACTTTTGTCTGGCGGGTCATGTTTTGAGGATGAGAGGTTCCATTCTTTAAATATGGCTAGCCGGATATATTAAGGGATTTCCTTCTAATATGATGCAAGACTTTCTCCCTCACTGTGGTAGTTTTTAAAATTTCAAATCGAGGAATTTTTCTGACCTCTTGCAACATCGATTGAAGTAAGTGTCATAATTTCTTTATAGTACTGAAATTAGTGTCTTTTATGATTTTATTTATGTTATAAACTAAATCTTGCATGAAATTCAATTAGTTTTGAATCTGATTGCGAAAAAAACCCATTAATTCTAGAAGTATATATTTTTAAACTTATGACGTTGTCTTTTATTACAAATTATATATTCTGAATTTTCATCTTTTTTTCCCAAATTTAAAGTAATAATATTACTAAAAGAGAGACATTTTAATTTGAATATTCATTCTCTTGTTTTCAATCGCAGTTTCGTTTCAATGGTTAATTCTTATCTCACAGTAACGACTACAATGAAAGAAAAAAAAAAAGCTTTGGAAAGATCTTTCTTCCTAGCGTAAAACCGCAGATTAAAAAATAAGATAAATAAAGTGCCTGAAAATATATGACGTTGTCATGATTCATCTATTATGTGCTCCTTAATTTTAAAACTGCCAGTAAAAATATACATATGTATTTGATTTGATATCAAGTCTAATATTGATTTTTTGATTATTTTTATTAGAAAAGTAATTTGAAATTTATAATGGGAAAAAGTAAAAAGCTTTAACTAGATTTTGTACTTAATATTGTGATTTTTGTAACTGTATTTATATACACTTATACGAAAATTACAAGGATGACAATTAGATGTTAAGATATATATTTAAGACAAATGAAGCTTGGAAACTATAAGTTATTTTTTCTTCTTGTTATTAATGTAGGTAGTTTATTTATTTTTATTGATAGTTGAATAGCTTTTGTGATTACCCTGTGATCTACATAAAAACTTGCCGAAGTGGCATGTGGCAATATAATTTTTTTTAAATGATAAGAATTTAAATTTTTTTTCGGGAAGGGAGGGGGGGGGGGGATTTTGTATTCAATTTTCGTAAAGCTGATATCATAAATCCTTTTCGATATTGCACTGATTATAATGAAAGTTTTGAACTTTTAGAGTAGGACAAGATTAAAAACACAAGATATATTTAACAAATACCGAAGTAATTTTTTTCTTAATGTTATTAAAGTGGAATATTTATTTTTAAATTTTTTTTACTCATAGTTAAATAGCTGTTGTGATTATCATCTGATACATATGTAAAATTGCCTTTGTGTCAATATAATTTTTTTTTAAATCTAATTTTTAAATTATATGAATTTTCCTTTTTTGGGGAGGGGGGGGGGTGATTTTATTTCCAATTTTCGTACATCTGATATTTTAAATCTCTTTCGACATTCAACCGAGTATAATAAATATTTTAAACTTTTAGAATAGGACAAGATCACAAAAAAATATATATATCCATGTGCCTTAAAAGCCCTTAATAGAGGACACTTCGGGATCACGGAATTTGTCTGATGATCGGAGATGTCTGCTTTTGTGAGGTGAAAATATACAAATATGTATGCGTAAGCTTTGCTGATCAAACAAATATTCGCTAAATAGAGGTGTCCGCTATTCGTGAATGTCCATTAACCTCCACAATGGATACTCCCGAGTACCGGACATCTCTATTTAGATAACCATAATGTAAGGTTTCATTTTTTGCAAAAGAACTTCTTGTATAAGCATGGGTATTAAAGCAGTGCACCGCCCCCTTACACTGTAAAAAAAAGGACTAAAAAACGTGAATACTACTGGCAATCTAGACGCCAGTACTATTGCCGTTTTTTAACGGGAATTTTTACCCATAAATTACAGAAAATCTTCCTTTTTTCTGATTAAAAACGGAAATGTTTCTGTAATTTATGGGTAAAAATTCCCGTAAAAAAACGGAAATAGTACTGGCGTCTGGATTGCCAGTAGTACTTCCGTTTTTAAATCCTTTTTTTTTTTTTTTTTTTTCCTTTTTACAGTGTACGATTTAAGTGCCACCAAATTTAATGTGCAATATTTGTAAAGGATTATATTTTAAATCCATTTCGAAATTGTACTGAATGTAATCAATGTTTTGAATTTTAAAAGTAAAATAAGATAAAAAAGAAATCATATTCAAAATCATATTTATCATCAAAACAAATATTTAGATAAATATTTTTTGCTTTTAATCTTGTTCTATTCCCGAAGTTCAAAATATTGATTATAATCAGGAAAATGTCGTAAAAGATTTAAATAAACAGCTTAACGAAAATTGCATACCAAAATTAGGAGCACCAAAAAAATCAGGCTGAAGGCGGGGGGGGGGGGGGCGTGTGGAGGGAGTAGGACCCCAACACGCAAAAAGTGTCTGAAACAATTCAGACATTTAAAAGTGTCTGAAAACTGAACACTCCGTTTCAGACACTTAAGTGTTTGATTTTCAGACATTTTAATTTACAGTGTGATTCACCTTCTTTTACCTACTTTTAAGTATGTATCGTTGAATTTATATATCTTTCTTTTTCAGAAATAAATATTCAGGGCGTCCAATCTCAGATGAATCCAATGGCTAATTCATAAACCGTTAATCATAGACATATATAGTTCCGATTTCAAAAATGTTTCATAGAGGTAAAGAAGTATTTTTAAAGTGATTTGTGTAAATAAAAGCATTTCTTGAAAAAATTACGAAATTTTAATTTTTATACGGCCCCCGGTCCTGTAAGTTATATTTAGTAAAAATATTCTATTGCTGTAAGAAGTACGGCAAAAAAAGTAAGCATAATGGCGACAAAGTCAAAATAAAATGTAAGAGAAAAAAAATAACAGAACTTTTGTTAAATGAAATGTAGAAAAACAACAGTATAAATTCTATACAAAAAAAAAAAAGTTTCTTAAAATACAATTATTTTAACCAATCTGAAACTTAATTAATACAAATTAACACTATCGCAATACTCCTACGATGTGACTATTTTAAGTTTAAGTGCAAATGCACTCGAAATGAATTCTTCTAATACTTTAAGCACTTTGCGTACGAGCACTCGAAGCATAACCCAACTCATCTGTGTTCAGATGTAGAAAATTGGTTCAAGCCATGCAATTCAAAGTTTCATAACTCGGTAAATATTAGGAGGTGTTGAACTTTTTTTTGACTTACTTGTTAATGTAATAGGATTTTTTTACTTAATATCACTTATAGAACCGGATAGAATTGTTTTTATTGATCCAGATGACTTGAAAAATAATTTTATCTCGTTTAAAACATTTTTGCAATTGGAACTACATGTCTGTGACTAACGGTTTAAAAATTAGCCATTGGACACCGTTGAGAGTGGGCGCCCTGTATAATTTAGAAGTACTTAGATGAAGATTAAAATTTTGGAATCATAAACGTTTTTATTTCTAAATATGGTTAAATAAACAAAATACTTCAAAAAATATGCACTTACGTACACTTATATTTACTTCTATGTTCTGAAATTCTCGGATCTAGGAAAATCTTTCACATTATTTATGCTATTTAAAGATGATTTTTCTTTTGCTCAGTATAATTTAAACATTTTACTTCCTCAAAATTCTTTAACAAACATTTGCGATCCCGAATTCTTCAATTAAATTAAAGAAATTACCCCTTCTACAAAACACCTCATGAGAATTAAAGATCATTGACATATTTCATTATAGAAATATTTTCATCGTATCAACTGAAATTCGCATATTTAAATGAATGGTTAATCATTCAAATAGGTTAGCTTGCGTAAAAGAATCTTTTGAAAATTTTCTACGGAAAAAAATGTTCTTGCACTTACATTTCACTTTTACTTTAAAAACTGTAGAACATTCTCAATTTTGAAATTTAAGAATTTCCTTAATATTTTAATTTGTAATATTTTCCTTCCTTGATACAATATTTTTTAAATGGCATTTAAATCTTTTAAGAAACGCGTTTACTTAAAACATTTCACTAAAAGAATTCGAAGCACATTATAACGTTGTAAAATGCTAATTTAGTTTTTCGCTTTGTTGGAAAATGAAATACGTTTAAAAAATGTACTTAATGTAAATAATACTGATCTATGGTATATCTAAAAAGGAGTCTTCGGCTGTACCGGAAAAAAAAAGTTAACTTTCCTTTTTTTTTTTTTTTTTTTTTTTTTTTTTTTTTTTAAATACAGCCAATTTTACTCACACACCCGAAGCTAAAATGTGTGGTATTCGATTATAGAAGATTCAATCCCAGTTTTCCTCAAAACTGAATTTGACAAGAATTCCCACAAATTAGTCATCTATAGCCAAGTTGGCTGCATTTAGGACAATTTATTTTTGGCCTCCAAATTTGGCAATATCTCGCCTAGTATCACCAAGCTTCGTGTTAAATTGACGATGGAGAATATGACAATGTAGTTTTAAGAGTATGAGATTAGCAGCAGTGGTTGCAAGAATTTGCGAGAAAATTAATTAAATTTGCGAGAAACCACGTTTTCTAAAGCTCTTTATGCAAACCTGATTATAGAATAAAATCAAATTTTCAAAAAAAAAAAAAAAAAATTAACTGATTTAAAAAAAAAAGAACTAAAAAGAATTAAATAATTCTTTAAAATTCGCAAATGACGAAACGTTATCCTATAACCACACATCGAATATCATGTATTAGCATAAAAACGTTAAATGTAATACAGTGAAAACTCCTTGAACGACCACCTCCATTAAGCGACCACATCCCTGAACGACCATTTTTTTCATGGAACAAAATTTATTCCCATAGGCTCAATACTAATTTTACCTCCATTCAGAGACCATTCCAGTTGAACTCCCTCCATGAGCGATCAATTTCTTTAGAGAAAATAAAACAAATTTTATTTTTCCTGGTTGCTTGAAGAAGGATTTATTAGAAAAATAATTCCGAGGAGCACATTATTCATCAAACTTCTTAACTAAGTTTAGAATTTATTATTATTATTATTATTATTCTGGTAACTTATAAGTGTTTAAACCCTTTTGTGCCTTTTTAGGCAATGAATTTAAATGTGATGACAAATTAAGAGTGACTGTCAATAAACTCTCCTGACTTATTCTGTCAGGAAACTCTCAAAGAAATAGATAAATTAATGAAATCGTCATTATTTGTTCCCGTCCAAAAAAAAAAAAATTACATTTATTTATTGAAATTTGAAAGAACTTGGAAATAAAGCTTATAAAAGATAAAACGTAAAATCAAAACAAACGTCAATGTATTCATTTTTTAAACTCTTCAGCAATTAAACTTTGTCTTAAGTATACTTAAATACTTAAATACTTCAATGTTCATATTTTTTCCTAATGTGAAAAATAAATTTTAGTAACATTAATTGTTACCTTTTTTTCAACAATTAAAATCCAGATTTAAACATGACCGCGATTAAGAGACCACCTCTCTGAGCGACCAATTTTTATTGGAACTAAACGTGGTCGCTTTAGGGAGGTTTTACTGTATATAGAATTTAATATCTACCAAACATGGATTTTCTAGAGAATATTTTTTACAAGAGATTAATATACATAATTGAGATTTAATTAGCGAAAATATACATATAAAAAGTAATCAATTACTTCTTTAAGTTGGTGCCAAACTATCTTAGCCCCTTTCCCGCTGGTGCTGCGTTCACGCAACGGTCAAAATAATTGCCCATGCTGAAATTAATTACAGTGCCACCACTATTTTAGAATTAAAATAATTACCTTATTTATTGGCAGAAATTTTGATGTTTAAAAAAGCGAAAATGACTTTTCTGAATTTATGGTGGCAAACGACTTTCAATAAGAAATTTGAAATTTTCTATTTTATAGTTTTTGGCAGTTAATGGGTTAAGAATAGTAAAATTGTGAATATATGTATCTATTACTACGAAGAAAGTGATGATGGAAAATATGATGCAACGTCGGAAAAATTATTCTATTTCTTCAGAAAATTATTTGTTTAATCATTATCGATTGTGATTGTTTGTCACCAACTTCAAAAAGTAATTGATTGTAGAGTTGAGACAAAGAATACAAGAGGCTACAACTAGGTTAGTTGTACAACTAGATACAACTAGGTCAGTTTACCTTTAATTTGATGTATGATTTGTTGTAAATAGTCTAAATTATACTCTTATACACTGTTATAAATATCGCTGTAAAATTACTGCAGCAGAGATTCCAGTCATACCCCGTAAAAAAAAAAAAGATCGATGCCCATCATTTTGTGTTAACGTGTATACCCTAGCGGAGGAAAATGTATGGGGTCGTACCGTATTTTTGCTGGCAGATGGGCTAGAACTGCAAGAATATGAGGATTGCCCTTAATTTTCTAAGTATCTAAAAATATCCCAGTAAAATTACGGGCGGCAGAGGCCGGCAGCAGAGATTCTAGTCATGCCCCGTAAAAAAAAAAATAAATGCCCATCATTTTGTGCAGACCGTAATGTTTACGGGGCAAAGATATAATACACTTCAAAACATAATAACACTTTACTTACTGTAACACATAACTGGACAATTGCACCATAAAATGTAATAAATAAATACACAATCTTGCTTAATGGTACACAAAAACACGAATTTTAATAAGCTAAAAGTTAGCTTCTACCTTTCGAGCTGTTTCTAAGCCGTCTTCAGGAAAATAGGATGGTAAAAAGGCTCAAAGATCAGAGACGAAAGCTTTCTGTGAAACAGATAATTAGTCGAAACTTGACCAATGATTTGAATACAAGAATGTAGTGTTGCCATCTAGTAAAAATAACTAATTATTAATGAAGTGAGATCAAATGAATCAAAAAGGTTGATTTGTGAAACCACGAGTGCTTTCATTTTCAGTTCATTAATAATTATTTATTTCCGCTAGATGGCAACACTACATTCTTGTATTCCAATCTTTGATCATTGGTCAAGTTTCGACTAATTACCTCTTGCACAGGAAGCTTTCGTCTCTGAACTTTGAGTCTTTTTGCCATCATATTTTCCCGAAGACGGCTGTAGAAACAGCTCGAAACGTAGAAGTTAACTTTTAGCTTATTAAAATTCGTGTATTGTGTACCATTAAGCAAGATTGTGTCTTTATTTATTACTTTACTTACTGTTCCGTAGCACATTTATTTATTTATTGAATAACAAACATACGACTTGTGTGCTTGACATGAGAGCCAGCTTATAAGTCGGAGACAAGACAGCACAAAGCCGTAGCACATAGCAAGTTAGATAATCACCACAGAATTTCTTTTTTGGCGGATTAAAAAATATGTTACGGTCGCGGTTAAGTGACATTATTTTTCGAAACACGATTAAAATGAACGGTTAAACCCTAGCGGAGGAAAATGTGTGGGGTCGTACCGTATTTTTTTAGTGGATCAGACCATTTTTCATCAAATAAGGCTGTTGTCCGTGAAAATTGAACAGCAAACGCTCATAAATTTACAGTTTTTTCTGAGAGTGTAATATACCATTGAAATTGGTACATTCTTTTATCAACACCCTGTATTGTCATTTTATCGCGCACATCCTGTATATTTTCCCTTCAACAGAGTAGAATATTCTTGCACAAAATTTCTTCAGATTTCTTTCGTACACATTTTATTTTGGATTTAGAAAATATATTACAGGTATTCCCTTTCTAATCAATTACCAGACGCATTTGAATTTTGCGTCAATATTTGCATAAAAAGTAAACTGCTGTGGGAATAACAGGTAAAGAGGAATTCCAATTTAATTTTCTCCTTTGGAAAAAAATTCAAGAACTTGCTACAAAGAATGTGATGCAACGCATAATAAAAAAATCCTTATCGCTTTAAAGGATACTTATAGCTTGTTTAAAGTCTTCATGTGAAGATTTTAGAAATTCAAAAAGAATGCGAATTTGAAAAGTTTCAAAAATACCTTAAAAGATTTTAAATTGTAAGAGGTTATGTGATAGAGATGTTGCTCGTTTCGATTTAAAAATATCTTTGAATAAAATTTAAAAAGAATAGACTTAGCTTTTTATAAAATATAAAAGCAAAACTCGAAAAGTTGTCATAAAAGCACGATATTAAGTAAAGGAAATAATAAATATAAGCAAAAAACAAACACAAAAAGTCGGAAGTTGTATGTCAAACGTGGCAAATTCGTACTACAACAAGTTTTATAAATATTCAGATCTTGGTGCAATAGCTGTTGCACTCTTATGAAAAAATGCATGAATACAAAATTTGTTCTGATTCTATATATTAAATTCAGCAATACAGAATTAATAGGACTTTATCTTAAATAGAACGTAATCACGTTCATGGCACCCTAAAATCATTACCTATCATGGGATATCATTGAGATAATTACGTATGATGGTATTTAATAGAATAAAGAAAATTTTTAAAAATATCTTTTTAAGTTTTGATTTTAATTTCATAAAATTTGAAATGGCAAAATCCTGTAACGATTATATTAAATTTCAAACCATTCGATTGGGCAGTTTTTGTGCTGTTATATGCGGACCAGACAACAACTATAAGTGCTACGTATTTATGTAATTAGGAACACACCTAAGAAAAGGTTAATTTAATTTAAATAAAAGGCTGCACAAATGGCTAAATAAAAAAGGCTTAAGCAATATTTTATTTTTTCTACATTTAAATTTTAGATATTTTACCTTTTATTTTATTTTAAACGTTTTCTTGAAAAAAAAAATAACTAGAATAATTAAAATAAAATTTATAAAAATGAATTTTATTTGCATTATTCATTAGGTTTGAGAAAATAATTGGCTTAAATTTATAAACAGAAGTCGCACCAAATTCTAGTACTATAAATTCAAATATGGCAACTGAAAATAACCTCAACTACAATAACATATTAATGGGTTGCCGTAAAGCACATGGTTTCTCATTTGCTCTTGATTTTATCAATTTTTTAAGAATTGAGACAAGTGTTTGCTAGTAATTCTTTAGATATGCTTAAATATACATATAAATAATATATTGGTGTGCAATGTGATGTGCTTATGGTGAAGAAATACTGTTGTAGTGACAGCACTATTTTAATGGATTATCTTGATTAAATATTTGTTACAAATAACCAGATTTAAAATACTGCTACTTACAATTGAAGAAATGGGCATCATTCTGTTAAATTTTTAACAATTGTGGTTTGTTTTTAAATATATTCGTAGTAATACTCGCATAAATAAAGTAATATTCGCAAAATGTTGATATTTAAATTAATTCTGGCGATAATAATAAAAAATTCATTTCTTGACGTATACTGCAGAAGAAATCATATTTTATGATGGGGCAGTTGTTCCATGTTCCTCAAGTGAAGAAGTCAAGCACCTAATATTATTTTAAAATAAATTTTAATTTCTCATTTAACTCTTTAGTGCGCAGCTTTTGCATTCATGCAAAGAACAGTATTTTGAATTTAATATATTTTTTATTCGTAATTCACACCAGAAAATTAAAATAGTAATATTTGATTTACATAATAACAGACTTTCTGTATTTAAATAAAGCGAAATTAACCATTGAAACTTTCTGGTGTAAAATGAGATTCTCTGGACTAAGTAATTTCTAAAACGTATTCTATCATGGGAATTAAAGGGTTAAAGGTTAAGCTTTAAAAAATAAATAATTATATTAAATAAGGTATTTGGAGAAATGCTTATTAAAATATTTACTAATTTGCAATATTTTAGCGTAAAACATCCACACGACATTAGATTTTACTTGTATTGCAGATGTGCAACAGAAGAAAAGATTGACGTATTATATGAAAAATGTATCTCTGATTTTTTTCATTATTTTTCCTGTGTAAAATACCTTTCAGAGAATCATATATAATTTTTTCGAAACAAAATAAAAAATCGCGCATTGAAGGGTTAATGCAGCTCAAAATGAACATTGCAAGCAGACTTTTTATGCTGTAACATTCGCAAAATTTCGAAATTTAAATTATTTCTATAAATATTAATTAAAAATGTATTTATGTATGTATACGTCAAAGGAATTTATAATTTATGATGGGACTGTTGTGGAGATTCTACGTTCCTCAAACGAAGCAGTCAAGCTCAAAATGTTTTAAAAATTTTCGCTTTTGATGCAGCTCGTAGATGAATATTGAAATCAGACTTTTTATGTTGTAACAGTGGCAAAATTTCGAAATTCAAATTAATTCTAAAAATATTAATTAAAATTTATTTCTGGATGTATACTTTAGAGGAAATCATAGTTTATTATGGGGCGCTTTTAACATGCAGCTAATAAATGAACATTTCAAGCAGACTTTTTATGTTTCGCAAAATTTCGAAATTCAAATTATTTCTAGAAATATTAATTAAAAATTTATTTATGTATGTATATTTCAGAAGAATTCATACTTTATGATTGGAACGGTTGTAGAGATTCCATGGTTCTCTAACGAAACAGTCAAGCTTGAAAATATTTTTTTACAAAATTCGCTCTTAATGCAGCTCATAAATGAACATTGCAATCAGACGTTTTATGTTGTAACATTCGCAGGATTTCTAAATTACCTCAGTTTCCGATGTATTAAATGCTCATTACGTGACGCCACAGCTATTTCTGAAAAGAAAAGTGTAAAAATATATTTTAAATTTCTCTTAAAATAAGCTTGATTTCTGCATTTAAAATAATTAATTTAATAATTTATCTGTTTTCTGTTTTACTTCTGGAGTAGGATGTTTTGAAATACAGTTATTTATTTTTATTTCCCAAAATCGAAGGATCTCGTGTAATTCAAATAGAGCACCTCGAATTGCATTCTGCTGGGATATATTATAGTATGGAATAGGAATATCACAAAGACTGAAGGTGGCTATTTTTATTCATTTAAAGTGTTTTATTAATAGTATTAAATTCATAGCAGTAAGTTGTATGGTTTTTTTTTTTTTTTTTTTTTTTTAGCATGGAATAGGAATATCACAAAGACTGAAGGTGGCTCCTTTTATTCACTTAAAGTGTTTTATTAATAGTATTAAATTCATAGCAGTAAGTTGTATGTTTTTTTTTTTTTTAGCATGGAATAGGAATATCACAAAGACTGAAGGTGGCTCTTTTTATTCACTTAAAGCATTTTATTAACAGTATTAAATTCATAGCAGTAAGTTGTATGTTTTTTTAGCATTTAATAGCATTTTTAACGTCCAAACTAAAACTAAAACTAAACTCTGTGGCTATACAATCCAAGAGGGATCTAGGCCGACAGTGCCCATCGCTGTTTTCTTGACCATGGGCCCCGAGGTGCTATGTAGCATGCGTCCCGGCCAGGTGGTCAACCTAACGCGAGACCCTCGGTGTTTAGTTCTCAAGCAAACTTGGAACTCATTTTATCGACCCCGAAGGGATGAAAGGCTGAGTGAACCTTGCCCAGTCGGGAGTCGAACTCTCGACCTGCTGTGCGGCAGACAGGCGTGCTGACCACTACATCACTGGGCTTAAATGTCCAAACTAGCATAAGAAAATTTGACCTTACATTTAATCAACTAAAGAAAACTTTAATGTAAAGCAATTTCCACAAAAGGCTAAATTATTTAGTACTAGCCAACTTCTTTTGAGGATTATTTCTTAAGATTTTTTTGCATAGAGATACAAAGCGTTAATTCAATCTATTATTAATGCACGAGGACATATTTAGCATTTATTGTTGAATTATTGGCTGTTATTTGCTTGGTGGGAAAACTTGGCCGTGGGAAGTAACAGAATCAAATAAAGGGGAGATTGTTTATGGAGCAACACCAAGTGGAGTAATTAAACTTTATGGAAAAAACAAAAACTCTAATAGAAAAAGGTCTAACAGAGTAATGCTCCAAAAAGGGGGCAGAATGAATTGCTGTTACTTTTACATTCTACGTGGCTGACATAGGTGCGAAAAAACGGTATTAGGCCCAAGATTTAAGCCTACTTTTAAAGAAAATTTTGAGGATTATTTCTGCAGAAATTTTGAAGAAAATGTGTAGGTATTTGGCCCACTTTTTAAGCCTACTTTTGAAGAAAATTTAGAGTAATATTTCTTCAGAAATTCTGTAAAAAAATACTGAAGAAAATCTGTAGTTATTTGGCCCACTTTTTTTGCCTACTTTTGAAGAAAATTTAGAGGAATATTTTTGCAGAAATTCTGTAAAATAATTTTTGAAGAAAATCTGCAGAAAAAATTGGTCTAATTACCTGCAGATTTTCGACAGATATTTTCCTAAAATTTTCTTCAGATTTCTTTAATTGGTCTATGGTTTGAATTTTTGATTACAACTATTTCCAAATTGTCATATTTATCTTATTTCTGTCTTTAAATATCTTTAATGATATCTTTCGAAAATAGCCATACGCATTCTGAAAATATCTGAGAACAAAAATTTTTAAAAATGCGTTAACTATATTTGGTGTGTAAGAGGGCATCGATTAATTACGTCACACTTGAACAGGGAGAAAGGAAATTCACAAATTATGGCACGGTGTGACAAGGGGAGGTGGGTTTGAAAAACTATTATGACACATTTAAAATATGAAAACAATTAAGTAGACACTATTTTGAAGCAGTATAATAAAATACATTAATATATATATGTATTTTTAATCAGATAGAATTAGGAATTTTTTCATTTTTTTTTTTTTTTTTATTAAATTGCAACAGATTGAAGTAAAAGTAAACAAAATTATAAGGATTCTGTAATATTTATATAAGTATGTAATAAACCGTATGTACCCATTTGTTGCATAAAATTAACTTTAAATTAAGACTGTTCTTAAATCCAAACTGAATACTTTCTGAAGCATTTTTTGATACATTTTTGTTCGCAAACATATTCAGATTGGCAGATGCTCTTATTAAGAAACTATGTAATTGAATTTTTTTTTAATTCGTTTTTTGGTAATGTCAGAAAATTTTTCAGGAATCATGTGCAAAGTTGACATTTTGAACTGCGTTTCAGGGCATTAAAGAGAGAAAATTTCCGTCCTCAAACAGTAACCGCATATAACTCAAGATGTAAACGATTTATCGGAAAATAAAAATAAAAAACTGTTCGATTACAAATGACTTCAGTAATCAAAACTATGCCTGTAAGCATCATGCTTTTAATATTTAAAAATAATTCAGAAACATGTAAAAAACTTTTACGCTGTTCAGCGTTGAAAAATATTTTTTTAGAACCATTTTAATAAAGCAAAGCTAAAAAATGCTGTAAAAGTGATGCAATACCTTTATTTAGATTTACGTACGTTTCATAATACAAACTGCGATATTTTCAAAATCATTCTAGACAGAAATATTTTCGCAAATAGTTTCAAAAAACAATAACTTTGTAAATAATGTCACGAGACTTCATGTATAATGAAAATCCGTGCAAACATAAAATAAAATGAAATTAGATATATGTAAGCGTGGATTAATTTGTACTATTGTTACTAAAATTGCATAGTATCTCTTTCCAAATTTTAGGTAACTCAAGGGACACTGAATCATTGCAAATATTCTCGTTGCGTATAAATATCTCTATTGATTCCCGGATAATGGATGGTAAATAAAACCTTGACGGATAAATTCGGGAATCAATAGAGATATTTTTACGCAACGAGAATATTTGGAATGATACAGTGTCTCTTGAGTTATCTAAAATTTGGAAAGAAATGCTATGTAATTTTAGTAACAATAATAAAAATTAATCTACTCCCACAAATATCCAGTTTTATTTTATTTTGTGTTTGAACAGATTTTCATTATGCATGAAGTCTCGTGACATTATTTACAAAGTTATTGTTTTTTAAATTTGTTTGCGAAAATATTTCTATCTAGAAAAATTTTGAAAATGCGCCATCTGTGCGATGAAATATGCGTAAATCTCAATAAAAGTTTTATATAACTTTTATAGCATTTTTTTTTTTTTTTTTTTTGCTTTGTTTTATTATGAGTGATTATCATACATATCTTTATACTATTTTAATAGTTGAACAAAGTGACGTCACGGCAGGAAGGAAGTTATCACTTAGGTGTGACATCTTGTTACATCCTGTTAGGGGGGAGGGAGAGGTAAAAAAAATCAAAAAATTGCGGCGTAATTAATGAATGAATCTAAGATTATTTGCAAATGTTAGATAAATTTTCTATTTTTGATTAGTAATATCCTAAAACTTTAATGAGTACGCATATTTAAAATCCCATTTTAAATGATAAGGTTTTATTATTTTGTGGAAAAAAATAGTTTTTATTCATATTATATATAACTCAATAGAATGCAACGATTTAGAAATATTTCCTTAGAAATTCACTCTAGTTTAAAAAAAAAATAAATAAGAGTTTACTTGTGAATTTTTCACTCAAGTCAACTTCCGAAGTCATTTTAAATTTTTCATCTGTATTCCAATAAAAATCAGAGCAGCTGTGGGATTAAAGATGAAGCGGAGTTCCGATTTAATTTCCTACTTTCATGAAAAATTCATTAACTAATCAAAGAAGATGATGCAAAGTGAAAAACAAAATTTTTTTTATAGATTGTTTAACATTTTGTGTGTGGAAAATTTAAGATTGAAAGAGAATTTAGTGCTGAAATGTTTAAAAATTTTCTTTAAGTGGATTTCCGTTTAACAAGGTATACTAAAAGAAACTTATGGAATAAAAATAAACATGAATATTCCAGAGTTTCTAGATATAAAAATTATGAATCCATGTAATTATAAATAATTAAAATGCTTTGTTAATGAAGTAAAGAAATTAGTGAGGAACTCACAAATTAAACAATCTGTTGACGAAAGTTCAAAATATATCCAAACACTATATTCCTTAAAATGTTTCTTGCATCGTTCAAATTATCACTAATTTTGTTAATCACACATTAAGTTATAACAAAAATATCGGCTTTTTTAGATAATAGAGATCTGCTATTATTTAAACGAATTTTTTCTATTTGGAAAAAGTAGTAGTTTAAAATAAATATACACGGTAACTATGTGAAATCATCAGGTGAATGAAATTTCGTTGTTATATAGTTGTAAAGTTCTTATCACCAAATGATAAATTACTTGTATAAAAGTGTGAGATTTTGACAGAATTTAGAATTTTATTGGCTAGTGGTCCTCATCCAAAACCATCAGACACATTATCTGAGATATTTTGGAAAAATGGATGTGGATGAGTTGAGAAGCAAGATACCTTTAACAGTATGGCTGACGATAACTAGAAACATGATGAAAATAATTAGATAAAAAATCAAATAACTATTGGAAGTTAACTAGATAAATCCATTGAATTAATTTTCATTAACAATATTTCATTATTAATTAAATTTATTATTAATTATTAATGAAATTTTAATAATATTAGGTTGTAAGAAAAGTTTTCCGCCAAACCACCATTTTATAATAATTATAATGTCAGCACTAAACAGAAGTAAGTATTCGAAAATATCTCGAATCAGATCTTAGCTCGAACTTATTGTAAACCTTGTGATGTTGCTCTTTTTGCAAATCCGTGCTTTAAAATGTACCACACAAAAGCAAATTTTACTAAATAATATTTATATGCAATTAAAACCTATTTTCAGATATTTGTACAGCATTTGGGTAATTTTTTATTTAAGCCTGTGTAAAAGTTTATGTTAAAAATTATCTTTTCTTATGCGGAACTTTTTTTTAAATATAAAACATGCTTTTTTCAATAATTTCTCATTAAATATTAACTTTTATTACATTTAAATATTTTCTTGATTATGAAAAAGAACAGTTTGAAGTTAATAATAGAAAGAATATTAAAATGCGTATGTTGCAAGTATTTTCTTAAAAATCATGAAAAATACTAAATACCCACAGTCCAGAGGGAGGTATGCAATTGAAATAGCTCAGACCGCAAAGTATTAACTAGTGGTATTATGTATTTATATCTCTTGTAAATTTCTATCAATAAAATATTTGATATCACTATTTTCAGAAAAATGTTCAATAAGATTAGTTTTAGTAAATACTGTCAATATTTTCCCACTTATATCATATATAAGCTGAACCCGAATTTTCGTTCATTACTTTAACAATGATGAAGCTATTTTTGCGATATTTTCATGATGTTAACTTTGCTTTGAATGAAATATGATGAAATCATTGGAAGTGACTGAATTTTGATCAGAATCACAATATATGTAAATATACATAATTATACTGTAATATTATATATAACCACCATTCCGCCAAACCTTCACAGTGTCATATTATACAACAGTAATATCTAAAGCTGCACACACGATTCGGTGACATTCTGAGCTGGCTTTTTGCAACAGAACTGAAAGTAAATGACGGTTCTAATCTGGTAGCGTAATAGTTCTATTTCAGACACCTTGTATATTTAACGATATATATTTTTTTTTACAAATTTCACAGCACAGTATTATTGGAAGTCTCTTTCTTTCAAATGCCAACAACCATTTGACAAAATATGAGCAAACACGTCAACGCGAACTGTTTGCGCAGATGATATTAGCTGTGGCGGAAAACTTTCGGTACAATATGAAATTTCATTAATTGTTAAAAAGTCTATTATTAATTATCGAATTATTGCCATATGTATATTAATATTCACTTTAATTATTGTTTCTTCTTATTTCTTCCCTATTTTATCCTAAATTTTGGCCGACCATTTTTGAATAGACGCTATATCATAATTTTTTGATCTCATACAAAATAAACAAATTGCGAATATTTTTTTATTGTCACAGTCAAGAATATTTTGAGAAAAATTGTAAATAGGTGCACTATTTTTCTTAAATCTATTTAATGGGATAAGGAAATTGAAAAAACATTACGCAAATGTATGTTTTGATAAATAAAATTGAAAAATATTGTGCAATTAAATGTATATTTTAATTAAAATGGTGTAGGTATTTTAGCATTAAAAATATTTATTATTTTTTAATATTAAAAATATATGTAGCTTTCATGACCTATATGAAATGTGATCTTCATACCCACCCCCCCCTCCCAAGACATTTCATAGCCATCAGATGCTGAAAGGACAAAAAAAATTCCTTAGCTTTTGAGAACCACAAAAATTCCTTTGTCTCATTATTCCTTACATAACTATTTTAACAAAAGTTGTAGTAATATCCAATTCTTTTTACGGGTTAGCCACAAAAGCTGTTATACATAGCTACGTAAAATACTGCGGTGCAAAGATAAATCTGAAAGGTACGGCTATATATCTATGCAATTTTTCTCATCAAGAATTCCCTAGAATATTACACAATGGCGAATTCATGAAGGGCATTTCTTAATGAAATATAAGCTAAAAAATTTCATAGGTAATGTATGTTAATTGTTGCAAAATATTAGAGTAAAGTTTAGATTAATTAAGCAATATCAAATGTTTGATAATATTGAATACTACAGTGGTGAATTTTAAATATTTTAAATTAATAAATTGATAAATATTTGACATTAGTGTTAATTTTAAATATGTCTTAGACAAAGTCACAAGAAATAATATTGAAAGTACAGTCGTCGAAAAAAAAGTAAACACGCCCTGCTAACTCTGCAAAAAATTATCGTAGAATAAAGTTACTGGTACCACACGGTTGGTAATAAAGTAAACTTTTAAATGATGCATATAAAATTTGCTTAGGGGGCCATCTACATATTAAAACGAACCATAACTTTGTTTTTTTCAATAGTAGTACACAATTCTGACAGCATAAATGAACTCCAAACCCTTCAATTAGCCTAAAAACAAATTTTTATGCAATTCGTACGATAAGTTTCTCAGAAATGAATTATTTTAAAACAACCGTATTTTAGGAGCTGTATCTAAATTGAAGTTCGGTACTCGACTGTTGACCGAGAGAGCCCCCTTCAAGGCATCTTAAGCGCTACTCAAGCATTCAGCGAAGACTGCTAGATTACAGGATAGCATAAGAAATTTCAAAGTATCAAGTCACTTCTATCATAGATGGCCCCTTAAACCATCATTTCGCAGTTTTTTAAGCATAATTTGAAAACTACTTGGAAGAAAAATGTGAAATTTTGGATATCCATAAAGCAGGGCTTAATAAATCTAAATCCATCAAAAAATATAGGTTACAATTCATATTTTTTTCGAATATTAATTTCATAATTCCTGACTCATATCATAAAATTATAAAAATTGCAAATTCCACATATTTATGTTTGGGTATTTTAGTATTATTGCTTCACAAAAAATTAGCACATTAGGACTATAATTTCAGGAGATATTAAGGAAAACATGAAAATGTAATTTAACATTAGAAGCGCTGATTTATGAATGTTAATAATTCAAAAACTTATCATTCAAATGACTTGAAATTTGGAGTCTAGGCATAATTTGAACCGAAGATTCGAAATATCGTGTTAAAAATGGGTATTGCCGTTGAAAATAATTAAGTTTGGGTTCGTTTTACTATGTAGATGGCCCCCTAAGCAAATTTTAAATACACCATTTAAAAGTATACTTTATTTCTAATCGTTTGGTAGCAGTCATTTTCTTTTATGATAATTTGTTGAAGAGTTAGTAGGGGGTGTTTACTTTTTTTTTCCATGACTGTACATATGCTCCCATAGATGTATGATATATGGATACCTAAGTATGTAAAAGCTCATTACAACAGGCTTAAAATGTATCAAGGTGATTATAAAATGGTAGATAATTTTCCTCTTAATCAAACACTTTCTAAAATAACAGTGCTACGTCCAAAATACAAGAACGAAAAACCATGCCTCCAGCCTGGTTTATGAAACTCTTTCAACACGTTTGCAAGACTGTAATAAAATTTCACAGTTTATTAAGGTGAAAGATGATGCTTCAATAAATAATTTGGAAAACGCATAACGTATTGGAAAACGAAATATGTGCTATTAACATCAATAGTCGGAAAAATATCCGATTTTTTTTGTGCAGCCCTGTATATGATATATAGGTCTGTATGCATGATGCATATAGTATTCTAAAAGTTAGTTCAGCTAAACGCTTAGCAAAGTTGAAAATTTCCATTCAGCAATTTCCGTCAATAAACGGAAATTTGAGATCTTTTGTGTATATCAACTATAGAATGCAAACTCACCAAGCAATATTTAAAAAGAGAGTATATTTAAAAACGCGTACCACAACTGAAAATACACTTCCAGAAATTATTAATATGTTTCAATATATGTTTCATATATTGAATGCTTCAATATATGTTTCAATAGCTCAATTATTATTCATTTTCTTCTGTAGCCAAATTTTTTTCTGTGTCCCTGTAAATGAACGATGAATTCTATGCACATTTTATTCTACCATAAGCGCCTTGTAGTACACCTCAGTAAAATATATAAATTTCAATATCTTTAGAATAGCGTAATATCGTTAAAATTCACCGCGACTGATTTCCCCCCCATAGACCGTAATGTAGCAGCACTCTTTTGAGTGTCCCTGCAAACGCACTGTAAATGGTACGCAATATCGAATCTTTTCAATACCGAGCATGCCATTGTAACCCCAATCCCGTATATCAGTTTCATGACAATACACACGTACAACACGTAACAACATTTCACGTACAACATATAATTAAAATTCAACGCAAACGATTCCCCCCCCCCCCCATAGACCGTAATAAAACGGAATTCTTTTGAGTGTTCCTGCAAACGCACTGTAAATGCTACACAATACCGAATCTTTTCCAAACCGAACATGTCATTGTAACCGCAACAACATACATCAATTTCACGCTAATCGGACAATATCTACGAGAACATGAACAAGCGGTGAACAAACGGACAGGCGTACAGACACACCGAATTCGATAAGAAGAAACAGGGAAGTGAAAGTTGTGATATTTCATGTCTAAAAAAATCCAGATTCTTTTAAATAAATTTACTAAAGATGGTAATAACCACGCTTTCAGAAATTATGACATTAACTAAAATATCACTGAAATAAATAAGCTTTTGAAAAATAACGATAAAATGTATTTAAATCTACTAATTATGTTGTGGAGTGTAACCAGATTTATTTTACAAAGCTCAAAGATATCTATAATAATAAAGAAAGAAGTTTGTGTGTGAGTGAGTGAGTGTGTCGACGGTGTTCTGAAGAGACCGCTGCACGTAGAGCTACAAAATTTGAGGAAAAGGTACGTCTATATATGAAGTTTTGCACCTCGAAGCCCAATTTTCGATTTTTTGATTAGATTTTTTTCTATTTAATTTTTTATGCGATTTTTAGCACTTTTTTAAGTTTCGAGGCGATCCATATAAGTGAGAAGAATATGGTTTCTTTCTTTTAACCCGATATAGTAAATTTTGTTCCCTTTTCAAAAAAGTTTATTCGGAATTCATGCAGCGATTTTTGAATTTTTAGCGAATTTTTTATGCAGTTATTAAACAGCGTTTAATGCATTCCCATACCTATATGGAGGTTACTGTACAGGGACACAGTTCTGTCGCCAAATGTCGCCAAGTTTGTCGCCAACTTGGCGGTATATCGCCAAAAGTGACGCCAACTTGGCGATATCTCTAATATTTCGCCAAATTCCCATAGACTTCCACTATAAAACAATAGGGTTCACTTGCTTACAGAAAATCAACAAATCGAGATATTTTAATGCAACAAAAACTAATATTAACTTAAGGGATTATGTTAATTATATTTAAGGGAGTCCAAGTAAATTAATTATGAATAAAAGTAACATGATATAATGCTTAGCATGATTTCCAAAACATAAATTTTAAGAGAGCCCACAGGTCAAAGGTATTAGATTTGAAAATTTTATCCAATTATAGTAAATTTTGACTTTCATGATTCTTGAACTTTTTGTAATTCTTAATGCGATTTTTACGTTTCTTCGCGATCTGCTGCAATTTTTTGACATTCCGTTTTTGACCTAAAGTACATTCTGCACTCATTTCAAGAAAGTTTATTCGGGTTTCGTATAGCAATTTTCAAATTTTTCGGGAATTTTGTATGTGATTTTTAGTGTATTTTAGCGATTTGCTACTATTTTTCCACATTAGTGGAAGGAATCAACTTGCAATCTTCGAACATAATATATATATATATTTTCTCTTTTCAGAATTTGAGAAGCGATTAAAAAATTTTTCTCGATATCTTATTGTGATTTTCAAAGTTTTTTCGTAATTCCTGCTTTTTTTTTGACGTACCTGGGCAACGCCGGGCAAGTTCGCTAGTCTTAAATATAACTTTCACGAACAAAATATTTGAATCACAGGCAGGGATGTAGTGGAGGGTATACGGGGGTATACGCCGTATATCCTCTGGATTTTTTTAAGGAACACCGTATACCCTATGTTTCTCAAGAAAGCTATATTATTTATACACTAGGGTATAACCTCTGCCTTGAGCGTATACCCTCTGCTTAGAACGTATACCTTAGAACGTATACCAGAACGTATACGTCTGTTTTTTTTTACGACTACACCACTGATCATAGGCATCAGAACTCAAATAGTTGATAATCAAAACTAAATGCTAAATGCATGCTATTGCTTCAAATCACATAAATTTTCAATTTCTCCATCTCCGTTAATCCGAAAAAGCATTTCTGAAACTTTTATTATCTATACTAATAAAAGAAAGTTTTACTAGGTGTGTGTGTGTGTGTCTGCGATGACTAGCAAAATCTACGGCATATACGAGGCTGAAAATTTTCGTGGAGGTAGTTCAAAGCCTCTCCTAATGCACCTACGACCCAGAATTTTAAATTTTTAATATTTAGCTGCGATAGTAATTAAAAACTCAGCAAGTGGCTCAATTAAAAAAAAATTCTTTCTTCAAAATCACAAGCTGGCTAGAATTGCACCCTGATGCGCGACTGTCCGATCAACACGCTCTCCTTGAAATCGCATCGAGGCTCGCAGTTTGTAGAAGGAAAAAGCCAAAGGAAATTCTTTCCCAATTTCTCCTTTAAGAGAGGGAGGGCTTGCCAGAATTTGTTTATCGCCAGGTTGCCACATTTCAAAGAACACTAAGAATTTTTAAGGGATGTAATATATTTTTTAATATTGCATTTATCGATTTGAAATTAACACACCTGTTCATATTTTTTAACGACGAATTCAAACATATAATTTTCTTTGAAATCCGAACGCAAGTAACGAATACATTAATTAAGAATTTTAATTTCCCGAGCGTTTTTTATCTGGGAGCTGTTTGATAAATCATTTGAGCAGTGCATGTACAGCAGATATAAAATCATACAAATTTAAGGTTTATTTAAGAATATTATCATGGATCCGGGCAACGCCGAGCGGGACAGCTAGTAGAACTACAAACGTTAACTTCTTATCAAGTGAGAATCGTCGCCTCAGCTCAGCTATCTCTTTTGAGTCGTGTGACCCTGAAACACCGTATTAGAAATAAATAACCCCTTAATTACTATTCAAACAGCCACGTTTCAGAAACTCCATTTGTATAAAGTGTAATCTTCTTCAAAACGCATTCGGCCATGACTCAATTGCAACTGCGTAAGCTTAAGCTGTGAACACAAGCTTTATTTTGGAAGGTATTTAAATATCTTTAATGAGATTTTGATAACAATATCTTACTTAAAGGCACATATGACATCTCTTCAGAATGAACAAGGAAGATTTAGCGTGATGTTTAAAACCGTGTAATGTGTTTAAGAAAATATATGCATTTAAATTATGTTTTCATTTAAAAGTTTATATACAACACACAAAATATCGGGTGATCCAGAAGTTCCGGGAGTTTTGAAATATTAATAATTAGTAAACTATATACAGTAGAAAGATGCGGTTGTCACAGAAATGCTTATAAACAGGTGGGATTTGTTTTTTTAATGTATTTAAATTATTACACAATTATTACATAAATATTATTAGGGTTTACACTAGATTCACATTTGTTTACAATATAAAATAAACGGTCCAGTGCGAGTATTACTCGCGCTCTGAGGGTTCCGTACAATAAACGTGTGAATTATTAACTGTATTATAAAAAAAATCGTTGCTAAAAGAATAAGACTGTAAAAAAACTATACAAAGTAGGGTTGGGTATAGCTGTGAATACTAGAAAAATATGAATGGTTATACCATAAAAGTTCAAACAGATGTGAAGCCTAACTAATATCAAATATTGCTATTCTGCATAAGTCTTTTTAGATATTATCCTAATCTGTTTACGATGAACTTAATTCGGTACTGACAATAAAAGTAGTGCATATTTAAACTTCGTTTGGCATTTCATAAAACTAAATTCAGCGTGGTAATAATCTTTTCTTTTTACAGTGTAGCTAAAACAAAACCCTTGTTCAAAGTTTAAACTTGGCATTGTGCTAACTGCACTTCGAAAGGAGGTCGCAAAATTGCAATGCCGCCTTAGTCCGTGACGCGTTTTTTCAGATAGGTATTTAATTAACTTTTAAAGACACGGTAGGCGCATTGGGAGATCCACTCTATGCAAACTAGCTACGAATCCCATAGTATTTATGTGATTAATTCTTATTAAATTAGTATATTTTTAACAATTTGATGTTTATTGCTTTTATACAGCTACTGAGCATTGGATTACACAAATGTATCATTAAAAGCTGCTATCTACGCGTTAAAAGCCGATGGTACATAGAGTACGCCGCCCCAGTGATTATGTAAGTCCAAACCGTCCGTGTCCTTACGGATTAATATCTCGGCTAATTACCGATGATTTTTTTTCGAAAATCATTATCAATAAAGTTTTTATACTTCTACTACGTAAGGCACCATCAGCGCCCCTCAAAGTTTTTGCTGAATGCCCGCAAATCAAAATTTGCGCGTAACGGAAAAATGTCCTTGTCTCAAAAACTATATGACCTAGGGTAATCGCTATCATTTTCCTGCAAGGTTTAAGTTAACGTCTACTACCTCTAATTTTTTCACAATTTTAGCTTGAGTAGATTTGGAAATAGAGGGGTGAGGGACTTTCTTTGCACTACATTCTCGACGATATCTCCGCAACTATAATACCTAAAATTAAAAGAAATGTATTTTTGAGCTCAGCGTTATGAAAGCTTTCACACGATATACACTCATGTCCAAAATAAAGGTCACAAACATAAAATCTGAGAAAAATGAAGAACTAGCCACTGTGTTGCCATGCAATTTGGCACAGAGTTATATTACAATAGCAGAAAGAATATAGCAACATAACAATGTGGAAAAGATTTTAATTGTGTATTTAAAAACGGGGTATATCAATGAGTGTTAAATCATGAATCAGAGATAAAGCACTTATCTCGAGAAAAGTCTGTCTATTATGGTGTGTAACCACCGTGCACTGCTATACAAGCCTCACAACAAGCTCTCATACTGTTTATGAGGGTGCCAATAAATGTTTGTGGCAACAAAGCCAATTATTCCAAAAGCGCGGCTATTAATTCCTGGTGGGTCCGGGAAGGGGGCGTTACGCTGTGCAATGGCTCTTCCTAGGCCATTCCAGACATGTTCAACAGGATTGAGGTTCGGAGACCTCGATGGCCAATTCATTCGGTGAATAACGTCTTCTTCAAGAAAATCATCAACAGTGTGAGCTATGTGTTGCTTCGCATTATCGTCCATAAACATGAAGTCCGGGCCTACAGCATCCCGGTACAACCTCACATAGTCTTCAAGGACCTCATCCCTAACGCCCTGCGTGTCCCTTTTACTGCATCCAACAGGAGAGCCCGGTTGTTTTGGAACCGAAGACATTAGTCTTGGGCACAACAAGAATGTGACGTGTTCTTTTTAGTGATGAGTCGAGATTCACCACGAAGAGTGATTCTCGTCGAATATTCATCTTGAGAGAACGTGGAGCTCGCTATGATCCCTCCTACATAAAAGAAATCGACAGATTTAATGGCAAAGGAATCCTTGTCTGGAGCGGTATAATGTTGGACAGTCGTACACCATTGCACGTCTTCGATGCGGGTACTGTTAATGCACACCGCTAAAGGGATGAGGTCCTTGAAGCCTATGTGAAGTTGTCCGGGGTGCTGTAGTCCCGGACTTCATGTTTATGGACGATGATGCGAAGCCACACAGAGCTCACATTGTTGATGATTTTCTTGACGAAGAGGTTATTTGCCGTATGAATTGGCCCTCGAGGTCTCCGGACCTCAATTCTATTGAACATGTTTTGGATGACCTAGGAAGAGCCATTACACAGCGTAAACCCTCTCCCAGGACCCGCAAGGAGTTAAAAGCCGCGCTTTTGGAAGAATGTGCTTTGTTGCCACAAACATGTATTGACACCCTCATAAACAGTATGAGAGCTTGTTTTGAGGCTTGTATAGCAATGCACGGTGGTCACACTCGCTATTAGACAGACTTTTTCCGAGATAAATGCTTTATCTTTGATTCATCATTTAGCATTTTTTGATATACACTGTTTCTTAATGCACGCTTAAAATCTTTTCCATACATCTATGTTGCTATATTCTTTCTGCCATTGTAATACACCTCTGTGCCAAACGTCGTCGCAACACAGTGAATAGTTCGTCAGTTTTCACAGATTTTATGTTTGTGACCTTAATTTTGGACATGAGTGTATAAAGAAAAGATTTTTCTTTCGAGTACCTTAATTAACCCCTCTACATTTTTAATAAATATATTTGTGAATGTTTAATAATCTATAGATAACTGGGTCAATAGTCTTTATTAATTCCCGCAATTTGAACTTTCCACTTTCTGTAGTTTACGAGTAAAATGGCTAGTGACAGACAGACAGACACAGGAGTTGTCTTATAATGGTTCCTTTTTACTTTTTAAGTACAGAATCCTAAAAATATAAAACATTCAAAAAATGCTTCACTAAAACACATTACTAAATAGGTGTGATAAATCATACCTATTTAGTAATGTGTTTTAGTGACGCATTTTTTGAATGAAGATATTGTTGTTCGCATCTTAACAGTCCTTACTTTGTCTTTACTTAACGTCCTTACTTTGAAACGCTGGAAGAGTTTGATTGCTACGTAACTCTACACCTTTGGATCGAACTATTTTTTAATATCAATCTTCGTTTTGATAAATATCAAAAATTTTTCGATTAGGTGAAGCATTGAAATATTTTTATTCAACATTGTTATCGAAGTTTTCTAGTCTTTCATTAGTTTATTATGTTAAAACAATAAACTTTTAAAGTGTAAATATTATTGAAATTTAATTAGTGTAAATTGTTTTAAACGGCATTAGTACTTGGCAAATATTTATAATAAAGCTTGACAATATTTCTATTTTCTTCTTTTAATTTATTTTTATTTATATAAAAATTTCATTCATTTACACAAGCAAAAGAAGAAATCCTCATGTTTCAATGGTCGAATACTTTTGTGCTAAATATTTGCATTATAAATGAAGTATACATAAAGGGATTGTTTTATTTATTTTGCCAGACGGACATTTTAAAAATTTTCTCGAAGACATTAAGAAAGTACATTAAATATCACCTTACGTAGCTTTATTGGATATCCTGTTAGGGCACTCAAGAAAAGTGTTTTCTTCAAATGGGAGAAAAAAATTAAACATTAAAATACATACTTTAAAGCGACACTTAAAGAATGTGTTTCTTAATGAACACCGAAACTGCTAAAGTATCACAAAAGCATTATTTTTCGTGCTTTTATTAATAGCTATTAACATTTCCTCGTTTTAAACAATATACTTTTTAAATTTCTTTTACACAAGTTCATTATGGAGTTAAAACATGCTCCTTTAACTGGCTTGTAATAATTGCTAAAAGAAGTAAGGAATTTTAACTCCAAGTCTTCAGTTACTTTTTAAAAGAATATATATTATTCATGAAATAAAATATATGAATGTTATATGACGAGCTTAAAATAATTAAAACAGATTTCTTGAGCTTCTACACTTTTCCTTACGTAATAATAAATTACGAAACTTTACTTTTATGTGTTACCATCCAGAATTTGTAAATGTACTGAATTTCTTTGTGTTTTGTTGTCCTAGAACTGACATTTCTCGAAACATTGATACTAGTCGTGTACTGACAGACACTGTTTTAATAATAACATAAAGTAAATTAAATTTGCGTGGTCTAATTCCTATCAAGAACGCCCACAACAGTCGAGAAACCTTTATAAATAGAGTTGGGAGATCGGTGCCGTGAAAAAAAAAAAAAAAAAAAAAAAAAAGCGCGTTTTTTTTTTTTTTTTTTTTTTTTTTTTTTTTTGCATGTGATTTGCGGTCATACGTATGAACAAGCAGCCTGGGATTTCCTAGAATTGTCACTTCTCGAAACATTGATGGTAGTCGTGTACTGACAAACAAAAACACAGGGGGAAACCTCGACAAATATCGTTGGGGGAAATGTCGAAAATGTCGATATTTCTTAGCTAAAAATTATCGTAAGTCTTAATAAAGATATTCTATCACTTTTTATAGCATTATTTAACTTAATTTGTTTATAAGTGATTATTACACACGTTTTTATAAAAATTATCCTATAATTAATTTTTTTTAAAGATTATTATCAAATCAAAACTCAATCTTTATTGGCACATTCACAATGTCATTTTAATTCGTAAATGCTTGAAATTTGCCGTCATTTGTATTCGAATACCGATAAATCCATCAGTGTGCCATTTGCCTTGCTATAAAAGTAACGAATCCTTAGGTAAATATTCTAAAATTTGGCATTTCGAACCGCCTTTTGGGATAGAGAACTGACGGGAGAGCTATTATCTAGGATTCAAGATGTATTGAAATTAGGAGATAAAATAAAAAAGTCATTAATTTATCAATTTTGTGAATATTACTATTTCTACCAGAAAATGTCTGACAAGCATGAGTGAAAATATAATTGTGAATGTATGAGAAGATTTTAATCGTTATGCGATGGAATATTCGCGCTCTCATCCCACTAAATGCAGGGATATTGACTGTTTCTAAATTTGTCAATTAACTGTTATTTAAAGTCTGATCTCAAAAACGCCTAAATTTCTTCAATCCTGCGTTATACAGAGTACCGTTGTTTCGTTATTTTTTCTCCCAAAACAGCATTAACCATATCTTCAGCTGTTGGCATCAATATAGATTTTTCAACACTGTGCAGCTTTCTCCAGCATTCCCTATTTTTAAGCTTATAAGAAACGTGTAACAATTTTTTATTCAACTAGGGGCTCTGCCCCCTACGAGCTACGCTCGTCAACACCCGTTCAGACACCGCAGACTCTAAAAGTACGCTAATTTGATCGACTTTAAAAAGATTTCGGAAGATTGAATTATAATTTAAAAAACAGCGGCGATCTCCCTATAAACGGATTTCTATTAATTTCTCTTTGATTGGGGAATTTTAAGGCCAAATCCGCTGCGGTACCACTTGATTATCCCGTCGACCAATTTCGCCAAATTATATAAATCGCCAAACCACTCTCCAAATTATACAAATTGACATATTTTTTATTTTAAATAACGAAAGGCCAAAAAAATTAGCGCAACATTAATAAAAATATAAATAAAACGTCGAAATAAAAATAACTTAATGACGTAGACACGTGTAACTTGCTTAAAGTCAAGTTAATGTGACATTTACGATCAACCATTATTGGCATTTAATCTTATAGTTTGGCGAATGATAGATTTTTGGTCGACAGGATAACTAAGTAGTACCAAAGATACAATCCCTGTTTTCGTCTTTGATTAAGTAAAATAAGTTAAACATTTCAAAATAAGCTAATATAAAAGGAATTCAGTAAACAGAGTCTTTGTCTCACGGTATTTTTTAACAAAGCGAACAGAAAGTTCTTTTAAATAAGAGATTTTAAATTAATCGTTTTTAATCTGACGTAATTTTGACCAAACTGTTCTTTCTCTTTTTAATATTCACGTGAAAATACTTTTTTTAGAAATGAAATATTATTTGCGCTTTCCTAACAAAAATATTTGAAAAGTGTCCTCTCAAAATATCAAATAAATGTCTAGCGCAATTTCTAAATTTAAACTGTTTTGCAATATTATTTTGTGTTCATTTTATGTAATAGCTGTAATGTGATGTAAATATGACGTAATTTCTCCTATTTAAGACTTGTAACGCATGTTAATGAATTTATTATTTTACAATTTCCTTTCTCTCTTAAAATTCACGTGTAAATATAGTTTTTATGACGTAATTTTTAATAAGTTTCTGCTTTTTGTACATAATTATTTAATTCTAATTCCAAATGTTTTTTTCTGTTTATAATAGTCACGTATAAATAAATTTTTAATTTATTTACACGTATAAATATGTATATATTTTTGAAGCAAACATTATTGTTTGCGCTGTTTATACAGTTTTTACTGTTTATACAGTTTAAATTAATATAACTTTTTAATATGTAAAAAATAGCTCTAAAAATGCTGAAATTTTGAATTTAAAATAGAAATAAAACCTCAAAAATGAGTCAAATTAAAAAAAGAAATACAGTCTGCACACCGGGAACTTTAAACGTATAAAATGATCTAAAAATTATTAAATTCCCATGAATAGTTTTTGTTCCTATAAAACTTTTTTAGTGGAACGATTTTGTCCAACTTTAGCATTAAATATCTCTTAAAATAATTCTTCGATTTGAAAACTGTCTGCATCAGCGTGTTTATCAAACATTTCTGTATAATACTACCGATTTTCATATTTTTGTATACATTATTTTTCTTAATATTAACGAAGAAAGACTTCCGGTCGCAAAAAATTCAAAACCGGCGGCGGCGGTGACAGCGGTAGTTACTTTTTTTAGAATAGAGAGGTTCTTAGCATAAAGCTATTTTCTGATTGTTTGCAGACAATTCTGTCAACTTCTTTTGAAAAACATTGGCTTATTCTTTAGTCTTCATGTTTAGATTTAACGGAACAGATGTTATATATTCCCGCGGCCGCCATCTTGGATTTCTCGGCGATGTTTTGTTGGCGTTTATCGATAAGGCAACCCCGACGAGTGACGTGTTCTGGCAACCCCGTTAAGCCTAACATGCGCATAAATCTGGTTGGCGACATTTACTTGGCGGAAAAGGGGTTTTCACGTCATGAAAAAATCCAAGATGGCGGCCGCGGAAATATATAACATCTGTTCCGATTTATAATTTCATATTTGGATAGATGGATTCCTCGCAGGATTAGACACAGTCTCGATAAAAACGAAACACATAGTAATAATAAATTTGTGTCCGGTATTTGTGAAACTATATTTTATATAAGAAGTATTACATTTTCGTATGTACGTCTTAAACTTTTCAGAGTCCTGCTCTTCTTTGTTATAGCATCGCCAAATTCCTGCGTTGAAGGTCCCGCATTACTCGCATGTTGCAAGGAAGCACTGGTAACTAACAATAACAACAAAGTGTTTTCTTAAACCAAAACAAAGGGTTCTTCATCAAATTCTCGTCATCTGGTTATTTTAAATATCCACTTTTCAACCTCTTAACTCCCTTGGTATGTACCTGATACTTTGATCTAAACAAATGAAATCGAAAAGCTGTATTTAGGGCAAGTTTTATGGAAGGAAATACACAATAAAACAATTAGCGCAATTTAACGTTAAATGGAATAATGTATAATATCATAAGACGAAACGCAATTTTTCTACTTTCTACTCTAGTAATTATTGGCTCTCTCATTTTCAAAACAAAGTGACGTAATTGTATAAATAAACAACATTTAGTTATTAAGATATTCTCTGATGATAGGCCTGGAAGTCTTGAAAGTACTAAGAAGTTTTAAATAAAATGTATATTTTAAACTTATAACATCTTTTTGATTACATTAGTCGCCTTTTAAGTAAGATTGTGGACATTTTTAATGTTCACATTATTTATTTTATAGGAAAAATGTATGTTTAATTTAGGAAGAAGGATTTTCTTCTAGTGGTTAAAAGTGACTAATATTCGAAAACAAATGAAGTGTACAACTAAATTTAAATTAATAGGGTAATTTAAATTCAATCAGATAATTGTAACAGAAGTATTAATTAGAGTCACTTTAATTTCGCAAATTCAGTCTTACGCAAAGCAACAGTATAGCGAGAAGAACACATTTAGCTTAATTTCTTAACTTAATCATTAAAGGTTATATAACGTATTCAACTTAGTCTCAGTACACAGAAAAATACACTGGAGTGTCACTGAATCAAGGATAACAAGTGAGTAACGAGTTGAGTCTTCTCTGGCTTTGATAACGGCTTCCACACGACGAGGCACAGATTCAATAGGTTTGAGGGAGTTTTCCACAGACTCTCCAAATATCTGCTTCAGCTGTCCATAAGGTAAGGGTAGCTGATGTTGTGTGTCGTGCTTTCGCAACTTTCTCCAAAGTATTTCAAATGCAGAATCCTCAATAGGATTTAATTCTGTGCTTCTAGGTGGCCAATTCATGACAGAGAAGTTAGAAGAATGCTCATCCAACCAGACATTAACCAACCGGGACCTGTGAGTGTAACAGTTTTCTTGCCGGAATACTCCATTTCCATGTGGATGACAGGAAGACATAAATGGATTGAGGTGATCACCCAGCAATTCTACGTAAGGTATTGCATTGAGGGAGGTTGATACAAGTACCAAAAATCCTAAAAACGTCTAGGAGAAAGCACGCCAGACCATGACTGAACCGCCTTGACCTTGTACAGTTGCAACCTGGCATACAGGATCCACGACTTCATAATCATCTCGCCATATTCTCAGCCTCCTATCGGTGTGAAGTAGTCTGAATCGAGATTCATCACTCCATGCTACTCGTTTCCAGTCTCCTAAAGCAAGCCTGTTCAACCTTTCAGTAAGCAAGGGTGCACCTCAGCTCTTGGCAATCAATGAAGGGCGCCATTATTCACATGACTGAAAACATATGGCAATATTACTATTTATATTCTAAGCACACTATTAGTATACACGCACGTCTTAACACAATGTAAATGATTCTTACAGCAGTAGACAAAAGGTCCCTATGGTTCTGGAATTAGATATATTAAATTTCAAATTATGCATTTTTCTATGACAGATTTTTCTCAAAAATGTTTATTAGGGTGAGGTTTCTGAAACTGTAATCACGCCTATAATAACAACAATAACAAAAAATAAATAAACATGTAAATCAAAGGTATTGGTAGGTTTCTTTTGGAATGTTAAAATACGCTTTGACTTATTTTGAAGGTGCGAACTTAGTTTTATAAAAAGTACAAAAACAAAGTCAAGCATGATAGTGACCAATCCACATGGATGGTTACAGAGAGATAGTGTGGGCGTGCTTTCATAGATAGAAATCATTTTGCACTGTTTTATTATTTTTTTCTAAGCAAACTGAAAAAAAAATCCCTTAAAATTTCAAAAGTCAAGAAGGAAAAATTAAGCCCCTTTATCCTTCGTATAAAACCGCCAGTGTGATAACAGCAAAAAGAAAAAAGCTGAACTTTCATGCATATGTGTCTTCAAAATGGCCGGGGGAGGATGAAAAACTTTTTTTTTCTGTTACTTCTTAAGTACCAAAACTAATTATTTCCAATTATTACCAAATTTAACCATCATAATTACACTTTATAAATAATAACTCCAAATCGGGAAAATATGCATGATTAAATTTTCAAAGTATGTTTCTGGTTTTTAATGCGTTTTCAGAGGTTTAGAAAATGTCTCTGATGTAAACATTAATGATTTAAAAAAAAAGCTTCATAATGGGATTTTACATCTAAAAAGTCTAATAACAGGAAACCTTCAAAAGGGAGCGAAAAAATTCTTCAAAGGGCGCCATGGCGAACGCGGGCGTTGGACATACCTGTTCTAGAATATATTCTCTGTGTTCCCTTGCCCAGCAAGACGTGCAGCCCCATGGCGTGCATTGATCAATGGTAATCTTGTGGGTCTACAGCTCCCGAAACCCACACGGTGAAGTGAATGTTGCACAGTCCGTTTATTGACTGTACAACTGGCATGCTGATTCATCTGGGGAGTTATTTGAGCTAATGTTTGGCTTAGCTGGCTGCGTACAATACGGCTGAACCGTCTCCAACCACGCTCGTTGAAGGATAATTGTAGTCTGTAGTTTTTTGCTAGTTTTTTTCTTTCTCCACCATCCGTGTATTCTCGGTATACTCTTGACATTATCGAGCGGGAAAATCCTAGTGCTCTGACGATTTCGTAAATTGAATGGCTCATGCTTCGTGCGCCTATTATTTGTCCACGATCGAAGGCGTCTAAATCACGAGCTTTACCCATACTGGCAGTTGAAACGACTGATTTACAACAACTATACATGTAGTTACCACACCGCATTTACAAGCGCAGCGCTACCAAATTGCCATAGCATTGTCTATTCTTAACTCCATTGCACTTCAGTGTATAATGATCTATGCGTTCAAGTATTCGAAAGTAATTTCGCACAGTTTCCGAAAAACTAGTTTCTTCGAATACACTAGAGCTCGCTTATAACGAATTCACTAGGGTAAGAATATTATATCACTGTCACCAATAATCGTTGTGAGCAATCACAGTTTCATTTCAGAACTAATTATTTAATATAAAATTTAAAACGTTCATACGTTTTAGTAGAAATATTTTAAAGGGCTTTTTATAATAATAATTACGGATATTTTAATAAAAGAATAATTGCGAATTATTTTTATTCTAACATATGATGAACCTTTAAAAAATGCACAGAATGCAGAATTAACACATACCTGTAACAAATAGATCTTTACATACAGAAAAATATGGGAGGAAAAATCCACCAGGCTCTTTTGCACATTAGAATTTAAAATGGATATCTGTTCAAATTTTTGGTGAGCGGCTCTTACACTGATGTTACGTTTTTGCCGAAAAATAAGTAGATGTACAAAACAAATGGCTTGTAACTGCTTATATTGAGTTTTTATTGTTTTTTTTTTTAAGGCTTAGGGGAGCACGCCAAATATGAACGATTTTTGGAAATCAGTTTTTAATATGCTTAAACAAACCTTCCGGCAATGAACAAACATTCCGTGCTAAATTAAGTCCTATACTATTATATCTGCTTTTTTATTGGATTTTAAAACATGGCAAGTACTTTTGGCTCGAACTGTACATCTGCTGGAAATTTACGAATGGTATTGTAAAACATTCATATAATAAAGAATCACCTAAAATTAAAATAATTTACTTGATTTCCATCCGTGTTTCCAAAATGTTGATTTAAGCGCTATTTCCATTTCTCACAAATACATCATGTCTCCATAAGTAAAGTGTATAGAATAATGAAATGTATAACGCCTTTAATCCTTTTATGATTTTCTTCTGAAATGCATAAATAGTCTTCCGGATACATACACTATATAGCCATTAATCACCGGACACTTTCAATTTTAGATATTTTGTCGAATATTTAAAGTTATACTTGTTGGATTTTTCTGAAACTTCAGGATTATGAAGAATATGTTTGACTTCATATTTATAAACTGCAATTTGATCAGAAAGACAAATAATGGGCCGACAAAAAATTAAAGAAAGAAAAATAATAATTTGGATCACCCTGTAAAATAAAATGCACGAAATGATCTACTGCGGTAGCTTACGAGTATGTGGTTATTGTACAATATGTGTATTCATATTTGGAAAAATAGCACGTATATTCATAGATATATATCAATTTTTTTTTAAGTTCAAAAAATTCTTGCACGTTTTTTGTTTATATCATGCAGAGTTTTCTACCAAATTTACCGCCAGTTTCAGACAATTTGACAAAATGTAGTAGAAATAACATACAAATGGAATGTAAATATACTAAACATTTGATGAAATATGAGCTACAGTATGAAATCTTTTTTATCTGCGCATGCGCGCACGATAACAAATAATTTTTTTTTTTCATGATTTAATAGTTAAATTTATGAAGCAACAGCAACTCATAAAAAGAACCCTGTCAAATATCATAAACATCCATAAAAATATCGGAGATACAGTGAATTGATTTTTAGTTTCTCTCTAAAAACTGCTGGATGATGTGGGATTTTCCACAAATTGTCATTTTTTATTAACTGGCTTTCAGCAAAGGAGTTTGTACTTAATGAATGTCAACGAGTAGATTTAGAAGAAATGCTTAGACTTTGATACTTCTGTTTCTTTCTTGGAATAGGCTCGGTCTGGTGGTTTTCCAAGAAGAACTATAAACCACCAATAAAAAATGAAAATTAAATAAAACAAAAATTAAATACGACAATGTATGGAAAACCCCTTATCATTTAGCTGTTTTTAGAGAACAACTAAAAATCAGCTCACTCTATCGAAGATATCTTTTTTAATTTTCACAATACTTGACTGGCTTTTTTTTATAAGTTGATCTATAGAGTTGACTATTAAATCATGAAAAAGAAAATATTTTCATAGTGCGCGCATGCGCAGATAAAAATGTTTCATACAACTACACATATTTCATCAAAATTTTAATACAATTACACTGTATTATTTCTACTACATTTTGTGAAATTTTCTGAAACTAATGTTAAATTTGGTAGAAAACACTGAATGATATAAACAAAAAACATGCAAGGATTTTTTAAACTAAAAAAAAGTCTACATATCTCCAAGAATATACGTGCTATCCCACAAAAATGAATACACATATTGGACACTATTAACATATTAGTAAGATATAGAGCTAAATCATTTTATTTTAAAGGATGATCCCAAATACTATTATTTTTCTTTGATTTTTTGTTGGCCGCTAATTGTCATTCTGATTAAATCGCCGTCGATAAACATGAAGTCAAACATATCCTTCATCACCCTGAAGTTCCACAAAAATCCGACAAGTATATCGTTAAATATTTGACAAAATGTCTAAAATTGAAAGCGTCTTTTATATAGTGTATATATATATATATATATATACATACACTATATACACTATATAAATATACACGATTTTTATAGCAATGAATATTTAGAATTGTTATTTATGTGATTCCCGCACGTCTGGATGGTATCCAAAATAAAAGTAATTTTTAAAACTAGAAATACGACTTTAAAATTTAACAGAGCATGGCTCTATAAATTATGAAACACTTTTTTTATGTTGGATTATTTTTCTTTCGAATCAAGATTTAAAAGACTCCGCAGAATTATAAATTTGCCAAAAAGAAAATACATGTATAGGTTTAAAAAATTTTGAATATTGAATATGTTACATGCGTTTGCTTGCTTGATATTATTAGCTTTGAATGTTGGAATAGATATCTAGCGCACGTATGTAATCCATCACACCACACATAAAAAAAAAAACAAACAAACAAAAAAACAAAACAAACGCATAGTTAATATTATGTAATTGCCATATTAAAGGCAGTTTCAGAAATATTTATACACGTATAACTACACAATAGGGTATAGCATAGATATAGTAGATATGTTATACTTCATTGATACAGTATATTTATATGAGATAATGTTCATATTAAATTCATCCTGGTGGTCATAACAAAACGCTGTAAATAAAACTATCGTAATTATTTATTACGCCATTTATTGCTAAAAGCCGCCAATTTGATGTAATGTATTTAATAACTGCATACTAAATTATTGTTTTGTATTATCAGGTAATCCAGAAAGTAAGTTCCGTTTTCCATTTTCGCCGCGGAATAGCTTTGTTCGTTGGTTCAAGCATACACATGTTTCCTGCTGATTCTTGGTACGTGAGGAAAGGCATTTTCAGATCGCCGATTTATTCGGGTCTTGTTTTGTGAGACTTTAAAATGTTTAAAACAATCGGTCATCCCGCCACATACGAGATATGGTTGGTCATCTGATTTCTACGCGTCGACTGAGTTACCAAGGTAGTTATCCGTGTCATACCTACGAGAAACACCAAAGCATGTGAAATTCACACATAAATTTGTGAGGTTTACGGACCCAATGCTATGAGCGATTCTATGGTCAGAAGGTGGTTGCGGCACTTTAATGAAGGGCGTGAAAACAAAGGGATTTTCATCTTTTCAAGCACCTGAAGTCTTTTTTTTTTTTGCTGGCAACCAGTTTAGGGACAATGACGAGGTAAGTATTATAAATATGAACTACGGGAAACTTAATACTTCTCTTCTTGTAAATGTAGATAAAACAGTTTGCAAAAGAAAAGTTAGGTAGGTTTAAATTCTCCTACCTTGATTGTTCCATCGTTGTTAGTAAATCCGTAGAGAATGTTAAATATCTTGTTATCCAATAGGTTGTAGGGTTTGAAGATATCACAAGGAAGTCGTATTTTAGCTGAAATCACTGTTCTTGCTTTGATGAAAAGAGAAAAAATTATGTATTAAATACATGTAATAAAACTAACTTAAGAATTATATAATTTAGCAGATTTAAAGTGCAGACGAATATACTGCCGTGTTTTGAATACAGCGTAAATATAGAGACTGAATAATAAAGTTTTCTTGAGATAATAAGCAGTGGTGTAGTCGTAAAAAAACAGAGTGTATACGTTCTAAGCAGAGGGTATACGCTCAAGGCAGAGGGGATAGTGTATACATACTATAGCTTTCTTGAGAAACAGAGGGTATACGGTGTTCCTTAAAAAATTCCAGAGGGTATACGGCGTATAACCTCGTATACCCTCCGCTACATCCCTAGTCCTTTTAATATTTCACAACATAGAGTAAGTTCTTATGACGTATTGGTTTTTCAACAGATGTGAGAATTCTTCCATGACGTAACTGGAGGGAGAAAATAGGTCTTTTCATCTCATCGGAAAAACGATCGCACTTTTGGTGCGTAACTGTTTTGAGTATGCTACTTTAATGATGATTAAATAGGGTTTTGCAATTTCAGTAAACCACTATTATTTCTAACAGTAAGATCGTTGTTACCCAATTGTTGCAATCGCGGGAAGCATCGGTCTTTGATAAGGGCATCAAAGCACTCGTGCCTTGCTACGATAAATGCCTAAACAATGGTGGTACCTATGTCGAAAATTAGTCTGACCATTGTAGTTCATTATTTAATAAAAGTTAGTCCCAAATGATTTTTTCCTTTTCTTGTGTTGCTAAACGGAACTTACTTTCTGGATTACCTGATATTTTAGTTTGCTGTTATATTATTTAACATTTTTAACGATTCTAGGTACTTAATAAATTTGTATTAAATTATCATTTTGAACAAGATTCGTGTCCGGCACTCATAAACAAGATTGGCGATTAACAACCATTTTAAGCGTTCTATCTACCTGGACCGGATAATACGCAAGTACCCAATAAAAGGTGCATTCAAGTTCTAAGGCCTCTGATTTTTTTTTCTAACTGACTACTCACCCGAAAACTATGAAACTGGTGTTACTTCTCGACGTAATCTCCCTGCAGACGTACACATTTTTCACAACGTCGAACCCATGATTCCATGGCCGCGGCGAAGGCTTCTTTAGGAGTCTGTTTTGAGCACTGGAAAATCGCTGAAGCAATAGCAGCACGGCTGGTGAATGTGAGGCGAAGGAGAGTGTCTTTCATTGTTGGAAACAGCCAAAAGACACTAGGAGCCAGGTCAGGTGAGTGGGAGCATGAGAAATCACTTCAAAGTTGTTTTCCTAAGAAACTGTTGCGTAACGTTAGCCCGATGTTCGGGTGCGTTGTTTTGGTGAAACAGCACGATTTGCTTCAGTGATTTTCCAGTGGTCAAATTAGACTCCTAAAGAAGCCGCTTCCATGGAATCATGGCATCGACGTTGTGAAAAATGTGTACGTCTGCAGGGAGATTACGTCGAGAAGTAACACCAGTTTCATAGTTTTCGGGTGAGTAGTTAGAAAAAAAATCGGAGGGCTTACAGCTTGAGTGCACCTCGTATATATCTAGCGCACGTGCATAATACACCGCCACACGATGTAGCAATGAAATAAAAAAAGTTATAAAATGTTTAGTAAATGTTTAGTCGTATGATGAACAGTCCCTGCGTTTATTCATGCAGTTATAGCAAGGTATGAATAGACTTAAAAGAGCGCAGCATAAGGATGCACAATAGCGTTTTCGGTCACAGATATGAGCTCACGATGAAGCATTGTAGTGAAAACAACCGGTAAATCTTTACAAAAATTCCACAAAATAAATATATATGAAACTATTGTCGGTCAGCAATTTTCACAGTCTTACAAGATGTTTTGAATGTTAACTGAGCCGTTAGTTCACAGGTCATGTAATTCTTAAAAAAATTCTAATATTTCTATAGAAGTTTGGGATATTCATTACAAAAATTATCATGTTTTTTGAAGCCACGTACCATTTTTTCACAGTTTGTCTGAACAGGTGTTGTAGCGGTGCACACGATTTACTGAATATAACAATAACAAAAAAATTAAATTAAATAATGTGAAATATGGTTCTTAGATACTATATAGTATACTTGTTTACATGTTGCATTAAATTAGATTTAAATTTACATATTTTTCTTCGTCAAACGCGTTAGGTTTGCCTTTTTCGCTGGTAAAGTTGCAGTTTGTTTAATATTCTCTTGCACAAAAAATCCTTATTTTTACGATGAAGCATCCAGTTCTCATCTGAAAAAATACTAACATTCCGTTGACCCTGATAACTGTTTCACATCTCTTTAATTTGTTGGTGGACAGATTCTCCATTCTTCACACTTACTGCACGAAGAAAAGTGTTTATGACTTCGCTTTGTCTATCCGTATGTTCATGCTCCAACTCTCGTACATTACTCATTGCTCTGTAGTATTAATATGCTATTGTCATTTACTATAGCATGATCCCTATTGAAAATTAAGATTGTAGCATTTACACTTGATTTACGAGGATAGCCAAAATTATTTCGCTACATTACAGTCAATGTGAAAAATTCGTTTGAAGTGCGTTTTAATAATATTGTACCATTTCAAAAATAATGAATTTGATATGCACTTATGAAGCGCTCTTGATGCATTCTGTGGAATATGAGCATGAAGTGCAAAGCATTTATTATTTATTTACAGAGCCACACAAAAGAATCCCATTACATAATGGTGTACGGAGTTAAACTGTTTACCGCGTATTTTAATTATGTTCCATTATGTCTTCGGTTTGACATCGGTTTGTCTCATGTTTTAACTCTCGTAAATTATCCAGATTTTTCTGTAGTCTTAATATGCTGTTGTCATTTACTATAGCATGATTCCTATTGAAAATTAAGACTGTAGCATTTACAGTTGATTTACGGGGACAGCCAAAAATATTCCTTCACATTACGGTCAATGTGATAAATTCGTTTGAAGTGCATTTTAATAACGTATTACCATTTCAAACATAATGAAATTGATATGCACTTACGAAGTGCACTTGATGCATTCATTCTGTGGAATATGGACATGAACTGCAAAGCATTTATTATTTATTTGCAGAGCCACACGAAAGAATTCCATTACATAATGGTGTACGGAGTTAAACAGTTTGCCGCGTATTTTAATTATGTTCCATTATGTCAAATATACTGAAATTGATATACATTACTGAGTTTTACTACTGTAATATACTTGCTGTATAATATGTTATGAACATCTATTATTTACCGGGGCACAGAAAGGATACCGGGTACAGTACTGCATCCGAAGTAACGTGTATTAGCGATAATAATCCGTTCTCAGTTATGATATGTGTTTTTAAGTTTAGCTAAATTTTGTATATTACGAGGTATGTATAAATGCCACAGTTCATATACACAAAAGAATTCAGAAACATTACTGAATCTGATTGAGAATTGCTTAAAGTAGTTTTTAATTGAATTATGTATTTTCAAGCTGAACTGTAATTAGCATAGTAAGAGCTGTTTCTAGAATATAAATAAAATTATATACAGGGAAACACAAAGATCTGGATAACCGCTTATGGAAGATAATTTCTAAAAGCGTGATTTCAGTAGTTGTAACATGTTTTTTGCCTGAATAAAATTTTAGCTTAATACGTGGTGTGCATAAAAATCTGTAGGTAATATACAGGACTGTTCAAAATAATTCAAGTATTTTACCACCAAAGAATTGGAGTAATTTTGCTAGTTTAACACTTTATGTACACTTTATTTTCATGAATATATAATTATATATTCATGAAAATTTTATCTTCTAACGCATTCTTCGTAAATTGTTTAAACTACATTAGAAGATTTACATAATCATTTAATAAATTTTAGAAGGATTTTAGAAGGATTGAAGGATTTAAAAAGATTAATTAAATTGAATTTTAAGGGATTTTGTATAATATTTGTAACCCCAGTCAAATCTTTTAGTTTAAATCTTTTTCTTAGTATTCTGTAGAATTCTGAAATGTACAAACATAATGTTCTTACAATAGAAATATAGAAATATTTCCGAATTGAAAAACCCCCCTCCCTCAACGCCAAGAAAACTGAAAAGATGCAAAGGTAAAACAAATCATCCTTTTAAAAATATTTTTGTTTTGTGTAAACCATAATACTTTTGAACAAGATGAAGTAAAGTATCTATAACTCATTCTAAATTGTACTACAACTAATCGATGTATTAAATGAATTTTATAACAAGTTATTTTAATGGTACTTGTAAGTACAGTCTGTAAATAAAAGGATAAACGATAATTGCTGAATCCTGTTTTTGAAATATATTATGCATTTTCTAAAACGATTACTTAGGTACAGTCGTGGAAAAAAAAAAAAGTAAACACCCCCTACTATCTCTTCAACAAATTATCGTCGACGGAAGTTACTGGTACCAACGATTTGAAATAAAGTCTACTTTTAAATGATGTGTATAAAATTTGCTTAGGAGGTCATCTAGATATTAAAACGAACCCAAACCTCATTTTTTTTTCAATGGCAATACAAAATTTTAACGAGATATTTCAAATCTTCGGTTCAAACTATGCTTAGGCACCAAATTTCAAGTCATTTGAATGATAAGTTTTTGAATTATAAACATTCAAAATTTAGTGTTTCTAATATTAAATTACATTTTCATATTTTTATTTATATCTCCTGAAATTATGCTCCTAATGTGCTAATTTTTTGTGTAGCAATAATACTAATGTGCCCAAACATAAATGCGCTGAATTTGCAATTTTTACAGTTTTATGATATGAATTATGAATTATGAAATTAATATTCGAAAAAAAAAAAAACATGAATTGCAACCTACAATTTTTTGGATGGATTTCGATTTATTAAGTCCTGCTTTATGAAAATCCAAAATTTCACATTTTTCTTCCAAATAGTTTTCAAATTATGCTTAAAAAACGACAAAATGATGGTTTGAGGGGCCGTCTATGATAGAAGTGAGTAGATATTTCGAAATTTCTTCTGCTGCCTTGTTATTTAACAGGCTTCATTGACTGCTTAAGGTGCCTTGATCAAGAAGGGGGCTCTCTCAGTTAGCAATCGAGTACCAACTTCAATTTGGATACAGTCCTTAAAATACGCTCGTTTTAAAATAATTAATTTCTCGGAAACTTATGTTATGAATTGTATGAAAATTTGTTTTAGGCTAATTGAAGGGTGTAGAGTTCATTTATGCTGTCAGAATGGGTATTGCCATTGAAAAAAAATGAAGTTATGGTTCGTTTTAATATGTAGACGGCCCCCTAAGCAAATTTTATATACATCATTTAAAAGTAGACTTTACTTCCAATCGTTCGGTGCCAGTCACTTCCTTCTACGATAATTTGTTGCGGAGTTAGTAGGGGGTGCTTACTTTTTTTTTTCCACGACTGTACCTTACTTACGTTATTAAACCGCGAAGTATTGTTTAATTATTCTGGAGGTGGTGGAAAGTGTTTCATAACCTATGCTTGACGCAGGATTTATCTTTCTTGTTATATACTGACGTTGATTAAAATTATCTGTCAAGAATTTTATATCATAAAAATAAATCAAAGAAACATACAGAAATCCCCCGACTTATGTAGTACGCGACTTTTCGCAGTTACGTAATAAATCTCAAAAATCATGTTTGTGAACATACATTTGATACGCTGTTGCGTACTTTTGATATTCATTTTATAAATAAAATGTATAGATATAAACCACAAGCGTAATATACACTGGCCTCCAAAAATTAAGGTACAGGGACTGGATGCTTTCGATTGCACACGTTTTGTCGAATATCTACAAAAATTATTGGCGAATTGTTCTTGAACTTCTGGGATGAAAAGAACATGTTTGATTTTATATTTATCGGTGAAGATTTAGTCGGGGGTACAATTAGGTGGCTAATAATAAATTTAATAATAAAATAATATTTGCGATCACCTATGTAAAAGGAAAGGCTGGAAATGGTTTGTCACTGTGGTAAATGACTAACAAGGAGAGGGTCCGAGGTCTGTCTCACGGAATCCAGCGATCCTTTGTACATTGATAGAGTATTGTCAATAGATAAACATATCAATAGGATAAAGTGCAATATTCAGGGGGGCCGTTAAAAACGAGCCCCAAAGTTCACCCAATTGACTCTTTAGAATATAATCGGATAAATTAAGTTTCTTTGCAACAGGCTCCATAGCACAGTTGGCAGCGCGCCAGACTTCTAATTTTCGTTTTCACGGATATCTGCAGGTTCGATCCTCCAACGAGGATTTTTTCCCCCCGACAAAATAATGATAAATTATTTTTGAACCACAATTAAAAAAATATATATAATTATTTAAATGTAAGACAAATATAAATATTGGCGCATTCACACATATTTATTTATTTACAGAGAGAGACAGTTTTATTACATCCTTATGGATATAATGAAAAAAAAAAGCAAGAATCTTATGCAGTATATACGTATTTTTTTGCATTCAACATTTTTGTAAATTTTATATTTAGTTTTATTTACAATCATTTATATTTATTTTACAATTACTTACATATATTTCACAATGACGTACACATATTTTACACTTATTTAAATTTATTTTACATTTCTGCCTATACTATGTACTTAAAAAATAAATGTGTTCTATTAAAATTGAGGTTCTGATTACGGGCAGGAACCGGGATGATAATTATCATAAAAACATATGAAACAGATACTTTTGCGACAGCGTGCACGAATATTAAAAGAAGTGTTTTTACAGGAACAAGGCGTTTTAAAAAGATCATTTGGAAAACACACTTCATTGACATTCATAAATATTATTCTTTTATGTGAAAGTTTCAATGCATGCCAGGCGTATTTTATCATGTTACAAAATATAGGTGAAGAGAGTTGATAATGCACAATTGAATAAATTTTTATACAATCTTAGCGAGAATTAATTTCTCTTTTCTGTTCAATTAAACAATTACAATTTTGTAACCGCTTAATCGTATTTTTCACCTACCTATAAAAATAAACGTCGCCTGGTTTTACCAAAGCTGTGCTTCAACTATAAGTTTTTCTATCACAAAGTAGTTCTAGATTATTGTGAAAAAGTTCATTCCCGGGGGGTAAGCTTGGCTTCACAAGAAATAGCGTCTGAAGACTCCGATGAAATTAAATTATTTTCAGAGAGTAACTTTGCGTAATACACGACTACATTTTTTAATATCAATTTTGATGATTCGCTATGAATTGTGTATTATGAAATTCGCTTTTCAATATTTGTAAATTTAGAAGCTTCTTCACTAGACATTTTTTACAAAATAAATTTTTTTCATTTTAATTATGACACTATAATAAAGAGCAACGTCTAATCACTTCAAAACTTTAAAAACAAAATGCCGTACTCATTCGCTCTGCGGCAGATGGGTGCTTAAATTTCAACAAAAGAAAGGTAAACATTTTAAACCCACCCTGTTCATTTTCTATAGCGTACTTGTTTTGCTTAAAAACCACCTGCAAATCTACGTACAAGGTTTTTAACCGAAAACAGTTATTCTAATTCCAAACATGAGATCCCATGATAAAAAATAATTATGTTTTAAAAATTAAAAAAAGAAAAAAATAATAAAAATTATAACATTTTAAATTGACAAGATAAAAGTAAAATAGCATATTTTAATTTTATGTAGCGTATTTTAATTTACTTCGCTGAAAACAACAGGTATCTATTCATAGAAAGTCTATAAATAAATGTGAATAAAATTAAATTTTGTCGACTGAATAATTCAGTTATTTTCCTTTTTTTCCCCACTAGATCCATAAAGCGGCAATATCTCTGTAAATTAATAAGCACATAATATATATAAGTGTGTGTGCGTGCAGAAGCATATTTTTATGAATATTTGTCTAACTTTAAATAATTAGATATATGTTTTTTAATTATGGTTTGAAAATAACTGATCATTATTTTATCTGAAAAAAAAAAAAAAAAAAAAAAAAAAAAAAAAAAAAAAAAGCTTGTTGGAGTACCGAACCCGCAGACGTCCCAGAAGGAGAAAATTAAAAGTCTGGCGCGCTGCCAACTGTACTACCGAGCCTCTCGCACGCGAGAGTAATTTATCCGGTTATATACTAAAGAGTCAATAATGGGTGAACTTTGGGGCTCGTTTTTTACGACCCTCCTGAATATTGCACTTTATCCTGTTGATATGTTTATCTATTAACTATACTCTATCAATGTACAAAGGATCGCTGGATTCCGTGAGACCAACCTCGGACCCTCTCCTTGTAAGTGGGTTCTGTTCAATGTTTGTATGCATTTGTGTAAGCATAGCACTCATATTCGTGAAGATGTTAATGTTTTTGTGAAAAATTCCAAAGGTTTTTTGTTTATATAGCATACAGAGTTTTCAACCAAATTTAACGCAACTTTCCAAAAACCTGACAAAGAGTAGTAGAAACATTATACTGCAATTAAAACATGAATATATTGAATATTTGATGAGATATGGTCATTTTTATGAGATAATTTTTAACTGCGCATGCGCGGAAGATTTCAAAATTTTTATTTCATAATTTGGTAGTAAGCTATTTAGGTCAACTTATATAAAAAGTCCAGTCAAATATCGCGAAAATTCACAAAGATAGTGTCGATATAGTGAGTTGCTTCCTAAAAATAGCTTTATTATAAGGGATTTTCCACAACTTTTCAATCAGCTCGCTATATCTTTCTAAGTTTTCACAATATTTGATTGAACGTTTTTTTTAAGTTGCCCCAAAATACTGACTACCAAATTATGAAATAAAAATTTTGAAATCTTCCGCGCATGCGCAGTTAAAAATTATCTCATAAAAATGACCATATCTCATCAAATATTCAATATATTCATGTTTTAATTTCAGTATAATGTTTCTACTACTCTTTGTTAGGTTTTTGGAAAGTTGTGTTAAATTTGGTTGAAAACTCTGTATGCTATAAACAAAAACCTTTTGAATTTTTCACAAAAACTTTAACATCTTCACGAATATGAGTGCTATACTTACACAAATGCATACAAACGTTGAACAGGACCCAAATAGTCATTTACCACAGTGACAAACCATTTCGAACCTTTCCTGTTACATAGGGGATCGCAAATATTATTTTATTATTAAATTTATTATTAGCCCCCTAATTGTACCCCCGACTAAATCTTCACCGGGAAATATAAAATAAAACATGTTCTTTTCATCCCAGAAGTTCAAGAACAATTCGCCAATAATTTTTGTAGATATTCGACAAAACGTGTGCAACCGAAAGCATTCAGTTCCTGTACCTTAACTTTTGGAGGCCAGTGTAGTTTATGTACTAGATAGAGTTGTATTTTTATTAACCGACTGCAAAGAAGGGTTATGTGTTTCACGCGTATCTGGGCATGTGGATTTCTTTAGACCCTCAAAACATCCCAACGGTGGGATAGATTTTAATGAATGAGGTCTCTATCGTTTCGTCTTAACCTTCCAATCGTTATAGGCTTGGTTTTGTTTTTATAAATTCAAAATGGTGGCCGTAAAATAGAAAATGGCGGTAGAGGAGAAAAAACTTTTTACGCACCCTATTGAGTGGCATATCATTGGATAGGTCTTTCAAAATGAAGACGATGTTTCATTGACTATTTTACAGTCAGAAGCTCCGTTTAAATATTACACAACCTGGAAGTTGTGTAGGTAGGATCTCTAGCTTTACTGCAACTCTAACCTCATCAAAACAGTGTTTATAGATAGGAAATGACAATTAAACACAACTTAAAAGTCATCAATACAAGTAAGTAAAAAAAAAATAGGTAAGTAATATAAAAAATAGTTTCACACTGATGAGAAATAGTTAATTAGTTAGCTTTTTACGCAGTCGGGTTTGTTGATTTTTTTAAATTTAATTGGTATATAGAAACAAAGCTATAACAAAACAACGTAATCTTTATTGTTCGTTATTCACAATAGTCATCTAATTTATAATAAATAGAGTTTGTACATCTCCAGGATTATTTTATTTTGTAAGTGCTATACATTTGTCTTGCCATCAGAAATTCATGGAAAATACGTTAAATTTGTCCTCTTTAATTATGTCTTATTTTTGTAGTCGTTTGATGTAGATTCAAAATTGTTATAAATCAATTCATCAATGTTAGATTTATAAATCCGGTATTCCACAAGATATTTGAAAATGTTCTTTAAGTTTGTTTTCATATTTTTTCATACTTTTATGGTTATATACGAGTAAATACTAGCGCATGATGTTTTATTTATAAAATAATGAGGTGTAAATAGTATATAGATATATATATGTATATATACACACACACATATATATATATAATAAATACTGCAGTTTCTTACAAAATTTTACCTACGTAACTTACAAATTCGACTTAAGGGGGTCCGGGACACATTTTCAAAAAAAAAATTATTTATTGAGTTAAAATTTTGAAATTTTTTCTGATGGTTAATCATATAATTTTTAAACAAAATCCCATGATAAAACTTCTTAGAATTTTTTAAAAAAATTTTTAAATTTAAATTTTGTTTAAAAAGTGGGGTAGTTTCGTTATAACTCGAAATATTATTTATAGAATTTCAATTTTTTTTATTTAAATAAACAGAAATATATAAGTTTTAATTTAGATTCAGCGTTTAAAAAACTATTTAAAAATATTTAAAGTAAAAATCTAAAAAAAAATGATGTAACTTTAAAAAAAAAATCACATATTCAAAAGTAATATATATTTTTTAATTTGCTGAATCTAAATTAAAGTAAAGCTATTGAAAAAGACATGTTTAAAGTTTTAACCATTTATCTGCAACGGTTCTTGATTTATTATAATTTAAATATGAGTAATGAGGAAAAAACCCATCATGAAGAAAAACGCAATTTCACAAGAAGTCGTTTCCTTGACAGCCATAGTTTGAAAGGTAAATTTTGAAAACAAACTAAAACAAAACAAAAAAAATAATAATTTCTGTTTTAATTAAGATAGAAACATGATTTAAACGTCATTTAAAGCAGAAAACGGCAGAAATTTTTTTTTAATCCAATAAAAGTTTTTTTGAAATTTTCAAGATTTTTGTGTCCGGACCCCCTAAAGTAAAATTCAAGTTACATAAAACACTACGGAACGCATTACTTACGTAAGTCGGGGGATGCCTATATTGATAAAAGTGCAATGCTAGGAAAATTTCTGTATGATATTAGATAAAACGCAATAGGTTAGGTTACATTGAATCTTAATGACGAGATAATTTTTCTTTCATTCAGTATCCATTTTTTATTAGTATTATTTCACGAGCAGCATATCAGCATTTCTTAGATATAATGATCATTATGTTAATTTTGATGCATGTTTCAACTTTTCTATGTTCATTTAAATTAGGAAAACGACCAAAGAATAATTACAATAATGATTTCATCTTGCGTATCTCAGTAAATTGACACCCGATTGCTCAGCATTTTATATTAATTGCATGTTACAATTTTACGTTTGTAGATATTGCAGTGAAAGCATAGATCGATAAATAGGAAATATTGATAATTTATTTACCCGAAATGTTTGTTTAATTTATGCACAAACTTTTATAAACTTGAATATGTGATAAACACTCTCAGAAACACTTTCTTCAAATCTCGGAAATTTCCCTGGCAGCAGTGATACGAGTCTTTTTCCGTTAATAGATGAATATCCGTTTCTTTTTCTCCGTTTCCGGAGGCGAAATTAGCGAAACGACCAAAGAATAATTACAATAATGATTTCACCTTGCGTATTTCAGTACATTGAAAGCCGATTGCTCCGCACTTTATAATAATTGCATGTTACAATTTTACGTTTGTAGATATTGTAGTTAAAGCATAGATCGATAAATAGGAAATATTGATAATTTATTTACCGAAATATTTGTTTAATTTATGCACAAACTTTTCTAAACTGGAATATGTGATGTACACTCTGAGAAATACTTTCTTCAATTCCCGGAAATTTCTCTGACAACAGTGCTACCAGGGTTTTTCCGTTAATAGACGAATATCCGTTTCTTTTTTTTCGCCGTTGCCGGAGATAAAATGTACGTCAATTGAAGAAAATAGGTGTAAAATGAAACTTGTTGACCTTGGAGTTGAACAAGCTACCTTAGTGTTATGTACTCTAACCATTCGGCTACAGTTGTACAGTAGTGAAACAGTTTGCCTCAGATATACAGTGGTGGCCAAAAGTGCGGACACATTTAGGTAGCTTTCATTACAAAAATTTAAAAGCTACCTATTGCAACCGTCCGAAGGAAATTTTGCTATATTTTCGCCGGTCATTACCCGCAGATACCAAAACCACCCTCCGTTGAAATGCTGACTTATATATATATATATATATTTGGTAATTTGTTTTTTTAGTTTTCCTCTATATTTTTTTTACCTTGTTTTATTTTGAACTTAATTGGTGTTCAATGATTTATTTCTCTGTTTCATGTGTGTGTTAGTCCCAAATTCATATTCTTTAGCTAATTTATGGCTAATATGAAGATGAAACCACACATTTTATCTGTAGAACTTTAGGCATTTGGGACCGGGCGATTCTGTCTAAGTTCTACAAATTTCCATTATTGCATTTCTGTTATGTAATTTCTGCTGTTTTTTACTGTGTTTTTGGAATCCATGTTATGTGTGCTGGGGAGGAACTGTATTTTTGTGAATTTATTAATGTCATTTTATTCATAATTTCACAGTTTTTGTTGGTGCTCGGTAATGTTTATTTAATGGTTTTATATATATATATATATATATCTGGATTTTATGATGCTGTAACTCTCGAATATTTGATTGGATTTGGATGAAATTTTTCATATGCATAATACATACTAATGTCTCGACCGTGATCGTTGGCCAGCTTTCTCCGCCATCATGTTTCAAACTGGCGGCCATTTGAATTTGGTGGACACTTTTGGAAGATTTTAGGTTTCCTAACTTTTTCTTTAAAATGACCTATGTTGTTAACTTACACTGTGTGACTCTTTAAAATATCTTTTAATGTTTCTAACACTCCGCCTGAAATGATACATAAGAGTTTGCATTTCGTGAAACGTAACATTTTCTATCAGTATACAATGTTAGAAAAGATAAAAAAATTCAAACATTCAAATGGCCTCCATTTGGAAATAAGATGGCGGATGAAGCTGGCCAACGAGCTCGGTTGAGACATTAGTATGTACTATGCTCATAAAAAATGCCTGTCAAATATCGTGAACAGAAAGATATCAACGATAGAGTGAGTAGATTTTTAGTTTCTCTGTGAAAGCTGCTGAATGATAAGGGATTTGTCACAAATAGTTCTTTTTTATTAAGGATGCTCAGGGCTTGTTTATATCATATTTATATCATGTCACCAAATTTAACGCCAGTTTCTGAAATGACAAATTGTACTAGAAATAATATGGTGTAATTGGAATGTAAATATATTAAATATTTGATGAAATATGAGCAGTTGTCTGGATTTTGTTTTTCTGCGCATGCGCGAACAAAGAAAAACTTTCCCCAGAACTTGATAGTCAACTCTATGGAGCAACCCGTAAAAAAAACCCACTCAAATTTCGTGAAAATTCAGAAAGATAACGGCGACAGACTGAGCTGGTTTTTAGTTGTTCTCTAAAAACAGCTAAATGATAAGAGGTTTTCCATAGATTGGTTTAGATTGGTTTTTAATTAATTTTTTTTTTTTCATTTTTTATTGATACTTAAATCTTCTCGAAAAGTCACCAGAACGAGGCTATTCCAAGAAAAAAAAAGTAGTATCAAAACTTAAGCATTTCTTCTAAGTCTACTCGTTGAACATTCATTAAGTGCAAACTTTTTTTTTTTTTTTTTTTTTTTTTTTTATCATTTGGAAAAATGGTTATTGTCCTCTATCAGGGTAGGAAAACAAAAACATATCTGAAGCGTTTTACTGTTTGATTGCACATTTTAATCCGTTTTCTGATTGGTCTATACAGTAAGTAATATGTATTTCCCCTTTACTTTCAACAGAGATGGATACTTCTGTTGCCACTATGACGAAAAAGTAATAAAAACTACAAAAAAAATAATAGCTCAGAAACAAATTGAGATACAGCTTTCAAACAAATTGCATTTAAAAGTATATTTTTTTCTCTATACGACGGTGTAAAAAGTAATATTGTGGAATGTTTAGAATGTTTAAGAATGAAATTTCATTTAAAATTGGCCCAGGAATATTAATGTTTAATCCATGGCTTTAGTAATGAATGACCAGCTCCGTAGAAGTTTAAAAATTTACAGTATCGAAAAATGTAATCCATGGCGTACGTAATGTATGATCAACTCCGTGCGATTTTTTATGTCTTAAATTTTAGTCTTTGAAAAAATCATTTTCCAAATGGTCGTTGTAATTTGTTAAATCGCATTTTTTGTTGTTGTTGTTATGTTAAAGAACCCGACGCGAAAACAAGAAAAAATAGTCGGATATGATAATCCCAAAACTTTCTTCTATCTCATACATGTTAATACTCCAAAATTCGTTACCCCGGAGCCAAAATTAAATGACAATCTACGCTGATCTCCATCATAAGGATTCTAAAGATGTTCATTAAATTGTGCGCATTTTAAAAGAAGATATAAGCATCGCCTCTTTGAAACAAACAATTGAATTTTGGCATCCACCTTCTTGATGTCTGCAAGAAAAATTTTCAGCTCAAAGAGCATAAAAGCCACACCTGTCGCGCTATATACACCCAAGCCTAAAGAAAAAAAATATATTTATGTGAAAGTGTAACAGAATATGAAGTCTGATTAAATTTCGTGTATTAGTTTTTGAGACAGAACAATTGCGGAAACCGTGAAAAACGGAGCATAGCAGCGCCACCTATTGCGAGATTTACACCAAAACGTAATAAAGAACAACATACATCAACGTCTAACTAAATTTGAGGTTTGATGAAAATTTGTGCATTAGTTTTTAAGATAGAGATATTGTGAAAATTATGAAAAATTCTGTATCGTAGCCTGTTGGCCAATTTACACCCAAAAGTAATCAGCACCACTTTATATCACGGACTAACCTAATCTGAGGTTTGATGAAAATACGTGCATTAGTTCTTGAGAAAGAGCTATTGTGGAAATCGTGAAAAATGCAGCATAGCAGCGATACCTGTTGGATTATTTACACGAAAACGTAATCAGCACGAAATAATATCAAGATATAATCGAATCTAAAGTTTGATGAAAATCTGATTATCTTATTTTGAGTTCCTCCTTACAGTTGACTATCAAATCATGAAAAAAGAAAAAAAAAAATCGTGCGCGCATGCGCAGATAAAAAATATTTCATACAATTGTTCATATTTCATTAAATATTTAATATGTTTACATTTAAATTGCCTTATATTATTTTTACGACATTTTGTCAAATTTTCTGAAACTGGCATTAAATTTGGTACAAAGCCCTGCATGAAAAAATATGCAAGAATTTTTTGAACTACAAAAAAAGATATAGGGTCATTCCATGCAAAATGAGCATATCGGCTGTGGCAGACATGTCACAGATTTTAATGAAAATCAGTCTATATGTAGATCATATCTCTTTATGAGTAAATGTAAAATAATAGATTTCAGGATTGTTTATTTAAGTATTAAAATATACATTAAAAGTGAAGGCAAAATCGAGGTATTGTCTACATGCTTAAAATTTCAACTCTGATTATTAGCCTTAGGAATGGAAAGACTGTATTAAAATTTATTTATAATTAGGAATGAATAATAAGTAACAGATTGGCGTAAGTTAGTAATTGTATTTTTATTCCGTAATGAGAAAAAAAATTATTTTTCAAAAATTTTGAAGTAAAAATGCAATATTTCTACTACTCATTTAAGCATGAAGCACAGCTTTGACAATTTTACTTTTTTTTGCGTTATAGCTAAATGCATATATTTTAAATATCGAAAGTTTCATTCTTGCCTTTTTATTCCTTAATGAGAAAAAAAATAAACAATAAAAAATGTTGAGGGTAAAATGCAATATTTCTATCACATCTTTTTAAGTGAAAAAAAGCTTTATTAAACTTTTAAATTATTTCATATTTTAGATACAAGTGTATATTTTAAATATAGAAACTTTAATTTTTGCTTTCAGTTTATTTTTGGCTATTAATATAATTATTTTAAACTACAGTAAAAATATATGTATTACTTTGAAGAAAAAAAATTATATATTTATCCTCTAAATCCATAGATGGCAGCACTGCATCTTTTTCCCCTTTGAAATCTTGCAATATTGTAAAAAAAACGCGCGCTTATTCAAACAGTAAAGCTCTTGGAATGCAACAAATATTACTTTTTTAACCAAATTTTGTGACGTTAGCAATCAAAAGGCAATCTTGAATTTTTTTTAGCATATCATGGACTTATTGATCTTTATGTTTGTGCAATAACTATAATGTCTGACCTTTCCATCAATATTTTTTTGCCTATCAATAAGAGGAAAAATTACAGTTTTGTCATTTTTTTAAGTTTCTAAATTTTTTTTAAAGGTGAAGGAAATACACGGCAACTAAAGAACTTTAGCTATTCGATCTTAATATGTAACACTACATCAGGCATATATTTCACAGATGTTTTTGAATTCCTTTAATTTTTATAACGTTTTTAATTTTCTCAAAATTGACAAATTTTCAACTTTTACAACAAATTTAAGATTAATCATGACGTTACCAAATTATTATTATTAAATAAATATGAAGATAATTTTCTAGAGATTACAATATTATAAAAAGATTTAATTTATGTTAAATAGTTTTCAAGATACGGAACTTCAAACTTGCAACTTTGAACGATTGTACACATGCCATTCTATGTCACAAGTTTTTTAAATGTCCAGAACTTCCAAAAATTTTTATTTTTTTGTCGAAATATTTTGCAATGTTCTATTTGAATATGAATTGAATCTGTGTATCAAATTTTATTAAAATCGGTTTCTATGCAGCCGCGACTTTTTTTTAATTTTTGCCCATTTTGTGTGGAATGAACCTATATCTCCATGAATATACGTTTTATTCTTCCACACATGAATACATATACTATACAATATCCATATATTCCTAAGCTATAGCGATAGATCATTTCGTGCATTTTATTTTACAGGGTGATCCCAAACATTATTACTCTTCTTTGAATTTTTGTTGGCCCCCTAAATGTCCTTCTGATCAAATCACCATTGATAAATATGAAGTCAAACATATTCTTTCATATTCCTGAAGTTCCAGAAAAATTCGACAAATATATCTTTAAATATTCGACAAAATGTCTAAAATTAAAAGTGTCCAGTGATTAATGGCCATATAATAAACCCTACATTTGTTAGAAGTGACATTTTTTTAGAAATATCTCCAGCATAACGTTTATATTTAACCACTGATACTTATATTATAATACACCTTTTGTGTCACAATTTTGAAAAGAAATATAGTTTAAGTTTAAAATTTAAAATTAACTTTTTTAATTACAAAAAGTAAAATTTACGAGTATAAGAAACGATGTATACTATGAAAGCTTTTTTTTACCCGACTGAAAAGAAGGGTTATGTGTTTCACGCGTATCTGTGTATGTGGATTTTTTTATACCCTCGAAACATCCCAACGGCTGGATGGATTTTAATGAATGAGGTCTCTACCAATTCGTCTTAACGGCCCGATAGTTATAGGCTACGTTTTTGTTTTTATAAATTCAAAATGGTGGTAGAGACGAAAAAAAATTACGCACCCTATTCTTGGCATATCATTGGATAGGTCTTTCAAAATGAAGACGATGTTTCATTGACTATTTTACAGTCAGAAGCTCCGTTTAAATATTATACAACCTGGAAGTTATGTAGGTAGGATCTCTAGCTTTACTGCAACTCTAACCATCATAGACATCTATAGACCTGATCAACATAGTGTTTATAGATAGGAACTAACAATTAAAGACAACTTAAAAGTCATCAATACAAGTAAATAAAAAAAAATAGTTCTGTAATATAAACAAGTAATATAAAAAAAAAATATTTTAAGTCAATTTCTACTTAGGTCACTAAGAGAATTTTTTTTTCTCTCCCATTCTTCTTTCCTATTGAGTGGCGCTTAAAATGCCTTGATCAAGAAGAGGGCTCTCTCGGTCTTAAAATACCTTGATCAAGAAGAGGGTTCTCTCGTTTATTGAAAATTAATTAATTTAATTTAATTAATGAATTAATATTTGAAAAAAACTGGATTAACATCAAGTGTCATCCACTACAAGTTTAAAAAAAATTATTTGAACTTGATTGGATTAATAATAAGTATTTTATTAACGATTGAAAATTTGAACAAGATATATATAGCGAGAGTGTGAACTAATAGTAGGAATTGAAAAAAAAAATGTTTCACATTGATGAGAATTAATTAATTCGTTCGATTTTTACGCAATCGGGTTTTTTGATTTTTTAAATTTAATAATTTATTAAATAAATAAATGCTGAAGCATAACTGAAGTAATATAATAATAACCATAAATGTACTATATGCACGTTGTCATTATTACATGCATATAAAAACAAAAGTAATTGTAAACACACAATATTGGAAAATTTAAGACACGTCAAATTATTAAGGTTACAGACAGAAAAGTGTTGAAACAATTTTCTATGAAATTAAAATTCGTCCAATAATGGGCTCCATTTACGAATATTGGTTTGCTCAAGGATATTTCCGCAATTTAAATATTTAAACTTTGCTTCTTAAACTTTTAGCATGTTTATTAGATGATAATAATATCGAAAATTTAGGAATGACAAACTATATTACACAGAAATTTAAAGGTGCCGATAAGTGAAACCCTGTTTACAATGAACTATATCATATTCTCCAAAGCGAAAGCTTTAACACATTCAAGAATGCTAATGTGATATTAGATAACTCGACTGTGTTGTGATAAAATACATAATCCTCTAACATCCAGAAAACTAATGATCACTTGAATAAATGAGAATGATGTTTCAGAGTGATCTGTAAAGATATATTTTAAACTTTACTCTCGTGCTCGTTATTTGTATCTATGCGATGCGAAAACTTAGAAATTCCATTTCCTATTTTGAAGTTGTTAGCTGTGCACAGTGTTAAATAACTAAATGTTGTTAAAGAATTACTGTATCACTATTTTAAAAATATGCATCAAAATATGTCATTATTTATAGAACTGCAGTGTGCGCTTAAATTTATATTGAAACTCCTGAAATCATTTTCATTATTTTATGGATAAAATATGTTTTATATTATTTTCTTGCTAGAATTACAACACAGAAAAATTGCTAAAAGAAAAAGAATATGGTGCATAATTTGTTCCTAATGTATGTTCTGTATGTACAGTGCTCAGCAAAAGTTTAGACAATGATCGATTATGCTTCTGTGCTGAGAAGTATGTAACGAATTGTTGCAATTCAACTGTCATATATTACTGGGGACTTATCTTTCATACACAAACAATAAATTTTAATTTATACACTTTACATAATATATAATGACAAAAAAACAAATTTAACATTGTTGCAAAAGTATAGACAATTTGTCTGTTAACAGAAAAATATCCATAAATTAAAATCGAACTGCACCTACATTGTCTGCTATTAATGCAAAAATGTGACACTCCATCGAAGAAACTAAATCCTGCATCACTTGGGGGTCTATTTCGTGCCAAACACGTTCAACATCTGATCGAAGTTCATTTACAGAGGAGTATTGTTAAAAAATTACATAAACCGTATGAGATATGATGCCACAAAAGTTTTCGATTGGGTTCAGATCAGGGCTACACGCGGGCCAGTCGAAAATAGTAATATTTTGAGAGTTAAACCAGTTTTTTGATTTGTATGCAACATGAATAGACGTATTATCTTGCTCAAATACATACTTTGGAAGAGATAAAAGTTCACCAAATGGCTGTAAATTGTTTTCCAATGTATGTATGTAGTCTTACACAGCTTGGCGACCATTGAGAAACTCCAGAGATATTTGAGAATTAAAACAAAGTGAGGCCCAAGTCATCAACCCTTTCGAGGGCAAGGGACACATAATTTTAATTCCAGATATGGCAAGAATATTTAATTAAATTTCTCCTTTTATAATGTACGTGAAAATAAGCAATTTCTTATTTTCTAATAACTTCGTTTATAAATTCTGGTATCAGTCCATTATTTCCACAGTTCATAAAAAGAATTACAGGAAAGGGGTCAATTTGTTGTGAGATTTCAAGGCTGGCTGTTTTATCATTTTCATGTAAACTAATGTACATTTTTCTTTAATGCATCTACGAAATTATCCGCTGACACAGAAAGCTCTGACTCACTTTTAATGCGATTAGCAGTCATCATTTGTCTAGATGCCAGTTTATGGATCCTTCTATGATCTCGTTTTCTGGCCACGCGAGTCCTTCCAGATCTATGTTTTGCTTTGAAAGAGTCACCCTTAGACAGTACTTAATAGACAGACTTCTTTGGCCACTTCATATTAGCTGAAATTTCTACAACAGTCTTCCCTTTCGATTTCAGCTTCCATGCTTTAATTACTTCATCTGACTGAAAATTTCTTGCTTGCGGCATCTTCACTAACAGATCTATTGCGAGGTGCACTTACATACTTCATGCATGTGACGTCATAAGTTTGAACTATGCGTTTTTCCATGAACAACTGCCAAAAAATCACAAAAGTGTCTAAACTTTTGCAATATGCAAATTTCACTTTTTTCAGTTAAATTAAATAATATCCTACATTAAAACTGTTATTTTTGTCCTAAAACGTTTAAATTATATTTAAAAATAAGTACAGTCATTTGTATAACCCAAGTGTTAGTATTTTTTATAAGGGGACAAGGGACCTTAAAATCCTTAAAAATAATTTTTTTTATTTTTTGTAAATTTCACCTAAATATTATTCAAGGGTACATTATATGCATTATGGCATGCATTTAACATAAAAAAAAATTTTAAAAAAAATTATTTTTGAGAAAAAATGGAATTTTACGCGTCGTCTTAGAAATCTTCGAAATGCCCCCTGCGTTCTCCATATCAATGAAAATACCCAATATTTTTTAAAAAAGTTTGATTTATATATATAAATAAAATAGAGCATCGAATTTTAAATATTTGAATTTAAAGGTAAAAAAAAAAAAAAAATTAAAAATTTCAAAAATTTTCAATTTTTCAATTTTTTTTTAAACTTTAAAATTCAAATATATAAAACTTGATGCTCTATTTTATTTATATATATAAAACAGACTTTTATAAAAAATATTGGGGATTTTCATTGATATGGGATGCGCAGGGGGCATTTCGAAGATTTCTAAGACGACGCGTAAAATTCCATTTTTTTCTCAAAAATAAATTTATTTTTTATTTTTTTTTTTGTGCTAAATGCATGCCATAATGCATATAATGTACCCCTGAATAATATTTTAGATAAAATTTACAAAAAATTTTAAAAAATGAAATTTTTTCGGAAAAACTTCAAAATTTTTATTTTTTTTTTTTTTTTACCTTTAAATTCAAATATATAAAATTCGATGCTCTATTTTATTTATATATATAAATCAAACTTTTATAAAAAATATTGGGGATTTTCATTGATATGGGACGCGCAGGGGGTATTTCGAAAATTTCCAAGACGACGCATAAAATTCCATTTTTTTGTCAAAAATAATTTTTTTTTTTACATTTTTTTGTGATAAATGCATGCCATAATACATATAATGTACCTTTAAATAATATTTAGGATGAAATTTACAAAAAATAAAGAAAAAATTGAAAAACTTTGAAATTTTGAAATTTTTTCGAAAAATTTTCAAAAATTTTCAATTTTTTTTTTTTTTTTTTTACCTTTAAATTGAAATATATAAAATTCGATGCTCTATTTTGTTTATATATATAAACCAAACTTTTATAAAAAGTATTGGGGATTTTCATTGATATGGAAGACGCGGGGGGCATTTCGAAGATTTCTAAGACGACGCGTAAAATTCCATTTTTTTCTCAAAAATAATTTTTTTTTTAATTTTTTTGTGATAAATGCATGGCATAATGCATATAATGTACCCTTGAATAATATTTAAGGTGAAATTTACAAAAAATAAAAAAAAATTATTTTAAGGTCCCTTGTCCCCTTAGGTTAAAAATCACTAGTGTCTAAACTTTTGCTGAGCAGTGTATTATGTTCGTACTGTCTTTTGAAGAACAATGATACATTAAAATTTTGAAAATGTATATACAAAAACTGTAGCTATCGAATTAAGCACAATTTTAGTATAATGTTGCGTAACATTAAAAATATTTCACGTATATATTATTATATACAGTCGAACTCGTTTAATGTGAGCACGGCTAAAAGGAGGACACGGTTAAAACGAACAATTTGTATGTTATGAATGGTTCATCTTTTAAGGGGACAGTTTAACAAAATTGTTCAAAAAATAGATTTTCTTTTTTGAATATCCAATGAAAGCTTGTTTAATTGTGAATATTTTGACACCTAGTTTTTATCCATACGGCAATTATGTAGCGAGATATTGCAAATCTTGTTTATACACCCTGCGCAATTATTCACAAAAATTAAAATTTTAAATAGCCTTTTTCTCCATGTTCATATTTTCTTCACTTTCCTGTTTTAAAAATGCTAAGTTTTTTTTTTAAATTTTAGATAGAGATTTAAATTTTTTATACGTGTTCTTTATTATATATGTGATAAATCTGCGCATGGAATTAACTGTCAGGTTTTATTGCTATAAAAAAAGTATCTGAAGATGTGTTAGATTTCATCGTTTTACACTATATATATATCAGTAAAAAAAGTATATTAAATGTAGTATTAGATGTATCAAAGAATCCATGCACAGTCTTATGTAATATACATTTGAAAATCTTTAAAAAAAATTGGGCAAAAATATTAATATTTAAAAAAGTAGTAATAATTTTTAAAAATTCATTTTTTTTTTACTTTTTTGAAATTTTAATCAAGTATGCAGGGAATTTTTTTTTTCAAAATGTACATTTAGTTGAGCATTGAAATGCAGTGAGTTCAACATTCGAAATTAAAATACTAAACCTGTGGCAGTACGATCCATGAAGGATAAAGGCCTACAGTGCCCAACTCGGTTTACTTGACCCTAGACCCGAGGTGCTAAGAAGCATGTGCCCCGGCCGGGTGGCCAGTCCAACGCAAGATCCTCGGTGTTTAGTTCCCAAGCAAGGTTGGTTCCTATTTTATCGACCCCGAAGGGATGAAGGGTTGAGAGAACCTTGCCCAGCCGGGAGCCGAACTCGCGACCTGCAGCGTGGCAGACAGGCGTGCTGACCACCACGCTACTGGGCTTCAACATTTGAACCATATTTTTAAAAATAAACAAAATTGCGAAAAGATAAACTGTTCCCTTAAATACTCAAACTTTGCCTCTTAAATTTTTCTTATGTTTATTAGATGCTAATAAGGAACAGATGTCATAAATTCCCGGTGCCGCCATCTAGGAATTTTTCTTGGCGTGAAAACCCCTTTTCCGCTAAGTAGTAAATGTCGCCAAGCACCAATTTATACGCACGTTTGGCTTAACAAAAATAAAATGTAAATAATAATCAAAATTCGCTAAAGTGGCAATCAGTAATCGTTGTATGAGCGCTCCGCTCTCATTAACCGAATAAAAACGTCACTGGATTCAGCAGTTCTCGCTTTGTAACAATCTCAAAATGTAAAAAACTCGTAAGGCAGCATAAAATTATCAACATACCTTAACAGACATCTGCTTTCTTAAAAGCTCCAGCACGGAATGCCTGTCATAACATCACCATCATTTTCCAAAATAGGCTTATGAATACGCATTGACGCACTGTAAACAAACCTCCTTTTTTTCGTCAAAATTTCCTCATCTTTCTTAATTACACAGCAAGAGCGTTTAAACGGACTACATAAACCACAGTCAATCAAATACATCCAATAAATTTAGCATTAAAAAAAGGAAGGTACAACACGATATCAAAACACATCCACAAAATCCTAAGCGAAAATGAGCTTCTCAGAGGTTGCCAGAACACACACGTCACACGGGGTTCCACATATCGATAACGATCGCCAACATAAAATCGCCAAGAAATCTCAAAACATTCAAGATGGCGGCCATCTGGGAATATACCGCATCTAAGACGCTAATAATATCGAAGACTGAGGAATGACAAACTATATTAAACAGAAATTTAAAAGTGCCGATAAGTTAAACGCTGTTTACAATTAACTGTATCATTTTCACCAAGGCGACAACTTTAATCCATTCAATATTGATAATGCGATATTATGTTAAGGAGCTTCCCTGATTCATTTTGGTGGTTCATTGGTTAAGGATAAAGGGAGAAAAGGGGGGTTAGCCCACCCCTCTTAATTCAGATAAATGGGTTTTTCATGCAGAATTAATCGATTTGCTCCGAATTTGGTATACCGGTTTATTATGTTAAGGAGCTTCCCTGATTGATTTTGGGGGTTCATTGGTTAAGGATAAAGGGAGAAAAGGGGGGTTAGTCCACCCCTCTTAATTCAGATAAATGTGTTTTTCATGCAGAATGATTCGATTTGCTCCGATTTTGGTATACCGGTTTATTATGTTAAGGAACTTCCCTGATTAGTTTTGGGGTCCATTGGTTAAGGATAAAGGGGAAAGGGAGCTAGTCCACCCCCCTTAATTTAGATAAACGGGTTTTTCATGCAGAATTATTCGATTTGCTCCAAATTTTGTATACCGTTTTATTATGTTAAGGAGCTTCCCTGATTAGATTTGGAGGTTCACTGGTTAAGTATAAAGGGGGAAACGGGGGCTAATTCCCCTTCACTTATTTTTTTGAGGGGCATTATTCTTTAAAATAAGAGTATAATATACAATTAGTGTGAATAGCCTGTGAGCTCAATGCCATCAGTTTAGCGGGGCACTTTTCTTTTTTATTATTATATACAGTCAAACTCGTTTAATAGGAGCGAGGCTAAAATGAGGACACGGTTTTAACGAGCATATTGCACGTTAAGGGTGGTGTATCATTTAAACTCTATTAAGATTTTCACGCTTTTTATGAGCTACAAATGCACTATTACGGCTAATATGGTACGAGCAAAACATCTGTTCATTTCAATTTGATTTTTGGCGAAAAGTAAGGTAGAATGAAGAAAGAAATCGATTAGTTATCAGCTTTGTTCTCCTTCTTAGCGATAATATTTCTGCATTATACTGCCGAAATAAAATAAATTATCAGTTTTAACAGACATAACTACAAGTTTCAAGGAGATTTCTCGAAACAGAATAAAATGCAAACTAATGTCTTAGGTCTTGAAAGAATGAAAGAAAGAAAGGAAAGATAAGGACGTTTCAAATACCACCCCTTTTTAAGTTTTTCTATTGATCTATGGAAAGGAAGGGGCATAAAAGAAAACCTGTAAATAAATAAATAGAATGCTAAATTCATCTTTAAAAAGATAAATTTAAAATTACACTATGTGAAAATTACTTAAAAAGATGACAAAATTTTTAAAAAGGTGTTAAATTATTTTAATACTTCTTAATACTTTCAACTATATACATAGCCTTCGTCAGAGAATACAAAAATAAAAATACTGTTATTAGCGTCTTATTTTTAAATTTCACGTAGTTGGTGTCGAAAAGTGTTAAAGTCAATTTTTGATCCGGAAAACATTGGGAAAATAAAAATATGGATACAGAGGGAAGAGGAATATTAAGTGTTTCATGATTCTTTAAGCAAACTGAGCCAAATTCTAATTACATGAATCTGAGTATATTGTAGGTTAAACATCATTACAAACAATATTTTCTTTAGTAATAATTTCTATTGATTCACGGATAACTAAATTATGATAATTCTTTAAGGGGCATATAATTTTTGTATCTTCGAAAATAACTTGTATATTCTGCTTCTGGTTAAGTATTGACAGAGCTGTTGTTGGCCGGTTGCACATCAAATCTCTCAAATGTTCTTTACTACGATCTTTAAGTTTACGAGAATTCATTCCTATGTATTCGAGATAAACATATTGTTATCTCGAATAGAACATTATAGAGTCAAAATCTCTTGGATTTCCGAAGCAACGCATTCGTGCATGTGATGGTTATTAAGCATATTTTGGCGATCGCTTATGCTCTATGTTTGACGGCGTTCTCGATCCAATCTATTTCGATTTTCTCTTCTTAATTAAGCTTCTTCTTCACTTTCAAGCATTCGTCGAGATCTTTTGCGGGCATTTCTAATGATATTTTGAAGCTCCATAATTGCTGCGAAAGAGATTGCAGTGAAAGTGCGAAACGTAAATAAACCCGATTTACCTAGCCTAAATCCTGCCAAAGGACTCTTACACAATGACTAATAAGATGCGTTTCATTCGAGCGTTGCCATTAAACATTTAACAAATAATTTCGATTTCTGTGCCACGTACGATAGCGTAATATATATATATATATATATATATATATATATATAGTTAAAAAATTCCAATAGTTATTTCAAGCATTACCACAAACTATGTATAGATATATATACATATATATATATATTGGTTATTATAGCTTATATTGATGTATCAAATTTAAAAACTTAAAATATTGGTAACCTTGAATTTCATTTTCTTGATTAATATTTCTCATAATTATCACCGTCATCATCAACATCACTAGACTTACAGAGCGCCTATAGCGAGTTGCCCTCGTCGCGTAATCTCAAAGGATATTGGGCCGCAGAAATCCACTTCTCTTAACATTCATGTACCGAAGTTAGTGAAAACAATCGAAGCGTAGAGAGCCGATTTCCCATTGGTTAAGGCTCTTAAGCCTCTCCCACCGGTAGCCAGCTCCTGCAGGTGGTGATGTGTAACCTGGTCATTCAAGTCAATTTTAAGCTTAAATTCAGTCAAAAATGGCCAGAGACACGGGGCAAAAAACAAAGGTCGTTGTCAGAGTCACACATTTTTACATAACAATTTAGAAATTTCTTTAAGAATTTCAAAAATAAGAATTATACAAAGGATTATGATGCAAAAGTTTTCCTAACAAAATCAGAAAAGAGTCCAAAGAAAAATATATACAAAAATAAACAAAACTGTTTTACAAAACTTTCCTAACAAATTCGAATTGATATTTCTAAAGCACTTGGAAATAATTTATACATTTCTTCTCATCAAGTCTGATGCTTGTTCATTATGTTGTTATCTTCTTTAATGGTGAGCGTTTCGAGTAATTGTTTTAAACATTGTGCACCATTTCTTTCGTGTAGCAATTTTTGTCTCTCTTAATCCCTTAAGTTATGTGATTAGGGAAAAAAATTATTGAACTGATACTTAAATTCAAACTTTTTGAACTTCATATACTCATTTGAATTTCCAAGGTATATAGCACCCTTATTTTAGATTAGAAATTCTATATTTTATATTTAAATTGTAGAAGTTTTATTCCTTTCATTTAATCATAGAATTTGTAACATTATTCCGTATTTAAATATGGCGAAAAATTATACTGCAAAATTGTTGTAGATCTATCCGCATTCTGGAAAGAGGTTACATCTTTAAATGAATCTTAACGTCATTACATTTTAATTAAAAAAATTAATTAGTTTCTTCTAGATAATTTAAGGAATTTAAGTAGTTTTCATTATGCGTCATAAGCTACAATTGCCTTCTAAATATTAAAATAACATTCATATTACGTTAAATAAACAAAAATCACAGTGTTTACTTTTAAGACATTGATCGATTAAAACTTTTTATTTCTAATGAAAATATATATCAATAACAGATTCACATTTAATGAGACATTAAAATAAAATTTTCAATTGAAACAGCATTTAAGTGTGTTTAATATAATAAAAAACATCAAAAAGAAAATATATATATTAAAAAATACAACAAAAATCGTTCATGTGCTTTTATGTTGTTTGAAATATATTTTTATCTTCTAGTGCTAAAAAATATTTCAATGTTTGTTTAAGTTTATTGTGGATTTAAAAAAAAACTGTTTAATGAATAGTTTTTAATGCAGATGATGAAAATATTTTTAAAGATTACATTTTTAGTTGCTTGTTATTGTTATTCATTTAAGAAATAAACGGAATGTATAATCTATATGTCTTTTTTTATTACACTTATTTTATTAGTTATTTCTGATTTAAAAAGTTTCTTTCAAAAAAGCAAAATTACTGTGAATAAACGTGTCGAAAAATAAACTATAGATTGCTGGACGTTATAGTTATTTTAGTACATTTCGAATAAATATAGAACGTATTGCAAGTAAAATCAAATATGTAAATGAGCGGTGTCTAGCTTTCACCTCTTCGGGATAATATATGTAATAATAAAAATTTTCGCCCTTTTTTCTTAATTAAACTATTCCAAATTACTATAATATGTACTTTTTTTACTTATCTTTAGTACTATCTTAAATATCTTTTATCTTTTTTCCATGCTTTAAATGGGTATTCCTTTATTATTCTAAAAACCTTAAATCCGTTCGTCTAATCGTATAAAACCCATTAAATTACTTTTTTTTCATTTTATTCTGAAACTAAACTCTTTTTGTTTCGAATGTTAATATCATTTGTTCTCTGATGTTCTATTTCCCATAATTCCTTGCCAAGCCACCAGCATTTGTTTACGTTATAAAACTGACGAGGAGACTAAATAGTTCATCATCGACGTCACGCGTACTTCCCCCTTCCCCCGGAGCCAAGTCCTATCGTAGCCTGCCTCTCGTCGCGTCCTTCCGGCTATTTTTACGGGTTGGTTCTTTCTCTTGTAATGCATTCGTACGCGTGTCTTTTTCGCAAGTATTTAACCTGTTACATTGGCTGGGAGACAGAGAATATTACTATTATTGATTTGCTTAAATACCCCACGTCACTTGGAGAGCTCTGTTTACTGTATCTTCGTCATTCTGTTATAATATTTAGCATCTAGTGGTTTCTATTTACGACGTAACAACGGCCCAAACATGGGTAGCATATTGCTAGTGGAGTCTGGTGCATTTTATGATCATCTAATAAATATTTGATGAATCTAAAGGCTTCAGTTATTATTTTCGGGAAACTACCAATGGATGTCGGCCTGATCTTCCACTCTTAACCAAGATTTTAGGACTGCAAAACTTTGATTTTCTCGGTTGAGTGAGATAACGAGTGTATGGCTGCTGCTTAAGACCTATATGTTTATATCATACGAGTGAAAACGTATCATATATTCCCGATTGCAGGAGGAACTCTATAGCTGACAAAATTGTTTCGTGACGCAGATATAGTGCATGTTCAGTCCAAGTATGTGATCATTAACAATAGTTATTAAGCAAAAATATCTTTTTATCTTAGAGTTCTGTTTTAAAAGAAATTATTTATTAAATTATTGAAGACATGAGACATAACATTAGGATTAATCACATAATATTGTGTTGATTAAACTCAGGCGATCATTTGCATTTCAGGACGATTTCTTTATAAATGAACTTATTGCAATCACTAAGTTTATATATATATTATGAAAAATCTACAATACCTCACTCAAAATTCCTATATACTGCTTAGAATACAGCATAGGGAGAGTAACCTAAAAACAGCTCAGATTTTCGGCTAAGTCCAGAAAACTGCCGCTAAACATCAAAAGGCTCGATCAGCCGTCACCAATCATCTCAGTTGACGTTCTAACGAAGGCTACTTCAATACGAAGGTCGGGGAAATCCCTCTTTCAAATCATCGATACAACCCGGTGAAATCCATTAAGCCAAACCGAAACTTTCCGACTGTAAGATCATGAAATATTTTTTCATCGCGTGAGAGCGATTCTTATTAGTGACATCATGAACTAGAGATCCAAATGGCTAGTAAAATCAACTTTTGTTCTCTTCAAAAGATGCAGATGTGATATACGCGAATTCAAAAAGATTCTAAGCAGTCTATCAATGGAACTGTAAATTCATTTTGTTTTGACACTCAGAGTCACAGCTCTGAGATGGTGATTTTGTTACTTCGGGCAATCATAAAGGATTCCCGTTGGTTGTCTTCAGATATGCCGACGAGGTTTTTACTTCCAGGAACGGACGGGAACGAATGACGTCCATTTCGGACTCATAGCAAGGAAAGCGAACTCACTCTTTGTTAAACACAAAAGCGATTTCACCCCGAACGCCGTGAAGGATCTTGCTACGAAAGCGAACAGAAGCGGAACTATTTTTCTCTTACGATATAAACTTTACTGAGAACTTGTCTTTGACGTGTCATAATTCAGTGGCGAAATTGTTGGACTTTTCGTTTATTTGGCATTGTTTATATAATATACCAAGAAAAACATTGTAATTCTCATTTAATCAAGAATTCTTACTGTGTTTTGTTTTATCTTGTTTTCGAATGTAATAAATACTTCTTAGTTTTTAATGAGAGCGGATGAACGAAGTCTTACGCTACTACTTAAAACACAACATCGGCCTCTGTCACAATATACACTATTTATACCCTTTCCATTTTGGAACCGGTTTCGTAAGTAAAGGTATCCTTAGAAAAAAAAAAAAAAAAACTCTTGAATAAAAAACGAAAATGTACTATAGTACCCAGTTAGACATCGGGTCATATATCCTATGAAAAATAAAATAAGATAAATAAATAAAAATAAAATATAAACAAGAAATTTTGTAAGATGCTGTTACTGATTTAACTAGTATGTTGTGACCATCACAAAACTTTCTTCAATATATATCACGTCAATTGAATCATTTAAATAGTACAAGAAATTATATCAATTTAGTACCAATTCAAATCAAAGTATATCTGAATTCGAAGTTTGATGAAAGTTCGTGCATTAGTTCTTGAGATAGAGCTATAGCTGAAATTCTGAAAAATGTAGCATTACCAGCGCCACCAGTTGAGCAATTTACAACAAAACATAAACAGCACTAATTGATATCAAGGTATACCTAAATCTGTTTGATGAAAATTGGTCCATTAGTTATTGAGATAGAGGTATTGTGGAAATCTGAAAAATGCAGCATAGCAGAGCCACCTGTTGAGCGATTTACACCAAAATGTATAAAGTGTCAATTCATATCCAGGTATATACGTGAATCGAAAGTTTGTTGAAAATCCAAGCATTAGTTCTTGAGATAGAGCTATTGCGGAAATCGCAAAAATGCAGCATAGAGCACCACCTGTTGAGCGATTTACACCAAAATGTATTAAACGTTAATTCATGTCAAGGACTAACTGAATCTGAAGTTTGATGAAAATCTGTGCATTAGTTCTGGAGATTGTGTTATTGCAGAAATGGTGAAAAATGCTCCATAGCAGCGCCATCTGTTGAGCGATTTACACCAAAATGTATAAAACGTCAATTCATGTCAAGGACTAACAGAATCTGAAATTTGATTAAAATTCATGTATTAGTTCTGGAGATTGAGTTATTGCAGAAATCGGGATAAATGCTGCATAGCAGCGCCACCTGTTGCGCTATTTACACCAAAAACTAATCAGCAACAATGTAATATCTGGGACTAACTTAATATAAATTTTTATTAAATTCCGTGCTTGAATTTCATTCTAATATAAAATTAAATTAGATAAAATTAGATAATATTAAATTCTTCAGATAGAGCGCTCACAAAATTTGTGTCACATACAGACAGACAGACCTACAGACAGACATTTTATAAAAACATGTTTTTCGGGTTCTCTGACCCCTAAAACGTATAAATCCGTCAAAAACTGGAATTCGAAAATTTTCATGAATGAAGTACTATTTTCTTGAAAAGATAGAAGAAAGTAAAAATAACCTGCAAGTGAGTTTAGTAGCGTTGACTCTCAAAAATCGCCAAAAGGGATATACAAATGCATAGATTGGATATTGCAATAGCAAAGCAGATGTACAGAAGATGATGTACAGAAAAGCATAATATGAAAGAAATATATTTTACTCATTTTATTGAAACATTTGGGCAGGCAATAGTCGAAATATATCAAGTGAGAGAAATAATCATATTGGCAAGAAATAATACATTAATAAAAGTGACTCAGTCATTCTGTAGCATTTCAACAATCGAGACCGAACTTCAGTTCAAACACAGCCCCTAAAATATGTTCGTTTTAAAATAATTAATTTATCTGAAACTCATTGTAAGAATTTCATGAAAAATTGTATCTAGGCTAATTGAACGGTGTAGAATTTATTTATGATGTAAAATTTGGGTATTACTATAAGAACAAACAAAGTTTTGGTTCATTTTGATATATAGATGGTCCCCTAAGCAAATTTTATATACATCATTTAAAAATAGACGTGATTTCCAATCGTTTGGTTTCAGTGAATTTCTTCTACAATAATTTGTTGCAGAGTTAGTCGGGGTGTTTACATTTTTGTTGCCGACTGACGTATGCATGTCCGCAATTTTCTCAACAACAACTGAAATGAATTGCATTTAACTTCTTGTATAACAATTCTAGTACACCAATGAAAGTTCAAAGCTAAAAATAGTCATTGTATCATGCATTTTTTTTAACCATTTGGAAAAATGGTTATTGTCCTCAGTCAAGGTAGGAAATCAAAAACATATCTGAAGCGTTTTATTGGTTGAATCCGCATTTTATTCGTTTTCTGATTGGTTTATACAGTAATCTGTATTTGCCTTTACTTTCAACAGAGATGGATACTTCTGTTGCCACTATGACAAAAAATAATAAAAACTACAAAAAAACGTAATAACTCAGAAACAAATTGAGATACAGCTTTCAAACAAATTGCATTTAAAAGTGCATTTTTTTCTCTATACGACGGCGTAAAAAGTAATATTGTGGGATGTTTAGAAGTTTAAGAATGAAATTTCATTTAAATTTGGTCCAGGAATATTAATGTTTAATCCATGGCGTACGTAATGTATGACCAGCTCCGTAGAAGTTTAAAAATTTACAGTACCGAAAAATGTAATCCATGGCGTACGTAGTGTATGATCAACTCCGTGCTATTTTTCATGTCTTAAATTTTAGTCTTTGAAAAAATCATTTTGCAAATGGTCGTTGTAATTTCTTCAATTGCATTTTTTTTTCTTTTTCTTTTTCTTTCTTTTTTTTTTGTATAAGGACCGCGTCAATTTTTTAATATGTGATTTGTGTATCAAACATGCTGGCCATTAGAGTATTTTTGTAAACAAAAGAGTGATGTCAAGCAAGAAAAGTGAGAAATCGTCCCAAAATTTCACCAAGATTTCGGGAGAGAAATCAAGTAGTTCACACAGGTTTCTATTTAAAAAGTGCTTAAACTCATGATTTAAAAGAAATACAAATTTTAATGTTGTGAAATCTTTATACAACATGTTTCATAAAAGATGGGTAAAACTTTAAGAGCTGATAGTACACATCCAAACAAACAACTTTCATTTAAGAATGCATCGTCGGAAATAACACGCAAAGATGCTGGTACGTTTGGCAACTTGGTCCATGCAAACGTTAAAGCTCCATACTTGTTGCGAGTTATCGGAGGCATAACGACACTAATTGCATACGAATGTAATATGGGGAAGAAGAACAAATCGTACACAAAATTTCGCTTCGATTAATACATACAAACCGCTGATCCGAGTGTGCAACTGCCAATCGAGGTAGGAATATATCGGAAGATGTTGTCTTTTACTAATAGGAAAAAAACTGATATGTATTTTATCGACTGAACTGTGAATGGAAATGACTCAGAGGCTTGAAGATTGTGTGGAAAGCATATCCCTAACTTGCTTTTGTCACTTAATCGTTGTTTGTGTGTTCTTACCTCGTATAACAACACCATTTTTGACGCCCTCTAGAACCTTTACGATTTAATTCCGCCCATGCATATTTTGATGAAAGTTGTTTGTTTGTATCTATACTGTCACATCTTAAAGTTTTCCCTATCTTTTATGAAACACCCTGTAAAATTTTTACCCTTTATAAAATTTAGTCACCTTAAATGTGAACAATAAAATTTGGTTGGTCGCAAGGATTTTGCAAAAAGTTGACGAGCTTGCCATTACCTTCAAAGCCTATATTTGTTAACTTGTTTCACCCATCTAATTGAAGTTATCTAGGGAAGTATTGCCAACTTCTGGAATGTAAGTTTCATAGTTTTAACAAAAAATTCCAACTCAACATGCAAGAATTCTGTCATAACTAAATGTAAAAGCACTCTACTGGTCACAGCATAGGTTAAATTTGATGTGTATGAGAAAGAGTTGTCACAAAACCAATGTATCAAAGTACCAAACCAATCTCACACTAAAATAAATTTAAATTTCTATCTTTTCGTTTATACGTATCGGCTTTATAATAAATGTTAATATTGTAACAAGTTTCTTTTTAATTTACTAGCAACTTATTTTATTTATTTATTTATTTATTTTTAGGTAAATTATAGACCGGAAGTCGGCAGCACAGACAATCACCTCATCGAGTTCACGACTGAAATTCCAGAATTAATTAAAACTCGTAGATTTGACTCGTAGGTTTACCATCGTGTTTTTCTGCACCCAAAGGTGTGAAAAGATCGAGTACTGGGAGCAGAAAAACGCAATGTTAAACCTAAAGCTGAAATCGGGTTTTCAGGTGTTTTCCACCAAGATATGACTTGGCAGACCGATTGCGTTTTAATATCCGAATTGATTTTTAACTAATTCTGAAATTTCAGCCGTGAACTGGATGAGGTTATTGTCTGTGTTGCCGCATTCCGGTCTATTACTCTATATATTAATACTGTATACCTTTATATTAATATTTATATTATTTATATTTTTATCAATATACCTTTTAAAGTTTGATATAAATAATTTTTAAAATGAATTAAATCATACTTTCAGAAATTTAAAACAGGTAAAAATTACAAAAATATAACATGTAGCTTATAAGAAACGTGAAAATGCATAGAAATTCATAAGAATTTTTTTAATTTATAATCCAAAAATGCAGGAACATTTTACAAAAATGTTATTAAGTTTTTTTTTACATATATATAAACTCGAAAAATTCTTTTAGTAAAAAGGATTTATTTATTTGAAAAAAGAATATGGTGAATTTACTTTTTGCAGTTGTGCTAAAAGGGATTTGAGTTTTTCTTGTAAATTAACAAAAATTTCGAAGAAAAAAAATCCATACTCGTTAAATTCTAATTTTATATTTATATATATGCTATGTTTAAAATGTTTTTTTTAACATAAATAAAATTAAAATATTATGATTAATAAAATACTTCTGAAACTGGAAATGGTATATTATACAGAACTTTAAGAGATTACTCCAAAATCACGTTTGCAGAAGGAAACTCATATAATCTATTTTTTATGAAACTTGTGCACTGATGTGTTTTCAAAATAAAAAATATTTTCTGAATGAAACGAAAAAAATGCGTTTTTTATCCATCATTCAAATGCATATTTCATTCCTTTATTACATTTTCTTAAAGAAAGAAGCAAAACAGTGTAGCTTCACAATATAATTTAATAAGATTTTAATATAATTTTGAAAAAACATTTGTAAAAATTTGAAAATTCAAGTTAAATTTAAGTAAAAAGGCATGCATTTTTCAAAATACTTTTATTTCCTGTTTTATTAGCTCTTACACATTTTAGCTCCAGGACACATTTTAAAATAATTTTTATTTATTGAGTGAAAAATTTGAATTTTTTTGTGATGGTTAATCATGTCAATTGTAAACAAAATCTCATGATAAAACTTCTCATAATTTTCTCAAAAAATTTTAAAATTTAAAATTTATTAAAAAAGTGGAGTAATTTAAAATATAACTCGAAATATTATTTGTGGAATTATTTTTTTTTCATTTAAATAAACAAAAATATATAAGTTTTAATTTTGATTCAGCATTTTTAAAAATATTAATTAAAAAAAATTAAAAATATTTAAAGCAAAAGTCTTTAAAATAAATGATGTAACTTAAAAAACAAAAAATCATATTTTCAAAAGTAAATATTTTTTTTCAAATTTTCTGAATCAAAATTAAAGTAAAATAATTGAAAAAAAAAACATGTTCCAAGTTTGAATCGTTTGTCTTTAACGGTTTTTGACTTATAACAATTTAAATACAAGAAAACCCATCATGAACCCATCATGAAAAAACCCATCATGAAGAAAAACGCACTTTCACCAGATGTCGTTTCTATGACAACCATTGCTTGAAAGGAATGAAAACATCCAAAATGAAAAAAATAATAATATTTTCTGTTCTAATTAACATAGAAACATGATTTAACTCCACAAATGAGATTTATATATACAGGGAGGGTAAAGGAAAACTGGCCCGATAAATATTTATAAGACACACGCAGAATTGATCGTTGTTATGGAACAGGAGAACTGCCCATAACAGAAAATGCTGGAAACGGTTACTCGATGTAACAACCAGTTACTATACTGTCACATGTCTGCGTATACTTATCTCCAGCATGCTCTGTCCCGAGTTCTTTGCTGTGTCATTACGCTTCAGTGAGTGAGAGATGCAGGCGTATTTAATTACCATTTAACACACAAAATGGTGCTCACGATAAAACAGTGCGTGCTCATTTTCGAGTGTTATGCTAAGCACAATTTGAGGCAAAGAAGTGTACAACTATTTTGCACAACGGTTTAACAATGGAAGTACTTTGGCAAAACCGCCAGCAAAGTCTGCAATGCAAAACTTAGTGGCAAAATGGCACGAAACGGGCTTTGTAGAGAATAAAAACCGTAACTATCCGCACGAACACCAAAAGATATTGCTCAAGTGCAGAAAAGCTTTGATCACGTCAAAGTCCGACGAAATCTCAACTGCCGGCGTCTATCTGTGCAAGTACGAATTAAGAGATCGTCGTTTCGAAACATTATAAAAAAGGACCTGCACCCGTATCCTTGCGAATTTACTTTTTGGCATGAGTTAAATCCTTTGGAGAAACTTTCGCGGGTTAAATTTTGTCGGTGGTTTCTGAGTGAAGCCGAATCATGTCTTTTGGATCCTCAGTTTTTCATTTCTTCATATGTGGCTTGGTTCAGCCTGTCAGGGTATGTGAACTCACAGAAAATGCGCCATTATGCATCAGAAAATCCCGATTGTACTTTAAAGAGCCGTTGCATAATCTCAAGATTTGTGTTTGGTGCACATTGTTCAGTTTTCGCATCATAAAACGATTTCTTTACTAAATTGTTAATGCTTACGGTTATGTCCATAACCTTATTAATCCATTTGTGGATCAAATTACAGAAGATGGGCAACTGTATGGGTATTATAATCAAGACGGAGCAACAGCGCACCCTGATTTGACAATCTTATCACGATGAGGTGTTCGGTGAGGAGAGGACAATCAGCAGAGGCGGCACAATATTCTGGCCACCTTGATCGCCTGATCTCTCTCCTTGCGATTTTTACATACGAGGCAAACTGAAAGATAAGATCTACTCAAATAATCCGCACACAGTGGAAGAACTACGGCAGAACACTGAAAACGCTATTCCTGCTATACCTCAGGCAGAGCTGCTACACGTGTCAAAAAGTTTGATAAATCGAGCACAGCGCTGCATCGATGCCATTTCCTGTAGTTTCTCTGATGAGCAATTCTGCTGCCCATTAAAAAGGGTCAATACTGTGTCAATCTTATAAACATTTTCTGGGTTCAGTTCTGTTTAAACATACTAAAATATAACCATATTTCAAAAATCAAGCTCATAACTTGTTTCAATAATAAGATATAAGCATTTTTTACATAGGGAGAAAACAATTGTGCCCTCTGGCGGTGAATGACAGGCACTTTTCCCATTGACTTAACATTAGTGGCCTGGGACACGAGGACGGGTCCAGGAGGTAATACTACTCTCCTGGCCTCATATGCGAGCATTACTTTGTATTGGCAAGCCATATATTAAATATTAGCCCCCCAACTCACCCAAATGTACCAAACTTGGTATATGGTTTACAGAATTTTTCAGTTTTAGTTTGCCAATCCTGCAGGTATGGCATTCTTGCTAAATAATTAACCGCTGCTTTCTGAAGAGGAAAAAACGACATTTATAACTGAATAAGACATTTATACCTAGTGCTGTCAGGTGTCCCGCGTAAATCCGGTTCCATATGTTCTTTATACCACTAATTTCTTACAGTTTATTTCGCCATCTTAAATCGCAGATAATTCTGCCATAGATAAGTCAAAGCGGCTACATACGTGTTCTCGACCACTGCTGGCCACCACACGGTAAAAGATAAGTCAAAGAAAATTACTTTAAAATACTGGTGTCCAGAGAATTTGGAGTCCCGATTTACGCGGTTTACGCCGATTTATTTTATTTTAAGGGCTGTATCCAAATTGAAGTTCCCAACTCGATTGTTAACCGAGAGAGCCGCCTTCTTGATCAAGGCACGTTTAAGCGTCAATGAAACCAGTTTGGTTACAGGATAGCAGAATAAATTTAAAAAATTTACTCACTTCCATAATAGACGGCCCCTTAAACCATCATTTTGTCGTTTTTTAAGCATAATTTGAAAACTACTTGGAAGAAAAATGTGAAATTTTGGATTTCCATAAAGTCCTTAATAAAGTTCCTCAATAAATCTAAATCCATCAAAAAAATTGTATGTTGCAATTCATAATTTTTTCGAATATTATTTTCATAATTCATAATTCATATCATAAAATTATAAAAAATGCAAATTCAACGTATTTATGTTTGGGTATATTATTATTATTGCTACACAAAAAATTAACTCATTAGGAGCATAATTTCAGGAGATATAAATAAAAATATGAAAATGCAATTTAACATTAGAAGTACTAAATTTTGAATGTCTATAATTCAAAAACTTATCATTCGAATGACTTGAAATTTGGTTTCTAGGCATATTTTGAACCGAAGATTTGAAATATCGCGTTAAATTTGGGTACTGACATTGAAAAAAATTAAGTTTCGATTCGATTTAATATGTATATGGCCCCCTAAGCAAATTTTATACACACCATTTAAAACTAGACTTTATTTCCAATCGTCAGGTACCAGTAACTTTCGTCTGCGATAACTTGTTGAGGAGTTAGTAGGGGGTGTTTACTTTTTTTTTTCCACGACTGTACATATCACAGTAGTCACGAACTGAATACATGGCCACCATACGAAGACTACCGGTAGCTGCAAGTTGCAGCCTTTTAAAAATACGAGTTCAACGTCGACTTAACGTCATTCCATGGCGCTCGCGCATGCATGACGCGATATGCGCGGCGTACGTTTTAAACATTATCGTCTGGAAAGATATGCAAATACTGTTGTTGATATGTCCAATAAAGTGTTTTTTCTTGCACCGGCAGTGACGTCATACTTTGTTTTTCGTATTTTTCTCGTCAACGATGGATCGTACAGGAACGCTTCTTTGGGCAGTTTTTATGTACTCCCAACGAGGATTCTAGCTGTGCAAAGTTTATGCGGTCGTTTTGGGACACCCTGTATATCTATCAGACTATATTTGGTCCATATCATGTACTCGTATTATATGGGAACACATAATATGGGCATACATTCCCTGACAAAATTATCTGGAGAGTACCTTTTAAATGGTAATTAACAGAATCTAGAATGGAAGCTGTGCTAATTTTGAGTGTGTATTTATGCTAGTGAAGTTTACCATATATGCAAAATTTAGACTATTGCAATACATAATTTATACAGAATTAAAAATTAAACACATAATATTTTCAGGGCAGCAATTTTTATACCATTCAGAGATTTCAAAAATTGGATTATTGCGAATTACGAGAAAAAGCGTAAGAACAGATGTTCAGTATCAGTCTTCGTCAAATGTATGTGGCAAAGCAAAATACAATAAATTTATTTATTCGATCGTTTTCATCGGCAGACGAGAATTGAGACAAACTTAAACAACTCTTCTCCGATGTTTTGAGATCGACACGGAAAGTTTGTGTACACTCGAATATTGTTGGCGCTAAGATGTGTTTGCAACTTTGTAAATAATTTAATTTTAAAAGTTTTAATTAAAGTATATTTTTGCATCATAATGTCCAGCGCGTACCTTTTTCTGCTATGCTACGCCACATATATAAATGCATAGAGGTACCGGCAACCGGGATAACTTTAGCCCAAGAGAAAAAAAAAAGATTACATCTACTATATTTCCTACATCGCTTGAGTTATCAACAAAGTTTTGGTCTCCAAATATAGGTGGTAGCATTACCTTGAGCCTGGCAGCTCATTGTAAGTAATTCGCCAAGTTTCCGCAGCACCAGTAAAACAAAATGTGTGAGGAGGGTCAGAATTTAGCTCTTACAAGTGTTGTATGCCAATCTGTATATTAATACATTTGGATCTTAATATGTACTTGTTATTAACCTCATTAGTGTAGATCAAGGCCTAAGTTAGGATTATGCGTTGTCTCTCCTGAGATAAAAAAGAAAAGAGTTTTTTCTAAGTTGGGGGTAAATTTGGACCAACATTTGGGTAATATTGGCCCAACCAATTATCATTTAAAGTTTTGTACATACTTCCTGCCAATTTATAAAAAAATGTTATATTTGAAGGGGAACTTTTTTTTTTTATTTTGTTGAATTTAAACACTGATGTTTTTGAGGTAATGTTTTTGTTTATTTTTGGTATACTTATTAAAATAGACATTTGTGCTTATATAAACAATAATTTTGCTGAAAATTCATCCAGGGTATTGGTTCCAACTGAACCAAACAAGAAAGCTATTGACAAAGATGATTGTAACACTGGAAATTTTGTACTTGTGCTGTTTAATGGCGATATCTATCCCGGATGCATTATTCTGCAATCAAAGGAGGGTTTTGTTGCTGACTGCATAGAAATGAAGTTAAATTGTTGGCGTTGGCCACAGCGAGCAGAATCGATGGTGTATGAATGAAACGATATTGTTCCAAAAATTAGTCTACCTAAACTTCTGTTTAAGAGAAACCAGTATTCAGTCCTAGACCAGGACAATCCACGTTAAACAATATTTATGAGTTTTGTAATAATATTTTTATTAAACTACAGGGTGTCCATAATTAAACGACCCTACTTTAAAGTTGTCTACAGACAAATCTATTGTTCATAAAGTTGTGAAATTTTGTGATATACATTATAAAGAGATGGGAATTTGTTTAAGCTAAAAAATATATAAATAAAAATAGTTCAAAGTTTTGCCACCAGAGGGTGATTTTTAATGAATTACACATTTAGCATTACGATAGTTTAGAAATTTTATTTATTAGCTTAACCTTTCTCTAAAGACAGCATTTCACAACATGTTCCTAGCATTTCCCAGAAGACACTGCGGTCAACCTGTGGAACATGCTATCTTAAGATTTCATATGGTATCTGAAAATGATGAAAGTCGAGCAGAACGCGTTTTGTTATAACAAAATTTTTTAAACTATTGTAAATGTATGCTAAATGTGTAATTCGTTAAAAAACGGCCTCCTAATTTTTTTTCGCTCAAACAAATTCCCATACATTTATTATGTCCTCCAAAACATTTGACAACATTCTGAACAATAGTTTCCTCTGTAGCGACTTTAAAATAGAGTCGATTAATTATGAACAGCCTGTAAATAAATTTTATAAACTATCGTAATGCTAAATGTGTAATTTATTAAAATTCGCCCTCTAGTGGCGAAATTTTGAACTATTTTTATCTATATATATTTTTAGCTTAAACAAATTCCAATCCCTTTATTATGTATTTCACAAAATTTTACAACTTTATGAACGATAGTTTGGTCTGTAGCCAACTTTAAAGTAGGGTCATTTAATTATGGACACACTGTATATGATAATTTACTGTCTTTTTGCAAATTTATACTTCCTACCCCCTCTTCCCAGTCTTTTTCAATAGGGTAACATGGGCCCCGATCATGTTGCAGGCTCTATAACATTCGTTTTAACACATGGGCTAATGTAACCCCAATTCAAGGTAACATTGGCCCAAAACTTTCAAAAACACTTTTTGGTAGAAAAACAAAAATTCAGTGTTGACAAATTTATGATAATGGTGTGGTTCCATAAGTTCTTAGCAAACAAAAAATTAACATGATATCCATTTTTTAAATAAAATAAGAGAATGCAGAGACTGAACATGCCATGAAACAGAAATTTTGGCCAAAGTTACCTCAATTGACAGTATGTAAAATGAAATTCGTAAGGTGTAGATAATGTTTGCCAAGTGAAAATCCGATAGGCAAATATCGTCTAAATTTCACAGTGCGGAAGGAGCAGTGGAGAGCCATCAAACAAGATGAAAATGGAAGCTAAAATAATACGTTCAGAGGATCTAAAAAAAAATATTCGAGTCAGAATATCAACAAATTGTGCGTCTCGAAACCATAAATAAGACTTCAACGAAAGAAAATGTAACCCATCCTCAAAATGAAATACATGTTAGAACAATTAGTCAAATGCTTAGTGATTACGAAACATTAAAAGAAGCTATTAATAAATGGGATGGAAAATGCTATTAAAAGGAAAAAGTCACATTGTCGATAGAAGCTTGATGGGCGGGTACTAAGACGGTGTACGCTACTAAGGACACAATATGCGGAAGGCAAGAAACGTTGTTCGCTGAGTCTACTCAAAGACACACTGGTTTATTTGTTATATTATTTCAAAGATGAACTCAAAAATATTACCCTTATTTTAGAACTATATTCATTATTATTTTATTTATTTATTTATTTTTATTTATTTATCTATTTTTATATTTAGTTATTTATTTTTATTTATTTATCTATTTTTATATTTAGTTATTTATTTTTATTTATTTTTATTTTTATTTATTTATCCATTTTTATATTTAGTTATTTATTTTTATTTATTTTTATTTTTATTTATTTATCCATTTTTATATTTATTTATATTTATTTATTTTTATTTTTATTTATTTATCTATTTTTATATTTATTTATTTATTTTTATTTTATTTATTATTTTACTTATTTTTATTTATTTTATTAATCATTCATAGTAATTATTTATTTATTTGTTATTTAAGTGGCTATTAGGGCGTACTGATAACAACACGATAATACATTGTGCCATACTTCAAAAGCTTTGAAAAATGAAATGATAATTACATATCATTACTTGATTGGTCAGCTCGAACACATGATAATGTATCGCGTCATACCTCAAAACTTATAGAAAAATGAATGTAATGATAAAAATGTATCATTACTTGATTGGCCAGTTCGAACATCCGATATGAATACAGGTTTCGTACGGGTCCAGTAATTTTCAGACAAGGAAACTCTTCTGTATCACTATTTTCTTACAGAAAATCTCTCCTTAAAGAAGACGAAATTTTGCGGATTTAACATAGATTTATTTTTCTATAAAAAATCCTGATATTTTACCTGAAGAAATCCCTGAAGTGTAGGAACTCTGTGAATATTATAGGCAATGCATGGAATGCAATGGTAAACATTGTTTATGAAAATGGAAAGAAATAGTCATGCATTACAGATCTTGAGGAAGATATATGTAATGTATTGATAATAACATAACCAACATAATACATATATATAGGGGAGAGTAGCCGAATTTGGACAACTTCACTTATTTTCTGATGTAACTCACTTCATTTTTAGAATATCTGCAAAATATTACTACACAAGGTCAATCTATTCATCTACTAACTAAATAAATCTTTAGAACAATTTCTTTTTGAAAATGTTAAGTTTTATTTTAATTTGAAAAATTTGTGAAAAGTGGTCCAAATTCAGCGACTGGTCACCTAAGTTGAACTCCTAGTCTCCTAAATTGGACCAAACAATATTAGACTGATTTAATGAGTAGGGAATATAAATAATTTTATTAAAAGCAAAGTTTACGATTAATGAATCAATCAAACAAAACAACAGAAATGCAATATGATAAAATCAAATGTTTGAATGTAAGATTAATTAAACAATATAACATACATATAACTACTTAAAAGGTGACTCAAGCATATAAAAATACTATTTATTGCAACCCGAGACCTTTCGAACACAGACGCGTTCATTTTCAAAGGGAAAAAGATGACTGACTGAATAGAAATACATTTTAAAAACAAAAACAAAATAGTACGCATGCGCAATCGGAGTTCAGTCCATTTCTCTGCAGAGAGGTGAAAAGGTTCGTATTATCAGAAGGTCTTGAAATATAGATATATATAATACATATAGAATACAATACATAAATAAACATAGAATACAATATCTTTAGGATTTTGTACCAAATTGCGGGAATATTATAGGAAAGGACATCGTTACAAACATTATCAATTCTAAGTAAAATTTCAATGGATTCACGGATTATGGAAGAGTAAGGGTTAGACGTTGAAATGATCATTTTAGCTTTGTCGAAGTTTATCTTAATATTTTCTTTTTGATGCAATCTGGATAAAGTTCTACTTGGTTTGTTAAACTTAATATCAGAAATGTGCTCTTTTAATCTTTCCTTAAATTTTCGAGATGTCATACCAATATAAAATAAATTCTTATGTGTTTCTGTGCGCAGAACAACATAAGAATTTATTAATAAATCAAAGTTATAAGTAACTGAGAACAGAAATGATGGAACTAATTGCCAGTTACTTGAATATCATGCAAGAAGTGATGCAAGGTTTACACATGAATTTCTTTTGTTCATTTTTTATTCTAGCGCACACATCATAGAACCATATTTGGCTACCTGAACACTGAATCATTTTTTTTTATTATATTCTTTGACAACTGTTGCTATCACTGATGTTTTACTTCCAGGCTGTTTGTCTGTATCGTTTTCATCATTTTTTTTAATCCCTTAGTTTTAGTAGGTTTCATGACTAGACTACTGACTCTGACTCCTAAATCTCACTAACAATCTCAAAAACATGTAAAAGCAGTTTATATAGGCTTAAATTGTATAAATTAATTAATCCATATATATATATATATAAATAAAAAAAAAAATATCAAAAACTTGCAGGAAACGTCCATTACAAAATATAAGAAAATAAAAAACAGTGCCCAAAGCGTACAGCCCTCGAAATTCGTTACTTACTTTTCATATATCTGGTCCAATTTAAGCACCTCAAATTGGTCCAATTAAGACAGCTGCGCCATTTTTTTTAAACAGATTAAGAACAAAATCGAAAGCAAACAAATCCGCGTGAAAAATATGCTCAATAAAGACATGAATTTAGATATGTATATGAAAACATAACAACTTACCTTAATTTTATAGTATTCTCTTACGTTTAGAAGGAAAACATTAGATCAAAACTGCTAATTTTAGATTTTTTTTAAATTGTCAGAAAACAGCACGTGCAAGGCGGGTGATTCTTCTAAAAATAAATGATGCCATTCTGATGAGTAGTATTTCAGTGGTTGATGACGTCCCTTTCTGTAATTAACGGCAGAATTGCAGCGGTCCATTTAAAGCGGCGGTCGAAATATGGCTACTCTTATCTTTTTTTCGAAGCATACCGGGTCCTAATGGCTGACTCTCTCTCAGATAAAGTTATTACTTTTTAATATTGCGTGTATGTGAACTTACAAATAATGTCCTTATAATTATGGTCATTTAAGGGGTCTCAGGACTCGGAAAAATCGGAAAAAATGACAAAAAAAAACAGACCACTTTCAACATTTAATATATTAAAATGTATACCATTTTAAAACACAACTTTTTAGATGGATGGAAGATATAAGTATGTCCTTTTATTTTATATATTTAAAAAATTACAAGATGCAGAATTATTATTTATAGGAAGCCTTCAAAATGTCAGACATTTTTAGAGCAGAAAATTGGTATGACAGCTTACGCGCAGGATTGCAAAATTAATTTAGCAATTGGTATAAAAATGTTGGTGCCTAATTATACTTCAAATCATAGTAATTACCCTGAACTTAAATACAGTTGTATTTAAAGCATTTTTGTATTTTTAATACAAAGTTGTATTTAGCTAATACGAAATTTTGAAAATTTCAACAGTATAATCACCTGAAAAACGTATTTATTTTAACAATAAAAAGGAAATTTTAGGTTAAGTTTGTACAGACTAAAATGAAACATATATTTTAAAAATTTCATGAAAAAATATTAAGTTTTTGAGATATCCTGCTCGTTATGTCCAAAAACATCGTTGTGAGTAAAATGACTTCAAAATTTTGAAAACGTCACTTCAGCTATTGAGCAAATACAATTCTAAAAGCTCTTAATTTCTGCTCTAATGGGAATTTAATGGAAACAATTATATCAAAATGTTCAGAAAAGGTAAGAGTTTAACATATAAAGAACATTAAATTTCGACAATTTTGAAGCTTTAAGAGTCCTGAGACCCCTTAAAAAATTCTTACATGTTATTTCATTTGATATTATTTTAACCTTTAACTGATGTCACGCGGTCTCCCAGACACCGCGCGACTCCCAGCTGTAAACACTTTTACAGCTTTTTACTTTTCTGTACTGAAGTTAAATAATATGAATAAAATACTTTTTTTCATGCAATTTAATTCACATGCTCCTAACAGAAGTACAACGATATTGTTAGGACAAAATTTAAGCAAATTCAACCATTTGAGTTATTTTTTTTTATTCATTTTATTCGAGGGGTCTGAGAGACCGGATCACATCAGTTGTGTGACAAATTTTAGTCACATCAGTTAAAGGTTAAAATAAAATATTATTATTTTTTATAAAAAGATAATAATGTCATAGTAAATATTAATTCTTAATAATGTATGAAATTTATGATTCTTTACAACTTTTATTGATCTTATTATTTTGTCCAGCAGCATACTTAATCGTTAGCGCATATATGCGTCATTTCGGGAATTTCTTTTAAATTCAGGAATTCCGAAAGAAATTTTTTTACTTTATCTAATGACAAAACGAGTGTCATTAAATTAATCAAAATTTACTATTCAGAATTTCTTGCATGAATACGGAATTTCAATATATGGAAATTATTCCAGAGAGAAACATTCGCCTTCCATTCAATATTTCAAATGAAAATCAAATTTCAAAGTAATGGCTTAAAAGGCGCAAAGGCCAACATAGTGAAAAAGATTCCATGCCGGGACTCGAACTCGGGCCATCAGTATAGCGCACCGACGTTCTACCGACTAAACGACTTGGAAAGATACCCAGCATGGAAAATTTCTCAATGTTATATGTTGACAAGGCTACAAACGCAGCACAAGATGGAATATTTATCGTGAGCCACCGACGCAAACACGAAATTTAATTAAATCCAGCATCGATAGAAACTATATTAATACATGGAAAGTATTCCAGAGAGAAACATTCGCCTTGCATACAATATTTCAAATGAAAATCAAATTTCAAAGTAATTGCTTAAAAGGCGCAAAGGCCAACATAGTTAAAAAGATTACATGCGGGACGCGAACCCGGGTCATAAGTATAGCGCACTGACGTTCTACCGACTAAACCACATGGAACGATACCCAGCCTGGAACCCTTAGAACGATAACCAGCTATATTGATGGCCAGGAGGCATAGAATATTTTTTCACTATGAAGGCCTTTGCGCCTTTTAAGCAATTACTTTGAAATTTGATTTTCATTTGAAATACGGAATTTCTGAATAAAAAATAAATCCCTGAAACACACGCAAATAATGTAAATGGGTTAAAGTAAAATTAAAGTATTTCAGTAAAATGAATTTGGTTATAAGTACTTCGTTAAAGTTTATAAACAGAAAAGAAAGCACTTTTTTACTTCTAAAGCTGACAAAAGTAAGTTTTTCATGAAGTTGAATTTTTTTTAATGTTTATCTTAACTAAACGTTTTTTTTTATTTATTTAATGCAATTCAAAAGGTAAAAGAAAAGTTCTTTCTGAATATTTTACCGTCTTTATTTTAATAGCATACATACATATATATTTTTATATTTTATTGAGAATAAAATATTCACTAATGCAATTTTTCAAAAAAATAAATAAATAAATAAATAAAAATCTTAGGCTTTCACAAATGCATGAGTGACTTGAGTTCGACTTTTAGATTTTCTCGTTAAAAAAATGTGAGTGCGTGCTTTAATGGTACATTAACGTCAATATATATTTAACTATTGCTATTTTTTTTTGTTTACATCTAGTTGAAAATCCACAATTGCTTAATTTTTTTAAATAAACTAGAAAAATGATCGTAGCTTAGCAAATCATCTAGTTGTATATTTTGAAAAATGTAACTGAATGGTTGATTTGGTGGCTGAAAATATGTATGATGGCTGATATATATATATATATATATATATATATATAGAGAGAGAGAGAGAGAGAAAGATATACTTGATTTTTTAATGAGAAATGTTCTAAGCTTTTCATTTATTTTGCCTAATATTCCGTTGAATGAATATTTTATATTTTCGGCTGTAGAAGAGAAAAAAAAAACAGAAATTAATAATTTTAATTCTTTCTTGAATAAACGTTTAAATTAAAACAAACATGTGTATTGTATTTGATTAGAATTATTTTAACCAAGTCTCAGCTCAAAATATGTCACCAAACTATTGGAGAATTGTCTAACTTTAAAAATATATAGAATTTGGAGAAAATTGAATTTTCAGATTAAATATAGCAAAAATTATGTATGTGTCAAAAATCCTGTAAACTCATTCTTTTCGCCAGGTAACACTGTCCTTAAGGCTCCTGTCTCTGCAAGCGAAGACACTCGCGAGCCAATACTAAACCTATGAGAGACCGTTTCGCTGATTTCTCATTCGCATTTGCATATTTCTGAATTTTTCTTTTTGCTTATGATATTTGAGATCATAATGAAGGGTACCCGTTGATTAAATTATCGATTTTTGTTGCTGCTTGATTATGATATGACTTAAAATTTTGGAACGTGAAAAACGGAGGTGTTTTTTCATTCAAGGCTTTGTAAAATGTTATCTATGAAAGATTCTGAAAATTAAAAAGCAACGCCCAATAGCTTAAACTTTGAACATTTCAGATAATTTTGTTTCACAATTTTATACCTATTAGGGAATGTAAAATTAGCGAAACCGATTGGGACTTTTAATGAAAATTTAAGCAAATTGTCTAGAATGTCCACCCCAGATAGGTTCCGCCTATTTCACATTGGTTCATGAGAGAAACCGATGCGCTCCACAGGTCGGTTTGTAAAGGAGGAGAGTGTGGTTCAACTTGCACATCTGTTTTTAATACTGTACATTCTGTAGCGTTATCTCAGCAGGTTTCTTTTTCTTTTCTTTTTTGAATCTTTACGTTTAAACAATTTTACCGAAAAATCAACTCTTTCTACTGATGGTTTCATCTATAGTCCAAGCAAATGTATTGCGATCCATATTTTCAAGATAAAATTATGAAATCAAATTCAAATGGAAAAAAAAAAAGAAGATTTTTAAAACGTTCTTTTCATTTACGAGTTCGTTTAATAAAACTATTTTAATTTGAATTACATTTGTTTTGTGCAAGAAAATTAAAAACTAAGCCAAAAATTTAATTGTCACAAAAGTTAATTAAAATGAACTCAACGAGTACTGCTACTAGTTGTAAAAGAAGAAAATATTGAAATCAAGAGAAGCTGAATTTCTTTATTTAAAAAGTAACTAATGCTGTTACCGTCAAACAATATGGTCAAAAAATAATATTGCCAAATGGTTTAAATTTAAAAATATCTTATTTCTTGGGGCTAAATTTTGCAAATTTATTGCCTATATCTTAATTTTTATTATATGCAAATATATTGTGTTGTAATACTAATATTGATGAAATTATATTTTTGCCGGTGAAAAAAATCGCTAGAACTACCCTAGAGATTTGACGATTTTAAACTTTTTCTCTTTTTTTTAATGCTTTACGGGGATTTTTTCTCATTAATAAAAGGAATCCAGTTTTAATATTTTAGTTCAATATAGTAAATGATTTCATTACATTCCTCATTTCAATAAAATTTATTCGGAATTCGTATATAAATATTTTAATTTTTCGCAATATTTTTATGCGATTTTCTTGGTATTTTCGCATTTTGAAACGATTTTATGACATAAAGGAATGCGGTTTCAGCTTTTACCCCAGTATAATAAATTTTTTCCTCAGATAGAGGTTTTTAATGCTAATTTTAGCGATTTTTCGCATTTCGAGGCGAATCTTTCTTGAAACTCTTCTCGTTACAATATTTCAATTCACCAAAATAAATTTTATCGTCTGCGATTTTTGAATTTTTAGCAGGATTTTCTTTTTCTCTGCTTTGCGGTGATTTTTCCACATTAGTAAAAATAACTCCGGTTTTAATCTTTTAGCCCAGTGTAATAAACGTTGCCCTCTTTTCAATAAAGTTTATTCTGAATCCACAGAGCAATTTAAAAATTTTTTAAAAATATTTTTAGGGATTTTAGCGTTCCGCTGCGATATTTTTGACATTCATAAAAGGAATTTGGTTACAATGTTACGAAGTCCACTATAGCAAATTTTGTTCTTTATGAATTGAATTTTTAACGCTTTTTTATTATTATTAATTTTTTTACTATCGATGGAATTTTTTTCAAGGGCATTTAAATATTGTCACACTGTTTCAAATATTATGAACTTGATATAAAATGTAGACCCATCCTCTCTCCTCCCCTCTTGAGAAGCATGGGTGCCAAATTAAAATTACCCTTATGTAATACTATATATGAAGATCTGCATGTATAAAAAAATTATCAGAAAATGTTCCCTGCTTTTAGGGGGGTGGAGGGGGGTTAGGGGTTAAAGGGAGTAAATTAAAAATAAATCAACCGATCTGATAAATATATTCTCAGAAAATAGCTTTCCAAAATTTTACCTGAATGCGATATTTTTATTCTGATTATCTGTATCTTACAAAAATTTATCATTGAGGCAATGATAAGTTTTGAGCTACGTTTTTGCACGCCCCCTCCCTATATTAGGAAGCAAGAATGATGGATTTCAAAATATCGCCTGCAACTAGAATTTATATTCTAAAATTTACCATCAGACCATTCGGTACCCTCAGTCTTATCTAATATGTAAATTGTGAATGGAATTTTTTTATATAAAAAAATTCTACGATCAATAAAAGAATTTTTTTTACTGGAACTAATTAATACACCCGTAATAAGATTTTAATACACCCTTAATAAGATGATGTTTTTCTTCAATCGCTATGTTTTTTTTTTTTTTTTTTTTTTTTTTTTTGCTGTAGGAATTACTCCTATCAAAACTTGTCTATATAAATGTGGAAGACAATATTAAGAAGATATATGATAAATTCATGGGGATTTTATATCTTGTAAATTGACGGAGTTGTGGAAATTTTTCTTCTTCACCCCCCCCCCCCTTTTTTTTTTTTTTTTTGTTTTTAATTTTTTTTTGCGGTACGAATTGGTCCTATCAAAAACTTGTGAATATAAAAGTTGTAGATAATATTAAGTAGATGTATAATAAAATTATTTGGATTTGATATCTTGAGAATTGACGAAGTTGGGAATTTTTTTCTCCCAAAAATCCTATTTTTTGCGCCCATTGAACCCATTTTTAACTTTCTCAAAAATCTGTGATGCATAAATTTTTGGCCCTATTTTTAGAAGTAATAAAAACTTTAAACTGATTTGATATGTACAAAAGTAAAGAAGTTATAGGGGTTTTTCGGTTTTCACAAAACCGAACTACTATATAACGAGTAACATGCAAATACGGTGATACGAGTAACATGCAATACGGTTTTCACAAAACCGAAACACTATTTCCGTCCCCTTAGTCGGATTTTACCCATTAACGAACTTGACCGAGATTTTATGCCCCTTGATTTTATGTATCAGTTTGGAAGAGATTTGTGCAGAATTGTGAAGTTATCGTGTTCAGAAGAAAGTGATATATATATATATATATATATATAGATAGATAGATAGATAAAGTTTTTTACTGAGGGTGGTTTTGGGTTCTAGGGGTCATGATCGGTGTAGATCTGCAAAAATTTTCCAGAAATTCCAACATAGGAAAAACGTCAATAGGTAGAATTTCATACGAAATCTACCTAAAATACCTTTATGCAATACTATATATGAATATCTACATCTTTAAAAATTATATCGAGAAATTCTCCCTGCTTTTAGAGGGGCTGAGACAGTGGCGCACTCAGGCAGTGGGCTGATGGGGCTCCAGCCTCCTCCGAAATTTGTAGAAAATATCAAACGAAAGTTTTACAAAATGTAATGAAACATGCTAAGATAAAATTCAAAAGTAAGCAGAAAAATATTCCGTTTTAGACACGTTTTCATCTTAGAAAGTGTGGTCTTTCGCAGAGACTGCGAAATAGCTATTCCAGCCAAGCTTCCGTTATATACAGTCGCTCTTTACACGCGTTTTATTATGTAAAACGTGACATATGGTGATTGAAAGTGCATTATTAATTTTAATTAGTTTATAAAACAACAATAAAAGGCTTACTCTTGCTATTTATCAGTTGAAAATCTGTGATTTAAGGTAATGCACAGGTTGAGACATCGCAGTATGAACTGTAAAGTTTGAACCTTTTTAACACTTTCCAACAAAGTTGAAAAGTTTTTATGCATTCGGTTTGTCTGTCGGTCTGTCCACGCTCTAACTCCCGTAAATAGACTCGGATTTTCATGAAATTGATAAAGGTTATTTAGGGTCACCAAAGCATGTTTGGTATTGTATATGAAGTATCTAGGATTAACAGTTCATTTACAGGGGCACTCAAAAGTATTCCATTACATTACGGTATATGGGGAAAATCGTTTGCAGAGTATTTTAATGACATTACGCTATTTCAAATGCATTGAAAATGATATAAATCACTGAATTTCAATACGATTACGTTTGAACAGGACATTGATAGCATTTTTATTCATTTACAGGGAAACGCAAAAGAAATCGGTTACAGTATTGCCTTTGAGTAATAATTGCTGGAGTGTAAAGGTTTAAAACTCGGTATGCGCTTTTAAATTTAATTAATTTTTTGCATGTTACTCGTTATATATAAATTTTATATCACATATACATACAGGGCTGCACAAAAGTATTTACGTACCAGGACGTCCTTATTAGAGGAAATTGCTGAAGGGAAATTTTCAACTGAAGTACATGTATTTCTTAAGTAAACTAATTTTTGGCATACATGTAGTTAATCTATATATCATATACAGGGCTGCTGAAAAAATTCGGATAATTTTCCAATTGTAGATGAGAACAGCTTACAATGGGTTTTGAATTAGACGTAATATTTTAATTTTTTGAACGGTGCAGTTTTGTTACATTATTCTGATCGTTTTGGAAAGTGTTTTATAATCTTTGCTTGACGCATGATTTTTTCTTTCTTGTTTAAAAATTTATTTATGTAAATGCTAGGAATGTTACGTTATAGTCTTGTTATTCAGCTCGTTACAGCGCTGTGACGTGTTATTTTATTTCTATAGGATTACAAAATATTGACAAAAAAGTTTTTTCTATGGCTGTGTAACTTTTTGAGCTTTTTAGCTAATTGAGCTATTCTGAATCTGGAATACACAAAAAGCTTCCTATCAACCACAATTTGTGATTAAAAAGAATTCAGAAAATACTGTCAAATTTGGCCGTTAAAGCTGATTTTCGCGTCGTGACAATCTAGGAAAAGTTATCACCAGAGAGCTGCTAATTCCAAATGCATCCCATTTATGAGAAAATGGAAAACGCTATTCAATATTCAAGTAGTACAAATGTCATGCATGTATGCTTCAAAATCAATCTTAGAAAGTGTTAAAGGAGGTACGGAAGGGATAGAGTGAGAACGCTGTTAAATAGTTTTAAATTTGATGTTTACTTCGGTTTTATTTACTTTTTATTGAGATATCTTTTAATAGATAATTCTCAGTATTGCGTTTTAAAAAATGTGGTATAACCATGGAATTATACTTCTAAAGACGAAAACCTGCCTAAAATGATACTCTCCTATGCGATTCCATCCTATGCGATTTCATCTTAGCATGTCTAATTATATAATAGATGCGTTTCGTGCTATGATAAAAACCTGTTTAAAGCGGAATTTTCTCCGTTTCTTGTGATTTCCTCTTAGAAAATTTTATTATATCTCAGCCCCCTCCGAAATGATAAGTCTAGATAAGCCACTGGGCCGGGAGGGGGGTTACAGAGTCAAATTAAAAATAAATCATCCAATCTGATACCTATATTCTTAGAAAATAGTTTTGCAAAATTTAATCTGAATGTGATGTTTTTATTCTGATTATCTGTATCTTACAAAAATTTATCATTGAGGCAGTGATAGGTTTTGAGATACGTTTCAAACAGAAGCCAATTTGTATTTGAGAACTGCCTTGAAAAAGAAAGATCTGGTCAACATATGGTTTTAGTAAGGGTTACTAACGGTCCTTTTGTATACGAGCAAGGAAAGCAGAAGGGAGAAAAAAAAACCTAATGAGACTTTGCCGTGTGCAGTAGGTGTTAAAAAAAACACGCCTTCATCGTATCACTGTAAATCGACAGTCAAGCAAATTCTTTTTATTCTGATTGGATGTAAACTTGCCCGATGGCACCACCCTGCCCTGATGGCCGTAACTTGAACTATTTCTCAATAGATCGAATTTGAGGTTCCAGTTTTCAGGGACAGCCCCCTTAAAGAGACAAAAATACTAAAAGGAATAAAACGGGTTTATAAAAAAACAAAGCATTGGAAATACGATGAATGTATTACATTCGAATAATCACATACGCAAACAGGCCTTGCACTTGCCATATTTAGAGAAACATTGTAAGCCCACTTTACGTAGTGATTTGATTTACACTGGACTATGAACGAAACTAGCTTTACTTGGAACATTTTAGCTGAAATGTGTATGTCGCAACATCGTTTAGAAGTCCCCTGTAAATCGAACCGAAAGAAGAAATCTGGCGACATAGCAGCTATGAGATAAAAAAGAAAAAGAAAAGTGCACAAGTCAGAAGTGCCAACTGATGTGCTTGAGCTCACAGGTTATTCACATTAATTGATTGTTATACTCTTATTTCAAAGAATAATGCTCCTAGAAAAATAAATTAAGGCGGGATTAGCCCCCCGTTCCCCGCTTTATACTGAACCGATGAACCTCCAAATCTAATCAGAGAAGCGCCTTATCATAATAAATCTATATACCAAATTTGAAGTTAATCAGATATTTCTCCATGAAAACCCATTTAGCTAAATTAAGGGGGGATTAGCCCCATCCCCATCGTACACTTTATCTACTGGCGGTACTTACAAGTACCATTAAAATAACTTGTTATAAAATTCATTTAATACATCGATTAGTAGCAATACTGGTTAGAATGAGTTATAGATGCATTACTTTATCTTGTTCTAAAAGCATTATGGGTTACACAATTTTTTTTTAAAGGATGATTTCTTTTGCCTTTGCATCTTTTCAGCTTTCTTGGAGTTGGCGGTGGAGGAGGATTTTTCAATTCGGAAATATTTCTATTGTAAGAACATTATGTTTGTACATTTCCTAATTCTACAAAATACTATGAAGAATATTTAAATGGGCTTATAAATATTCCACAAAATACCTATAAATTCTAATTTAATTAATCCTTCTAAATCCTTGCTCTAAAATCCTTCTAAAATTTATTAAATGATTATGTAAATCTTTTGATGTAATTTCAAAAATTCACGAAAAATGCTTTAGAAGATAAAATTTTCAAGAATTCCTAATGCAGTACATAAAGGGTTAGGCTTAGCCAATGAACCTCCAAGTCTAATCAGGGAAACGCCTTATCAGAATAAACCGGTATACTAAATTTGAAGCAAATCGGATAGAAAAACCCACTTATCTAAATTAAGGGGGAAGTGTCCCCGCCCTCCCCTTTATGCTTAACCATAGAACCCCAAAATTTAATCAGGGAAGCACCTTATCTGAATGAACCTAGAAATTATTTTTGAAGCAAATCGTATATTTCTATCAAGAGTTATCGCATTACGTACATACATATATACTTAGACACATACATACGAACATACGGAATCTGCGGGCACATTCGCTCTCAGGCTTTGATAGCCTGTGAGCTAGAAAGCGATAAAAATAAGGATTCACGATAATGCACGGTACCAGTTAGGTTGGCCATCACTCAGTTGTAACGTATCAGTGAAGCAGTTTTAGAGATGTACACGAAATCCAAGAGAATTTTTCCTCTGAAAACCCTAGTTTAACCTTAGTAGTTTCACGTATAAAATTCAGTAAATATCAGCAGAAACATTTTTATTTAACGAACAACAAGTCCACAGTCACAATCGAACACTCTCCCCAGCTCATTATGAACACCGTGCAATCTTAAAGTTACATCTTCACTTTCAATTTTCATATTAAAAAAATTCAAAATAAATAATAATCAAGTGAACACATTCCATCACTCAATATGTTGCGATGTTTCAGATGGCAAGAAAAACACGAAAAATGTTATCTCTGAGCTTGTGCGCATATGAGTATAATATCTGTCGCGCCGTAGGATCGCAGGAACAGAAAAAGCGCATTGAGTCAAGAGTTTTGGTTCAATGCGAGCACGCGTCTGTGCTTATTACTGGTGTATGGTAAAAACTGATGCAATAAGGCACTGCTTTTCGTGCAAAATATCTCCGAATGCGTCCTTTTAAGAATTGAAAATGAGGTTACAGCTATCCAGAATAATTTAAAATGGAATGAATTTCGATACGGGAAAACTTAGTTACTAGACGCAGAAACAATTGAAATTTGAGCTAATTAAAAATATATAAAGTATTTTAAAGTGGGATAAGTAAATTAAATTCGAAAGAGTATAGAGTATTAAAATATGTTATTTGTATATAATTGTTTTCTGTTATTATAGCAACGAATAACTTATACACGGAAGTTAATTATTTCGATCATCATGAGGTATAAGTTAAATGTTGAATGTGCCTTTATTTATATTTTCAAATTTTTTGTATAGCAGGTGTATATTACTATGTTATTAAACAACACTAGTAGGATCATGAATTTATTTTGCTTAAAATTTCAGCTTTGTTATTCAATTATATTTTCTTTAAAACTAATTTTAATTAAAAGAATAATTGAATATATTTTTAATATCAAACAAAGGGTATTATTGAAATTAATTAAGACATTTGCGAAAGCAACTTCCGAATATTACAAAAGAATCAGATAAATTAAAACCTTAATAAATAATCGAAAAATATTTAAAAATATTTAAAAGTACATTTTCACAGAATAAATGTTAAAATATAAATTCTGTATTATTGTGCCTTAAAAAAATAAAGAAAAATTTACAAAAAGAGAGCCCGTTTTTATGAAGCACTAATTTATTTTTGAAAGTAATTTTTTTGTGTTTAAATTTAAACGAATACATTAACAAAAGTTTCGTTTCATTTTTTTTTAAAATTCGTATGGTAAATAATAGTCTCTAAATTAACTTTAATCTGTATTTATATTAAATTAAAGAGCAATATATATATATAACCATTAAATAAACATTACAAACCACCAACAAAAACTGCGAAATTATGAATAAAATGACATTAACAAATACAGTTCCTCCCAATATATACATATATATATATATATATATACAGGGTGTTTCTAAATATATATCGGGGATTTAACGCTTTGTAGTTTCTATTATATAAAACTTAAAGTTATACTTAATACATAAAATGAAAGAGCAACTCACACAGTTTGTTAGTACATGTGCATGCGCATGCGCACGCAATGTTTCTTCCGTCATCTGTTAGAAAATGCTAGTAGCAAAAATGGCGACTAGTGAACAGAAAGCATTTTGTGTTTTGCAGTTTGCAAAGACCAAATCTGTAGTTACTGTGCAACAAGCGTTCCGTATTAAGTTCAGATGTGATCCCCCAAGTGATAATAACATTCGTAGACGGTATCATCAGTTTGAAATTACTGGCTTCCTTTGCAACAATTAAAAACATTAATCAGCGTTTGGAAAGAACTGATCTATCGACATGAGGGGTGCTGTGTGACGAAAGGTGCTCACATTGAACCCTTGTCAGCTTGTAATTAAAACTGTTTGAGTTGCTCTTTCATTTTATGTATTAATTATAATTTTAAGTTTTATGTAATAAATAATACCAAGTGTTAAAAACCATTTTGTAAAAAACAATTCATTTAGAAACTCCCTGTATATATATAGTGCTTTTTATAGAGTTTAACATGCATATTATATTTGGTTTATTTGAAAAGGGTGAAACTAATTATCAAAACTTTATTGAAAAAAAAAAGGAAAAATCTAACTGCATTTTAATTTTTAAAACTAAATAGAATAGGTCCATGGTAAAAGAAATGATAACACAGTAGGAAAGCGCAACACATTTTTTATGTACAGTATACTATTTCATTATTTATTGTTTAAAAATAGAATTATATACTGAAATATAGTGTGGATGACTAGGCATTGATTTTATTTTATATTAAATAGTAATAAACAATTAAATTTAAAAAATCAAAAAACCCGACTGCGTAAAAAGCGAACTAATTAATTATTTATCATCAATGTGAAACTATTTTTTTTTGTCAATTCCAACTATTAGTTTACACTCTCGCTATATATATCTTGTTCAAATATCCAATCGTTAATAAAATACTTATTATTCATCCAATCAAGCTCAAATAATTTTTTTAAAACTTGTAGTGGATGACACTTGATGTTGATCCAGTTTTTTCAAATATTAATTCATTAATTAAATTAAATTAATTAATTTTCAATAATCGAGAGAGCCCTCTTCTTGATCAAGGTATTTTAAGACCGAAAGAGCCCTCTTCTTGATCAAGGCGTTTTAAGCGCCACTCAAGCGGAAAGAAGAATGGGAGAAAAAAAATTCTCTTATTGACCTAAGCAGGAATCGACTTAAAATACTTTTTATATATTACTTGCTTATATTACCCTTTTTTTTTCACTTATATTGATGGCGTTTAAGTTGCGTTTAATTGTTAGTTCCTATCTATAAACACTGTTTTGATGAGATCTATAGATGTCTATGATGGTTATGATGGTTAGAGTTGCAGTAAAGCTAGAGATCCACAATACATACACAAATTCCAGGTTGTATAATATGTTAACGGAGCTTCTGATTGTTAAATAGTCAATGAAACATCGTCTTCATTTGAAAGACATATCCAATGATATGCCACTCAATAGAGTGCGTAAATGTTTTTTTCGTCTCTACCGCCATTTTGTATTTTACGGCCTCAATTTAAAATTTATAAAAACAAAACCATCGGGCCGTTAAAACGAATTGATAGAGACCTTATTCATTAAAATCCATCCAGCCGTTGGGGTGTTTCGAGGGTATAAAGAAATCCACATACACAGATGCGCGTGAAACACATAACCCTTCTTTTCAGTCGGGTAAAAAGTACCGAGACAAAATTGTTTGAGTTGCTCTTTCATTTTATATATTAATTGTAATTTTAAGTTTTATGTAATAAATAATACCAAGCACTAAAAACCCGAAATTAATTTACAAATACCCTGCATATATATAGTGCTTTGTATAGAGTTTTTAATATTTTATTTGGTTTATTTGAAAATATTGAAAACTAATTATCTCAGCTTTATTGAAAAAAAAAGGATGTAAATCTAACTGTATTTTAATTTTTTAAACTAAATAGAATAAGTCTATGGTAAAAGAAATGATAACACAGTCGGAAAGCGTAACACATTTTTTATGTACAATATACTATTTTATTATTTGTTGTTTGAAAATAGAATTATCTAGTGAAATATTGTGTGGATGACTAGGCATTGATTTTATTTTATATTAAATAGTAAAAAGTACCGAGACAAAACTGTTTGAGTTGCTCTTTCATTCTATGTATTAATTATAATTTTGCGTTTTATGTAATAAATAATACCAAGCGTTAAAAACCCGATATTCATTTAGAAACATCCTGTATATATATAGTGCTTTATATAGAGTTTTAAATATTTTATTTGGTTTATTTGAAAATGTTGAACACTAATTATCATAACTTTATTAAAAAAAAGGATGAAAATCTAACTGCATTTTAATTTTTGGAACTAAATAGTATATGTCCATGGTAAAAGAAATGATAACACAGTCGGAAAGCGTAACACATTTTTTTTTTTTATGTACAGTATACTATTTTATTATTTGTTGCTTGAAAATAGAATTATCTAGTGAAATATTGTGTGGATGACTAGGCATTGATTATATTTTATATTAAATAGTAAAAAGTTCCGAGACACTGGCGTTAGATAATTAAAATAAATCTGTGTTAAGAACCATTATAAAAATATTAATGGAAATTTTTTTTAAATATTTTTATTTTGATTTTTAGAAAACGCTAGTATCCTTAATCTGTTACATACAATTAAAAGAAATATGTTCGATTAAGGAGAAATGCATAAAATACATGGAAAGTATCATTTAGAAAAGTACCGGAAAAATATTTATTAACAATAGGATAGAAACATATTTAAATAAACGGTCAAGTGCGAGTATTACTTGCTTACAGAGGGTTCCGTACAATAAATACATTAATTAGTATTAGTAACTGTATTATACAAAAAAAATATAGCAGCTAAAAGAATAATAAGACTTTGTAAAAAAATATAGAATGTAGAATTGGGTATAACTGTATATACTAGAAAAGTATAAATGGATATACCATGAAAGTTCAAAGATATATGAAGCCTAAATAATATCAAATATTGCTATTCTGCATAACTCTTTTTTTAATCTTATCCTAATCTGTTTATGATGAATTTAATTCGGTACTGATAATAAAAGTAGTGGATATTTAAACTTCATTTGGCATTTCATAAATCCAAATTTAGCATATTAATAATCTTTTCTTTTTACACTGTACCTAAAACAAAACCTTTGTTCCAAGTTTAAACTTGGCATTGGGCTGTGAGCGCTTCGAAAGGAGGTTGGAAAGTTGCAACGCCATCTTGATCGATGCCGCATTTTTCCAGATAGGTTTTTAATCAACCTTTAAAGACACATGTGAAATATTGACAGAGCCACTCAATGCAAACTAGTCATGAATCCCATAGTAATTATGTGATTAATTCTATTTAAATTAATATGTTTTTAACAGTTTGACTTTTATTGCTTTTATACTTCTACTGGGCACTGCATTACACAAATATATCAGTACAAGTCGTTATCTAGACTTTAAAAAGCCGATGGGGCATAGAGAACGCTGCCCGCGCCTTTATGTATGGCCAAACCGTCCGTGTTTTTAAGGGTTTATTTCTTGGCTAATTACCGAAAACTTTTTCGAAAATCATCATCAACAATTCTTTTATATTTCTGCAACGATAGATACCTCCAGCGCTCTTCAATTCCTTTGTTGAAGGTCCGCGAATCAAAGCTTGTGTGTAACGGAAAAGTGCGATTTTCCCAAAAACTATGTGACTTAGGGTAATCGCTATAGTTTTCCTGCAAGGTTTAAATTAACTTCTATTACCCCGAATTTGTTCATATATTTTGTTTCAGTAGATTCGGAAATAGGTGGGGTCGGGGGAGCAGAATTTTGCACTACTTTTTCGACGAAATACACTGGTTTCCAAAAAGTAAGGAAAAACAACAAAATTAGCGATTACTCAAAATGTTACAAGTAGATTTTAATAAAATTGAGAGACAATTTACCACACATAATAAGGTATAAAATAACATTAAAATAAATTACCTGGCGATTATGGTGTTTCAGAAATTAATACAATTATAAAATAAACAAAATAAATGTGTCAGTTTGGTATAGGAAACCTACCTTTAATATGGAGTATGATCACCCCTAGAAGCAATACAGCACATATAGCGAAGTGTGATACTGTCAATTATGCGATCGATAAGTTCGCTAGGAAGTGCGAGCCATTGCTCTTGTAAAGCAGTTGTAAGCGTGGAAAGGGTGTGAGGAGGGGAATTGAGAGCAGAGACACATCTTCCTAAAGCACACCAAAGATACTCGTTGGGATTCACGTCCAGTGATCGCGTTGGCCATTCCATACGCTGAATTGTTTGGTGCTAAAGATTATCTTCTACGATGTGAACCCTGTGCGGTCTAGCGTTATCGTCCTGTAACAGGAAATCATTACCTATTGCACCGGCATAAGGGTGCACATAAGCATCAAGAATGTCATCTCTATAGAGGTGAGCATTCACAGTTCCACGTTTAAAGACATGGAGGTCTGTATGTCCGCCCAAAAAAATACCATCCCAAGCACAGACACTGCCTCCTCCATACGAATCTCTTTTACGAATGTTTAATCGATGATAGTGTGTTCACTGTTCTCTCCAAAGGAAACAATGCCTACTATCGCTTTGGAGGCCAAACTGGAACACATTTGTGACGAGAACACGCCTCCATTGATCAGCCATCCAGTGGGCATGTTGACGTGCCCCTCTTAAACATTCCCTCCGGAGACATGAGGTGAGCAGCACACAAATATCGGGTTGCATCGCGTAAAGACCACCTTCATGAATCTTTCTACGCACAGTTGATACTAACCTTCCAGTGGCTGTAGCAAGGACGGATTTAAGATGAGAGGGGGTTGCTATTCTATTCCTTCGTTCACATAACTGCAAATATCGGTCATCGGTGCTTGTCGTAGCTCTTGCTCGTCCTTCGCTGAACCTTCTGGAGGCCGAATCATTGATTTGAAAATGTTGCCAAAGCCTATGAGCAACAGAAGGACTCACATTTAGCCATCTGGCCACCTCTGTCTGATTTTGGCCTACATCCAATCTTCCAATAGCTCTATATCTCAGTTATGCGGACAAATGATACATCGAGGTCTTACTAATGAATTGGCTATCTCAGTTTTCGTATCTCATAATCGCAGCGACACCAGCAGCCGTATTCTCTAGCATGCATTTTTATGCTACGCACAGATGACGCAATACGATTGCAGCGCCATTAATTTGCATTTTGTAATTTTAATCAGCATTTTTTAATTAACAATATATCCAAATTTCATACGGATAGGTTAATTTTTGAACAAGTTATCGCTCATTTTGTGATTTTTCCTTAATTTTTGGAAACCAGTGTATAATACCTAAAATCAAAGAAATGTATTTTTGAGTTCGGCATTACGAGTGCTTTCACATGATACCCCACGGGATGTAAAAAGGAAAGATTTTCCTTTTCAAGTAACTTAATTAGCCCCTCTGAGTTTTTCCTAAATATATTTGTGAATGTTAATGATTTTAAAATATGTGGGTCAATAGCCTTTATTACTTCAGTCAATTTAAACTTTCCACGTTCCATTAGACTGTACAACAGTGGTTTTGTCCTAGAACTAAAATTAGTTGATTCTAGATCAGTTTTGGGCGCTGATTCCGAATATGCTTTCCATTTATCTCTAGGTGTTCCAGGTTTTGAGAAATTTGCATATTTAAATTTATGCAAATTTATGCTTTTTGTGCTATTTTATGCAAATTTTAGATACAATATATGTCACATCAAATTACGTTTTCTAGATAATGACTACTTGACTATTTGCTTCAGATAAATGTCACGATTTGCATATTCTTAACATTTATTTATCAGTTATTAAGGCTAATTTGTATATTTTTCAATGGTGTAATGTTTACATCACTATCAGGTTTAAAGTAGTTGCCCCAGAATTGACGTAATGTTTTTCTAGACTAGATTATTATGCTGATTTCAAATCTGCAACCTATTTTCTTATGTCATGTCTAGTTTTTGAGTAAGATGAATTGCTACTTTTACACGGCATTAACACAGGTTTGATATAAGATACTTTTTAGGGGTGTATAATTCATTGACAAAAAGGTGAACAGGGTCAGATTCATATCAGGGACATAAACAAAAATTTATATAATCGAAAAAAAAAGTAGTAAAATCTATCCTAACTAGTTGAAGTTTATCATACAAGGTATCATAAAAAGCTATTTCTGGCTTTTTTTGAATAAAAACTAAAATTTCGCTTTTTTCAAAAACTAGACTTGATAGAAGAAAACAGATACACGATTTGAAATCAGCTCAAAAAACTGGTTTAGAAAAATATTAGCGCGCTCGTGCGGCAGAAATATTTGAACGTCAAGAAACATTATTAGAAAAACATTAAAAATATTCAAATTAGGTACAATATTTCACAGTCACATGTCAGTATAATCTCAGAAACAACGTTTTTGTGAAGTAAACTAGGTAGTAATAATAACATAAAACAAAAATCCCTGTCTGATATTGCTTTATACCTTAAATTTGCAAATAATTGTATAAAATTTACTAAATTTGCATAAATTGAAATATGCAAATATCTCTCAAACTTGACGTGCTGGAGTAAATCTAAAACTAGATTCGGAATCAGCACAAAAAACCGCACACAAAACAACTAATTTCTGCTTTAGGGCAGAGCAAAAATTCAAATTTGTTGACCAGTGTAATTAACGAGTTTAATGGCTGTGATAGACAGACACAGGAGTGATCTTATAATGGTTCCGTTTTTTTACTTTTTAAGTACGGAATCCTAAAAATAATGTAAAATATATCTTGCGAAAGAAATAATGTTATATCTGACTAATAATCTTTAGTTCTGTTGTAACGGATCCTTCTTAAACAATGTAGGGGAAAGTAGCGGAATTTGGACTACTTCATTTATTTTCAGGTGTAACTCTCTTCATTTTTGGAATATCTGCAAATTATCACTACATATGGGCAATCAATTCATCTACTAATTAAATAAATCTTTAGAAAAATGTCTTTTTGCAAAATCTTAATTTATATTTTAATTAGAAAAATTTGTCAAAAGTGGTCCAAATTCGGCGACTGGCCGCCTAAGTTGGACTCCCAACTTCCTAAATTGGAGCAAACAATATTAGGATTAGATGTAAATTTACAACTGGGCGAAAAATGTCCGGACCAGGATTCGAACCAGGGATCTCTTTGCTGAAGCCGCCAATGCCCTTACCTGCGATTTATTCTGTTGAGCTGAACCAGATTTCAGACCAGATGCTTTAATCTAGTGGTGCACAACCTTTTTAAGCGAAGGGCCACTTACAAAAATATCTGGGCTGTCGAGGGCCACATCAGTAACGCGGAGATAATTCTGTTTCGGGGAGGGGATATGTGGCCTATAATCAGATAAAAAATATGGTTTCAGAGGGGAGGGGGAGTTTTACCCTTGTAAGTTCCCTTACACAGTCAACATATCCAATTCAATTGGCAACAATATATATACAGTTTTTATTTGTATATATAACAGCGATATAGCAAGAATTATTTTCAAGGAGTGATAATATTCCTTATCTTTATTCGGGGGAGTAAATTTTGTTTTATTAAAAGTGCTAAAAAATAAACATAGGCGTGGAAATGGCTAGTACCAGAAAAAACTTCATGAGCGAAGGTTGGAGAAGGAGCCGATCAAATAAATTTAAGATTTTTTCGCGCCAGATCGACGAAATGGGATATTTTTCCGCTCCTGATCGCCGAAATTCGCTATTTTCCGCACCCGATCGACAAAATTTGCGATTTTTTTCGCTCCTCATCGACAAAATTCCCGATTTTTTCGCACCCGATCAACGAAATTCACAATTCTTAACTAACCCTGCCGAAATTTGTAATTTTTTCCCGCGACAAATTAACGAAATTCGCATTTTTTTCTCGCGATAAACGGATAAAACGAACGCAGCCGATTAACGAAATTTAAAATTTTTCTCCACATCATCGATAAAATTCGCTATTTTTCCATGCCCGATCAACGAAATTTGCAATTTTTCCTTGTCTGATCCACAAAATTCATGATTTTTCTCGTGCCCGACCAACGAAATTCGCGATTTTTTGGAACCCGATCAACAAAACGCCATTTTTAAGTGCCCGAATTTTTGATTATTACGCGCTTGATCAACAAATTTTCCGATATTTTCGCACCCCATCAACGAAAATCGCGATTTTTTCTCGCGATAAACAGACGAAATACGCAATTTGCTCCACCGACACCGATGCCGATCAACGAAATTTGAGAATTTTTCTTTCTTAATCGACAAAATTCGCGATTTTTCCGGATCCGATCGACGAAATTCGCTGTTCTTGACTGAATGACGAAATATGCATATTTTTCAAATTAAAATTGACGAAATTCGCGTCTTTTCTCGCGACCTGTCGAAACTCATGGTTTTTTAGGCAGCCGATCAACAAAATTTGCAATTTTTTGCGCTAGATCGACAAAATTCGCGATTTTTCCATGCCCAACCAATGATATCTGCAATTTTTCCGAACTTCATCGACAAAACTCGCAATTTTTCCGTGTACGAACGGAAGAAATTGCGATTTTTCTGCGCCCCATTGACAAAATTCGAGATTTTTCTGCGTTCGATTAACGAAATTTCCTATTTTTCTGCGTCCGATCAATGATATTCGCGATTTTTCCAAGCGTCATCGACAAAACTCGCAATTTTTTTTCATCCGATCAACAAAATTCGCAATGATTCTGCGCCATATCAACGAAATTTGCGATTCTTAACTGACTGACGAAATTTTTAGGTTTTGCCGCGGCAAATTGACGATTTTTTTTTTGCGACCATATGGACAAAAATTATCATTTTTTCCAGTTATAAATTGATGCAATTCGCGGGCCACTTTGGGCCCGTGGACCACAGGTTGTGCATCCCTACTTTAATAAATAAGGTTAGCTGGGTGAAAAAGTTCCTCCAGATTCGTCTGGGATAACTCAGATGATAGAGCATTGGCGGCCTCAGCCAAGAGATCCCTGGTTCCAATCCTGGTCCGGACATTTTTCACCCAGCTGGAAATTTACATCTGATATGATTTATTTACCAATTAGAATAATTGTGTTAAAATTAATCTAATATTAGGATGTTTTAATGAGTAAGGGATATAACAAATTTTATTCAAAGCGCAGTTTGCGATTAATAAAACAGTCAAGCAAAAGAACAGCAGTGAAATATATTATAAATACTGCTTGTTCTCTATTATTATTAATATGCATCTTCTTTAAAAACTTCCTTTTTTACTTTAAATTAAAAATATTATTTTTTCCATTTTAAAAGAATGTTCTATATAATATGTTCATTTATTTGAAAATATATTATTTCATACAGCAGCAAAAATTTATATTGTCTTAATAAAAAATATTTTTATATCTGAATTTTAAAAAGCTATTTAACAAGCAAGAAGAAACAGAAAAAAATGCTAAAGTAGAAAAAAAAAAAGGGGGGAAATTTTCACTAGATTAAATTTTGTACAATCATCCATTATCTTTAAATGCATCGTCCGAACAATAGTTTACGTTTATTTTTACATGAAATTCTATAAACTGAAAAAATTCTGTTTAGTACTAACCTAACCAATACCATAATAAATTTGATCTAAAATTTTGCTCTAAGAGGAAATCAAAAAATGTATGCATTAGTAAAAGTCTAAAAAGTACTTTTAAATTTATAACTTTATTTGTTTTATTATATATTAACTTAAAGAAGGAAAATAACCAATTTATTGTTTCGTTCAAAATTTTATGCTCTAAATGTGGTTGCATATACTCAATTTGACGAGAATTTGCATTCTTTCTTGCTTCGAATTTATGTTTAAATAAAAGTAAAAAAAAAAAAATAAATTTGAAACGTTTCCAGATCCAAACACAAAGACGAAACTCTTATGTTTTTGCTCTTCAGACGATACTGGTTTTTGTTGACGTGAATGTTGTTGAAAACCTTAAGAGAAAGTAGGTAATTTACGATATGACCGAAAAAAGCTTTGTAGGAAACATTTGTTTTGGCCACAAGTGTAATGGAACTAAGTTGTTATATTTTTTCTTATAAAAAGGATTGAATATTTTATCTTGTAAAATGTATTGAACGTTTCAAAATAAAAATTTTAAGCATACTTCTTTTTTCTAATTCCAGATTTTATTATAGTGTTCTCTTTTTAATCTTCGTCATTGAGAATTATTTTATATGTCTATGTTTATTACTTTCTTTTATCTATAATATAAGAAAGTATTGTAATGGAAATTTTTTGGGGCTTCCGGTTTTCAACGGATTTACGCGTTTTGGATGTCACAGACCCTGAAAAACATGTTTATAGAAAATGTCTGTCTGTCCGGCCTACAGGCGGGGGTAGATTTCGAAGTTAAGTATATTAATTGCACCAACAAAAACTAAATCATGAGTAGATATAAATCCACTTTAACAGTTTTATCTGACCGCTTTTGACGAGTTTTTATTTCATTTTTATATAATAGCTGGTTTTATCAGAATCATGTTAAGGAGGTATTAAAAAAATACTTTTACATGCTCAACAACTCGAAATTTTCTGGTACATTTTCAGATTAATTTTTAATAGAAAAAATACGAAACTTGCTGACGTGATTTTTGAAAAGATTTATAAGCGACATGTGTTTTTATTTTCCTTTCAAATAATTGAAACTTGATTAATAAACAATTATTTTCTCGGTAGAGCAATATTTTTCGTTTCTAACACAATCGCTTCAGGAAATTCGGTTCAAACTGCCCACTTTGACATCATTTTTTGAAATATATTCTGCCTCTATCAAAAAATAGATCATTACGGTACATTATATAGTTTCTGAAGAAGAGAATCTATCAATTGGACGCGTTTGAGAGGAAAAAATTAATTTAAAAATGAGTAAGAATAAGCAGTTTGGATTTGAATACATACTTAAGATGAATTTTTTCTTCAACCGCTATGTATTTTTAATTTGTTTTTGCTGTAAGAACTAGTCCTATCAAAACCTTGTCTATATAAATGTTGAAAACAATATTAAGAAGATATATGATAAATTCATGGGGATTTTATATCTTGTGAATTGACGGAGTTATGGAAATTTTTCTTCTTCACCCCCCATTTTTTTCTTTTCGTTTTTGATTTTTTTTACGGTACGAATTGGTCCTATCAAAAACATGTGGCTATAAAAGTTGTAGATAATATTAAGGAGATGTATAATAAAATTAATTGGATTTGATATCTTGAGAACTGACGAAGTTATGAATTTATTTCTCCCAAAAACCCTATATTTGCGCCCCTTGAGACCATTTTTAATTTTATCAAAAATCTGTGATACATAAATTTTTGGTCCTATTTTTAGAAGTAATAAAAACTTTAAACTGATTTGATACATACAAAAATTAAGAAGTTATGGGGGTTTTTCAGTTTTCACAAAACCCCTCCCTATTTCCACCCCCTTGGTCCGATTTTGCCCATTCACGAACTTGACCGAGATTTTATGCCCCTTAATTTTATGTATCAGTTTGGAAGATATTTTTGCAGAATTGTGGAAGTTATCGTGTCCAGAAGAAAGTGATATATATATATATATATATATATATATATATATATATTAAACAGTATATTAAACAGTAACACATTATCCTACAGATATATAGATGATGTTTTGATAGTTAAATTAAACAATGATATTGAAAATGTTGATTTTACATATTATCCTACGTCTCTGAGTCTGGAACCCTCATCCCAGAATTGTAAAAATATTAATTTTCTAGATGTGAACCTGAGCATAGAAAGTGAAAATTTGATATCTAAGATATTTGACAAGCGAAATGATTTCAACTTTAATACCTTAAAGCTGATATATTTTGATTCCAATGTGCATGTTTCGATTAAAAGAAATGTACTTAGAAATGGATTAATACGAATCGAAAGACTGAGTACTAGAGTTAAAGATATGTTTAGTGATATTTTAGAGTGGTGCCGCTTGGGATTCAAGCATGGTTATCCTCGCAATTTCATCAGGAGAATAACTTGTGATTTTATTAAGAGTAGCAGGTACGGAACTGAACTGAACTCCGTGATGGATGAGAATGGAGGTTTTGATGAGTTGATTGATCTAATGAGTTAGAGAGATATTTTGGTGGATGTTGCAGTTCTGTTTAGTTTTTCATAGTTTTTCATTTTTTCAATTTTGGTCTCGGCGAGTGAAGGGGGACGTAGCATGCGTAAAGTCTGACTTAACCCTGCAGTGTATGTCGTTAGCCATACCGCTCGCCTTCTGTTCTGTTCTGTTATGTCTTGTAATTATATATATTTTCTCTAGTTTGGTTATTCAGTTTGATTTTAAGAGTTAAGTTTATGTTGGTTGTTATAATATTTTTGATGTGAGTTTCAATGCAGCTATGGTGAGTGATGGATTTTGATATTTTGTTTGTGGTTTTAAATATATATATATATATATATATACATAACCATTAATTAAACATTACCGACCATCATCAAAAACCGCAATATTGGGAATGAAAAGACAATAAAAATGGATACCACAAACCTATAATATACAACAGTATGTATAAAATAAAGTGCCTTATATATATATACAGAGTGATCTTTTTTAAAGTGACAGTGTTTGGAGCGCCCTGTAGCGCGATCTAATAGCTGAAATGGCACCAAACTTGGTATTTAGACAAATCAAAATATGTGAAAAAGGATTCCGTGAAAAAAATTTGTTCCAAAAATCGCCGCTAGGGCATTTTGTAGCGCTGCTGTAGATTACAATAACGAGAATTAGCATAAAACACGGGTATCAAAGAAAAATGCAAATGTTGCGATGACAGCACCAGTAACAGGGGTTATAAAATCAAGTAGTAGACAGCTCCGACAAATAATCTAAGCTGAAGTAAACGAGCTCCAGTGGACATGCCTCTCACTTTACCGGACCGTGCGTTACTGGTGAAGCTGTATTATATAAATCAATGTTATACATTCGCAGCTCTTCGGGAATTTCGAACCAGAAAAAAATTACGAAACGGGCCTTTATCGCTGAATGGTCTTAAGAAAATGATTAAGAAGTTCGAGGAAACGGGATCACTGACCATTCGCGCTGGGAGAGGACGTAAACAAGTATCAGAAGATGTAATAACTGATGTTGCAACTGCAATTGTCGAAGGATCGCAGGAAGCCGTTGCTGGTACTAGCAGCAACCGGGGTGTAGCTCTACAATTGGACAGTAATTATTCATCGGTATGGAGAGTTTTGCGGCGGTGTTATTGGATTTTACCCCTACAAAATCAGCCGCTTGCACGAACTGAAACCAAGTGATTATGATAAGCGAGTGAGATCCGGTTTATAGTTTCTTGCCAGGGTAGAAATTGATGATGCTTTCCCATGGTACATTCTGTGGGGAGATGAGGGCCATTTTTATCTCAATGGGTCCTTAAACACACAAAATAGCCGAATTTGGGCTTCTGAGCAGCCCCACACCGTGCATGAAATCCCATTAAGTTCGCCAAAAGTCACTGTTTGGTGTGGTTTCACAGCCGAATTCGTAATTGGGCCATTCTTTTTTGAGACCGTCACTCTGACATGACCCGAAACGTACACCATAAATGCAGAAAGGTACCACGAAATGCTGCAAACGTTTGTTATTCCACAACTTCAGCAAAGAAATCGTCTCCAACAAACAATCTTTATGCAGGATGGTGCTCTGCCACACATTAGTAATAAGATAAATCAGCTGTTGCGCTAAAACTTCACTGTTGATAGAGTCATAAGTCGGAGTTTTCCAGTTGCATGGCCGCCTCGTTCTCCTCACCTCACGCCATGCGATTTTTGGCTCTGGGGTTATTTGAAATCTCAAATGTATGTTGGTAGAGTATCAAATTTGTCTATTCTAAAGGACAACATAACAAAGGCAGTGCAGAATATTCCTCGTGATATGTTACGTACTGCTGTGGAGAGCGTTGTGCACAGAATGCACGGTGTTATTTCTGGGAACGGTGCTCACATTGAAGTTAGTCTAATTCCTCACCGGGGAAGTTAATGTAGTAAATAAACATTAATAATTTAACTGTACGATTGTATGTGCTAGTATTTTTCTTTTCTCACATTTTATACATTGCAAAGCGCCACAAAATGCCCTAGCGGCGATATTCGCCATAGCGAAGACTAAATTTTTTTCACGGAATCCTTTTTCCCATGTCTTGATTAGTCTAAATAACAAGTTTGGTGCTATTTTGGCTAATAGATCGCGCTGAAGGGAGCTCCAAACACTGTCACTTTAAAAAAGATCACCCTGTATATATATACATGGTCACAGTGACGTCATTGTGACGTCACTGTAAGTCACTGTGGTCACGTCACATCTGTGACCAAAATGCCACCACTCAGTGATGTCACATTGTGACTGAGATGTGAACTTCTTAGAAAACTTTAAAAAATTACGAAAATTCTTCAAAACATGTTATTTACTGTAAAATTATATTTTTCTGGCAATTAAAAAAAAATGTGACGTCACTGTTATGTCACTGCTATGTAACGTACGTCACGTCACATATGTGACAAAAAAAAACACTATATTGTAAGTCACAGTGTGACAAAAATATGATCTTCAACAATCTTTGAAAATGAAGAGAAATATTTTAAGCAGTCACGAGTTATAGCGGCATAAGGAATGAAAATATATTAGTGGATAGCAAATGGTAAATTCTGTCACTAAAGGGGAGAGGGGGGGGGGGCATAATAAATAAAGTGCACGATACAAGCATTAATAAACTAAATTTTCAGGCTATATTTTATCCATTTGATATCTAAGACAGTGAATGTATACTTTTTCATGATTTCAATTTTATCTAGCATTTGGATAATATATTTAGAATTAGGATTATTAAATTTATACACTTTACATATTTAGTTTGCTGGGAGGAAATTTCTTTCTTTCCTTCTTTTTTTACCGACCAGGATTATTCGAAACACTTCTGTGGTTTCAAACTAAAAATTTTCTATTACAGTTAAATCTGCACCTTTTAATGAGCACGTAGAAAGAGTCTTCAGAGTTTAGTCATCTATGCATTTCTTGCTTTAGAATATTTTTATAATTTGTATTCAAGTCATAAATTCTACTTCTTTCAGACTTTTTAAATAAAATTAGCATTTTCCGAAAATAAAAGAAATATACAAAATTTGTGCAAAACAAACTTTACTTAAAAAAAAGAAGAAGAAAAAAGGGGGAGGGGGGTCGTTAATACCATTAAATTTATTTTTACACCTTTTAAAAATTTAAACAATGTTTTATCTAATAAACTCTAATTAAGAATATTATTATTATAATTATTTAGAAAAAAGGAACTTTACAATACATTTAACTTGAATTATTTGGTACGGATAAAAAGAAAAGGTTAAATATATAGGACATGTCTTCAAATACAAAATTTTAATTAACGATACTTTCAGAAAATTACTGCGCATTCAAGTTCAATATTTCTTGTATACAAAAACAAATAATCTGTAACAGAACATCTGCTTGAAAATCGTCTGCCCACAGAAAAATAAATATGAGAAGAGGCGGGAAATTGTTCACTGTTTTTAGAACATCACCAAGTCTACAACACTTTAAGATAAGGAAATGACCATTTTAGGAAACACGGATATTAAGGGAACGTATATGTAAGTGTTATTTAATTTAAATATTTTGTTCCTGATTTGTATATTATGAGTTAAATAGTTTTATGTTATATTTGTAAGAGACTGATCTTTATGTCAGAAGCGATATTTTTCAATTCGATAACTGTAAAGAAAAATATCTTAATCTGCCATCGATTGAAAAAAAAAAAAAAAAAAATCTGCGCAGAGACTGATTCAGGCTTAAGTTCATACTGGAATTAATATAAACATTAATTTACTCTTACTTGAGATTGAAAATGTATGGAACGACAATGATTTGGAATTATTTTATCGGCTTCTTACTATTTTTTGATTACTAACACTTATAGTTATTATTATTTTGGGGTTAAATATGATGTTCGATTATCATGAGATTACGAAACTGTTTCAGATTAGAAATTAACATTATACTGGGAAAATATATTTTTACATATTACAGTAGTGAAACATTTGAAAGAATTTTCTTTTAGTGCTAATAATATTTTAAATTATCTTTTAAAATCCTAAATCTTCAAACCAATGTTTTCAGATTTAACATTTGCCAAAATTATAAAATAATAGTAATTCCTTATACCATACGGAAATATTTTTGAGATATTGTTAAATCTAATAGTGCATTTAATTTATTTATTGTATTTTGCTGTTGTTTAATAGTACAATTATAAATACTAATTATTATTTTTAGTGTTTTTCAAATTGGTATATTTATTTTTTTAAATTGTATGTAAGACTTTTTGTGCTTGTGATTTTAATCAAACATTTAATTATAGACATTCTGAATCGGTTATTAAATTTTCTTCTATTGTAAATTCATTTTCTACGTTTATGATACGCGTAATTATTGGCACTAAAAAGTAAAGTATGATATTTAAGCATTGAAATAAAGTGTTTTTCATGCCTGATAGGAAGTTATAGATTAAACTGCTTTAGTATATATTTTTTAAAAGTTCATATAATACAGGATACATAATATAGGACATAAGTTGAAAAGTGCTTATGACTTAGGTTTGTCTCTTCGTCTGTCCGTCTAGCAGTCTCTCCGCACTCTAACTCCCGAAAATATACTCGGATTGCCCTGAAATTTTTGGATGTTATTGACGTTTACCATAGCACGGTACCTATTTGTAATGAAGTTTGTAGCATGCTTTGTTCATTTACAGGGCCAGCCAAAAATTTTCCGTTACATTACGGCCTATGGGAAAAAATCGTTTCAAATGATTTTTAATGATTTTACGCACGCTTTCAAACATAATAAAATTTATATGCATTTATGAAGGGCACTAAAATATGCATTCTGTTGACTATGCGATGCACAGAATAGCTATTGTTCATTTACAGGGCTAAAAAAGGAATTCAAATACATAATGATATAGGGGTGGAGGGAATTGTTTGCAGCATACTTTAATTATGTTAATCTATTTCATATATAATGAAATTGATGTATGTCGTTTAGGTTTACATACTATAAATTATTTCATGTATAATACGAATAATACGTATATAGCATTTACAGGGACACCCAAAATATTTCAGATACTATATTGTATCCGAAGTACTGTTCATTAGCGATGTTTGCTGGAAATGTATTTTTAATTATGATATGCGCTTTTATGATTCACTATATTTATGCATAGTATCGTGTATATAAATGCTATAATTCCTATACAAGGCTACACAAAAGTATTCGTAAGGATTACTGGGTATGGGCGCAAATTGCTTAAAGGTGGTTTTTAAATGAGTTATGTTTTTTTTCGCTGAACTGCATTTAATTTACCAATAAATGTTTGTAGAATATGGATAAAATGATACACAGGGTCACGCAAGGAAATGGATACATGGCCGTCTATTAATGATAATTTCTGGAAATGTGATTTCAGCAGTTTTAAGAGTGTCTTAGTTTGAATTAAATTTTAACTAAATAGTAGCGTGTAATAAAGATTCTAGGTAAACTACAGAGTTGTACAAAAGTATTCAAGTATCTTTCCTTACATTAGTATAAATTGCTGAAAAAGAATTTCAACCTGTTAGGCGTTTTCTTGCTAAACTAAATTTTCCCATTATATAGTATATATACACTTAAAAAATGGGTACTCAAAATTGAGTAAGAAGTACCCAATTTTAAATGCGTCACATACTCAAAATAGCTCCGATCCAAATGTACTCAAAGTTGAGAAACACATGTATTCATTTTTTATTCCATGGTTGTGATCAAATATGAATCGTTATGCACTGCCCCCCCCCAACCCCCCACCCAAAAAAAACCTAAAATTTAAAGTAAAAATGTACTGACATTTATTTCCCGTTCAAAGTTCTTAACAAGAAATGTTTAATTGATTATTTATTAAGAAAAATAGCAAAATTCTTAGCAAGATACTCAAATCGAATATTTTTATGACAAGAGCATTATTTCCAAGTACTTTTAAATTATTTTTAAAATGCTGTGCGTAATTTAATATTTACATTAATAAACATCATTTATGCCGCTATAAATGAAATGAACCATTACAGGGTACAAAACTATTCGTTTGTTTGGGTTTTATAACAAGTGATGTTTCAAAATAGAGAAAGCATAGGTTCATTTTTTATCCAAAAATATTCAATTCGATATGAGTACGTCGGTCATTTTTGAGTACTTCATTTTTTTTCAGTGTATCAACCTACAGATCAAATACAGGGCTGTTCAAAAGAATTGGAAAACATATTTGGCTACGGACGGTAACTGTTGAAATCAGTTTTTCAAATGTTTTATGCGTTTTCTGAAATGTTTACTTAGTTATCTTATTTACGTCATTTCCCTAAATTACGATGTCTTGTTAAAGCATTCAGAAAGTGTTGGAAAGTATTTTATAATCTATGCTTAACGCATGATTTTGCTTACTCGTTTTTTTTTCTATTTCTTAGATCAGTCTTTTCCTATAAAACATACCAAATCTATTTAGCTCATATTCACAAAATACAACATACACGGGAATAAAAAATTTAAATAAATATCGCTTATCATGCCGCTCTATAAATAATAGTTGTATTAATATCCGTTAGTCTCCATGTTCATATTTAATAAAGCAATGACAAATAACAACAAATTAAAAAAACTTACACATTCTAAATATCAAGCTTGAACTCGATATCAAGCATAGAACTTAATAAAAAAATATGGCAGTTGATAAGCATTGTTTTTTAAGTGGAAAAATTTTAAATGTTTTAGAAGAATAGGACTCCAAAATAGCGATATTTTGCTAAAAAGTACGGTAAAATGATAAGATTTTATATTTACAGCAAAAGTTTATTTTAAAATTCATCGCGGTATTAATACTTAGAAATTTTTCCAGAGAGAATCATTCGCCTTATATACAATATTTCAAATGAAAATCAAATATCAAATTAATTGCTTAAAAGGCGCAAAGGAGTGAAAAAGATTCCATGCCGGGACTCGAACCCGGGCCATCAGTATAGCACACTGACATTCTACCGACTAAACCACATGGAACGACGCCCAGCCTGTAAAATTTCTCACTATTACATGTTGGCAAGGCTACAACACGAAACTTAATTAAATCCAGCATCGATTGAAACTATATTAATAATTGGAAATTTTTCCAGGGAGAAACATTCGCCTTGCATACAACATTTCAAATTAATATTGACTTTTAAGCAATTAATTTGAAATTTGATTTTCATTTGAAATATTGTATGCAAAGCGAATGGTTCTCGCTGGAAAAATTTCCAAGTATTAATATAATTTCAATCGATGCTGGATTTAATTAAGTTTCGTGTTTGCATCATGTTGGTGGCTCACGCTAAATATTCCATCTTGTGCTGCGTTTGTAGCCTTGCCAACATGTAATAGTGAGAAATTTTTCAGCCTGGGTATCGTTCCATGTGATTTAGTCGGTAGAATGTCAGTGCACTGTACTGATGGCCCGGGTTCGAGTCCCAGCATGGAATCATTTTCACTATTTGCGTCTTTTAAGCAATTAATTTGAAATTTGATTTTCATTTGAAATCACAGTGTTTATGACAGGTTCGTCACAAATGACACATATTTCACAAATTGGTCACAGTGTGACTTCAAAGCATTGTCGCTTTCGTCACAGGTTCGTCACAAAGTTAATGCCAAAATAGTCACAAATGACACACTTTTCACAAATTTGTCACACCGTGACTTCACAGAGTGGTCACAATGTGACGTCACAAACGACCTCTAAAACGGCCATAACGACCTCGCATTCTAGTCACTATGACGTCACATTGACGTCACGTGACGTCACATCGACGGTCACAAAGTCACAGTGTGACTTCACAACGACGTCGCCGTGACGTCACCATGCCTTACGGGATATATATATATATATATATAAAGTTTTTCACTGAGGGTGGTTTTGGGTTCTAGGGGTCATGATCGGTGTAGATCTGCAAAATTTTTTCAGAAATTCCACATAGGAACGACGCCAATAGGTAGTATTTCATACGAAATCAACCTAATAGAAATTGTTTTCGACATCCGGTTTTCGTCGGATTCATGCGTTTTAGGGGTCAGAGATCCCCCAAAACACATTTATATAAAATGTCTGTCTTTCCGTGTGTGTAGCCATGTGTCGCCATTGCACCATGGAAAAGTGTATGAAGTTATGCATTGAATTCAACCAAAAATCCCTCCCGTCCCGGCCTACAGGCGGAGGTAGATTTCGAAGTTAAGTATACTAATTTCACCAACAAAAACTAAATCATGATTAGAGATAATTCCACTTTAACAATTTTATCTGGCCGTTTTTGACGAGTTTTTATTTCATTTTTATATAATAGCTGGTTTTATCAGAATCATGTTAAGGCGGTATTCAAAAAAGTACTTTTCCATGCTCAACAACTCGAAATTTTATGGCACATTTTCAGATTCATTTTTAAAAGAAAAAATATTAACTGACGTGATTCTTGAAGAGATTTATAAGCGACCTGTGTTTTTATTTTTCGTTCAATTAATTAAAACTTGTTTGTAAATTAATTATAAATAATTATTTTCTAAGGAGGACTATATTTTTCGTTTCTAACACAATCGCTTCGTGAAATTCGGTTCAAAATGCCCACTTTTACATCTATTTTTGAAATGTATTCTGCATCTATCAAAAAATTGATCATTACGGTACATTATATAGTTTCTGAATAAGAGAATCTGCCAATTGGATGCGGTTGAGAGCAAAAAGGAATTTAAAAATGAGTAAGAAAATAAACAGTTTGGATTTGAATACACCCTTAGTAAGATGATTTTTTTCTTCGACCGCTATGTATTTTTAATTTGTTTTTGCTGTAAGAATTGTCCCTATCAAAAACTTGTCTATATAAATGTTTTAGAAAATATTAAGAAGATATATGATAAATTCATGGGGATTTTATATCTTGTGAATTGACGGAGTTATGAAAATTTTTCTTCTTCAACCCCGCTTTTTTGTTTTCGTTTTTAATTTTTTTTTTTTTTTTTTTTTTTTTTTTTTTTTTTTTTGCGGTACGGATTAGCTTTATCCAACACTTGTGAATATAAAAGTTATAGATAATATTAAAGAAATTCATAATTGGATTTGATATCTTGAGAATTGATGAAGTTATGGATTTTTTTCTCCCAAAAGCCCTATTTTTTGCGCCCCTTGAACCCATTTTTAATTTTACCAAAAATCTGTGATACATAATTTTTTTGCCATATTTTGAGAAGTAATAAAAACTTTAAGCTGATTTGATATGTACAAAATTTAAGAAGTTATGGTTTTTTTTTCGTTTTTCACAAAAGGCCTCCCTATTTCCATCCCCTTGGTCCGATTTTGCCCATTAACGAACTTGACCGAGATTTTACCGAGATTTGTGCAGAATTGTGGAAGTTATCGTGTCCAGAAGAAAGTGATATATATATATATATATATATATATATATATATATCATAGAGGAGAATGTAATAGGTAGTATTTCATAAGAAATCTACCTAAAATTTTTATGGATGTTTTTGTCTATAGCCAGCAAGTCTTCCTTTTGGCTATGTCTAGCAGGTCTTCTTTGAATTTAGAAATATTCCCATGGAAGGGGGCGCTGTAATAGCGATTTTTGTGCCATGTGCATTATTGTCCGATCTAAAAGTGTGTTCATAGAATTGAACGAAATTTCATATTTATGTGTTTGGCTATGACAAGCAGGTCCTCCTTGAATTTCAAAATATTCCGCCTGAAGGGGGCGCTGTAATAGAGATTTTTGTATAATTTTTACTATTTTTCGCAGTTCTATTGCACATCGGCTGCTCATGCAGCGATGTAAATTTTGCATCCTTCATAAACTGGCTATCCGCAAACAGCTGATGCACAACAGAATAAAAAAAACTACTGATTTTAATAAATATAATGATCGAGATTAACTCGTTTATACTCATTAATTGATTGAAGCAGAAATTTGGTGAAAATCAAAGTTGTATAGTATTGAACTAATAATATTGAAGAATTAACATTTATAACTACTTGTAGGAAGGTAATATGTAAAAAGTTAAGTTATCGGATTACTTGAATAACTAAACGTTGAAATAACAACACATGAAATTTAATATAATTTCATAAAGGGGATTTTACAACGTTTCGTTGATAGTTTCTTCAAATGCATTACATTTCTCACTTAAAACATATAATACACTTTCTCTCGAATAGTCCAATTAGGCCTAATAGTGCCTTTATTGAGATTTCCTATTTCGACTCTTCATCTATACTAATAAAATAACAAATCGCTCTGTTTGTGTGTGTGTGTCTGTGTGTGATGGATATCAAAAACTACTGCACATAGAAGCCTGAAAATTTAGATATGAATAGTCCAAGACGGGTCCTGATGCATCTGAGGCTTAGATTTTTAATTTAGTAAAGGCCAGAGCCCCTGGGCCCCTTTAAGGTTTTATGCACTAAATTGTTAATAACTTGCCTTCTTTCCATCCAATCTTCTTCGTTTTGGGGGACCTATCTATATTTAGTGATTTTCGTTTTTCTACACTGTAGTTAAGACCCTGGCCCCTTGGGGCCCGATACAGGGTTGAAGTTTTTATGCAAATAAATTTTTAATAAATTTGCTCCATTTTAATATGATCTTCATTTTTGGTATCCCTTTTCCATTTAGTTATTCTCACGTTTCTACATTCCATTTAAGACCCTAGGCCGCCTGGGGTGCGTAGGGCTGGTCTAGGGCCCTTGGACGTTTTGTGCGCCAATTATTTTTAATGCCCTATTTTTCTCATCTTCTCAGTGCATAATTTTAAAGTTGAGCCTTAGATTCTTCTTCCCAAACCAATATCCTCATATTTTTATTGGGGACCTAAGGCCCTTTTTTAAACATTTACCCTCCTTTTTTGCGCATTTCTTTAAAATATTATTTTAACGATTAATTTATATTATTCCCTATGCTTTATTTTGACTAATTGAAGATCTAAAGCGCTAAGTATTAAGGCATTTTAACATGTTTTCATGTTAGGGTCCTGTTTTTAACTGTCAGTTGGCCCCTTCTGGGCCCTCTATTATAGCTTCCTTGAAAGTAGTCCGATTCTGATGCTTTTTTTCCCCCTAACAACTTCTTAGATGCTCCAGCTACTACATGAGCGAAAAAAAAATTTCTCAGGCTTCAGCTGCCACTAATTTTGAATATTAATCACCTTCTTGGGGCCCTTGGTGCAGCTTCTTTAAAAATGATCCGAATTGTTTGCAATTTTCTTTAACATAGTTGTAGCGTCCTCCGATTACTTTAAAAGCTACTTAAAATATTCTTATGCACAACTACATGCCAGTTACGTCCTTGGCCCCTTGAAGTTTTTGAACCATAAATTTCTAATAAATTACCCCCTATTAATCCGATCTTCATTTTATGAACCCTTTTTCCATTTGGTTATTCTCACGTTTCTACATTCCAGTTAAGATCCTGGGCCTCATATGGTGCCGTAGGGCCCGGTCCAGGTCCCTTGAACTTTTTGTGCACCATTCATATTTCATTCCCTAATTTTCTGACTTCCTCAGTGCACAATTTTAAAGTTGAGTCTTGGACTCTTCTTCCAGGACCAACACCCTCATATTTTTATAGAGGCCCTAGGGCCTATTTTGAAGCATTTACCCATTTTTTGTGTATTTCTTTAAAATATTATTCTAACAAAATATGCATACTCTTTGCTTAGTTTTGACTAATTATAGATCTAAAGCTTTAAGGAGTAAGACGTTGTAATATGCTTCCATGTTAGGGCCTTGTTTTTAACTATCAGTTGGCCCCTGTTGGGCCGTATACTGTAGCTCCTTTAAAAATGGCCTGATTCAGAAGCTTTTTTTTCTAACACCTTCTTAGGTCCGACAGCTACTACATGAACGACAAAAAAAATTTCAAACTTCAGCTACCACCAATTTTGAATATTAATCGCCTTCTTGGGGCCCTTGGTGCAGCTTCTTTAAAAATGATCGGAATTGCTTGCAATTTTCTTTAGCACATTTCTAGCATCCGCTAACTACTTTAAAAACTATTAAAAAGTATCTTTAAACGCAACTACATGGCAGTTAAGTCCCTGGCTACTTGGGGCCCGGTACAGGGCCCCTTAAAGTTTTTGGACCAAAAATTGTTAATAAATTGCCTCCTCTTAATCCGATTTTCATTTTTGGAACCCTTTTTTCCATTTAGTTATTCTCCTGTTTCTTTCTTCCAGTTAAAATACTGGGGCATCCTAGGGTTTCATAGAAACCAATCCGGTGTCTCTTGAACTTTTTTGTGCGGCATGCATTTTTCACCACCACATTTTCTCGCATTATCAATGCAAAATTTTAAAATTGAGTGTTGCACTCTTCTCCCCGGACCAACACCCACCTATTTTTACTGGACCCTAGGGTCCTCTTTAAAGCATTTCCCCCCATTTTTTGCGGTTTTCTTTAAAATTTATTCTGATGATTAATTCATACCGTATGTGTAATTTTAACTAATTGAAGATCTAAAGTGCTAGAACTTAGACCTTTTAACAAATTTTCATGTTAGGGCCCTGCTCTTTACTATCAGTCGGCCCTCTTTGGGCCCTTTGTCATAGGTCCCTTAAAAACGGTGCGATTCACTAGCTTTTTTTTAACAACATTTTAAGCCCTCCAACTACTACATGCATGACAAACAAATTTCTCAGACTTCAGCTACCACCAATTTTGATTATTATCTCCTTCTTGAGGCCTTTATTGAAGCTCCTTTCTGAACCCCAGGGCCGGTCTTTCTTTATGCCTCAGCTACCACTTTTTCGAACATTAATCTCCTTTTTCAGCATCAACTTACTTTTACTCACTACAGCTGTAAATTAAAAATCGCGTTAATTTAAAGGTAACTTTATATAGTGGATTTCATTCGTTTATTTAATATCGTGTTAATGTTAAAAGTATTTCATGAAATTTACAAGGGAGAGGGCATCTTCCACCGCTTAGGGGCACATTCTTTCCTCGTATTCTAAGGACCCAATTTCAACGGGATTTGGTTCATTCAACTTAGATTACAATTCAGCTACTTTCTGTATTATAAAATTTTATCCTAGACTTCGGTTACCAACATTTTCTAACATTTCTAGAATTAATGATGCATTCTTTTTTTGGATTCTATGGGCTTGATTACTACGAGGTTTGGCTCACTGAACTTGGTTTTCGATTATCTTCGGGTAGTGGGGAGCATTTCAGATGCATGCTGCCTTAGGTAGCGTGGACCCAGGCTATAGGTTCGTTCGGAAAGAAATTTGCTGGGCGCTGCGGGAGGAAATGGGTGCCGAAATTAAATTCATTTAAAAGAATTTCAAAAGATATAAAATCATATAAACTTGAGTTTTGTTTAAGGTTATTATTTACGGACTCCTGGCAACGGCGGTTGGGTCTGCTAGTCTATGCTAATAAAAGAACAAATCGCTCTGTGTGTGTGCAATGGCTAGCCAAAACTACTGCACGTAGCAGTCTGAAAATTTAGGTGTGAATAGTCCAAGACAGGTCCTGATGCACCTGAGGCTCAGATGATTAATTTTTTAAGGGCCGGGGACCCTGGGTCTCTTTAAGTTTTTATGCACTAAATTGTTAATAACATGCCTCTTTTATATTCGATCTTCGTCATTTTTAGGGAGAAATTCTCCATTTAGTGTCTACCCCATTTCTACATTTCAATTAAGACCCTGGCACTCTTGGGGCCCCTTGGAGTTTTAATGCACTAAATTATTAATAAATTGTTTCCTTTTAATCCGATCTTCATTTCTGGGATCCTTTTTCCATTCAGTTATTATCCCGTTTTTACAGTCCAGTTAAAACCCTTGACCAGTTTAGGATCCCGTAGAGCCCGGTAAAGGGCCCCTTGAACTTTTTGTGTGCCATGCATTTTCACCCCCTAATTTTTCCATCTTCGCAGTACGTAATTTTAAAGTTAAGTCTTGGACTCAACTCCCTAGGCCAACACCCACATTTTTATTGGGACCCTAGGGCCCTTTTTCAAGCAATTACCCAATTTTTTGCGTATTTCTTTAAAATTATAGTGTAATGATTAATTCACACCCTAAGCTTAATTTTGACTAATCGAAGATCTAAAACGCTAAGTACTAAAAGGTTTTAACATGTTTTCATGTTAGAGCCTTGCTTTCAACTATTAGTTGGACTCTTTTGGGCCTCCTATTATAGCTTACTCTTAACGTATACTTTTTATGACACCCGCCGAAGAATGCTCTTTCTAAATTTAATAACTGACACAAATGTAAATAATTTTTGCTGCGTTAGAAACACTGTGATATTGTAAAGTATAATGAATTTCGGGTACAGAGATTTATTTATACGTTAATATAATTGGCTTAATTTATTTATATTAAAACCCCGAGCCTCAAAGAGAACATTGCCATTAAATTGTTTTCGAAATGTATTAATAAAATTTGTAAAATCAACAAATCAACGACAGTTAAATTGTAAATAATTCATTAAATAACTGCACTCTTAACGTATACCTTTTACACTGTAAAAAAAAATCTGTGAAGTTACTAAAGTTTTTCTAGGAAACTGGGATTCCTAGAACTTTTCATGTAACGGCAACAACAAAATTTCATGTAACAGACACACTTTTGCGCCGAAAATCAAAAAATCTGTAAGGTTACTAAGAATTTTTTTGGAAACTAGGATTCCGAGAACTTTTCATGTAACTGCAGCCAGGGTTACAAATAAAAGTTTAGTAAGATTACTGAAATTTTAGCAGATTCATTTGTAAAGTTACAGATTTTTGTAGCTTTACAAAAACTAGTTTTGTAGATTTGCAGCTTTTTTCGTACAGTTACAGTTGAAAGTTTAGTAAACATGAAACTTTACATCTGTAGACCTACAGATTTTTTTTTTTTTACAGTGTATGAAACCCGCCGAAGAATGTTCTTTATAAATTTAATAACTGACACAAATATGAATCATTTTTGTTGCGTTAGAAAAAAAGTTGTGATATTGCAAAGTATTTTTGAAAAGTATTTTTGCAAAGTGTTTTCAAAGTGTTTTTGAAGTGTATTCATAAAATTAGAAAATCAATAAATCAACGACAAATAAACTGTGATTCATTCATTAAAAAAATGTTCTCTTAACATTCTATGACACCCGCCGAAGAATACATTCTCTAAATTTAATAACTGACACAAATGTGAATCCTTTTTGCTGCGGTAGAACATTCTATGATATTGTAAAGTATTATGAATTCAGGGAGAAGAAATATTTTTACGTATATTACGTAATGTTTATACGTATATTTATATATAAATATAACTGACTTATTTTATTTATATTAAAACACCGAGCCTCAAAGACAACATTGCAATTAAATTGTTTTTGAAATGTATTCCTAAAATTCATAAAAGCAACAAATCGATGATAGATAAACTGTAACTCATTCAGTTAATGTTCGTGCTCTTAATGTGTACCTTCGATTTCAACCGCCGAAGAAGATGTTTTCTAATTTAAATAAGTGACACAAATATGATTCATTTTTGCTCCGTTAGAAGAACACGCTGTGATATTGTAAAGTATTAAGAATTCCGGGTAAAGAAACTTAAATATACCTAAACATAATTAATTTATTTATATTAAAACACCGAGCCACAAATACATCATTGCGATAAAACTGGTTTTGAAATGTATTCTCGAAATTTATGAAATCAACAAATCAGCGAAAAATAAACTGTCATTCATAAAATAATTGTGATCTTAACGTGCACCTTCGATGACACCCGCCGTTTAATACGCTTTCTAAATATAATAAGTGACACAAATGTTAATCATTATTGCTGTGCTAGAAGAACACTCTATGATATTGTAAAGTATTATGAATTCCAGGTAAAGAAACTTATTTATAATTATATATAATTGACTTAACATATTTATGTTAAAACACTGTTCCTCAAAGACATCATTCCGATTAAATTGTTTTTGAAATGTATTAATAAAATAAAATGAATGGCCAAGTGCGAGTATTACTCGCGCTTAGAGGGTTCCGTACAATAAATATATGAATTATTAACTGTATTATTTAAAAGACTTTGTAAAAAAATGTACAACGTAGGGTTGGGTATAGCTGTATATATTAGAAAAGTATGAATGGGTATACCATAAAATTTCAAAGAGCCTAAAAATATCAAATATTGCTATTCTGTATAGCTCTTTTCTTAATCTTATCCTAATATGTTTCTGATGAACTTATTCGGTACTGACAATAAAAGTATTGCATAGTTAAACTTCGTTTCACATTTCATAAAATTATTCAGCGCAGTAATAATATTTTGTAAGAAAATGACTGCCTTCCCATACTTTTATAGCATATAGATGGCGCTGTTGTCACTTTCGGCAAAATATCCTGAGATATTTTGCCAAACATGAAGTGAAGTGAATGCATGTAATTATGATTGCGCGGGTTTTGTAGAGTTTCGGTGTGTGTTCGAAATGTATCTCACCTAGAGAAGTTTTCATGTGTTAACCTGAAATATGTATGTCCCATTCATATTATGCGCTTTTCGCGAATTTGTATATACTTTGTGTGTCATCCTTATTAAAAATGTGACTGTTTAAGCTGTCGAAAGTGTTTATCATGACCAACATCGACACAATTTTCTTTTTACACTGTAGCCAAAACATAACCCTTTTTTTAATTTTTAAACGTGGCATTGTGCAAATTGCGCTTCGAAAGGAGGTCGCAAAGTTGAAACGCAACCTTGATCCGTGCCGAATTTTTCCAGATAGGTTTTTAATTTACTTTTAAAGACACGGGATGCATATTTGGAGGTTTACTCAATGCAAACTAGTCGCGAATCCCATAGTAAATATGTGATTAATTATATTTAAATTAGTCTGTTTTTAAAATTTTGACGTTCATTGCTTTTTCACTGTTACTGAGCATTGCATTACACAAACATAACCTTAAAATTTGTTATCTAGGCTTTAAAAGCAAATGACACATAGAGTACGTCGTCCCTGTCATTATGTATGTCCAAACCGTTTGTGTCTTTAAGGGTTAATATCTCGGCTAATTACCTACGATTTTTTTCGAAAAACATTATCAAGAATGCTTGTATACTTCTGCTGTGAAAGGTACCATCAGCGCTCCTCAACACGTTTGCTGAATGCCCTCAAATCGAAATTTGTGTGTAACGGAAAAATGCGCTTTTCTCAAAAACAATGTGACCTAGGGTAATCGCTATAATTTTCCTACAAGGTTTAAGTTAACGTCTACCACCACTGATTTTTTCATAATTTTAGTTTGAGTAGATTCGGAAATAGATGGGGAAGAACATATTTTTGCACCTCATTTTGGACGATACCTCTGCAACTATAATACCTAAAATTAAAATAAATAAATGTATTTTTGAGTTCAGCGTTATGAAAGCTTTCACACGATATCCCATACGATACAGAAGGAAAAGATTTTTTTTCCAAGTAGCTTAATTTGCCCCTCTACATTTTTCCTAAATATATTTGTGAATGTTTAATAATCTATAAATATGTGGGTAATAGTCTTTATTACTTCCCCCAACTTGAACTTTCCAAATTTCCATAGTTTACGAGTAAAAAAGCTGTGACAGACGGACAGGCAGACACAAGAGTGATCTTATAATGGTTCCGTTTTTACTTTTTAAGTACGGAACCCTAAAAAATGGACAAATCAGTGATTGATAAATTGTAAATCATTCATTAAATAATCGTGCTCTTAACGTACACCTTCGATGACACCCGACGATGAATATTCTTTCCAAATTTAATTAGTGATACAAAAGTGAATCATTTTTGCTACGTTACAAGAAAACGCTGTGATATTGTAAAGCATTATAAATTCCGGGTGAAGAAACTTATTTATATCTAAATATAATTGCTTTATTTATATTAAAGCATCGAGACTGAAAGATATCATTGCGATTAAACTCTTTTTAAAATGTATTCATAAAATTTATAAAGTCAGTAAATCAACGAAAAATAAACTGTAACTCATTCAATTAATAACTGAGCTCTTAACATGCACCTTCAATGATAGCCGCAGTTGAATACGCTTTCTAAGTATAATAAGTGACACAAATGTTATCATTTTTGCTGTGCTAGAAGAACATATTGCGATATTGTAAATCATTATGAATGCGGGTAAAGAAACTTATTACCAAAATATAACTTATTTATGTTAAAACATCGAGCCTCAAAGACATCATTGTGATTAAATTGTTTTTGAAATGTATTCACAAAATTCATCAAATCAACAAATCAGTGATAAATAAACTGCAACTCATTCATTAAATAATGAGCATTTAACGTGCATCTGCGGTTTCACCCGCCGAAGAATGCGCTTTCAAAATTAAATAAGGGACACAAATATGATTCATTTTTGCTTCGTTAGAAGAACATGCTGTGACATTGTAAATTATTATGAATTCCGGGTAAAGAAACTTATTTATACCTAAATATAGTTAACTTTATTTATATTAAAACAGCGAGCTTCAAAGACATCACTGCGATTAAATTGTTTTTAAAATGTATTCATAAAGTTTATAAAATCAACAAATCAAAGACAGATAAACTGTAACTCATTCATTAAATCATTGTGCTCTTAACGTGAACCTTCGATGACACCCGTCATTGAATATGCTCTTTAGTAACTCATAAGGGCAATTCCACACAAATGATATGTTGCCATTCTGGCATGACAAACTTTACATATAACATGAGTATCTTCTGAAGAAGGGAACAAACATCTTAAGCAAGTTCTCAGCTGTTTTCCATTATGGCAAGTCTTACGTAGCACAATACATTAAAATAAAAGAAATCATTAAATACGCTCTTTGGTAACTCATAAAGGCAATTCCAAGCAAACAATATATTGCCATTCTGATATGAGATGAGCATCTTCTGCAGAAGGAAACAAACATGTCAAGCTAGTTCTCAGCTGTTTTCCATTATGGAAAGTCTAACGTAGTACAATACATTAAAATAAAGGAAATCATCGAATACGCTCTTTGGTAACTCATAGGGGCAATTTCATACAAACAATATACTGTTTGCCGTTCTGGCATGAAAAGCTTTTCATATGACATGAGCATATGCTGCTGAAGGGATAAACATCTCAAGCTAGTTCTAAGCTGTTTTCCATTACGGCAAAGGTAAAATAGAAGAAATGCCCAAACTTTAAAATTAAATTATTCATTAAGGTGGCCTATGTTAGGAGCACTTTTTTGAAAAAAAAAAATTACAATATTGAATAAAAACACATATGTTTAGTTCAGTTGTATCACAGAATAATGTAAAAAAACATAAAATCCTAATAATATTATCATAACATTTTTAAAAATTTGGTTTTATACCGGGTTTTTTTAATTAATACTTATGCCAGACAGCGTGAACTCTTGAATTAAATATATTGCAATTTCCTTTGTATTACAGAGTTCCCTGTGCACTGAACTAAAAGTTTTGCATTACCTTCGAAATGAACTGTAATATTTCAAAATATCTCAAAAAATAAACATTTTCATTAAACATTCCCATTTATTTATTCTTTTATCTGTAAAATAATTAAATTACCACATAGAGGTTAGATTCTAGTTCAAAACATATTGAGTAATATGGAAAGTATTTAGAAAAAATTCACTGAAATATATTTAAAACATTTTATGTAATGGAGTTTCTTGAACATGGAAATAACAGCTTAGATTCATCGGAAGATTTATTAACGATAAAATTACTCTAGAAGTGTCAATTAAGTTTTACTAGTGTTTTAAGTAAAAAGGTAAGGAAATCATGCACCGAAACATTGTTTGCAATTCTTCTGGCCTTTCTACGCCCACTTTCGGTATTTTACTCATTACTTCATGTTTATTAAAGTGGCCGTAATTTATCTTCTATTAATTGTAGGAATAAAATTAAAACAGATTTGGAGTCGCAAAAGATTGCTCGTTCAAATAAAACAATAAAAATGAAACACGAAAATTTTCACCAAAACGGCCATTTTAATGCAGGTAAAGATATCTTAATTATAAAAAAATGGGCGTGGAATAACTGCCATATTTACAACTTAGCTTAAAATTTTTGTATACATTCATTTTACTAATATTTAAAATTTTGTTACTATGACGATGCGCCTTTTTAGTTATAAAAATACTTAAATTAACTTGAAAAATTTAATACTAAACAAAATAGATATTGATATCCAACGTACACTTCATTCATAAATTAAAAGATGATAGAAAATAAACACATGAATAAAATAAATCTCAACGTTTCGGTTTACTCTCTAAAACCATCGTCAAGAGTAAAATTTTTCTAAAATACAAATCGGCAGAAAAGAATCAGTATGCTACATCTTTAAAAATTAAATCCAAACTGGGAAAAGTTTAAAGAATACTACACTATAAATGCACTTTTAATTTTTTATGTTTTAGTAAATGAGTTGAATACTGAGTAAACGGTGATAGGTTTATGATGCTCTGTTTTAGACGTTACTACATTTTCACATTTTGGCGAAAATTTGCATTGTTTTCGACATAAATTTATACAAGATGTATAAAATATTTCATAAACATATCATTTATTTCATCTTTATGTTTACTACAGTTAATGTATAATTGAATCTTAAATTATAGGTTAACCTTTCTACGGCACTTTGTACTTTCCAACAGTCACACGCCATAATAATTTTAATTTTGAAAATAAAATTAAAGTGCTTAAAACGAATGCATTGATGATAATAATAAAATAAGCATAATCACTACTTTTAACCAATATTTTATAGAAATTGAGGTAAGCGAATACATTTATAGAAAACCAATTGTTCCAGCAAATTCTAAAGCACAAGAATAACTGAAGCATATGATTTCAGTATGAGACAAATGAAATTCATACAATTTACTAATTCGAAATTAATGAACTAAAGTATTTAATACTTTAATGAAAGTTTAACGCAAAATTTTTAAATTGATTTAAGGATGAAGAATTGTCAAACGTTTAACAATATCGATAATTATATATTGCTCAACGACGTAGACAAATTTGTCTTTACATGGAAACTAATATTTAGCATTTTAAATACATATTAATATATTTTCTTCCTTTACAACAAAAATTCAGAAATGTGTATACGGTGAAGAATAAAGTATTGGAAGACATGTCTATAATATAAAGAGTGTTTTAATGAAAAGTAAATATACTTAACAAGAAATTATAATATTTGAATAAATAAATTTACCTGAATCGTTAAAAGTATACGTTGCTAATAACGGTGAGTATAAGTATTTGCATCACCATGTGTTTCACTTTATGTAGAAATAGTTATTAGAAATATAGATTTCTCTTTTTTTCAGCTAAATTGAAGAAAGCACATACTTTAAAAAATATAAATGAAAGAGAATGACATTAAATGAAATAATATTTATCAAACGAACTAAAAGGGATATAAAGCAGTAGAACTTCCCCAGCGTAATTTGCTCATCCCCACCTGTAATTAAGTAAGTCAACTTTAATTTAGAGAAAGATAAAGCAGTTGAGAAAAATCTAAAGCAAATTTAGTAAAATAAACCTTTATGCGACTAACTGTGTGAAATTTTGATTGTTTTGACAAATCTTAGTTGTTTAACGAAATAGAGAAAAGTATATTTTACATTAAATCTGCAAAGCATCATTCAAAAGTTAATTCCACTTAATTTATTAATTAATGCCACTTAATTTCTCTTCTACAGTATTAGAAGCCAAAACTTTGTACGTTGATGACGTGAAATATTTCAGATAATAAATCTTCCCTCAAGTCGTTCTACTTATTATGCACGCTTTTGCATTATTTTATAACGGAGTGGTCTCATTTCTTAAACTCTTTAATTCTGAAGAAGAATAAATAGAGAAATTCTTAAATACACTGGTGTCTAAAATTAAGGACGAATCAAAAAATGCTAATTTTCAAGTACGAGAATACTTAAAAGGAAATAATATAATTCAAATAATTACTATCTCTACAGCACAGCTAGTCCATATAACATCTCATTCATGTCACACATGATCACAAGTGTCACAGTCACTTACGGTGAAGCAAAAAATAGGAAATTCCAAACATCTCAATATGAGTCTCAAATTATCACTATATGTGACTCCACTGAGATGTCACTGTGACTGCTGTTTTGTGACGAGTCACCAGGTGACTTTACAATGTAGTTACATTGTGACTCTCATGTGACTGTCATCTGCAGACTCAATTTCAAAATCATCGTGAACGCTGCATTGTGATAAGTTACCAAATAATGTCACATTAAAGTCACATAATGACTTTCATCTGACAGGGCGACTACTGAGAACTCTCTATTGTGCTCTTTTGTAAAAAGTCACCATGTGACTATAATGTGATATTATTTGGTGACTTATCATAAAGCAACGTTCATGATGACTTTGAAATTTAGTCTAAAAATGACAGTCACATGAGAGTCACAATGTAACTACATTGTAAAGTCACCTGGTGACTCGTCACAAAGCAGCAGTCACAATGACGTCTCAGTGGAGTCACATATAGTGATCATTTGAGACTCATAATGAGACGTGTGGAATTTCCTATTTTTTGTTTCCCCGTACTGACTGTGACACTTGTGACCATGTGTGACATGAATGAGATGCTATATGGACTAGCTGTACTGTAGGGATAGTAATTATTTGAATTGTATTAATTTCTTTTGAGTATTCGCTTACTTGGAAATTAGCATTTTGTGATTGGTCCTTAATTTTGGACACCAGTGTACAATAATAATGACAGATGTCTGTGAATGTTTATGTATGTGTCTGTCCTGTTACTTTTTTTTCTGACGAGAATGCCATGAACAGATTTGCCAGAAAGGTACCTGCCTGTCTGAAGGTATGCCGCACGAAACCAGTTTCTGCATTTTTTGATTATATTTATTGCTCTTTATTGTTTTAGCGATTTCCCCCTATTAGTAAAAGGAATCTTGTTTCAATCATTTAGTCCATCATAGTAAATTCGTTTTGTCAAAAAGTTTATTTGGAGTACGTACACCAATTTTTTAATTATTCGCGAAATTTGAATGCGAATTTTAGGATATTTACGTGTTTCAAGACGATTTTTTGACATTCATAAAAGGAATTCTGTTTCACCATTTTAGCCAGATATAGTACATTGATGTCTTTTGCGATTTTTAAATTCGTCGTGAACAATTGCGATTTTTAGTGGTCCTTTTGGCGATTTTTTGACATGGTAAAATGTATTTGCTGCTTTAGCCGTATAGTAAATTTTTAGCTCTGTCATATTAGAATTTGTCGCGAAATTGTTATGCATTTTCAGCGTTTCGCGGCTTTTTTATGTGGAGATTTTCTTTTCCATACGTAAAATAAATACGGTTTCAAGCTTTTAGCACAATATGGTAAATTTTGTTCTCTGAATTAAAAAAAAAAGTTATACAATTTTTAGACTTTTTTCACGTTTTATCGCGATGTTTCACTTTTACGCGATAAAAAGTCTCCGGTAAATTTTGTTATTTCCATGATTTAATTCCAGTTTTCAAGACTGCCAAATCGGCCTTTATAACAACGTGAATAACAATGCTGAAAATTTTAATGTAATCTGGGTAAAAATAAAAAAATCCTATATATATATATATATATATTATTTGTTTATTTATTTATTTATTTTTGGTACTGATAAAACCATGAAATATGCTTACATAGTAATTTCTACAGAAAGTTATTTAATTAAAATCAATTACAAACTACGATTTAACTCATGTATATTAATATAAAAAAATCGAAATTTTTGAATTAAAAAAACCTCCGCAAAACTGGCAAATCTGTCAAGAACAGAAAATACGTGAAAGAAAGGGAAATGAAATTCTTTTTCTAATTCAAAAATTTTGATTTCATACCGGAAATTTTCAAAGAAGATTTAAAAAAATATATATAATCATAAAATGCCTGTCTTAAATGAAGAAAATAATAGTATAGGGATTTTCTGGTATGAATGAGAAATTTTGAAATAAAAAAGGCCAAATTGGCCCCCTGGTGTTTGTACCTCAATGAGTCACTTGCACCCATACATTCCTATACAATAAATGATTGTTACAATGTCCTGTACCAACCCTTAAAGTTTGAACCATGAATTTGGAATCAGCCTGTATATATATATACTAGCAAAAGCCATGCTTTCTTTGGATTCGCGAAGCATTATTTAATAAGATAAATATTGGAAAGTAACAATATCTTTTTATATTTAAAAAAAGTGAGAGAGAGAAATTTTGATGCAACGATAATATTTCACGTACTCAATCATTTTCATGACTTTATTTGTTTTTACTGGCTCAATGGTTTTTATTTACTGCAAGAAATAAGCAGGTTTCATTATCGTTTAGAAAAACAAATCCGTATAATAAAAAATATACTCAATAAAATAATAAAAAATGTTTTTGTTAAACCATTCGATAAGAAAATAATATTGCCAGAATCTACAGATCATATTCTATTTCTATCAAGTCCAAAAATATTTCTTTCCATAATTAAACTTAAAAAAAAAAGTTTTTGAGATATTTTGGCGGAATAATGAAAATATATTTTATTTAATTAATTAATCATGTTTCTATCTATAATTACTAACTCCTTGATTTATTTTTTCTTCTGAAAATATAAGTGTTTTATTTTTTATTTGCAAAAATGCGTCCGTAATGGAAAAACATGTAAAATAAATTAATTAAAATAATAATTTTTTTTAGGGTTATTCTGTAAAAAAAAATAATATTGTGCAAATCTACAGATCATAATTTATTTTTATGTTTAATTTCATGTCAAAATATTGAATAGTTTTTTTGTAAAGTGTACGACAAAATGTATTTTGTGTAGCCTAGTAGAGGATTCGCTTCGCTCATCCTAACAATATAATATTAAAAAAAGAAAATAGTCTCCCCTTACATTCTATAATCCGGGAAGTCCGGGTTGGATTCCCTTGTATTACTAAATGCCTTTTCCATTTTTACATCTTTTTTATTTTACTGATTTACACTGTAAAAAACATACAGATGATTCTATTATAGGAAAATACACGGTGTCTACGAATTAGTTGCTCAAAAAGAATAATTTATTGAAGGGAATTGACAGGAAAAAAATTAAAGTACATATTGTTGTAAGATAGAAAAAGTAGTTCAAGTATACCATTATCACAAATGTTTGATGTGACTTTTTTTCGTGACTCTGCAAATGTCCCATCGGTAAGTCATTTCTTGCCACAGATTTTTCAGCATGTTTCCGTCGATCAAATTGACTGCAGTGCAGATTCTTTTCTTGCATTCTCAAACAAAATTTCGTCGGACTTGCACAGCAGAATGAGTTTCATGAAATCAAAGACAGCATTTCGTTTTTCCAGCACCATTGTACGTTTCCATTATCGTAATGGCGAACAAGAAGGATTACCGCTCACTAAGCGATAGCGTCAGTTATGACACATAACGCCATCTATGAATAAACTTCGGGAATGTTACTAACAAAATATTGTCTGACTTGCACAGCAGAATGTGTTTCATGAAATCAAAGAGAGCATTTCGCTTTTCCAGCACCACTGTACGTCTCCGTTATCGTAATGGCGAACAAGAAGGATTACCGCTCACTAAGCGATAGCGTCAGTTATGACACATAACGCCATCTATGAATAAACTTCGGCAATATTACTAACGAAATTTCGTCAGACTTGCACAGTAGAATGAGTTTCATGAAATCAAAGACAGCATTTCGCTTTCCCAGCACCATTGTACGTCTCCATTATCGTAATGGCGAACAAGAAGGCTTATCGCTCACTAAGCGATAGCGTCAGTTATGACACATAATGCCATCTATGAATAGACTTCGGCAATATTACTGACAAAATATTGTCGGACTTGCACAGCAGAATGATTTTCATGAAATCAAAGACAGCATTTCGCTTTTCCAGCACTATTGTACGTCTTCATTATCGTAATGGCGAACAAGAAGGATTACCGCTCACTAAGCGATAGCGTCAGTTATGACACATAACGCCATCTATGATAAACTTCGGCAATATTACTAACAAAATTTCGTCGGACTTGAGCAGCAGAATGAGTTTCATGAAATCAAAGACAGCATTTCGCTTTTCCAGCACCATTGTACGTCTCCATTATCGTAATGGCGAACAAGAAGTATTACCGCTCACTAAGCTACAGCGTCAGTTATGACACATAACGCCATCTATAAATAAACTTCGGCAATATTACTAACAAAATATTGTCGGACTTGCACATCAGAATGAGTTTCATGAAATCAAAGAGAGCATTTCGCTTTTTCAGCACCATTGTACGTCTCCATTATCGTAATGGCGAACAAGAAGGATTACCGCTCACTAAGCGATAGCCTCAGTTATGAATAACACCATCTATAAATAAACTTCGGCAATATTACTAACAAAATATTGTCGGACTTGCACAGCAGAATGAGTTTCATGAAATCAAAGACTGCATTTCGCTTTTCCAGCACCATTGTACCTCTCCATTATCGTAATGGCAAACAAGAAGGATTACCGCTAACTAAGCGATAGCGTTAGTTGTGACACATAATGCCATCTATGAATAAACTTCGGCAATATTACTAACAAAATATTGTCAGACTTGCACAGCAGAATGAGTTTCATGAAATCAAAACAAGAAATTCGCTTTTCCAGCACCATTGTACGTCTCCATTATCGTAATGGCGAACAAGAAGGATTACCGGTCACTAAGCGATAGCGTCAGTTATGACACATAACGCCATCTATGAATAATCTTCGACAATATTACTAACAAAATTTCGTCGGATTGCACAGTAGAATGAGTTTCATTAAATCAAATACAGCATTTCGTTTTACCAGAGCCATTGTACGTCTCCATTATCGTAATGACAAACAAGAAGTATTACCGCTCACTAAGCGATAGCGTCAGTTATAACACCTAACGACATCTATGAATAAACTTCGGCAATATTACTACTAGTCTGCCTTTCAACTAATTAATTTCATTTAATATTTCGGGAGTTCTTAACTTACGAAATTGCCCGACTAATCTGTAGACACCCTATAAAATATAACCACGACGAAAATATACAATGACCTATTCCGAGTTACATACAATTCCAAAGAGATTTCTTTATCTGGGGCCTTCCACAAATGATGTCACGTTTGGAGGGGGGAGGGGGTTCGTGAAATTGTGACAGTTTGTGATAAGGCGGGTGGAGGAGTATGAAAAAAAGGGACATCACATATTTTGGTTAATTTAAAAGCATTAAAAATCAGCAAATTAAATTTTGAAGTTATTTTGAAATTAGAGTATTTTGTTTTATAAAGTAGGTTTAAAGCCAAATATATTAAATTCAAAAATACGACTGTTTTCAGCTGCTCTTTCGTATTAATATTTTATTACTATTGTATATTAATTATGTTTTGTTATAAACCTTAATCTTATTTCATACAAAATAAGTACATGAGTCATTTTTATTGTTATGCTCACAAATGTCGTTAAAATGCGTAGTTAAAGTTTAAAAATAAAGTTCGAAATATGATCTATAACGTAGTGCTTTGTTCCTGAACTGCAAGTATATGCTTATGTAATATAGCATGACATGTGGGAAGGGGGGGAGGGAGTATGGTGAAGTGTGACACTTTGTGACAAAGGGGGGAGGGGGGGTCAAAAATATTGAAAAATGTGTGACATCATTTATGGACCGCCCCTTAGAAACTTCAGAAACCAACAAATTTTGTACTTTTAAAAAATAACTTAAAAAACATAGTTTATTTTGCTGCCACTGATTTTCGAAAACATTTCCCAGTGGTTCTTATTGTGTATTAATAAGTTTCATCAACACAGGATATAGGTTTTTCTATAGGGGCCAACTACCTATTCTTCCTCCGTAATGTGTGGATAAGTTTTACCCAGGTTTATCTACGTTTCAAGCAAGAAAATGTATTCCATGAATATGTACAGTAGATCCTCTCCCAGATCCCGTTTCTTAGAATTCCTTATAATTTAACTTGAGCTCACGTAAACTGCGGCGTGAACGAGAACACAGTAAGAGGAGTGACAACCGGAATGTGTGAATGTGGCCTAGCAGGCAAAGAAAATGAACAAATTAGCAATTCTGAAGCTTTTGAACGTTTTGAAAAAGTTTTGGCATGGCTGGAGCAGAAGAAAGACTGTGATACTGGTGAACTATAATGGTATTTAAAAAAAAACTTGATTATAGAGCTGCAAAGCAAAGGCAATTGAAACTGCGACAAACAAAACTTTTCAAAATGTTCAAAAATGTTCATTTTTGACCTTGTTCGCTTGCGGACACGTGTGTTGTAGCTAATGACGAGCTGTTATGTTTGTAGCTCGAAACGCGTCCTGTGTATTGTTTTATTTTATGGTGATTTTTTTACAAAATTTTATTATTTTAATAACTTGGAAGAGGTTGTTGTAGACTTTACTTTGTGGTTATATTTCTGTAAATTAAGAACCATCTGCCGTTTTTATAGTTTACTTGGTAGCAATTAGATTTTTCTATCAGTTGTTCGTTATAAATATAAACCTATAATGGGCATTGATTTTATTACTTATTACTTGCAAAAATGTTCACATATACAATTTAGCCTTCTAGAAACATTATTTATTGAACCAAGCTTTAAGTTTTGAATTTAAATATTAAGTTTACAATTAATATTCGAACTTCTAATTTTTTGTAACCATAATATAGCGCGTGATATTTTTTATCTATTCGAAATATCATTTATTAGTTTTTATATACTTCCTATATTACCTTATAATATGACATTTGTATTCATGAATAAGTATTTTTTCTCATACATTCTGGAACGTGATACTTTATCTAAAATATTATTCATATCTTTCAGTAAAATTAATGTTCTTAAAACGTCAAGCACAATTTTTTAAACAGAGACACATTATCTCTGATAAAAGATTCTAAACCTACCTTATTCAATTTCAAATGCGTATTAACACTTTTGTGCTTGAATTTTTGTTTTCCCAAATTTGTCGGTAATTTTTTTTTTTTAATATTGCAAAACGAACTGGAAAAATACTAAATAAATGACGCTGAAATTTTTTTGCATTTATTTGATAAAATGCAAACGTAAAAATATGGGAAGATGCATAATAACTGTAATGTTATAATATGAATAATTATATGTTTCGTTTAAATTAATATAAAATAAGCTTTTAAATTGTATATTATACATTATAATTAGTATTTTTATGATCTATTAAAAAATATATTTATTTCTTTACACAGTCTAATAACATTATAACTGTTGCCAATAATTAAATAAAAATAATCGTATTTGAAGCTTGAAAACAATTTATTTCATAATCATCTTGAAAAGGACTTTGCATAAATAACTGTTCCTAAATATCGAATAAAAATATGTATCAATTCGTGCCTAACGTCCTATATTTTGTATGTTACAAAAATGCATAAAAAATTGGCTTCAATATGTACTTTCACGTAACAAAAAATACACATTTCAAAGAAGCCTACAAGCAAAGATTAGGACTTTTTTATTTGGATCCTTGATTAAAAAAAAAAAAAAAATACCACAAATAAACTTGCTTTTTTTAATTTCATCATCTTGAAAAATGAAAAATCTATAAACTCCGAAAGAAACTTTCATTTAAGCAAATAAATATCCATCTTAAGCTGCTATCAAATTGACCACGCGCACTGGGCGGAGCTTGCAATGTTTCACACAAGCATTGGGGTATTTGATTGGCTTTTGGTGAGCGCATGTGAGAAAAATCAAGGAGCTGATTAGCTATAATCCATCGTGACGTTGTATGACGTCAGTAATGCTTGTGGTCCATTCAACAACTTTTCAGGCGCTTTTAACCCCAAATTTTTCCTGTTCAAAGGGAGAAAAAGGTTACAATTGTCGTTGTTAAAGTTGGAGGAAAACTAGTACTACTAGTACCAGCCGTTAATATTTATCGCCTATTCGTATCAATCGCTTATCTCCGATAGGCTGAAATGTTGAAAGTTGGGGGGAGGGAAAGTCGGGGCTAGCTCAGACTTTTTAGAGCTGTGGATAAATAGTTGAGGATATTGCTGTTTGCTATCACAATGGGTGTTGAGACAATATTTCGCGAAAAGTTGGAGGAAATCAAGAGTTGTCTAAAAAATTGCTCGAAACGTTGGTGAATCTGGTAGCAGCTTAATATCACTAAAACACATGAAGCTAAAATACGTGAAACTCGATTATAGCCGATTTCCAGGTTTTTGTCAATATTGAATTTGGTTGGAAATTCCAAAACAATGTGCCAGCTATCGCAAAATTGACTTTCATTTATAGTGAGATACTTTTGTAGCCAAATTTGGAGATATCTAATCAACCTAAGAGAGAAATACCGCTGGCGTATATGGCTATGTACTTCTAAGCGTATGTATTTGGAACAATGATTACGCTGTCATCATTCGATAACAGATAATGACCGTTAAAGAAAATTATTTCATACAATTTGCATGTTATAAAGAAGGAGAAAATTATACTAACTTATTAAAGTTCGAAAGCGTTCCAAAAATCTATCTATGAATTCTAGACATTTGTCCTAACGAAACACATAATTAAATACATGGAGATGCATTTCAGTTGATATCTTTCTCTGATAAGAGAAAATGAATTTCGAAACCATGACAATTAAGTTTAAAGGCAAAAATGTAATTTATAGAGGGCACACAAGAGCTTCTCGTAAATATCATATTTCGAAGTAAGCAGCAGGTTGTAATGTTAGTAAAAAGACATACAAAAAAGATATCTTTATTTTTCACTGCTTTCTTTCAAATATGATCCTCTTCCATTTCTTAAATATCGATTCATTTAAAATAGTCCAAGTAGTTTTTATAAATCAGTATTCTCATGCTAGAAAAACAAAACAAATTTCCGATACTATCAATTATTATGTAAACATTTTCATCTTCAACAAACATGTTTTACGAATAAACATGATAAATTAACATTTACATGAAGTATTAAAATTCATATTATTTTGTTACTCTTACATATACATATAAATTCAATTGCGCAGCTGAAACTGTTTCGGTCCGGGACACAATTTAAAATAATTTTTATTTATCCAGTTAAAATTTTGAATCTTTTTGTGATGGTTGACCATGTTATTTGTAAACAAAATCACATGATAAAACATCTCATACATTTAAAAAAAAATTTTAATTTAAAATTCATTAAAAAAGTGGGGTAATTTAAAATCGTTATAACTCAAAATATTATTTGTAGAATTTCATTTTTTTTTCATTTAAATAAACAGAAAAACATAAGTTTTAATTTGGATTCAGTATTTTTAAAAATAGTAATTACTTTTATAAAAAAAAATCATATTTTCAAAAGTGATTTTTTTTTCTAATTTGCTGGATCGAAATTATAGTAAAACAATTGAAAAAGACAAGTTTGTTCCAAGTTTGAACCATTTATCTTTAACGGCTCTTGACTTATAGCGATTTAAATACGAGAAAGGGTGAAAAAAGCCATCATGAAGAAAAACGCATTTTCACAAGAAATGGTTTTCATGACACCATGCTTGAAAGCTAGATTTTGAAAACACACCTAAACGAAAAATTTAATATTTCCTGTTGTAATTGAGATAGAAACATGATTTAAACGCCATTTTAAGCAGAAAAACACCGAAAAATTTTTAATGCAATAAAAGTTTTTTAGAAAATGTGGAGATTTTTGTGTCACGGACCCCCCCTAAGTAATGTTCCAAAAAAGTCATGCATAATTCTTTTAGCGAAATAAACTCAATACACGTTATCTGTGATAAAAGATTTTCCACCTACCTAGATATATTTAAAAAAGGTATTAAACATATGCTGGACAGATAATTACACCTGTTTATTTTCTTATTTAATTTACATCCAAAATTGTTAATTGGTCCAAATCATCCAAGCAACCTCATAGTAAATTGGTATATAATTTTATATACCTTAGATAAATTCAAATAACATAAGTGATCGTAATTACATAATTCTAGTAGAAGAGCAACGCGAAGCATTAATAAAATTAAATTATAATCCGCGTCAAAATGTAATTATTAAATTTAAATAATTACGAATAAAATTAAGAGTTTGCGTTGTGACTTATTTAGACGAACTCTTCCACTTATGAATTAAACTAAAATTTAAGCTGTAAAAATAAATTGACACACCTTAAACATTATCAATTAAATAATTACAGAAACTTTTTAAAACTTGATTAAATATTTTATTTACATTGAACACAACTATATACAGAAATACATAATATTAATTCAAAAAAAAAGAAAGCAACACTTTTGTTTGCTTCTCATTATTTTATGTATATTTAATCTTTAAAAAAAGACAATATTTTCATTTACTCTTATTATTAAATATTTTTCTTGTTGCTAAAAGAATAATTCTCTTTCATTTTTAAATTACCTTAATTATATTTAATTATTGGTTTTGTTGGATCTCAGATTGCTCTCTACCATAAAATATCAGAAAAGGATATTTATAATTTCTCATATGATTTCAAGTGGTAAAAGAAAAAGTTTAAGGTAGTACCTTAGTTCATATACGGGATGGTGGTCTTTGTTCATCAAATTCAGAGTTGTCGCGTTGCTAAGTATCATATCCATGTAATATAAGGATGATATAAGGATAAGGCCTTAGTTAATGAAAAAAAGGAGTTTAATGAGTCTAGGTTATAGTTTACATATTAAATAGAAATTATATTTACAAGTATGGGAGGGTAGGGGTTTTCTCTGCAGCATACGCGCCCGCAGAATCGTCGGAGTTCGGCCTCTGCTCTCGTCTAGAGCGAGATATGCCTACCATCGGTCGCGTCAGAATGCAATCTGCTCCCGGTTGTTACTTGTTTCCAGGCGAAGAGAATGCAAACTGCATATCAGCAAATTCAAACATCTGCTATTCTGCGGTAACAAGTTCTCATGGAAAAGTGCTGAACATATCTGTTGCTATGAGTAGGGTTTTATGGGAATCTAAAACCACAACTCACACTCGGCCATCTTGTCCGCTTGTCGACCTCGACAGCGCGTTAAATAAGCAACAAGATATGTCAAAAACAAACAAAAAAAACTATCTAAAAATAATTAAAATCCAAAGGAAAAAAAACGGTCATTAAATAATTAAGAAAATTGAGCTAAATAATAATTAAAAAAAATTTAAGTCTAAATTTTATGTAAATTAATGCTGAGCTGCCGTGGGATATCTCCAAAAAAAAACAAACAAAAGAATAAAAAAAAACTCAGGATAACATCAATTTGCGTCATGAGACCGTCTTTCTCATGAGCCATCATCAGGGATGAAAAATATAATCTGAAAGGCCGTCTGCCCATTATATTATCATCACGAAAACATACTAAAATCTGCCTCATCTTAGGTAGAATTTCGTAAAAAAAACATCTTTATCCTAACGTCATTCGAGAATAAAAAAAATAAAAAAGAGGTTTGCCTCGTCTAAGCAAAAAAAAAAAAAGGATTTCCCACCAAAAGGTTTTTTTTTTCGACAGCTAGCTCTTACTTCTGTAGAAAAAAATATGCGATGGGGGGGGGGGGGTAAAACACATACATATATATAGCAATTCAATAAAAAGTTTACACACAAAATACAGTTTTAAAAATATAAATGCAGTTTTAAAAGTATAAATACAACAATATTCTTTTTCTTCTTGTCAAAAGTGAGTGTTCAAAAAAAAAATAAAGTCCTGTGTAGATAGTCATCTTAAATAAAGTTGTTGTTTACGCAACATAAAAAAAAAGCACGTGTTGCGAAACAGGCAAATGAAAAAAATAATGCACCATTTGCAGTCCGAGAGAAAGATAACTTGCCATGCGCTAAAAAAAAAATCACCGCATGGGTTCAATAAAAAAGTTTTGAGCAGGTATATATCGCTCAGAGATTTAAAAAAAAAATGTTGAACAGAACTTCGAAAAAAAAAGCACATAAATTCTGTTAATATAAGCTGAAAACATAAAGAATGTGTTGCATATTCCGCAAACTAAGAATAATTAAAAAAAACTGTTGATAAAAAATGCTTGGTACGCGATAACTTCTTAAAAAAAAACACTTGAAGTTTATCGCACCGAAGAATGGCATGACACACAAAAATACGAAGAAGAAAAAAAACGTTCTGTGTTGAAGATTTCCATCAATGATTGGACTCTTGAAATGGTGAGTTACACTGGTAAACACTTCATTCTAATGTTTCGTCCAGAAAAAAAATAATCGTGGATGCTTGCTGCAATCGTAAAAAAAAACGAAGATATTGAAATAAAGTTACTAAGAAAGTCACAGATAGTAGCAGTCTATATTCTGTACGATATAAATGTTCTCAGGAATAAGCAGATATAGGTGTAAAACACAGAATATATAAAAACACAGTTAAAAAAATAGTAGTAATAATAGAAAACACATTTATGATAAATTCGTTGGTTGCACTTGTGACCTATACACGTGAAGCATATTTCTTTTTGGAAATTTAAGTCTACTTTTTCTCTTTCTCGTTGTTGACTTCACAAAATGTCGGCGTATAAAAAATAAAAAAGAAATGATAAGGAAACGCAGAATTTCGGTCCAATTAGTAACGTCACTCGAATCTGAAGATGGTTGGGATGTATGGAACGCTGAATGCTGATAAATGAGTCCGTTGGCAGACGTAAACAGTAATAAAAAGATGGTCAATAAGACGAGCACAGTCATGAAAAGCTTGTAGGATAAGAAATTTAAATCGAAGGAAAAACAGTCTGGCGATAATGTTGCGAGATGTTTCAGATATACTGAGTCAATCATTGGGTCAACTTCGATGTCAGTAGGAATATTTTCATTCAAAAAATCTTTATTTACTCTCGGCGGTTTTAGGTCTTGGGAGAAAGAATTTGAAACAAATGTTTCCGTAGTGCATCTTGCATCAGGAAATGGATGTACATCGGATTTATCTTGAGATTTCGTTGCAGATGCATTATCAGAGACAGTAATGCAGCTTATAAAAATACTTGTGGGTGGAGATTTAGTTAAAGTAGCGCCGTTTTTGTCGTATGTGAGAGTACCCTGAAATATGACATCTGTCCCTATGATAAGTGGCATGGGCATCTGAGAAGAATTAACTACGTAAACAGAAGTAGAAAAAGTATTATCGTCTATTTGTATATTGGTAAAAAACGATCCTATGGGTTGAATAACACGGTTACCGATACCCGACAATTGTACAGTTGCTCCGGTGAGGGGGGGAGACCCAATTTGTTCATAAATGTCTTCTCTCAGTATCGTCAGTGAGCTTCCAGTGTCCAAGATTGAATTGATTTGTAAATTAAAAATTTTTACAGGTTTCTGCATGCGCGGAGGAGAATGACACATTTCGACTACGTTAATTTGTTCGTCTCTGCGCGGCGACGTCTTGCGTGAAGGGGAGGTGCCTTGAGTGGAACGCTTGCGTTCCGGCGTTTGCTCTGTACACTGGCTGGAAACATGACCAAAACGTGCACATTTCATACACTTTTTCCCTTTATTTAAATGCACACAATGGGTAGACAGGTGACCTGGGGCTAAACAATTCCAGCAAGTTAATTTTGCAGTTTTCTCCTTCTGGTTAATCTTAGGAGTGTTGGGTGTAGTCGGTGACATTGATTGATAAAATTTAGAACTCTGTTCACAAATTCGTTCGAAAATTTGGAGCTTGTTTTTAAATTCGGCAAGCGTGGCGCACCCGAATAATATAGCTTTATTATGTGGTGTATCGTTAATCCCATTAATTATATAGTGAATTAATGATATATCATCGATGTTTCCTCTCTGTGCTATTTCTTTCATTTTCAGAAAATATTCCAATAGTTTTTCGTTTGGGCGGCATCCTCTAGCGGCTAGTAATTGATGTATCTGGGCGGACGAAGCTGATTGTCCAAATTCGCGAAACAATGCTTCTTTGAGTGATGTATATGAAGAAATGTTGTTTTCACTACGTACATACAATAATGCTAAACTTTTTAATGCCCGCTCAGCAAACACAAATTTCTGTATGTCGGACAGTTGAAATGAATGGGCCAGAGATTCAAATCTCTGAAACCATGTTTGAACGTTTTCCGTTTTATCACCACTAAACGATGTAATTAAATGATCAATGTCATGGAAAGAAATTGTCTGTTTGGGCGCGGAGTGTGTACAGTGTACACGCGCTTGGTCTGGCTGTACTGCCAAAGGCGAAGATAAACCAGTGCTTCCACTACTATTGTGGCTATCATCAAAATCGGTATCCGATTCGGAAACTGCCGTAAACGTGTCTTTAAAAGCCGAAATATCAACTAGTGCACTTAAAATACGTTGCCCTATATCTTGTTTTGATCCATGGATGTCAATGGATAAGATATTAGCAATAGTAATCAATTGTATCTGATCATAATCGTTCAAAATTACTTTGAGTTTATTTTCATACTCATCGCTTTTGTCAGTAAAAGAAAAACCTTTAAATTTCCTTAAATTCGCTCTATTCTGGCGATTTTTATCGCAACCAAATATAAATTCATGCAATAATTTGATTTTATCTGTTTTAGCCGATTTCAACTGGCTTTTAATAAAGTCAATTTCTTGTAATTCCATATTAAAAGGCAAGAAAGGAAAGAGAGAAAAAAAAAACTTACTTCAAAAGGAGTTATCCAATTGAAAAATAAATTCCTCGCCACGATATATTGAAGTAATCCAATTAATGATCCGTAGAAAAAAAAATATGCAGTCGAAGATTCATTCCTTGTACAGCGATAACTATCTTGCACAAATAAAAATAAACGGGAGATTGAGCTTCACACAGATGGCTCACATCAGATGTAGATGAATCACATCAGCTGAAATGCAAGGGTTGATAACGGAACGAAACAGTTCTCTGATTTTAAACGTAGATCGGTAAGAAAGCCTAGGGGATTTTACTTTTTAAATTCGTTTTGGATTCAAATCGGCCTAGAGCACCCATGTAATATAAGGATGATATAAGGATAAGGCCTTAGTTAATGAAAAAAAGGAGTTTAATGAGTCTAGGTTATAGTTTACATATTAAATAGAAATTATATTTACAAGTATGGGAGGGTAGGGGTTTTCTCTGCAGCATACGCGCCCGCAGAATCGTCGGAGTTCGGCCTCTGCTCTCGTCTAGAGCGAGATATGCCTACCATCGGTCGCGTCAGAATGCAATCTGCTCCCGGTTGTTACTTGTTTCCAGGCGAAGAGAATGCAAACTGCATATCAGCAAATTCAAACATCTGCTATTCTGCGGTAACAAGTTCTCATGGAAAAGTGCTGAACATATCTGTTGCTATGAGTAGGGTTTTATGGGAATCTAAAACCACAACTCACATCCATATGTCATCAGGAATTATCTTCTTATCAGAGCGGCGATATCGGGATGGCAGGATGCATAGCTACGGATCTCAGTAGAACAATCCACTTTATTTTAACATCAGGAAGACATCCTCAATTAGGCTTGCTTAGGCTCACTGCGATGTGTCCATCTCGCCTGGGCATTACTAGGGCTTTCTGGATTCATTGCACGGGTTTTCAGGAGAGCTCCTGCGTCTTCTACATCTTTTTTCAGACTCTCTTTTTCAAACCTTTTTCTTCTGGCCCACCAACTCTTGCAGTGGGTGGAATTATTTGTCTAGTCCACTCTTATTGGATGTGAGAAGATTTTGCATTATCCTTCGATAGGCCTATTAGCTAACAGTCTGCAAATGGCCCCTTACATATACTTTAATATTATTATATGCCTTAAAGTTTGGGTGGTCTGAAAAGCCATAAATTTATCCCAACACTTTTATTAAGGCCATAAATTTATTCCAACATTTTTATTATTTTACGATTTCTAATTATACACCACTTTCCATTGGCTTGTCATAAAACGACACCATGGCGTCTGGCTATTGTTGTTATCTGAGATCCGAACTCTATTCAACATTATACATTCATTTTACAATACAACAATTTTTTAAAAATATATATTTAATATTTAAAATCAACTTAATAATTTTTGTATTAACTTACACTCCTATTTTACTTAAATATATAAACATTATAATTTTACACTCATAATTATATTTTATAAAAAAATATTTATACAAACAGAAATAACAAATTACGCAATTTTACTTTGATTTAACCACATGGTGCGGGAACACATCATTGTTATATGTTGCCCAGCAACATACAACGGGCAAAAATTATATCTCTATTCGTTCCTTGTTTTTCGTCTCATCTTTCTAGGAATCCTAGACATTTATCATAACAAAACGCAGAATTAAATGCAAGGAAATGCATTTAAGTTGATATCTTTCTCAGGTAAGGGAAAGTGAAGTTCGAAAACATAAAAATTAAGCTTAAACGCAACAATTTAACTTATGGAGGACACACAAGACATCCAGATAAAAATAATTTTTAAAAGAAAGCAGCAAGTTATTATGTTAGTAAAAAACATACAAAAAAGTATACAGCTCATATTCAAAAGATTAGAATAATTGAGAAAAAGTAATAAGAAAAAAATATTTTTCATTTATTTATTTTTGATACTAAATAAATGCAATTAAATTTCATATAAATTTAATCTGGAATGTTTAGATAAGATTTCAACATTTACAAAATATAAAATACAGTACAATAAATTAGGTATACAGCTTTCTTTGTTCAAAATATTAGAATATTTTATTTTACGCAACACTATTACTTTATTAATATGAAGTAAATTGTAGTTAATATTTTGTAGCATCCGCTTTAGCTTTCATAACAGCGTACAATCGATCTTGCATACTATATACAAGGTGTTTACAAACATTTCTATCAATATTAGACCAAATAGACTTTATACGTGCCACTAACTCAGTTTTACTTGAAGGAGGATTTTCTAGGAGTTTTTTCTTCATTATACACCATAAGTTTTCGATGGGATTAAAGTCTGGTGAGTTTGGTGGCCAAGGAAGTACCTTAATGTTGCGTTGACGGAACCAATTCTTAGTTGACACCGAAGTATGCGGTGTCGCTAAATCTTGTGGAAAAATGAAATCATCTTCAAATAAATCTTCTGATGATGGAGTCATGTAATATTCCAAATTTTTTGATACATCTGAGAATTAACCTTTTTGTAGACAATGTATAATTTTCCAGGTTCTTCTGCACTCATGCAACCCCAAACCATAACGCTAGCAGCAAATTTTACGGAACGCTTAAGGCATTCTTTATCAAATTCTTCTTGCTTCATCCTCCAAACTCGAATACCTTGATTAACATATGAAACACAAAACACACTTTCATCACTAAATAATATATTTTTCCAATCTTCATCGCTCCATAAACGTCTTGATTTACACCAATTCAATCTTATACGCTTTTGTTTTGCAGTCATGAGAGGTTTTGTTTTCGGTACACGAGATTCAAACTTAAATTTATAGAGACGTCTTAATGTTGTCGATGTAGAAACTTCAACTCCTTCTTCTTTCTATTTTCGATACAACAATTGCACACTTTTAAAACGGTTTTACTTAACTATATGCTTCAGTTTCCTGTCATCTGTAGCAGATGTTTTTGGTTTTCGGCCGCCAATTTGGCGATTATTTTGAAATTTTCCATTTTTTGAATATTGTGTTAGTATTTATACTAACGCTTGATTGCGAACACTGTAAATAATTCGCTATATAACATTGATTTTTACCGTGCTGATTCAAATCAACCATACAAAGTTTAATAGATTCAGTTATATCACTCACATGACCCATTTTAAGACGAAAAAGCAGACAAACTGCATAAAGAATACTAATTTTAAATAAAATCATCTTAATTTAATCAATGATGCCACCAGTTATGAATTGGTGATAATTAAAGGAGAATTAATGTGAAATATTCTAATATATTGAAGCACTTGAATAAATATTCTAATATTTTAACTTATCAAAATAATTTTTTTTCAATTAATCTTTTAAAAAATGATATTAATTTTAAGATAATAAATAAGTTTTATCAACAATAAGTTCTTAATAAAAATGTCGTTTGAATATTTTCATTAAAAGACATTAAATTACCAAAGGATATTTTCAATTTGTAAAAAAAAAAAAGTAATTATTCTAATACTTTGAATATGAGCTGTATCTTGTACTGCTTTGTTTTAAATATAATTCTTTTACGTTTCAAAAATATCAATTCATTTAAAATAGTCTGACTATTTTTTATAGAGTATTTATCAGAATTCTCAACCCGGAAAAAATAAATTTCGGATGCTATCAACAGTCAAGTAAACATTTTCATGTTTTACTCTAAACTTAATAAATTAACAGCATTTAAATGAAATATTAAAACTAATATTATTTTCTTACTTTTATATGTATTAATTCAATTACGGTGTTGAAAATATTTATTTGAGACTTGACAGGATTTTAAATCCGACACTACGGTATGAGAACACTAGTTAATACACAATAAAACTATCCGGAAGCGTTTCTGAAAATCTCTAGCAGCAACATAAATATTGTGTCTTGACAATGACAACGAGTAACTGAAGTGCCGAAACTACATCCACGTGTTGCATAAGATGCGGTCTTTATGTGCGTGCGCCAGCTTGAAGAAAAAGTTACAACTTTTTGTCAAAGTGGCTGCTGTCCATGTCTCACTGTGTACTCCCCTACCCTATGTTATATTTCCGTAACTTAAGAAAAATTTGCTTTTTTTTTTTACAGTTTACTTGATAGCAATTAGATTTCTAAATAAGTTTATTCTTACATACTGAATACCAGTTTCATTTGTTATTTCAATTTTTGAAAATGTTCACATATAAAATTTAGTCTTATAGGAAAACGATTTATTGAACCAAGCTTTTAATTTAAAAATTAACTATGAAGTTTACAATCTAAATTCGAACTTCAATTTTTTGTAACCATACCACAGCGCATGATATTTTTTTATTTATTTGAAATATCATTCATATATATCCAAATTTATCTTAAACTGACATTTTTATTCATGAAGACGTATTTTTTTTTACACATTCTGGAATATTTTATTTACATTTTGAAGTTCGTTTATAATATTTAAAACATTATTCATATCTTTCAGTAACATTAATGTCCCTAAAGCATCACGTTATGTGAAATAAATACAAGAGTCATTATCTGTGATAAAACATGCCTACTAAAATTTTAAATGGGTATTAAACATGCAACCGAAATTATATTATTGTTCATTCGTTCTTTTTCATCTCATCTGTCTACGAATTCTAGAATTTGTCATAATAAAACAAAGAATTAAATGCATGGAAACGCATTTCAGTTGATACCTGTCTTAGATAAGGAAAAGTGAAGTTCGAAAACATGAAAATTAACTTGAAGTTAAGAATTTACTTTTTAGAGGACAAACAAGAGCTTCTCATAAATATCATTATTAAAAGATAGCATCAAGTTGCCATGTTCATAAATATACATATAAAAATAAAAAGAAAAGTGCCCAGTTAAACTGATGTCACTGAGCTCACAGGCTATTCACACTAATTGTATATTATACTATTATACTCTTATTTCAAAGAATAATGCCCCTCAAAAAATAAATAAAGGCGGATTAGCCAACGTTTCTCCGTTTTATACTTTAACTATGAACCTCCAAATTCAATCAGGGAAGCTCCTTAAGAGTCATTCCATATAAGAATCACCCAGAATCGGGGTCTGTGATTAAATGGTAAACCAATTGAAGTGATTTTTTTTTCTCAGAGAGATGACCATTAGAAAGAAAGAAATCCAGAATATTAATGCCGAGGGACCATTGGTTTGCATTTGGTGGGGGGGTCAAAGGTCAGAGCGCCGCTTGAAAAATTGAATTTTTATGTTTTGCATAGTACTTCTCATAATATGCACTGAAGTTATACCGCAAAACAAATTGCATGGTTGTATTATGTAAGGTTGGCCCTTTGCTATTCAAGAATAAAAATTATGGGATATGTGTAATGTGGTGAGCTAGGAGGCTTCAAAAATTGAATTTTTTCGAAATTTCACTATAGTTTTGACACATGTAGCTCTTTGCATTGAAATCATCCCATCATTTTTAACTGCTGACTGCTTTCCTATGATGAAATGAAACACAGAAAAGTAGGCCCCACCATGGGCAGACTTTAATGCATTCCTAAATTTTATGCCAACTTTCCAAAAAAACATATTTTTGCCTATATTAAGTGAGGCATACTAGACATGCATTAAAGTCAGAAACCTCTACAATAATAATAGAAATGCAGAACAACTATTCACCTTTCAAAATCACCAAACAGAATCATGGGCACTAAAGCAGTTTTCATTGGGTAATGGAAATTGCATTGTAATATAATTAGGAAATACGCTATCACGACCATAGCCTTCAATCAATTCCAAGAATAAAAACGCTTACAATTATTTCTGAAATGCATCTATTTTTTATTCTAACATGAATTTCCACATGTATAACAATAAATATTTTTAATATGTTTTTGTTACAGGTAGTGAAAATGCTTTAATGAAGTGAGAAGGAGCATGTAAACTAGATGATGATATAAGCTTAAATCAAACACTTTGTGCAAATTTTAATACAAAAGTTAAAATCTTTAACAACGATTTAACGCACAAATACGTACAAACATGACACATAAAATCCCTTACCATCGTTTCGAGGATTCCCGGATCCCCCGTATGGAGGGATCCTGCACAGTGACTCCTTTTTTGCAGTTAGTTCTGGTTCATTGTTTCATTTTTTTAGGATATATAAACTCTTGTTTTCATCTTTTCAATCATTCCATAAGCCAGTACTCGGGGCTATAACTGAGGGGTTATTCGAACCCATTTTAATTCTCGTTTTTTTTTTTTTTCCTCACTGGGAATCTGGGAATCCTCGAAACGATCGTATGGGATTTTTTGTGTCGTGTTTGCACGTATTTGTGCGCTGCTAGAAGATCAAGTGGATTATTCCCAGTTTCTGAACTTATTAGGCCAAACGATTTTGCATGGTACTGGAAAAAAATAAAAACAATTGCACCTCCAGAAGATATTTCTGAAAAAGATCTCATAGAAAATCGAAGTGGAACTACCCTAGAACTTGAGGATATAATTTGTGCAAAGCACAGATACGAATTTGGAATATTTTGGGCACCACCTCGCTATTGCCAATATCCTACATAATACTCCTATAATTGCGAACGAACCAAATTCTGAGCACAGTGCTACATATTTCAAAAATGTACAAGGTCTCAAATCCATGCCCCTTTTTATCCTTGATTTTATGATTAGGATGTTCGCAATATCGAGGTGGTGTCCAAAATGTTCCAAATTTGTATCTGTGATTTGCACAAATCATATCCTCAAGCTCTAGGATAGTTCTACTTCGATTTTATATGAGATCTTTTTCAGAAATATTTTCTGGAGGTACATTTTTTTTTCATTACCATGTCAAATCGTTAAGCCTGGTGAGTTCAGAAACTGGAAATAATCTACTTGATTTTGTAGCAGCATATGGCCCACAAGCACATTTGTTTGATAACTTGCATAAGGAATATTTATCCATGTTTAAAATAACTTTTAAAAACAGTTTTACTTTCAAACAGACAGTATGCAGCAAGACTGAAGTAGCTTATAATCATCTGGTTTACTTGCTTCTTTTCACTTTATTAAAACACCTTCACTGCCTGTAACAAAAACATATTAAAAATATTTATTGTTATACATGTGGAAATTCATGTTAGAATAAAAAATATATGCATTTCAGAAATAATTGTAAGTATTTTTATTCTTGGCAATGATTAAAGTCTATGACCGTGGAAGCGTATTTCCCAATTATATTACAATGCGATTTCCATTACCCCATGAAAACTGCTTTAGTGCCCATGATTCTGTTTGGTGATTTTGAAAGGTGAATAGTTATTCTATATTTCTATTATTATTGTAGAGGTTTCTGACTTTAATGCATGCCTAATATACCTCACTTAATATAGGAAAAAATATGTTTTTTTGGAAATGTGGCATAAAATTTTGAAATGCATTAAAGTCTGCCAATGGTGGGGCCTACTTTTCTGTGTTTCATTTCACCATAGCGAAGCATACAGCAGTTAAAAATGATGGGATGATTTCAATGCAAAGAGCTACATGTGTCAAAACTATAGTGAAATTTCGGAAAAAATCAATTTTTGCTGCCATCTAGCTCACTGCATTACACATATCCCATAATTTTTATTCTTGAATAGCAAAGGGGCAACCTTACATAATATAACCATGTAATTTGTTTTGTGGGATAACTTCAATGCATACAATGAAAAATTCTATGCAAAACATAAAATTTGAATTTTTCAAGCGGCGCTCTAACCTTTGACCCCCACCAAATGAAAACTAATGATCCCACGGCACTAATATTCTGGGTTTCTTTCTTTCTAAGGGTCATCTCACTGAGAAAAAAAAATCACATGAATCTATTTACCATTTAATCACATCCTGGGTGATTCTTATATAGAATGACTTTTAACATAATAAACCGTCATACCAAGTTTGAAGCAAATCAGATACTTCTGCATGAAAAAACCATTTCGCTAAATTAAGGGGGTCTAACCCCCCCCCTTTCCCCCTTTATATTTAACTAATGAACTTCCAAATCTAATCAGAAAAGCACCTAATCAGAATGAACATAGAAAATAAAAATTAAAGTAAATTGGATAATTCTGCATGAAAATCCATTTACCTAAATTAAGGGGAGGCGACTTGCCCCCCTTTCCCCCCTTTTATACTTAAACAATGAACCTTCAAATCTAATGAAGGAAGCGCCATATCGGAATAAACCGGTATATCAAATTTGAAGCAAATCGAATTATTCTGCATAAAAAACCTATTTATCTAAATTAAGGGGGGGGGGACTAGCCCTGCCCCCTTTATACTTAACCAATAAACCTCTAAATTTAATCAAGTCAGCTCCTTAACATAATAAACCGGTTTACCAAAATTGGTGTAAATCGAATAACTCTGTATGAAAAACCCATTTATCTAAATTAAGGGGGGACTAGCTCCCCTTTTCCCCCTTTATACTTAACCAATGTACCCCCAAAACTAATCAGGGAAGCGCCTTATGAGAATGAACCTAGAAAAAAAAATTGATGAAAATCGGATGTTTCTATCAAGAGTTATCGCGATACGTACATACGTACATACATACATACATACATACAGAACCGGCGGGCACATTAGATCTCAGGCTTTGATAGCCTGTGAGCTAAAAATGATATACTGCTTTCTTTTAAATATGATTCGCTTCTGTTTCAAAAATGTCAATTAATTTAAAATATTCCGATTAGTTTTTATAGTGAATTAATCAATATTTGCATCCCGGAAAAAACATATTACGGATGCTATCAATTGTCAAGTACACATTTTCATATTGAACCAACATATTTTATAGATAAACATGATACGTTAACAGAATTTGCGGGAAATATTAAAGTAATATTATTTTGTTTATCTTACATGTATGTAAACTGTAAGTGTTTAATTGAGATTTAACAGTACAGTAGAACCTCTTTTGTCCGAAATTCTTTTAACCGTAACTCTCGATTAACCGAAATCCATTTTAAAAACTCTTTTTTAAAACCATTATATTCCTTGTGTGAAAGCAGTCCTTTCCGAACTACGAGTAGGGGAGACTAGGGAGGGTTGACCATACGGGAGCCTTGACCCACCCATCAGTTTTCATATTTAAATTAATTTCTGAGTTTTATCAATAGGTGTCAAACAAAGCTACTGGATCGTGCAAACAACAGTCTTTGTTTTATACAGATAATCGAAATACGTGCGGAAAAAATCTATTGTGAGGCGTTTTCAACCTAAAAGTTGTGCTTTTTAGAAATATTTTGTAAGCTTTTTTTAAGATAAAATATATCATAGAAATTTAAGTAAGTAGGTTTTAAGTAATACAGAAATATCGCGCTTTCATTCCAGGCATAAATATTTTACAGTAAGTTAGGCTTAACACGGCAACGTGCTGTTCTTTAGAAAAGGGCTATGTGGGGAGGCTTGACCCAGTCAGTGTGAGGGAGGGTTGATCAGATGCTCAAGGCTCCTTAATTAAGTGGTTTTGAAAATATTTTTATAAAACACTGTGCATAATGAAAGGTTAATGGTTATATATAAAAAAGAATGTAAATTCATTCTGTAAAGCTACATTAAAATGTTGTGATGGAAAAGAAAATGTTTAAAACTGATTAAAGAAAGATGTAAAAAATTACTATAGTACCCACTTCAAGAAAAAAATTAATGAAATGTAAATGGGAAAGCTAATAGGAACTTTTTTCCATTTAACTATTACTTACAATAGGTAAATAGAAACAGTGAAAAACACTAGAAAGTATGAAAGCAGCAGCCTTAAATCTTTCAAGGGCAGTGGTATGTTTATGAAAGCACTTAATTTTAATTTCTAAACGCCACTGTGGCACCAGAATTTTGCTAAAATCTTTTCCATTTAGTATGTATGTGAAATATAGCCTTTTTCTGATTTCCAAATGAATTTGTTCGTACATTCCGGTGCCAGTCATTAATTTCAACATTTTAGTATTGAAAGTACTCTGTCATTGTAAGGATTTAAAGAGGTTAATGATAAGTTAAGGGCTCATGCGGCTGCAAAAAAACATAGCATTGATCGAAAAACTTTAGGAAGGTATGTAGACAAATTTCACCAGGAAGAATACAGTGAGATGAAGCCAAACTGTGTGACAACTACAGTTGCCATGTCGAGTGTCACAAAACGTAAGACAAGAAGACAAAAAAAGCGGGACAGTGGCTCCTAAATCTGGACATAATAATACATGAAACCCTATGAAAACGGAACCTGTCTCTAACGGAATACTGTCTTAAATGTTAAAATGGTCTTTTCCGTGCTGTACAATTATACCTGCTCAGATAAAATCCTGTTTAAAACAAAATTTTTCTCCTCTGACTTGCGATTGCATCTAAACAGGTTTGTTTAAGCATCACATTTTCAAAAATCTTTTTTATAATAATTAAAGCCTGTAGCATAAAGTTATTTTGCTTTTTTTAGACTGATCTTATATCTCTTCACAAATATTTCAATATAAAACAAAGCGGGTCAATCCTCCCATATAGTGGGTCAACCCTCCCATATGTGGGGAACCTTGACCCATTATTTTCTCATGATTAAAATCAACCATTTTTCAAATTTCTTATATATTACACTTATGTAGTAATCTCATCTTCATAACTCATTGTATAACGAATAAAATGATATATAAAACTTTGTTCTACATTCAATATTTAAAAAATAAAAAACCATTTTCTAAAAAGTGGGTCAACCCTCCCTAGTCTTCCCTACATATAAATATTTTCGATCCCCTTTTTTAGATATCCTTTGCATTTTACTTAGGCTCCCGTAAGCTGAGGTGTGAAACGAACAAATCAGCAATTCTGAATGTTTTGCAAAATGTTTAGCATGGCTGGAGCAGCTGAAAGACTGCTATACTGGTGAACTAATAATATTTAAAAACTACATGATAGAGCTTCAGAGAGCTTAGAGAGAAAGGAAGTCGAAACTGCGACAAACAAAATATTTTTCAAACCCTTGTGATATGTGTAAAAGGTACATAATTTCAAAATTAAAATTCCGGTAATTTTTTCTTGTTTCTATTTTGCTATTGCTTTATTTTTTATTGAGTATTGTTGCCATAATAAGAAATATTGCATATAGTTCTCCTTAATATTAAAATTGAAACATCCTCGATTATCCGAATCTTTCGTTTTTCCGAAAGATGATTGGTCCCAATTAATTCGGATAATCGAGGTTTTATATACTAAAAATCTATATCTCAAGATGAGAAGCTGATTAATTTAATACAAAAACTTTTTAACTTTTCCTCTTTAAATCTCCAAAATATATTAGCGTACGTTAGTTTCTATAGATAAAAAAGACTTTTCAGAATCATGGGTAACTCAAAAGTGGTTATTATATATTTTTGTTCACGGTTACATTATGTTTTTCTAGATTAAGAAATATTTGTATTTCTTACAGTGCACTTGATAGCAGCTAGCTTTTTATATCCGTTTATGCTTATAATGAACAACATTTTTATTTCTTATTACTTCCTGAAGTGTTCAAATATACAAATTAGTCTTTTAGGAACATAATTTATTGAACTAAGCTTTCAAATTAAAAAAAAAAATTAAATATGAAGTTTACAATCTATACTCGCACTTGTAGTTTCTTTTTTACCATAAAATAGCGCTTGAATTTTTTTATTTATTCGAAATATCATTTATTAGTTTTCATATCTTTCCAATGTTATCTCAAACTGACATTTTTATTAATGAATATGTACGTTTTTACACATTCTGGAATGGTTTATTTACACTTTTAAAATCATTTATAATATTTGAAACATAATTCATATCTTTCAATAAATTAATGTTCCTAAAACGTCACGTTTAGCGAAATAAATCCAAGAGACATTATCTGGGATAAAATATGTTAAACATGTCTAGTGAAATTTTAAATCTCTATTAAACATACAACCGAAATTATATCACTATTCATTCGATGTTTTTTGTCTCAGCTTTCTGCGAATTCTAGACATTTGTTATAACAAAATACAGAATTAAATGCATGGAAACGGATTTCAGTGGATTTCTTTCTTAGATAATGGAAACTGAATTTCGGAAAAATGGAAATTGACTTCAAAAGCAATTATTTAATTTATAGAGGACACACAAGAGATCCACATAAATATCATTTAAATCAAATTAAATTTAAAAAATCAAAAAATCCGACTGCGTAAAAAGTGAACTAATTAATTATTTTTCCTCAATGTGAAACTACTTTTTTTTTCAATTCCTACTATTAGCTCACACTCTCGCTATATATATCTTGTTCAAATTTTCAATCGTTAATAAAGTACTTATTATTCATACATTCAAGCTCAAATAAATTTTTTTAAACTTGTAGTGGATGACACTTGATCTTAATCCAGTTTTTTTTCAAATATTAATACATTAATTAAATTAAATTAATTTTCAATAATCGAAAGAGCCCTCTTCTTGATCAAAGTATTTTAAGACCAAGAGAGCCCTCTTCTTGATCAAGGTATTTTAAGACCGAGAGAGCCCTCTTCTTGATCAAGGCATTTTAAGCGCCACTCAAGAGGGAAGAAGAATGGAAGAAAAAAAATTCTCTTATTGACATAAGTAGGAATTGACTTACAATATTTTTTCTTATATTACGTGTTTATACTAGTAAATCTGCAGATCAAGAGCCTCAACATCACCTCTGCAACTTATTGTTTTTAGCAAATTTTGCTTAATATTAAACTTTCTACAAAAACAAAATTTAAACTTTTAAATTACACAAACATTTATAGAAGGAAAAAAAAATATTTCGATGGTTTCAGACATTAAAAGCGTTAAATTAAACACGTTGTTATGTAATGATATTCTGAAATTCTCACGAGCTACTTATTCTAGTAATTTTTATATAATAAAGCAAATTTCTTCAGGGGAGTGCCCCCCCCCCCCTGAACCCCCCGTTGTGTAATTTATTTTGCATTTGTAATTTTCTATTGATTGAGTTAATGATTATCCTATATCTTAGATTCATTTTTACACTGCGATATACAAGGATAAGCAACAATTTGGTCAAGCATTTTACGTTATCCTAATATCCATACAGAAGTATTTACTTGCCTGCTAACCACAAACATCTGTATCTAATGGATAAAGAACTTTTGGAAATGTAAACTGAGACATCTAATTTAGAAATCTAATAATAATTTTGATTACCATTCTGCAATATTTATATCTAAGATCTAATCTAAATATCTAAAAATGTACTCGATAGCATTAACTTACTAAAATCACCCTAAAGTAGGGGGAGTTCTAAACCTAACGGTTAATAATTCATCATCGTGTCCACTTCCAATTGACTAAATAGATAAACGTGATATGGCGCCGTTAAGTATTTTTTGTGGTAGCCTTTTAATAGTATCCACATTTAATTTAAAATCGTGATGTTACAAACACCGTTGAAATTTGATGCACACCTGTGTTCAGGTCAAATTACGAAAGGTTAACTAACCTTTTATTTCCCTTAGCCGGGCATTTTGTTTCATTTTTCGTAATAGGGATTATTTTAATAATTTATTTTACACTCTACAAGCTGTTACACGGGACGTTGTTCACGTAGCTTTGAAATAGAGATAAATGCATTAAATAAAACATTTCACTCACCACCAGACATGGCAAGTCTCAGGCTTTTTGCACAACACTATTACCTTACAGAAAATGTTGTTCTTTTAAATCGCGCAAATGTTTCAATTAAATAAAGTAACATTTTCTGTATTAAAATACTGGTATCCAGAACGCCGGAGGCTTGGCAGCTCTGCTCCTCTTAATAAAAACATATATAGTTAACCAACACTTTATCACATTTTATAGGAAACAATACGGAATTTCTTATTTGTATGGCCTTACATATACCTCAGTCATAAAAATGTAAAATTTTGTGCCAATTAATATACGCAATTGCGAAAATGAAATCGCAACCAATGAGAAAAGGAAGGCCAAGTAAAATCGTGTAAATCGAGGAATCTTTCTTCGTAGTGTGGGAAAATACCACTACAAAAATTAATTTAGGTGGTATTTGGTGTGAAATGTTTATATGTATTCATTCCTGTCCTATTTATCTTTTTTATTATTTTTAATTTGCTGCATTTTCCCTTTGCATGTGAAAATCTTACAAATTAAAATGAACTCTTTGGGAGAAATTGTTATTCCCTTTTTTTTTTTTTTTTTTTTGGCAACAATAAAGTTTATAAAGTTTAATAGAATAATGTCAGTTTATTCTGTATGAAAATAACGAACTTTTTCCTTTATAATCAAAATAGTTGAATACACAAATAAAGATATTATTCTATATAGTATATAAATACTATTTTCATTTCTGCGTTTAAATCAATCTATATGCAAATATCTATACAAAGGCATTCATTAATTCATTCCTTTTAACTTTGATTTGACTTTAAAAACCATACATACTTTCACATTTATGATATTTTTAGATGAGATATAGTTGCTACGCAACGGTTAAAAGAAAAAAAAATGAAATATAAGTAAATTCATAAAATAAAATGTTTTATATTATTCGAACACATGTATAAAATTCCATCATAAGTTATACACCTAATTTAAAAGCTCTGACAAATGTTTTGACAAAATTGCAAACTAATAGGAATAATTTACTACTCTTATTTAAAAATTTCAGTATCAAAAATTTACCATTTAAATCCATTTTTTATATGAGCCATTTCTTTCAACAAATGAAAATTTGAAAATCGTCTGACTTGCCATTGAAAAGCATTACAGAGCAAAATAAAATGTTCTATATTTCCCGAACGAATGAACCAAATTTAACCAAAAACCATACAGCTAAGTCCGAGTACCTCATCAACATGCCACATTAATTTCAAGCCGATCGGATGCTTTTTGCGGCAGGTATCGCGGAACAGACGGACAGACAGACAGACAAACGGAAATCAAAACTTTTCGTGTCTCCACAGTAAGCCTTCACTAACGTTTCGGCAATTAAATTACTAGTAAATCTGCAGATCAGGAGCCTCAACGTCAGCTCTGCAAGTCACTGTTTTTAGACACACTTTGGTAATATTCAATTTCATGCAAATTGCAATTTAAAGTTTTCAAATTATGTAATTATTTATACGAATAAAAAATACGAAGTTTTCAGACATTAGAAGCATTAAATTAAAAACGTTGTTATGGAAGGATATTTTGAAATAATTTTCATGAGCTACTAATTCTTATTTTTTTTTAAATAATAAAACAGATTTCTTCAGGGGGGGGGGGGGGCTCCGCCTCCTGAACTCCCCGTGGTTTCATTAATTTACATATGTAACTTTTTATTTATTGCGCTAATGGTTATCGCAAATCTTAAATTTCTTTTTATGCTTCCGAGCCTTAATTTTCAATACTGGTGGACAGAAAATGATTCACATTGACGCAATTATATTAAAAGTTTAGGTTTTATGAATGAAAATATAATTTCCTTTTAAAAATAAAATAATTTTCATTCATATTTTCTGAAATTAGACGATATTAAGAAGTAACACTCGTCATAAAATATTTTTTTGTAATCTAGTTAATGCTTGGTTTTTAAGAATGAGAATATTTATTTCCCAATACAATGACGTCATTTTCGACAGCGATAATTTTGCTGTGTAAAATTTTGATATTTACTATATATTTGATTTTCAAAAGTTTTTTTTTTTTTCTCATTGAAATTTTCGATTAAAAATTAACATTTCTGTTAGCTGTGTGCAGACGATAAACCATGAGATATTAGTAACATTTCTTTTAATAATAAGAATTAATATCATAACACAAGCCCTTTTTATTTCAACCTCAAAGCATATTAGTTTTATTTTTGATATATGAGATCAAATTCACCTTCTTTTCGTATTTTAGTTTTATTTCCAATATGAAGACGTATTCATGTCTATTTTTTATTTCATTTTCCTCTTGCACATGAAAATCTTTCAAATCAAAATTAACTGTTTAGGATAAATTATTATTCTGGGATAGGATTTTCTTGGCAACGGTAAAAAAAAAAAAAAAAAAAAAAAAAAAAAAAGATTGTTAAATTTATAGCAAAATGTCAATTTATTCCTTATGAAAATAATGAACTTCTTAATTTAAAAGAAAAAATATTTGAACAAAATAAGCAGAACATAGTCTTTCTTTATTTCTGGGGTAAATTTCATCTATATGTAAAGTCACAAAGGCATTAATTCGTCCCTTTTGACTTTGATTGACTTCAAACAATTACAAATACTTTCACATTTACGATATTTTTAGGTATAGTTCCGTCGCTAGGCAACAGTTAAAAGAAAATAAAACAATGAAATATGTGCTTTGAAAAAAAGTAAATTTATAAAAAGATATATTATTGGAACACATATATAAAAAACCTCCATAAGTTAAACACCGAATTTAAAAACTCTGACAAATGTATACACAAAATTTCAAACTAATATGAATAATGTATGGTTCTAATTAGAAATTACATCATCCATAATTTACTATTTAAGTCCTTCAATCATATGAGCCATTTCCTTTCAACAAATAAAAATGGAAAAATCGTCTGAATTGCTATAGGAAAGCATTAAGTCGCAAAATAAAATGTTCTATATATTCCGAATGCCTGAACCAAATTTAACCAAAAACTATACAGCTAAATCCGGGGATTTTACCAACATGCATACTTAATTTTAAGCTAATCGGATGCTTTTTACGGCAGTTATCGCGGAACAGACGGACAGACAGACAGACAGACAAACGGAAACCAAAACATTTCGTGTCTCCACAGTAAGCCTTCACTGACGTTTCGGCAACTAGTAAATCTGCAGATCAGGAGCCTCAACGTCAGCTCTACAATTCATTGTGTTTAGCACCCTTTGAGTAATATTAATCTTTCTACAAAAAATTTGAAAGATTTGAAATTACATAAACATTTATAAAACGAAAAAATATTTCGAAGGTTTCTGACATTAGAAACGTTAAATTAAACCCCTTGTTATGTAATGGTATTCTGAAAATCTCATGAGCTATTTATTCTGGTAATTTTTAGATAATAAAGTAGATTTCTTCAGGGGGGCTCTGCCCCCCTGAACCCCTTCGTAGTGTAATTTAATTTACATTTGTAATTATCAATTAATTGTGTTAATGTCCTTTAGTAAATTCTACCAATAGACAGAAACGTACATGAATTCTTTTCTACAGCCCTGTATATTACGTGAAGATTTTTACGCATCGTCTATAACATTTAAATTTAATGCAGACAAAAAACCCTCTTAAAACTGATCATATCACATTTCCGGGGATTAGTATGCATAGTGTGCACCATATATCCAGTTTCTGTGGAGTCCTGTATATGGTTCTATTTAAATTCTGCAAACATTTGTTAGTATACTAAATGTAATTGGGCTGGGAAATACACAACTCAAAAAAAAAAAAAAAATATCACACTGAAGCAATTTGCGCTCATCTTCATTTATACTTACGAATTCATTTGTGTATCCCTGTACATGGTCTATACAATATTTAAGCACTACTTATTAAGCACAAATTTACTTAACGTTAAAACGCACACCATAATCGAAAATGCTCTTCAGCAAACATCCCTAATAGACCAGAACTGTATCCGAAATTTTTTATGTGACCCTATAAATGAACGATAAATGCGATATAAATCATATTCAAGCTTCTTGTAGTCAACCACAGTAATGTAATTTAATTTCATAATGTTTGAATTAGTGTAACACAATTAACACACTGACGACAGGCAATTTAATTAAATCTGGGTTTAATAACAGTAGAAGCTCCTCCCTCTTCTGAAAGTGTCTCGGAAATTGGTTTCTGAGATATGTTTTCATGTTTATGCAGCAGTAAATATCTTTCAATGTACGGATGTAATATATAATGTCTTACAATCTATAAAGAATATGGACAACACAATATAAATGTCTTTTCTGTAAGGTAGAAGTCACTCCCTTAGCCAATGATGTATTCTGAATAAAAACGAGAATTCTCGTTTCCCGTCGCTAATGTGTTAAAATAAGCTGTGAAGAATTTTTTTTTCCCCCGTAGACCACATTTTAATTGACCACTTTTGTGTGACCCTGAAAAAAACATATGCTTTGCACCCCATATACTACAAAAATGTTTCAAAAATACATATCAATTTTATTATTTTGTAACAGAGTAACATCATTAAAAAACGTCACAAAAGGATTTTCTTCAAAGATTGTAATATTATGAATACTTTTGAGTTCCCTGTACGCATGCTGTAAGTGCTACACATAACATATTTATAGTAACCAGGTTCTCGTGCACCTTAATAAAGTATATAAATTTCATTACGTTTAAAATTGTGTAACATTATTAAAATACACCGCAGACGATTTTTCCCAAAGACTATAATGTAACGGAATAGTTTTGAGTGCCCCTGTAATTAAGCTATGAATGCTACACTCTTCATTTTTAATACCAAACATACTTTGGCAAACCTCAATAACGTATATCAATTACATGTAATCCCGGCTATATTTACGCGAGTTAGAGCACGTAGAGAAACACGGCAGGCGACAGATAGAAAAACTGAAGTCATAAATACTTTTCATCCATGTTGGAAAGTATTAAAAAGGATTTACATGCCTTTAACTGTACTTTTTTTTCAGCATGGTTAAATATTAGTTTAAACATCCTAATCCATGCGATAGCAATAACATATTAAAAGCCGCCCAAAATATGCATATCTGGAGATCTATAAATCTACTGGAAAATAATTCATTATCGTGTCCACTGTTAATTGCATATATTGCATCGATTTGGCGCGATAAAATATTTTTTGTGATAGCCTTTTAGTACCTGCAACAAAATTAACGTAATTTACTAACTTCATTCATATTTGACGCAATGATAGGCTACGAATAACAGTCGCTAGGCAACGAAGAAAAGGAAAAAAAAAAGAAATATGTATCATGTAAAACAAGAAAATTAATTTAAAAATTCTTTATATTATTGGAATACATGTATAAATGTCCTCAAAACATTATACACGTAAATAAAAAAATCTGATAGATATATTGATAAAACTTCAATATAATAGGAATAATTTAAAACCCTTATTTGGAATTTTAGTATCCATAATTTGACATTTAAATCCATTAATCAAACGTGCCATTTTCTTTCAACTAATCGAAATTTGAAAATCGTCTGACTTGCCGTAGAAAAGCATTATAAAGAAAAATAAAATCTTCCATATTTTCCGAACGAATGAACCAAATTTAACCAAAAACTATACAGCTACGTCCGGGTATCTCACGAATATGCCCAATTAATTTCAAGCTGATCGGGTGCTTTTTGCGGCAGTTATCGCGGAACAGACAGACAGACAGACAGACAGACGGACAGACAGACAAACGGAAATCAAAACTTTTCGTGTCTCCACAGTAAGCCTTCACTGACGTTTCGGCAATTACTTACCTATTTTTTTTTTATTTACTTGTATTGATGACATTTAAGTTGTGTTTAATTGTTAGTTCCTATCTATAAACACTGTTTTTATGAGATCTGTAGATGTCTATCAGGGTTTAAGTTGCAGTAAAGCTAGATATCCTACATGCACAACTTCCAGGTTGTATGATATTTTAACGGAGCTTCTGACTGTAAAATAGTCAATGAAACATTGTCTTCATTTTGGAAGACCTATCCAATGATATGCCCTTCAATAAGGTGCGTAAATTTTTTTTCGTCTCTACCGCCATTTTGTATTTTACGGCCGCCATTTTGAATTTATAAAAACAAAACCTAGCCTAGAACCATCGGGCCATTAAGACGAATTGATAGAGACCATATTCATTAAAATACATCCGGCCGTTGGGATGTTTCGAGATATAAAGAAATTCACAAACACAGATACGCGTGAAACACATAACCCTTCTTTTCAGCCGGGTAAAAAGGAGTAGCAAGTTGTTATGTTCATAGAAAGCCACACAAAAAATCATATATTTTTTCTGCAATGCTTTCTTTTAAATATCGTTAGCTTCGTTTTCAAAAATATGAATTCAGTTAAAATATTCTGAGTAGTTTTTATAGTAAATTAATTTGTATTCTTAACTCGGTTAAAAAAAAAATTTCGAATGCGACTAATTTTGAAATAAACATTTTTATGTTCAACAAACATGTTTTAAAGATAAACATGATAAATTAATATCATTAACATGAAATAATAAAATTAATGTTTTTTTCATATTACATGTATAAATTCAATTACACAGCAGAAACAGTTTAATTAAGAATTGATAATATTTTAAAAACCTATATTCTAGTGTTACCAGATAGTGAAAAGTAAATTTCCCCCAAAATTCCCAAATTTTTCCCAAATTAGGTGTTTTTTCCGGAAAAGTCCCCAACCCAGTTTCTACTCAAAAAAGTCAGTTTTCAATTTAACTCTATATAAAATGTTTAACAAATTTAAACAAAATTTTTTCTCCCAAATCAAGCCTTTTTTTTGAAAGCATTCCCCATTTATAAAAAATTAACATTCAAAATAAGCAGGATTTTGCACGCATATTCGCAACTAAACGAAAAGAATGAGAGATATATTTTACAACAAGTTCTTTTATGCCTGTTTTCTAAATTGTGTTCAATGGAATATGCTGGCCTATCATTACATTAGCCCCATCTACGTTTATGCCAATAAGTTTTTCAAGGTTTAAACCGACTCTAATCAGTTAGATTTGAAGGAATCTGCCATGGTGTTTGCCTCACCTGCTTCTATCTGACTTAACTTATAAAACGTTGTTTTCTTTTTTTTTCGATCGTTCTGGACCGTGTATCTGTCCGCGATGACAAGAAAAATCTGCCGCACTTATATAGTGAATTGGAAATTCAGGTGCAGTAATAGTCCAAGGTAGGTCATAATGGACCTTCGATACGTTTAAATTATCATGTTGTAAACGACGAGAACGACCATGAGAATAATGATTGATATCTCCTATGTCTGTATTTTGTTTTCATTTTAATAATCAAAATCGAGTTCGACAGATCCAGTGTTGTCAGATAATTAAAAGTAAATTTTAATTGAAACAGCAGAAAAATTATCCCAACTTTTTACCCAAAAAATGTTGATAGTCCTCAAAAATTTCCCCATGAACTACCTGTCCCCAAAAAACTCTCCTGAAGATTCAAAATCCCCCAAAATAGACAAAAAATCCCCAATCTGGACACACTGCTATATTCCGTGCTGAGAAAATACTATAAAAAATACTCGAATGCTTCACCAGAAATCAGTGGCAGTAATAAATATCTTTTTAGAAAAGTTCTCTTTAAATCTCAAAAATATGTTACTGACTGAGGTTTTAATATATAAAGAACGCATTTAGGAATCATGGGGAACTCAGAAGAGGTTAATATATATTTTTATTAATGGTTATATTTTCCTAGACTGAGAAATATTTGTCTTTTTTTACAGTGTACTTGAAAACAACTATGTTTTCATATTAGTTTATACCTATAATGAACAAAAAACTATATGTTATTACTTTCTAAGATGCTTACATACACAATTTAGTCTTCTAGAAACAGCAAGTATTGAATTAAGATTTTAATTCAAAAAATTAAATATGAAGTTTACAATCTAATTTTTTAACCATACGATAGCGCATGATATTTTTTATTTGTCCGTAGTATCATTTATTAGTTTTCATATACATTGCTCAAAACAATTAAAGGATATTGAGGTTGTGGTTGGATCTTGTGGCTGTGGAATTGTTTAGATGATTGATACATGATTGATAGACGTGATAGGCTATATGACAAAACTATGACAAAAAAATGGAACATTTTTGACAGGAAAAATGCATTGTATTAATCTTTTTAGTACAAAAGAAGAAAAAAGCACAATTTGTACATATGAGAAAAAACGAATAAAAAAGTGTTTCCTTCAAAGAAAATCGTTTTTAGTAGAGGATATGGCTTTCCGAGACAGCGAGCAACGTTGACCACCTTTGAGGCATGGAGTCAATGAGGCTATTCACGAGGAGCTGGAGAATTCTCTCCCACTCCTCCAGAAGTGCTCTTTCCAGTTCTTGGAGAGTTCTTGGGGGTGGAAGGTGGCCATTAACGCGTCTGCCTAGAATTTTCCAAACATGCTTTATTGGTTTCATGTCCGGAAAACACGTTGGCCATTCCATGATTCCTTTCGCGAAAAGGAAATCATCCACCAAGTGACCACGGTGTGACCTGCAATTATCGTTTTTTAACATTAAGTCATCTCAAATTGCTGCAGCATAAGGAACTACAGTTTAACTGAAAATCTGATCCATATATCGCCGACTGGTCTGAGCTCCAATTCGAATGATGTGGAAGTCTTGTGCTCCAATCAATAAAGATGCCAGCATGGACCAGCACTTTCTCATCGCCAAATATGACACTTCCTTGCATGAACGCAGGATTGTTTGTAGTGCCACGTTCCCTCCAGAAGAAAATACGGCTATTCTCAGGATGAACAGGAAAACGGAACTAGTCAGGAACAAGATTTTTGTGCTATTTATTTCTACTCCAGTTCACATGCTCTGTTGCCCACTCTCTGAGGACACCACGGCGCTTTGCTTTGTTTATTTAACACATACGATTGGCCTCAAAGCATACAGAGCAACACGCGCAGCCGGTTTCGGATAGTATGAGTCGAAACTGTGTGGTCAGTAACCGAGCGACGGTGTTGTTGAAGAAGAGTGGCATTGATAATTCTGTGTCTCCGAGCCGTTAGCGTTAAATGTCGATCGTCATTGAGCGTAGTTCCATGACCTTGTTATGGTCTTCGGCCTGCAATTCCTGGCTCCAAAAAGCTGCTCCAGATCCTGAAAATCACACTTTGGGAAACTCCAGTGGCTTCTGCTACTTTGGCTTGTATTTAGTCCTCGTCTAACCGACCAAAAAACTCTACAAGCTTCTGATTCTGATCCAATTAAATGACTTCGTTGAGACATCGCACTGATAGAAACAAAACTCTTACTGAATGTCCATTACTGTTTTCTGCTTTGTCTTTGAGTAAGTTGAAAGACAAATTTCCTTCGCTCCCGCAAAAGTTTCGTTTTTGACGTCAAACTTAATATTTGCATACTCCGAAGTTTGAAATTGAGAAAAATTTGCATTTATGGCACTGTTGTTTCATTTACTTCTAAACGAAATTCGCTTATACCGTTGTTTTGTAATATCTTTTAATCGTTTTGTGCAGTGTATTTCCAATATAATTTTAAACTGATATTTGTATTCATGAAGATACATTTTTTTTACATATACTAGAATACTTTATTTATATTTTGAAAGCCATTTATAATATTTGAAACATTATTCATATCTTACAATAAAATTAATGTTCTTAAAACATCGTGTTATGAGAAATAAATGCAAGAGACATTATCTGTGATAAAATATTTTAAACCTGCCTAATAAAATTTTAAATGTGTATGAAACATACAACCGAAATTATATCTCTATTCGTTCGGTGTTTTTTTTTTCTCATCTGTCTACGAATTCTAGACATTTGTAACAAAACATACTATTAAATGCATGGAAACGCATTTCAGTTGATAGTGATATGTAAATAGTCAGATAAGGGAAAGTGAATTTCGAAACCATGAAGATTTATTTGAAAAGTAGAAATTTAATTTAAAGATGATACCCAAGAGAACCACATAAATTTATTTTTTAAAAGAGAGCAGCAAGTTATCATGTTCGTAGAAAGACATACAAGAAAGATTTATTTATTTTATACTTTTTTTAACATTTTCTAACATTGTTGAAAAGTATTTATGAATTCGGTTTGTCTGTCTGTTGTCTACCGTCTGTCAATGCTCTAACTCGTGTAAATATATTCGGATTGACATGTAATTCTAGGTCTTGATGTACGTTATTATGGGCGTTCGTAATTATATAAATATGCACCTATAGTCGTCGCTCCGCCTGTCTGTCTGTTCGTCCGCATATAACAGAGTAAAAACTACTCAACCGAATGATCTGAAATTTGAAATACATAATAGTTGAAAAGTTTTGTCGAGGCATTTCAAATTTTATGAAAATCTCATGTATAGTTTAATTACAGGGATAGTCAAAATTTTTCGTTTCATTACGACCAATGGAAAAAAAAATATTTCAAGCGCATTTTAATGATGTTACAGTTTTCGAACGGAATGGAATTGATAAGCACTTATGAGCACTAAAATATACATGCAGTACAATATGCGGTGCAAAAAATATTTATAAATCTAGTTATAGTACGAACGCACCTCATTTGCCACGTTTGACGTGCAATTTCCAATTTATGCAGCTTTGCCATGGCATGTTCGGTATTGAAACTAAAATGTGTAGCCTTCATAATTAATTTACATGGCCATTCAACAGAATTATGTTATGGCCTATGGAGAAAAATCCTTTTGGGCGTATTTTAATAGTGTTAAGCAATCTTAAACATAAGGAAATTTATGTACATTATTGAGGTGCAGAAGAAGATTGTTACTATAAAATATGTTGTGTTTAACACTTACAGTATGCGTACGGGGGAACTCAAAGTATTTCTTTATGTTATGGGCAATTCCATCGTAACAGACGTAACATTTTATCATCGAATTTTGTTTTCAAATCTATGTAGAAAATTTACTAATAAAGCTAGAACAAATTTTTACAATTTAAAATAATTCTTACCAATGTCTTAATACCCAAATACCTGCAGATTATTTCAATATCTCTTTGAATCCCAAAAATTGCAATTCAAAATTTTGTAACTGTCGTAATATAAAATATACAAACATTTTTTCTGCCATCATTGAAGTGTAAAAATTATCAAAACTATCCAGTTAAAAAAAGTGATTTAATGTTCTCAACAACACTAACTAATGCCAAATTATAACAGTAACTTGTTTAATTAATTTCTGAATAAAAAAAAGAAAAAAATGGCATTTACACGTGTAACTGACGTAACTTTTCTTGTGTAACTGGCGTAGAATTATGACTTTGCAAAGACAATAATGGTACTTAACTTAGTTTGTAAACAGTAATTTACAATGCCTTTTTATTAGGATTTCTCTATAGAATATAAAAATATCAAGTTGTCCAATCATACCGGTTAATTAAACATATAAATTTGATTCCCCACCAAAAACGATGATTTTCTGTGGAATAACCCTTATATTCTATGACGAAAAATCGTTTGCGACGTATTTCAGTGATGTTATTCTGTCACAAAGATAATGAAATTCATATGAATTTATGAAGTGTCCTAAAACATACTTTCTGTATATTATGAGCATTTAACAATCATTTGTTGAATGATTGTTAAACGAGACCTGAATGACCTGAAACGATACCGAGAATGATTGTTTTGTCTAAACGAGATCTGTTATATAACGGCAATGGTGAAGAAACTTCTCACAGTGTATTTTAATACAGGGTGTCCGGGGTAAAAGTATCCAAAAGTTGGCTTATTTTTAAGGAACTACCCATTAGAAAAAAAAATATTTAAATATAAATAGCCTATCACAAAGTTTTAATATCAATAGACTTCGATGTATGCATCTTTGGTTGCATGAGAAACGTCTAAACGGTAATCCAGTTCTCCCCAAATGTTTCGTAGCATATCAGGAGTTATTAGACATATTGCTTCTATGAATGCTAATCATTCTACAAATGATTGTTAAATGCTCATAATATACAGAAAGGATGTTTTAGGGCACTTTATAAATTCATATGAATTTCATTATCTTTGTAACAGAATAACATCACTGAAATAAGCCGCAAACGATTTTTCGTCATAGAATATAAGGGTAATTCCACAGAAAATCATCATTTTTGGTGGGGAATCAAATTTATAATATAATTAATTAACCGGTATGATTGGACAACTTGATATTTTTATATTCTATAGAAAAATCCTAATAAAAAGGGATTGTAAATTACTGTTTACAAACTAAGTTAAGTACCATTATTGTCTTTGTAAAGTCATAATTCTACGTGAGTTACACAATAAAAGTTACGTCAGTTATACGTTTAAATGCCATTTTTTTCTTTTTTGTTATTTAGAAATTAATTAAACAAGTTACTGTTATAATTTGGCATTACTTAGTGTTGTTGAGAACATTAAATCACTTTTTTTTAACTGGATAGTTTTGATAATTTTTACCCTCCAATGATGGCAGAAAAATGTTTCTATATTTTATGTTACGTCAGTTACAAAATTTTGAATTGCAATTATTGGGACTCAAAGAGAGTTTGCTTTTCCAGTCATCCACAGTTTCAGTTTTTTGTTTTGTTCAATGTTTTAAAATCTCGCAGGGGTTTCCAAACCACGGAAGTGAAGTATATTATAGTCTAATGTAGTGTTTCGTAATAATAAGCAATAACTTTTATATACTTTATGCCCGGACACTCTGTAATGTTAAACAATTTCAAACATGATGGGATTGATATACTTTACTAAGCTTTACTACCGGTTGTTTGACTATGATGTGCATCGCATTTATCGTTCATTTGCAGTCACACATAAAATATATCTGGTACAATACCCTAAGCGAAGTATTAACTATTAGGGATTATTGCTGAAAGTGCATTTTCAGATGTAATATGCGTTTTAAACTTAATTTCATTTTTGCACACTACTTGGTGGTGTAATTCTATAGACTATATACAAGGTTACATAAAAGAATTTGTAATCATTACTAAGAATGAACTTGAATTTCTTAAAGGTCTTTTTTAATTTGAGTTATGCATTTTCAAGCTCAACTACAATTAGTATACAAAGAGATGTCAGCGGCATATACATAAAATCGGGCTATACAAAAAACTAGATACTTGGCCGTCTATGTATAGTAATTACTGCAAGTGTGATTTCAGTAGTTTAAGCGTGTTTTTGCATGAATCAGATTTCAGTTAACTATGGAGTGTGTATAAAAATCTGTTGGTAATATACAGAGCTGTACAAAAGAATTGAAGTGAGTTTCCGTTTATTGGTAGAAACTGCTAAATGTGAATTCAATTGTTTTCTTTAAATTTCAAAAATATATTCGTTTCTGAGGTTTATAAAAATAAAGAAATCTTTTCAGAATCATATGTAATCCGAAAGAGGTTATATTTTATTTTCGTAGATTAAAAAACATTTATCTTTTTTTACAGTGCAGACTAATAATAAGCTCGACGCAGCAACGGTCGTTCGGTAGCTTCAGAGCACCGACTTCCCCCCCCCTCCCCTTACGCCTTTTCGGTGTCTTTAATTTGTGTAATTTCACTTTTAAATTTGTCCGGTTTTAATTTTTGATTTTTTTTTTTAACCTGGCTTCCGCTAGATTCTATTATACTCGGGACGTGGCTAGGGAGCTATGAACCTGACTTCCGCAAAAGAGTCGGAATAGGAGATGAAAAGCTTAAAGGACTGCGGACGGAAAGAGGCCGCTCACCACGGCAATTTAATTATTAGAGCTTATAATTGGAATTCGCGGAGCGTGCTTCCGTCCGCGATCCTTTAGCTTTTCTTTTCTTATTCCGACTCTTTTGCGGAAGCCAGATTGAAATGACTCGACCCAGATAGCCGAGACTCTAGCAGAAGCAAGGTTGAAAAAAAATTCAAAAAATGAAACCAGACAAATTAAAAAGGAAAATTGATTAAATTAAGACAACGAAAAGCGGAAAGGGTAGGCTCTGGGCTCTGAAGCTACCGAACGACCGCTCCTGCGTCTAGCTTATTATTAACGTCACGAGCTTTTTTTTTACAAGCACTGGGCCATTAATTGTAAAAAAAGTTTCCTTACTGTCAAAAGCAATTTATTTTATAGCAATGAAAGCCAAAAAATATGCGCAGTGTGTTTGTTTGTATTTATAAATAATGATACTGTAAAGAAGTGAACTTCACTGTTTTCAGGGTATGTGAGAAGAAAACTTCCTGAAGAAACGAACTGAATGTGTATCATCCAGGCTGACGCATAGGAGATCTAGTGGATATTTTTCTCACGCTTAGGACATTGTAAGTGGGGATTGATTATGCACTTAGAATGTAACCCACTCTCGTGGAGGATGAAAAATACCGCCTGAGTGTTTTGAGCTACAGACCAACGCAAAGGGGCCGCTAATGGCTTTAAGTTGACAGAGACTGATTTTTAAAGGTTTTCTCACGGGGGTCCGAAAGAATGAACATTTTTCTCAGGGAGGAAAAAGTAAGGAGAGGAGAGAGGGTTAGCCTGCAGATAGGATTTGGTGTGTTTGGTTGCTCGCCAGGACGAGTGGGAAAAAATTCTCCCGTTCGGAGGGCACGACAAATGCCGCTTGTGAGTGTTGAGCCAAGGGCTCGTAAATTACCGAAGACGACCAGAAACTTTCCCGTTTAGTCACCAAAACAACGAGCATCCTTTCTGTATTTAACTATCACATCAGAGCAGTAGCTCGCATTGTATGATAAAGGACACCATTTCTCTACCACTCATAAAAGTGGACAACCCACGCAATCAATGTTAATTTTGTTGTTTTCTGCCTAACCTAGAATAAATAAAAATTCTTTTGTTTAAATGTTATGGTAGACGAACCTGCTTCTCAGCACTACTGGTCAATTTATTGATCGAGGAGTAATTAATTTTAGCAACCTGAAGCTACCGAACGACCGCTTCTGCGTCGAGCATATTATTTACCACCACGAGCTTTTTTTACAAGCACTGGACCATTAATTGTAAAAAAGTTTCCTTACTATCAAAGGCAATTATTTTTATAGCAATGAAAGCCAAAAACGTATGCGCAGTGTGTTTGTTTGTATTTATAAGTAATAATACTTTTAGCAATCTGCGACAATGATTCAAATAGTGTTAAAGAAATAATTTTAAGGAAAGAATTAATATCTTAAATAATTTTAATCATAGAATAAATATTTTTCAGTAAAGTCAATCTATTTAAAAAGATTAAAAAGTAATCAATTAAGTTCGCTGAAATTAAACTTACGTAATGATATGTACCATTTACGTAATTTGCCTTTCTGCAATTAACTACTTCGCATTCAGTTTACAGAAAGCGGAATTATTTTTATGAAAGTTTAATTCAAAATTGATCGAGCTGATTTTAAATTATGTCTGGCCATTACAGAGTGACGAGTCATTATAATTATTTATCCAATCTGGGACAACGAATTTTAAATTGATTGAAATATTATATTTCTTTATAAATATATTAATTATAATTATATTAAATATATTAACTGTATTATATTAAATATATTTCTTTTAGTAACATTGCAATTTATGTACAGTGCAACCTGTATTATCCGATCTAATTGGGATCGTTATGTACCTCGGATATCGGAAATTTCGGTTAATAGAAACTGCGTTAAAAATCCACCGTGCTTGAGACTTTAACATCTCTTAAAATGAAAAACGAACAATGAAAAGTTTTTTAAATAATAAAAATAAATATATGTAAAGTTCTATTTCACAGCTTAAGGGGACAAGGGACCTTTAAAACCTTAAAAATAAATTTTTTATTTCTTGTAAATTTCGCTTTAAATATTATTCAAGGGTACATTATATGCATTATGGCAAGCATTTATCACCAAAAAAAAAAAAAAAAATGAAAAAAAAAATTTTTTTTGAGAAAAAAATGGAATTTTATGCGTTCTCTTAGAAATCTTCGAAATGCCCCCTTCGCGTTCCATATCAATGAAAACCCCCAATATTTTTTATAAAAGTTTGGTTTATATATATAAATAAAAGTGTGCACCGAATTTTATATATTTGAATATAAAGGTTTTAAGAAAAAATTTAATTTTTCGAAATTTAAAAAAAAAAAAATTAATTTAAAACTTTTCCAATTTTTCATTTTTTTTTTTTTTGTAAATTCTCCTTTAAATATTACTCAAGGGTTCATTATATGCCTTATGGCATCTATTTATAAAAAAAAAAAATATTTTTGAGAATAAAAATGGAATTTTACGCTTCGTCTTCGAAATGCGGCTTGCGCGTTCCATATCAATGAAAATCCCCAATAATTTTTATAAAAGTTTGGTTTATATATATAAATAAAACTGTGCATAGAATTTTATATATTTGAATATAAGAATTTAAAAAAAAAATTGAAAAATTTTGAAATTTTTTCGAAAAATTTTCTAAAACTTTTGAATTTTTTTTTTTTTTTTTTTTTTTTTTTTTACCTTTATATTCAAATATATAAAATTCGATGCACAGTTTTATTTATATATATAAACCGAACTTTTATAAAAAAAAAAAAAATACTGGGGATTTCCATTGATATGGAACGCGCAAGGTGCATTTCGAAGATTTCTAAGATGATGCGTAAAATTCCACATTTTTATCAAAAATAAAATTTTTTTTCATTTTTTTTGTGATAAATGCTTGTCATAATGCATATAATATACCTTTGAATAATATTTAAAGTGAAATTTACAAAAAATAAAAAATTGATTTTTAAGGTTTTAAAGGTCCCTTGTCAGCTTAAGAAATTAAAAAGGGTAAATCAACTACTAGTAGTAAATTTTAAAAAGCAAATTGATAAATTTACAAAAGTTCGCACGGTCACGGGAAAGAAAGCATTATTCGCTGTTGACTTCTCAGGGTCCAATGTTTCTTCGGAGTTGAGTGCTTTTGGGGGCAGAAGAGCCTGTATAGCACAGACAGTGAACTAAAAAGTGCGGTCATTTTCAAGGCTCATTCAAAAGAGAAAAAATCAGATTTCGTTTAACAGAAATCTCGATTAATCGAAGCTCGGTTAATCGAGGTTCTACTGTAGATGTAAATAGATTTACAAATAAGACCTGGATAAATAAAAACAAATTAAGTGAATAATGCACTTTGAGTGTTTAAAAAACAAACATTCCATGTATTTGAATATTAAAAATCTTCATAAAATGGTTAAAAAACATTTTCTTGGCAAAGTAAATTTAAGAAATATTTTCCTTTTATGTGACTGGTTTGATACACATTGCTGGTCATGTTTGATCTTTTATGTCGCATTAATTAGTTTTGAGGGAAATAATATATATATACAAAAACATACATGTAATTTTAAAATAAGATGTAAAATATATACAGGTAATTTTAAAATAAGAAGAAAAAAGTCGTTATTATATGCTTCCAATATTTGTTATCGGTAGTTTACTGTATTCAGAAATCAACATCATTGTAATTAGCAATTAACGTTTATAATTCCATTTTAACTGTTTCTGACATATGTATATGTACATATATAAAACCTTTATGTAATTACAAATCATCATCAATTTCCAATTACTAAAATTAAATTAATAAATTAGCTACAATTCGTAGTACTGACATTATACAAAATAAAGATGGAACCTGTAACTAGTAATACAGTCTATGGATGTATGTATAATGTGTGAGTGCGCGTGAGTATATAAAATTCATAACAATATTAAATTTTTAAAAAAAGAAAAAGAAAAGCCTTTAAGTTTTTAAGGCAATTTTTATTTTCTCTTAATAAAAATTGCGCCACAAAATTCCCATTCAAAAGAAAGTGCAACCAAACTGCAAATTAAAGCGCAAAGCAATTTATAAACTATATATATGTTTTTTATCATAATTATAAAATGAATTTTATAATCTAATGTATCTCTAATTTGTTCCTAAATTCGCATTATAGAGGATTTTGAAAATGGTCTGTTTATATATAAAGCCGTTTAAAAAAATATGCTGTACTAATACTAGTTTAATTATGGAAAAGTTTTAACAAATGCAATAAATTTGACGTTTAATTTAGAAAATCTCACTTTATATTACCTTCATTATTAATCATTCGAAAATCTCAAATAATTTTCCAAAATAATTAAAATAAGTTTGAATGTGCTTTACTGCGACAAATATTTCCCTTAATTGAAGTTCTAATTAAGTACGTGAATGCTGTAAGTTCTTCAACGAAACAGGGGAATCATATTTAGACACAATTTTCTAAATATATTGCCCTCCAGAGTTAAGAATTAATCATTAATTGAATCTTGAATTTACTATTCTATTAACTAAATGGTTCAAGTTCGAATGCAAAAGTATGCCGTAAATTTCAATATTTGAAAAATCGTTATTTAAAATTTACATGATTGTGGTCAGATATTTTTTTTCTGCTCTTTAATATATATAATAAGCAATTTTGAAACAAAAATGTCAACACTAGTTTAAGGGAGTGTTTCTTAATAAATGACTTACCTCCAACTGTGCAAAAAATCACATCATTATCATTGCCCACTTTTATCTATTTACTGACAAACCCCGCGACTTTGCTCGCGTAATAATTAAAATATGCCAAGTGATATTTGCATGACTATTTTTTATTAGAAGAACACTTTTTGAAATAATTCAAAAATTCAAAAATTACAAATTAAACCACAGTTTGACTAAACTTCATTATAAACAGACAGCAATAGACAGAAATGGGATATTAATTAATAAGAAGAACAAAAACAATTCCAATTTAATGATAATTTAGAAAGTATTTTGAGACTTTTATGCTCATTTCATACACTCATTTCAGTATTCATTTCAAGTTTTGAATTTTTTAAAAGCCATCTTAACACATTTACATCTTAAAATTAACCATCATGTCAAATTCCAAGCTTCTTGTCTATCAGTCTACCATCTCTCTGGTGTTTGTGGCACCAATATAAAATGCTGAAACAGAATGTCTCGAAAAATATTGAAACAGAGACTGTCACCATTAATTTGCCAACATTAACCTAGAAATCTGTTGGTATTTCCTAATGTTCTAAAGAAAACGGAATTTAGGTGTTTTAAAGGCTTTCTTGTTGTTCCTGTCAACCAGGTGGTAGTGACACCGGCATAAAATATAGGCCCTATAGTATCAGGGACTAATACTCTTGATTCGCAAGCAATAACTTCTGTAATTGGTTTATTATTTCCTGATATTCTATACACTGTAAAGAAAACCACTGTAGATTTGCCAGCACAAACTGCTGGCGCGTCCGAATTGCCAGCACATTGTGCTGTTAATTTTACGCAACTATTGTTATTTTTCATGTTTATATAGACAAAAATCCAAAGAAAACTGCAGCACATTCGACTGTGATCGAGTTTGAGCGCGGATGAACAGTACTTTGTGCTGTAAAAATGTCGTTTTTTTACAGTGTAGAAATCGTAATTTAGGACTCCTTTAGAATGCTTTTCGCTCTTTCCCTTCGCTTCACTCCTTTTTAATTTCGAATTTTGTTTTCGACAGTTCTTAGAGGACATTTATATTTTATAAGTAACTACCGTGCTATATTTAAAGTTTATCGCTTCTTCAGGACCAAATCGCAATTTAGAAAGTTTTATTCTCCTGCAACCCTCGACATAAAATATAGTTTATGTTCGAGCAGGTTCTATCACTATCAATTTGCAACCATTATGTTTCAAATCGCTTTCGTATTTCATACGATTGCATAAAAATCGCAATTTAGAACGCTTATAGAACGCTTTTCGCTCACTTCATCCTTTTAAATTTGGAATTTTATTTCGACAATTCTTAGAACGCATTTACATCTTTGAGGTAATTACCATTCCAAATTTAAAATGTTAGATCCCCTCAGTAACACAGAAAACGCAATTTAGAATATTTTTTGCTCCTGTAACCCACAGGTGGTAGCGACAACAACGTAAAATATAGGGTATGTTGGAGCGGGGACTGTCAGCATCAATTTGAAACTATTACTTCTGAAATCGGTTTATATTTCCCGTGATTGCGTAGAAATCACACTTTTGAACGTTTTTAGTTTAGAACCTTTTTATTCATTTTTACCCCTTTTAAATTTCAAATTTTTAAGGAACCCTTCTCAGAGTGTATTTACATCTCATAAGTAATTACCCTGCCAAATTTCAAGTTGCTAGCCTTTTCAGTATCACAAAAATCACAATTCAGAACGTCATTTGAAATGCAACCGCAAGGTGGTAGTGACGCCTACATGATATAGATCCTATATTGGAGCAAGGGCTGTCATCATCAATTTCCAACCATTACTTTTTAAATCGGTCGGGTACTTTCTGAGATTGCGTAGAAATCGCAATTTAGAATGTTTTTCGTCCATTTTCACCCCTTTAAATTTCGAATTACTTAAAAAATGTTCTTAGAGATCATTTATGTCTTATAAGTAACTATCATGCTAAGTTTCAAGTTGCTAGCCCCTGCAGTATTACAAAAATCGCAATTTAGATCTTTTTTTCTCCTTCACCCCCTTTGGGGTAGTAGCACTGACATGGAATACAGCCTATGTTGGAGCGAGGGCTATCACCATCATTTTCACACCATTATTTTTTAAATCGGTTCTGTACTTCTTGAGATTGCGTAGAAATCGCAATTTAGAAAGTTTCTTAGAACGCTTTTCGCTCATTTTCACCCCTTTTAAATTTCGATTTTCTAGGAAATGTTCTTAGAGATCAGTTGTATCTTATAAATAACTGCCCTGCCTAATTTCAGGATTCTAGGCCCTTCAGTAACACAAAAACCGCAATTTAGAACGTTTTTTGCATCTGCAACCCCTGGATGTTAGTGACTCCGACATGAAATAGAGCCTTTGTTCCTTTTCTGAACCTTTTTCTACCACCGTCTAACCATAGTTTAACTTTGACCACTGATTTCATTAACCGGATTAAGGATTTGAAGCACCATAAAGAGAGTATTTTAGCAAGTTTTGACATCATTTCACTTTTCCCATCAATTGATGTTGACGAAGTAAAATTACTCATTAATAGCTTTTTTGATAACGCGCCATCATTAAACTCAGAAATGAAGACCACCGTAAAATCTGGACTTAACCTAGTGACTGGAAATAATATTTTTATGTTTAATAAGAGGATTTATAAGCAGACTAAAGGAGCACCAATGGATTCCCCCATCTCAAGTATTTTAGCCGAATTCAAATTGCGTCCATTTGAAGAAAGAATTTTAACAGACAGCGTTTTAACTCCGTCAGTATGGTATCATTATGTGGACGACATTTTCATAGTATGGGATCATGGTTTATCTGAATTGTACAGATTTCTTAATAGAATAAATAATATGGACCCTAACATAAAAATTACCATAGAAATAGAAAATAATAACCAGCTGTCATTTCTTGACGTAATGCTAATTAAAAAATTTATCAAACTTAACAACTGAGCGCACAGTCTACAGGAAAGTAAATAAGTCTAACAGCACCATTCCTTTTGAAAGTACATCACCTTTTAACTACAAACTTGCTCCATTCAACTTTTATATAAGACGAGTCTTTAGTGTCTGCTCTATTAATCACCTTGAAAATGAATTAAATACCATTAGAAACATTGCAGTTGAGAATGGTTTCCCAATACGCATTATTGATAAGCTAATAAACTTACAGAAGAATCAAATGGAAATAGAAAAAAAAAACACGGAGTAATATGAGATATTGCAAAATGAAGTACATACCAGGACTTTTCGAAAAACTCAGACATGCACTTTTTCGCTTCGGCGTAAACTTAATTGTCACTCGTCCAGCAAAACTGAAAAATCTAATTAGTGCCAAAATAGACCCGATCCCGAAGGAGGAAGTTTCTGGAGTATATGTAATTCCACTGAAAACAGAAAATATTTATCTTGAATACATAGGATTGACTTCGCGTAAACTTAAAGTTCGTATTAAAGAACATTTGAGAGATTTAAAGTACAACCGACCTACAGCAGCCCTGTCAAGACTTATCCAGAAGCAGAATATACAAGTTCATTTCGAAGACGCAAAAATTGTATATCCCTCAAAGAATTATCATGATTTAATTATCCGCGAATCAATAGAAATTATTACTAAAGAAAATACCGTTTGTAATGATATTTTATCCTGCAATATACCCAGAATTTGGCTCAGTTTGCTTAATGTTTCATAAAACGAGTAATATTCCACTTCCCTATATCCATGTTTTATTTTCCCAATGTTTCCCGGATCTAAAAATTGACTTCCACTTTCACTCCTTTCGTCATCATGTACGTGGATTTTGAAAACTAGACGTTAATAACAATAGTATTTCTTATTTTTCTCTGACGAAGACTATATTTTTTATAGTTGAAAATACTCAGGTATTAAAGTAATTTAGCATATTTTAAGTAGATTTAAACATAGTGTAAATTTAAGTTTAAATTTTAAAGATTAATTATGCATTTCTATTTATTTATTTACTTATTATGTATGTATAGAATAGAATAGTATAGTATTAGTATTAGTATTAGTATTAGTTTTAGTATTTATTTACTGAGCGCCAGCTGGGGAAATTTATCAAGGGTTGTTTGGCACATGGAACTTTTTTTTGTAACAATCACTTTAATTTAATATACTTTGTTGCAATCTGAGTGGCTTTATAAATGAAGTAGCGGCATACGCGCATAGCACACGCTTTGAATAGATTTTTTTGTCAAAGCCTTTGGAAGCCTTATTCCAGATTTTGGCGATACCCGCGTGGTCAAGTTTCTATTAAATAAATGAGACAAGTTGAGAAATATTAGCATTGCGATAATGGCAGGCTCGCTAAGATTTTTCTTAAATTCTCTGGACCAAATAAATTTTACTGCTCGTAATGTCGGTATTTTCTTATTTATAAAGAAATTGTAGTTCCAAACTGCTCAAGATTTTTCCCAAAATTCTTTTGACCAATTAAATTTCATTATTCGTACGTCACTTCTCTCATATTAATAAAGGAAGTGTATTGCTCATCGCTTACGTTTACAACTCAGTACAGAATGTTTGACGATATTAGAAATTTTAATAGTGTCCTTCTAAAAAAAAATCTATATGATACAGTGAATCATTTTAATCTTTATTAAATTTAAAATCTTTCTTGGTGTATTAAAATTGCAGCATACAAGTTACATTCGTACCGCTTCAGTAACTGTTGAGTAAATAGAGAAGACGATACATACATACCATTCAAAAACAGAAACTTTTTTCATGAAATCGCTTCAAAAATCTCGCTTCGTTTACTTTTCAGAAAGCAAAGCACACAAAATAGAGGACTTTCCTTTCTATCGATCACCCATGGGCCATTTCCATACCCTAAACACTGATATTTCAAGAAATCTGATTTGTTTTTGTGCGATCATTTGATGGAACTGCATTTACATAAACTATATGGCCATAGATGACCGGTCACTTGCGATTTTAGACATTTTGTTAAATAGCTAGAAAATACATGAGGAATTAACCTGAAACTGCAGGTGTGTAAACAATATAGTATAGGTCATGTATTTCCGCGAAGATTTTTTTCCCGAAATCCCATAGGAGACCGCCAACAAATTGAAAAAAAAAAACGAATATATTTTGGATAACCCTGTAAAAACTAATGTAGCAAAAAAGTTCAAACTAGGGATTATTAATAAGTGCTTACTATAATATACTGTACTCGTTTTTATGAGGATAGCACGCATACTCGTAGAGAAATTAAGGTTTTTATAAAAACAGTCCCAAATTTCGCCAAGTTTTTTGCTTATAATTTGCAGAGTTCTTAATATAAAAAAAAGTTCTTTTCAGAAAACATGACAAACAAAATTGTGCACAGAATTCTGTAATCAAAATTAAAAAATAATAAAATTTGGACGAAAAACGAGCAGGTTTACTAAAAAATGTTTCACTGCGCATGCGCGAATGCAATCAAAATATAATGTGCATAATGTATTAGCTAGGTATATATAACATCTTTTGTGAAAGTCTCAAAATCATAGCTTGAAAATTCTGAAAATTACCGTCGATAGAATTACCTGGAAATCCGTTGTTTCCAAAAAGAAGCAAAAAAATGAGGAGTTGTATCAAATATCTGTTGATTAGTGCCAAGATAGCATACACAATATTGCACGTACTACTATATTTGGATACGACCCCTCATCTTTTTGCTTCCTTTCGGGAACAACGGATTTCGAGATTATTCTATCAACGTTAATTTTCAGAATTTTCAAGCTATGATTTTGAGACTTCCACAAAAGTTGCTCTATATACTTAGCTAATACATTATGCACGTTATATTTTGATTGCATTCGCGCATGCGCAGTGAAACATTTTTTAGTAAACCTGCTCATTTTTCATCCAATTTTTATTATTTTTTAATTCTGATTGTAGAATATTGTGTACAATGTTGTTTGTCATATTATCTGAAAATAACCTTTTTTTATCTTTTAAGAACTCTGCAAATTATAAGCACAAATCTTGGCAAAATCTGGGGCTGTTTTTATAAAAACCTTAGCTTCTCTATGAGTATACATGCTATCCTCATACAAATGAGCACAGTATATTACAATAAGCCACTTATTAATAATCTCGAGTTTGAACGCTTTTGCTACATTAGTTTTTACAGGGTTATCCAAAAGATATTCGTTCTTTTTTAATTTGTTGTCGGTCTCCTATGGGGTTTCCGGAAAAAAATCTTCACGGAAATATATGACCTATACTATACTGTTTACACACCTGCAGTTTCAGGTTAATTCCTTATGTATTTTCTAGATATTTAACAAAACGTCTAAAATCGCAAGTGACCGGTCATTTTTGGCCATATAGTGTACAACATATTACGAGAAGTAACGTTCATTTATATGATGATGACCTTAATTTATTCCATGAATATAGAAGTTGAATCTCGTTTCAATACTTCTCAAAGGTTATTTCGTCTGCCCAACACCTTGTAACAATCACAGATAGATAACTTAAATATTTCGAAATTTTTTTTGCATAGGATGATCAACACCAGATGAACAACAACGTCTCTCACAACAGTAATTGGCGATAAAGTATAATGCGTCTATATTGTTTTTCTGTTGCACTGTAAAGGAAATATAACTTTTAAATACCGTTTTTTTTTTTTTTTTTTTTTTTTTTTTTTTTTTTTTTTTATGCAGAACGTGCTGAAGTAAGCTTTAATTAATGAAAGAAATTTCGCAGAGTTCTAAATAACATAATGATAGTAAAATGCATTTAAAGTAATTACTGTCCCAAGAAGGTAATGTAAACGAATTCTTTTGTGCAGCTCTGTGCAATAACTGTAAATGTTATATGCATCCTCTTCAAGAAAAAACATACTGAAGGTGACTACATGAACATACTAAAATTAGATTACAACCATCGCTCTCCAAACTACATGTTTTACGCTTATTCTTTTCATAAAATAGTTCCATATATTCGTAATCTTTTCTGGGGCCCTGTAAAAAAGCAGTAAATTTTCTTCAAGCAAAAAACGTGCTGTAGGTCACTGTAAAAACACACTAAAATTACTCTATTGTCAGTTTTCTGCATACCCTGTATTTATTACATATTCGTTTCATATATTCGTATTCTTTTGAGCGGTCCAGTAAAATAATTATTAATGCTATATACACTCTAAATAAAAAGGAGTGAATAGTCACTCTATCGCAGAGTCAAAATATGCCTCTTTAGAGTGACTATTCACTCTGATCAGAAGTGAAATTGTTGACTATCTGAAAGAATGAATAGCCACTCCTGGGAAGTGAACATTCACTCTAAACAGAAGTAGGTAATCACTCTTTCGGAGGAGTGACTATTCACTCTTGCTAAAGAATTGTGTTTTTTCAACCCTGGTAGGAGTGTATAGTTATTCTTTCAAAGGAGTGAATGTTCATTTTTTATGGAGTCAATTCTTTTTTTATTTTGCTTTTATAGGCATTTTAAAAGAATCACATTTTTACAGCATGCAATAAAAATACAATTGAAATGCATGCAATTGAAATAAAACACTTTATTAGCAATATTTATTTAATTCATAGTTTGTAACTCTAATTGAACTTTTAAACTTTTAAGGAAAATCCAATTAAAGTTTCACATGAATAAAATTAGGTTACTGACAGAAATAAACTAAAATATTTTATTTCAATCTTATCCTTTGTGTTTGCTTTGATTGGATTCCCTATAAAGATGTGATAATTTTTAACCTTTATGTACTGAATTAAGAATTCATGAAAATTTTAACTTCTAAAGCTTTTTTCGTGAATTGTTTAAACTACATTAGAAGATTTACATAATCATTTAATAAATTTTAGAAGAATTGAAGGATTTAGAAGAATTAATTAAATTTGAATTTATAGGGATTTTGTGCAATATTTATAACCCCACTCAAATCTTTTATTTTAAATATTTTTCTTAGTATTTTGTAGAATTAGGAAATGTACAAAAATAATGTTCTAACAATATAAATATAGAAATATTTCCGAATTGAAAATTGATCCCCCTCCCTCCCCTTCAACACCAAGAAAGCTGAAAAGATGCAAAGGCAAAAGAAATCATGCTTTACATTTTTTTTTTGTTTTGTTTTGTGTAACCCATAATGCTTTTATGGAACAAGATAAAGTAATGTATCTATAACTCATTCTAACCTGTATTACAAATAATCGATGTATTTAATTAATTTTATAACAAGTTATTTTAATGGTACATATATGTACTGTCAGTAGATGAAGGGTTAAAGAAAAAACATGCTGTAGGTGGCTGTAACAATATACTAAACATACATTACCGTCAGAATTCTACAAACACGGCATTTAATATAGATCCGTTTTATCAAATCTTTTATTAAATCGTTTCATTTAGATTTTATATATATAGGGGAGATATTGATGTTATACTCTGATGTCATGTTTTTCAGTATATTCTCTTATACATACAGGGTGTATCTTAAATGCTTCAAAAAACTTAGAGGGATGATAGTACTCATGAAGACGAACAAAAAATGCAATGGAACATGGGGTCGCAAATGACGTTTAAAGGATGAACATCGAGAAAATGCGTCCGGAAATGAACAAACTGAGACAAGAAAGAAAGAAACACTCCAGAAAATTAATTATTGCACAGAATAGGTACAACACAGCTCGTGATGTCCAGAGAAAACAAATATTTTACAATTGTTCAAAGTGCAGACCGCGGACATTATTACACAGAGTACATCTACGGAGGAACGACTGGCGGACACGCTCAAATTTGCATACGTGGATAGACTGCTCACAGATTTGTTTGGCTTTCTTCCAAGTTTTTGTTATCTCTTTCTCACCGGATTTGCACAAAGTGAAAGGAAAACCAGCTTCGTGCTACTAGCCAGTTCTGCAGAAATGCAGCATGCGAGATTTCGATATTTTTATTAGTTTTGCAATTTTTTACCCTTTAAACGTCATTTGCGACCCCATGTTGCATTGCGTTTTTTGTACGTCTTGATGAGTACTATCATCTCCCTAAGTTTGTTGGAGCATTTCAGATACACCCTGTATACATTAAAAAAAATAAATCAAAACATTTTTTATCAGTGAACAAAGTAATAAGAAATTTTAACGAAACACACACACACACACATAAAAAAAAACTTTTAGTGTTAATAAATATTGCTTTGAAATTATTAATTTTTTCTTATTTTTTGCTACAGAATTTTTGTCGCAGATTAATAGCATTCATAGAATGCGTACTCAAGTTAGATGTTTTTTACAAACATTAGAACAATGAAAAAAAAAGACTCATAATAATAATTCAAATGTTATCGAATTTATTATTTCAGTTTTTATAGTTCAAATGTTATCGAATTTATTCATTCAATTTTTAAGTATATAATTCATCTACCAAAGTATCATCCGAAAATAATTAATTACATCTCAAAAAATTTAATTCGAAACTTAAAATTTCTTTTTTATATTTCTAAACTATTTTAATTAAAACCACCAAAACTAGAAGAATTTTCTTTTTCTTTTAAATCAAGATAAATAAATTTTCTTTATCTTAGAAAACAATTTTTCACATTGAACATTTTAATTATCAAATTAAATCTGCAGGTTTTAATTTGGACTTTTAATTTAAATTTTAATTAAAAAAGTAAGCATACGGTTGAATTGCAGTATTTTTATTTTGCCGCAATGCACAATGTTTCTAAATTTTGAACAGATAAATTAATTCTTGCCATCTATTAAGGCTATTAAAATTACTAAAGCTATGTGAAATTAAATTTTTACAATTAGTTTTCGCATTTTCTATTGAACAAACATTGCCAAAGAAAATTATAATTAATAGCCACTCTTAAAATGAATAAATATATTTCGTTATTTTTACAGATAGAGGTCATTTATTTAAAAATTTAAAAATTTAGGAGGAATATTATATAAACTGTATTTTAGCGGAGATAGTAATTATTTTTAACACGCGGAAAAAATGCGTAAGATTTATGAACGTGAAACGGAGGCAGGCACCGAGTTAATATGACTGCGACGTAACAGTTACATACTTAAATATATGCAGACCCGAATTTAAGGGGACCGTGAACCTTTATTTGAGCACTAATCGAGCCCAAAATCGACATTTCTTTTTGTGTGTAATATTATTCTCCAATTTGTACTACGTCATTCGTGGAAAACAGCATGCAGATGCGATTATTTTACGCAAAGTTACAAGTGTTTTAATTTTGTTCATAAACAATTTTTTGGTCTTTTAATATACCACTGTCAGAAAAATTCGTCAATATACACTAAATTATTCCTCATTTTTTAACAAATAATTTCCGTACTGCTAGAAATTAAGTATTGGGTCTATTGAATATAAATCCGAATTTATTTTAAAAATGAAAAACCAAAATTCTATAAATAAAGATTACTAATTTAATTAAAAAAGACAAAGTTTTCGAATTTCAAAATAAATAACAATTACTTTTCTCATTCATTGAAAAGTACTCACAATTTATTTTTTAAAGCTGAATAAAGTTAAATAGAGTTGGGTTTATAAAGTTGTTTATAAATAAATATTCGCATTTAAAATATACCTTAAATGAACACATTTAAAATATATTTTAATTAAGAAAATTAAATGAAAAAAAATCGATATTACTGAAAAAAAAAAATCCTATCGAATAAAAATATAATATTCGTATTTTACCTCTAGCAATGAACGTAAAATCCTTTAAAAGTCATATTTTTATACTATATTAATACTAAAGTATAAAATCTCCAGCCACAATCTCATTAAAGACGAAATCTTCCCGAAATGAACTTCAAAATTAAAAGCTTTTTAAAGAAACTAGGGGATCGTACCCGGGCTTCCCGGGTTATAGAATATAGGTGAAAACATTTTTTTAAACTAATAATTTTTTTTATATGCGATAAATTTTTTAGATTGCCCACTTACATTAAAAAAGCATTTTTCATATGAAAAATACGAAATATACAATCAAATAATTTTTTGAAATTTATTAAAAGCGATATTTTCTTAATAGCCGCATGCTAACAGTTATTTGACCATTGATTTTGCTACTTATGGCATCCTTTTATATTCTGATAATTTCAAAGCTTATACATGTCTGTTAAATTTGTGTTTTATTTATATTTTATTTATTTATTCATAGGTAAGTTTTTTTTTATGAATATTAGCCGTAAGAAAATGATGAACTCTTTATTTTGTTTTAAGGGCAAACGGATTAATCTTGCGTAATCAAGCTCCGCGCGATATAGATAAATTAAAAAAAAAAATAAACATTCATGCTTTAAAATTGCTTTTCAAACCATAGACAATCAGTAAACTGAGATGAACTTTGCAAACAAATTCCATTTGAAAAAGAAAAAAAATCCTATTTGGTGATCTAAAAATTTAAATTGTACGATTACAAATATGTTAGATTTGTGTTTTTCAATATTATTCTTTTATTTGTTTATAAAAGAAGTATTAATTTCGTTAATTTGTCTTTCACAAATATGTTAGATTGGTGGATTTTTTTTAATATTATTCTTTTATTTGTTTATAAAGGAAGTATTAATTTCGTTATGCAAAAATAGTCAGAAACAAATGCTGAACAATGTTTGTTGCTTTATGTGCAAAATGTTAAATATTATTATGTATTGAAACCGGCACGTGATAAGATAAACTTAAAAAAAAATAATGCTTAAAAATTATTTTAGAAAATATAATACATCAGTCAATTAAGATACAGTTTTTAAACAAATGGCATTTGAAAGCAATTTTTTTCCCTATGCGACGAAAATAGGAAATGTACGATGGTCAGAAGATTAAAATATTGCAGTAGCGATATTTTCAAGACCGAAATTTGATCGTGAAGTATTGCTATTCGCAAAATGACGTCAGCGTTACGCACATATACGTTTGTTCTTTATAATATAGATACTTAATCAGTAAAATATAATAAAGATCAGTTATTAGGATGTGGTTATCAATTGAGGCTCTTATGCTTGGTATTCCGGAATGAAAAACAGCAATTTTCACTTTCTCAAAATTTGCATACGCACTTCTCATATCCATATTCATCGTTTTTAAAAAATATATATTTTGTTTGATAATTTAAAAATAATTTTAACTCAAAACTTGAAGTCACGGTTGTCAGTAACATCTTTTATGTGAACAGACGCACCCTCTACCTGAGATTCTAATCTCCGTTCCGGAGAGTAAAAATTTCCGTAATTTATGTTTTTTAAATGCATTTGTGTTAAAATGTTTAGTTTTATCTAAGTTAATGATTTCGTTTTCTTTTAAATATGACTTCATTTTCACTTAAATAAGCATTTCACCTAGTGTCTGAAACTTAGTATCAGTACATATGCATAAGGAAAAACAATATAGAAAATTTATGAGTAAAAATGCTTGCTTTCAAAAGCAGTGTGTCATTTTCCGTTATTATGTCCCTAATATAATATTCTGCTCCTAATCGGATTTTGCAACACTAAATCCTATACAACAATTTTTATCAACAATTTTGAATTTTTATCAGGAAATAGCATGAATAAAGAAAAAAATTCTTCATTATTTCTATCTTGTCTGCAATAATGAAAGCTATCTAATTTTCACCATTTTGAAGAAATGTCATAAAATGCTTTTAAAATTAAAATGTAAAAGCGGGGATATTAAAAAAAAAAAAAGACAGATAGTGCGCCCACATCTACAAATGAAGAGCTTTCACTTAAAAAAAAAAAGAAAAAATTAGTAAAATTGGTTCAGCAGAAAGATCAGGGCAGATGACTAAAAAACACACTTGTGTTTTAAATAAATAGATTATATAAAATTAGGAAAAATTAAATTAAGCAAATTATGTTATTTTGATAAAATTATAGTAGAATGTCCTAAAGAATAGCATTAAAATTTATTATTCGAGAGAATTTTGGACTGAAACTTCAGGAACATAATATTATTGTAAACCACGAATTATTTGTTTGCTTGTCTAACACGGCGAAGCAAATCCATCCAGGCGAGAATCATCAATTTCTGTAATCTAAATCGCTATTATTTGCATGTCTCCCCTCTTTTATAAAGACACTCTAAATTTTTGAAAAACATTCCGTTTTATCAATGTGTGATTTCGATTACATTACATTATATTCAAAAGTGGAGCATTTTCATCTGTGAAGAATTTCAAAGCAGCTGGGCTGTGAAAATGACGCACTTCCACAAAAAATAATCCAGGTTTAAGAATTAAAATGCACGCTTTTTTATAAAATGACGTCATTTGCATCCGATAAAGCAATCGAACTTTTTCCAATCCTGTCTTAAACTTCGTCTATAGAAAAGTATGCATATGACGTCATTATCACGGAATAACAGACAATATTCTTGACATAGCCCATGTTTTAATTTCAACTTTTTTTTTTCAGGTTTTATGAGAAAATGGCAACAAAAAGATACAGTATCTCCTGTTTTCGACTATTTTCCGTTTACTTCCAATGACTTTCAAATGGGGTACTATTGTTGCCACGATAAGAAAAATGGTATTAAAAACTACAAAAAAATTAATATCTCAAAAATAAATTGAGATACAGCTTTCAAAAAAATTGCATTTAAAAGAGCATTTTTTCCCTTATACGACGGTGTAAAAATTTAAAATGCGCGATGTTTAGAAGTATAAAAATTTGCAGTAGAGAAAATTGCAAAACCAAAATTTTATTTCAAATTTCAAAGTGTTGCCATTCGCAAAATGACGTATGCGTTACGCACAGATATGTTTGTCCTTTATAATATAGATTGATCAAGCCACACCCATCTGAAGCAAACATGTTGACTTCAAAGTGTTTCGCTGTTGTACAAGTATAGCTCAATGCTATCGTGTTCTTCTCGTAACGCTGAGATGGCTGGTTCAAATATAACGTCAGCCGCTTTTTGCCTTTTTCCAACTTTCTTCAAATGACCGATATTTTACCTCCTGTAACGAAGGGGGAAAAAACGGATATTCGTTATTTCACGGGAAAATACCGGCAGCACTGCTGCCTGTAGAATTTCCGTGAATTGAAGAAAGTTTTTTTGGGAGTGTACTTGAAATCTGTTTTTCTCAATACTGATGTTTCAGGTTTTTTTAATTATTAAAATAGTCCTTGCTACTTCATTTTTGATCAAAATTCATGAAACTGATAAAGAAAGAGCTGATATCTCTCTATTCTAAAAAAAAGTAACTACCGCTGTCACCGCCGCCGCCGCTGCCGGTTTTGATTTTTTTGTGACCGGAGGCCTTTCTTCGTTAATATTAACAAAAATAATCCGTACAAAAATATGAAAATCGGTGGTTTTATACAAAAATGTTTGATAAACACGCTGATGCAGACAGTTTTCAAATCGAAGAATTATTTTAAGAGTTATTTAATGCTAAAGTTGGACAAAATCGTTCCACTAAAAAAGTTTTATAGCAGCAAAAACTATACATGGCAGTGTAATCATTTTTAGATCATTTTATGCGTTAGAATTTGCCGGAGTGCAGATTGCATTAATTTTTTTATTTTGACTCATTTTCTCAGGTTTTATTTCTATTTTAAATTCAAATTTCCAGCATTTCTAGAGATATTTTTTACAGATTTCAGAAAATTGTACTAATTTAAACTGCCAACTGTATAAAAAGCGCAAGCAATAATGTTTGCTTCAAATTAAAAATTTATTTACACGTGACTATTATAAACAGGAAAAAAACTTTCAAATTAGAATTAAATATTTACGTATAAAAAGCAAGAAGTTATTAAAAATTACGTCATAAAAAGTATACACGCGAATTTTAAAAGAGAAAGTATATTGTAAAATAATAAATTCATTAACATACGTTAGAAGTCTTAGGAGAAATTACGTCATATTTACGTCACATTATAGTTATTACATAAAATGAACACAAAATAATATTGCAAAAAAGTTTAAATTTAGAAATTGCGTTAGACATTTATTTGATATTTTGAGAATTAATTTAAAATGTCTCATTTAAAAGAACTTTCTTTTCGCTTTGTTAAAAAATACCAGGAGACAAAGACTCTCTTTACTTAATTCCTTTTATATTAGCTTATTTTGAAATGTTGTTACACGTGTATACGTGATCAAGTTATTTTTATTTCGACGTTTTATTTGTGTTTTTATTAATGTTGTACGAATTTATTTGTTGTTTCGTTATTTAAAATAAAAATTATATGAATTTGTATAATTTGGCGAGTGGTTTGGCGATTTATATAATTTGGCGAAATTGGTCGACAGGATAATCAAGTAGTACCGCAGCGGATTTGGTGTTAAAATTCCCCAATCAAAGAGAAATGAATAGAAATTCGTTTATAGGGAGATCGCGACTGTTTTTTAAATTATAATTCAATCTTTCGAAATCTTTTTAAAGCCGATCAAATTAGCGTGCATTTAGAGTCTGCGGTGTCTGGACGGGGGTTGGCGAGCGTAGCTCGTAGGGGGCCGAGCCCCCTAGTTTCTTAAAAAGAAACTGCGTATGCATTTTAAAATTCGACTTCGTTAAGACAATAAAATTTGATTTTGACTTATTATAAGGCAGAATTTTGATGAAATTCGATATGAAATTCAGAAAAACATCTTTAAAAAATTAACTATTTAAGGGGACGAAAAATCGAGACACAGATTTGTTTGTAATAGAATTTTACGTGATTAAAATCCAAAATCGGGGAAATATCTAAAAAATTAAGACGCAAGGAGCATGTTAAAATTTAAAATTTTGAAAATATCTTAAAATTATAATAAGATTGTAAGATTCTTTTAAGGTGTTCTATATACTTATAGTGAAATGTATATTTGTACAAAATTTCAAATCTCTATTATGAAAATGAAAAGAAATTTTTTTAAACGTCCACCGTCTCTTTTTGATATATGCCGCCCTGTGCAGTGATTTATTTCACGCACCCCTAATCCTCCTATAACTTTGCAGCAGCCATACTCACCCTGCGTCCCGCGGGCGACATGTGTCCCGGTGACTTTTGTTAGTGTTCCAAGACATATGATCATTAATCCATATTTATAAAATTAATTAGGATGTGCAGAAGAAGTAACATTTGTTGGTCTTTTATAAATTTTCATGAGAAGGCAAAATATGTCCTCTTATTTATAATAAATTTAAAATTATGTTAATACGTCTTTAAATCCTTACGTGTCTTTGTAGACTTGTTTATGCTTGTATTGCATCTTTGTGTCCATTTTTTAATCATCAATACTATTCAAACATTAGTCCAAATTTATTAAATTTTCACTATTTTTCTGCAATTAAAAAAAATCACTGAGCAAAAGATTTATTAGAGAAAACTTCCTAATTTATTTTCTTTGGAATTTGGAAAGTCGGTATTGTTATAGTATTAGATTTATACTTATTATATAAAAAAATACTTCTTTTTATGGTTTAGTGTTTGTCGCGCAAAAAACTTGATACCAAAAATTTGTTAAACCGCTATTTCCAAACAACAAACTTTTCCGTACATTTCTACACTATTTTCTACAGAAATCACGGCAATTATTGTTTTGGAATAATGGTGTTAAAACTTTTTGGTAACATGACTTTGGGGTTATTTACAACCACTGCCATAATTTAATTTAATTTAATTTATGAAAGATTTTATTAATCTTTATTCATCTAATATTAAAATTTGCATTCTAAAATTATTTTATTTCCTCCCTTTTTAAAACTTCCCCTGTAATCTTTTCTTTCTTACTTAACATTTCGTTTCCTTTTAAAATGATAAACATAGTTTTGAAATCGGTACTTCCGGAAAAGAATTCTCTGGAGCTTTCTACGGGCTTCTCATAGTGTAGTCATTTCCACTTGTAACTCCTCCCCTTATCCAATAAAATTCAAATCAGTTTTCAAAAATTGTAACACTTTACTTCTATTTGGCATCTTATCTTAATGAAATCTATTAAAATTTAATCTGATTGAAGCAGTTTTTCATATCCTATAACGTATCGAATTGCGCCAACGCATGATTCTAGTATTTTTATCCCCGCCAATTGGCGAGTTTCAATTATTACAGTCACCCTTTTTCCCTCTTCTTTGCAGGCCTTTGATTTTCACAGTCTGTTTGATTTTTCAAGGCAGAATGGTTTTCCCCTTGCCATTCTGTGAAGATTCATATGCGTGCAGCGAGAGTAGTAAATGAAAGAGAATTTTTTTTTTAATATTATGATATTTTTGATGGAATGTGTAATTTCTTCTGCTTGTGACATGGGTGGATAATATTTTCCACCAACGGAGATGCAACGACGATTCTTCAATAATAATAAATGGGTAGAATCCTACTGATTGCTGTATGGCATGAGCTATTATTATTTTTTCATGCTTTGGTGCTTTTGTTCGGAGTTTTGAATCGATACTAAAAATCATCTAAATGTTTTGTTTTTTTTTAGAGGAGTGCCTCCACACTCCACAAGAGAAATATTATTATATTTTCTCATGTTATGTGATGATGGAAAAACATCGATTGTTTATTATTCATCATTAAAAAAAATGCATCTATTAATAAGATATGTCCTCTACGAATGTTTTTTTTTCAAGAGAATTTCTTTATAAATAAAGAATTTTCAAGCTGAATTTCAGTAAAGTCATTTTATTTTGCATCCACCACAGTTTTTGTTTTTCAGATCACTTCAGGTAACATTTTTTGTTTTTCATTTTCTTTTATATCTGCATATTTATTTTAACGAATCATTTTGAAATGATTGCCATGTCATCGTGGTCTTTTGTGGCTACAATTCAGTGTACTCTTTGATCACAAGATAAATTTTGGAATATTAATATATTTTCAGAGCTACAAAAAAGAAGTATGATAATATCCCTTCACATTCTATTATTCAACCATCACAATGACTTCGACGACAAATGTTCAACCTTACTGATAATATTAACTTTCTTATACTAGTTATGTTACCTCATACTATTAGCTTATATTATACTATTTCCTAACTTATTACTCTTTTTTTTAACTTTTACCCAACTGTCAAGAAGGGTTATGTGTTTCACGCGTATCTGGGTATGTGGATATTTTATACCCTCAAAACATCCCAATGGCTGGATAGATTTTAATGAATGAGGTCTCTATCGATTCGTCTTAATCGTCCGATGGTTATAGGCTAAGTTTTGTTTTTATAAATTCAAAATGGCGGCCGTAAAATACAGAATGGCGATAGAGATGAAAAAATTTACGCACCCTATTATTATTATTATTATTATTATTATTATTATTATTTTGTGTGTGTGTGTGTGTGTGTGTGTGGTGACGGCGGTAGTAGATGGAAACCGCTGGGTGGGGCTTGTGAGTGCTTAAGCCATTTGGTAGGCCTCCCCACCTAGCTGACCCTGTGACATATCATTGGATAGGTCTTTCAAAATGAAGACGATGTTTCATTGACCATTTTACAGTCAGAAGCTCAGTTTATATATTACACAACGTGGAAGTTGTGTAGGTAGAATCTCTAGCTTTACTGCAACTCTAACTCTCATAGACATCTATAGGCCTCATCAAAACAGTGTTTATAGATAGGAACTAACAATTAAACGCAACTTAAAAGTCATTAATACAAGTAAATAAAAAAAAAATAGGTATGTAATAAAAAAAAATAGTTTCACATTGATGAGAAATAATTAATTAGTTCGCTTTTTACGTAGTCGGGTTTTTTGATTTTTTAAATTTAATTTTTTATTATACCTATTTTACAATTCGACTGACCTCAAAAATTTATATTTGCGGCCCACGAGACAAAAATAAAGTTGAGTATAGCCGCTTCACAGACTTCCAACAACAAGATGAATAAACAATTAAATTTAAAAAAATCAAAAAACCCGTAAAAAGCGAACTAATTAATTATTTCTCATCAATGTGAAACTATTTTTTTTTTTCAATTCCTACTATTAGTTCACACTCTCGCTATATATGTCTTGTTCAAATTTTCAATCGTTAATAAAATACTTATTATTCATCCAATCAAATGTCAAATAAATTTTTTTTAACTTGTAGTGGATGTCACTTGATGTTAATCCAGTTATTTTCAAACATTAATTCATTAATTAAATTAAATTAATTAATTTTCAATATTCGATAGAGCCTTCTTCTTGACCAAGGGATTTTAAGACCGAGAGAGCCCTCTTCTCGATCAAGACGATTTAAGCGCCACTCAAAAGGAAAGAAGAATGGGAGGAAAAAAATTCTTTTATTGACCTAAGTAGGAATTGGCTTAAAATATTTTTTTGCATATTACTTGTTTATATTACTTATCTTTTTTTTTATTTACTTGTATTGATGACTTTTAAGTTGTGTTTAATTGTTAGTTTCTATCTATAAACACTGTTTTGATGAGGTCCATAGATGTCTATGATGGTTAGAGTTGCAGTAAAGCTAGAGATCCTACCTACACAAATTCAAAGTTGTATAATATTTTAACGGAGCTTCTGACAGTAAAATAGTCAATGAAACATCGTCTTCATTTTGAAAGACCTATCCAATGATATGCCACTCAATAGGGTGCGTAATTTTGTTTTCGTCTCTACCGACATTTTGTATTTGACGGCCACCATTTTGAATTTATAAACACAAAACCTAGCCTATAACCATCGAGCCGTTAAGACGAATTGATAGAGATCTCATTCATTAAAATGCCTCTAGCAGTGGGATGTTTCGAGGGTGTAAAGAAATCCACATACACAGATACGCGTGAAACACATAACCCTTCTTTACAGCCGGGTAAAAATTATTTACTTCAATTTCAAGCTGTATTGTGTCGCTTAAACTTAATCTAATGTCAACACATTAAACATTTCTGCAAATTAAAATATGCACGCAAATTACTCTGAAGACAAAAATGTATGTTGAATATATTATTGCAGAATATTTTTTATTCTAACACGTTTGAAAATTTTCAGATATCTTTATTTAAATTGTAGAGAATCGAATAGCTTTTCTATGTTCTTATAAATCGGATATATTTTCAATTGAAATCAGTTCCCACCTCATGAGTGCTTTTATAAAATGTTCATATAAAGAAAATCAGTTTAAAATTTCAACATGGACAGTATTTTCTGAAAGATACTTTTTTATTTATTGGAAAAGAAAAACTATGTTTTCTTTGAACAAAAGAGACAGTATCTATAAACTGCAAGAAATTTTGGATACAAGGTTTATATAATTCTAGCCCAGGTATGGCGAACCTGTGGCACGCGTGCCAAACTTGGGACGTAATAAAACATCTCTGGCACGCGGAAAAAATGATAGATCGCATTCAGTTTATGGAAAAATATCCCTTTTGCGTTTTTTTTTTTTTTTTCGCAAAAAGTATAGTTTTTTGTAACAAGTATATAATTTACCCTAAAATAAACCATTACTTTTGAATGAATTGAGGTATTAGAAGCGCCCTGTAGCGTCAATTTTCTTGCCAACCATTCAACATAGTGCTTTCCAAATCATTTTGCTTCCCTATCAAATTTCAAAGGTTTTATATTTGAAAATTGAATTTTAAGATATAGTTTGTATAGTAATATACCTAATTGACATGCTTTCTATTTCAGATTAGGTTTTATTTTATTTAGTTTCAGGGTTTTAAGTTACTTTAGGTTTTATTATATTTAGGTTTTAATTTTGAAAATGGAATTTTAACTATTAATACAAATAATTATGTATCTATTGAACCTGCATCCACCTGAAGATCTAAAAGTGGTCTGATTCGGACGTATACAATAATAGAAAAAAAAAAAAAACTCATTTATAGATTATTAATACGGAATGCGACATGGCTACATTAATGAGTAAATACAGCATAATAAATAAGTTAGGAATTGGATTTAATGTAAGTGTAAAAATATTTAAATAAAAATTCTATAAAAATTAATTATTGGGTTTTATCCAAGTTAAAATGTTTCTGTCACGTTAGAATGTTGGTACAGTCGTGGAAAAAAAAAGTAAACACCCCTACTAACTCTTCAACAAATTATCGTAGAAGAAAGTTACTGGTACGAACGATTGGAAATAAAGTCTACTTTTAAATGACGCATTTAAAATTTTCTTAAGGGGCTATCTACATATTAAAACGAACCCAAACTTTGTTTTTTTCAATGGCAGTACGCGATTCTGACTGCATAAATGAACTTTACACTCTTCAATTAGCCTAAAAACAAATTTTTATGCAATTTTTTCCACAATTTTCTGAGAAATGAATTATTTTAAAACGAGCGTATTTTAAGGGCTGTATCCAAATTGAAGTTCCTTAATCGATTGTTAACCGAGATAGCCCCTTTCTTGATCAAGGCACCTTAAGCGCCACTCAAGGAGTCAATGAAACATGTTAGATTACATTACAGCAGAATAAATTTCAAAATGTCTACTCACTTCCATCACTTAAAGCATCATTTTGCCGTTTTTTAAGCATAATTTGAAAACTACTTGGAAGAAAAATGTGAAATTTTGGTTTTCCATAAAGCAGAACTTAATAAGTCTAAATCCATCAAAAAATTGTAGGTTGCAATTCATAATTTTCTTTAATATTAATTTCATAATTCATAATTCATATCATAAAGTTATAAAAATTGCAAATTCAGCGTATTTATGTTTGGGTATATTAGTATTATTGCTGCAAAAAAATTAGCACATTAGGAACATAATTTCAGGAGATATAAATAAAAATATGAAAACATAATTTAACATTAGAAGCACTAAATTTTGAATGTTTATAATTGAAAAACTTATCATTCAAATGACTTGAAATTTGACGTCTAGGCATAGTTTGAACCGAAGATTTGAAATATCTCGTTAAAATTGGGTATTGCCATTTAAAAGTAGGTATTGCATCATTTAAAAGTAGACTTTATTTCCAATCGTTTGGTATCAGTAACTTGCGTCTACGATGATTTGTTGAGGAGTTAGTAAGGGGTGTTTAATTTTTTTTCCACGACTGTACATAATAATCTTGAATTTTTGGCATGCATACTCAAAAAAATCCTTGCCGGCCCGGTCTACAGGCAGAGGTGGATTTCGAAGTTAAGTATACTAATTTCACCAACAAAAACTAAACCATTATTAGATATAAATCAACTTTAACAGTTTTATCTGTCTGCTTTTGACGAGTTTTTATTTCCTTTTTATAAAATAGCTGGTTTTATCAGAATCGTGTTAAGGCGATATTAAAAAAATATTTTTCCATACTCAATAACTCGAAATTTTCTGGCACATTTTCATATTCATTAAAAACAAAAAAAAAAAAAAAAAAAAAAAAAAAAAAGAAACATGCTGACGTGATTTTTGAAAAGATTTATAGGCGACCTGTGTTTTTATTTTTCTTCCAATTAATTAAAACTTGATTAATAAACAATTATTTTCTCAGTAGGGCAATATTTTTCGTTTCTAACACAATCGCATCGGGAAATTCTGTTCAAAACGCCCACTTTGACATCATTTTTTGAAATATATTCTGCCTCTATCAAAAAATCGATCATTACTGCACATTATATAGTTTCTGAATAAGAGAATCTAGCAATTGGATGTGCTTGAGAGCAAAAATGAATTAAAAAAAGAGTAAGAAAATAGACAGTTTGGATTTGAATGCACCCTTAATAAGATGATTTTTTTCTTCAACCGCTATGTATTTTTAATTTGTTTTTCTTTTAAGAATTGGCCCTGTCAAAAACTTGTCTATATAAATGTTGAAGACAATATTAAGTAGATATATGATAAATTCATGGAGATTTTATATCTTGTGAATTGACGGAGTTATGGATTTTTCTATCAAAAATCTGTGATGCATGAATTTTTGGGGCTATTTTTAGAAGTAATAAAAACTTTAAACTGATTTGTTATGTACAAAAATTAAGAAGTTAAAGGTTTTTTTCGGTTTTCACAAAACCCCTCCCTATTTCCATCCCCTTTGTCCATTTTTGCCCATTAACGAACTTGACCGAGATTTTATGTCCCTTGATTTTATGTATCTGTTTGCAAGAGATTTGTGCAGAATTGCGGAAGTTATCGTTTCCAGAAGAAAGTGATAACACAATTGCTTCGGGAAATTCCGTTCAAAATGCCCAATTTGACATCATTTTTTGAAATATATTCTGCCTCTATCAAAAAATCGGTCATTGCGGTACATTATATAGTTTCTGAATAAGCGAATCTACCAATTAAATGCGTTTGAGAGCAAAAAATGAATTAAAAAATGAGTCAGAAAATAAGCAGTTTGGATTTGAGTGCATCCTTAATGCAATGATTTTTCCAACACAATCCACTTCGGGAAATTCGTTTCAAAATGCCCACTTTAACAGCATTTTTTAAAATATATTCTGCCTCTAACAAAAAATCGACCATTACGGTACATTATATAGTTTCTGAGTAAGAAAACGTACCAATTGGAAGCCTTTGAGAGCAAAAAGGAATTGTAAAATGAGTCAGAAAATACGCAGTTTGGATTAGAATACATCCTTACTTAGATGATTTTTTTTCTTCAAACGCTATGTGTTTTAATTTGTTTTTGCTGTAAGAATTGGTCCTATCCAAAACTTGTCTATATAGATGTTGTAGACAATATTAAGAAGATATATGATAAATTCATGGGGATTTTATATCTTTTGAATTGACGGAGTTATGGATTTTTTACTTCTTCAAACCCCCTTTTTGTTTTCGTTTTTAATTTTTTTTTTTGAATTGGTCCCATCAAAAACTTGTGAATATAAAAGTTGTAGATAATATTAACCAGATTTATAATAAAATTAATTGGAATTTATATCTTGAGAATTGACGAAGTTATGAATTTTTTTCTCCCGAAAACCCTATTTTTGCGCCCCTTGAGCCCATTTTTAACTTTATCAAAAATATGTGATACATAAAATTTTGGCCCTATTTTTAGAAGTAATAAAAACTTTAAACTGATTTGATATGTACAGAAATTAAGAAGTTATGGGGGGTTTTCTATTTTCACAAACCCCCTCCCTATTTCCATCCCCTTGGTCCGATTTTGCCCATTAACGAACTTGTCCGAGATTTTATGCCCTTTGATTTTATGTATCAGTTTGGAAGAGATTGGTACAGAATTACGAAAGTTATCGTGTCCAGAAGAAAGTGATATATATATATAGATAGATAGATAGATACGATGATAGATAGATAGATAGATAGATAGATAGATAGATAAAGTTTTTTACTGATGGTGGTTTTGTGTTCTAGGGGTCATGATCGGTGTAGATCTGCAAAATTTTTTCAGAAATTCCAACATAGGAACGATCCCAATAGGTAGTATTTCATACGAAATCTACCTAAAATATTCGCCAACCCGGTTCTAGCCTACCAGTAAGTGAGGGGAAAATTTATAGCAAAATTCAATTTTTACACACAAAATCCATGCTAACTCTTAAATGCCTGATTTTTTAAAAATCATTGTAGTAATGTTTTTCGGCTTTCATTTTTTAAATAAATCATGGGAAAAATACTTAAAAAATTCATATTTTGTTTTAAGTACAGTTTACGGCTAAAAAACAGTCTGTTACTAATCGACAATACTGATGTTTAATTGAAAAAATAATTTCCCTTGATAAGATTCTACAATATTAAACACACAAGAATTTTAGGAACTATAATAAGAAATAAATTTTACTTGCTCACTGCAGGTCAAAATAGGTTATTTCGCACGCTTCCAAACAAAACAAAAAGAACAAGTATCAACAATTGAAAAAATAAATCTATCTTTATTCGTAAACGGATCAAGTGTTGCCATCTACATGTTGAAAATCGATTTAATAATATTTTCAGAATGTATTTTATTGGCAACATTATTCATTTTAGCTTCAATATTATTCTAATTGTATTTTAGAGACTAAATTGGGTATGTTGCCGAAAAGCAACACCAGGCATTTAAGGGTTAAGTTAAGCAAGAACTAAAAATCGTGTGTAGAGCACAGATTGTGAAACAGCTTTCAACACATTCAGATTATAACTATAAAAAAGACTATAACAAAATTCCACAGTTTACTTAGGTGAATGATGACGTCTAAATGAACAATTTGGAAAACGCATAATCTATTTGAAAAACCCGATTTCAGCTATTATTAAGAACAGTCGTTAAAATATACGATTTGTTTTGCAGCTCTGTATATGATCTACAGATGTGTATGCATAGGGGAGACCGGGGCTAGTAGGCGTAGTTTTTAGTCATTGATTTTTATTAATTTTTTGTTTAAGTTTTTTAAGAAACTTTAACTGTACATTTTAAGAACAAGCATTGGGCTATCAATATCCGGAGTTTTGAGTTTGTAGCTTTTGTTGTTTATGTTTAGCGGAAGCCTAAAGTAAACGGAAAATTGTGCGCCAACCTACCCCGTCACGGGCCAAGTTGCCTATACTTATCGGGTAAGTTGGCACACGCTTTATAAAAATTTAAATGAAACTCAAATAAGACACGCAGTTAAGAGAAATCAATTTCATTATTACCAGTAAGTTTAAACAAAGGCGTTATCGCCGTACAGTGTAAATTCTAAATTATACAGACATAAAAATAATGAATAAAACATTAACATTGAGTAACTTCTATCCTACTCGATATCATCATCAGAGTTACAGTTGTCACAAATAAAAAATCGAGTGTCTCCGTTTGGGCAAGCCAGGTGTGCCCAAAATCTTGCATTGCAACCACTTTTCTCAGTGTTTGCTGTTTTTCAAGCTACCAGCACACACTAAACACCGAGCCAACTTGCACTGTGTTCAATGTGCCTACTAGCCCCATGATAAATTTCTTCACAAAAGGACACGCAACCATCTAAGCATAAATAATCCAAGTAAATCACATGTGGGGTAGGTACAGTTAATCATACACTAATAAAAACTGCACAAGTTAAATCACAATTATTAAGATAAATATTAGAAATTAGAAAAAGGATGAGGCAACAAAAAATTACTTATGAGTGCAAAAACCAGAAAAATCGTAATAAATGTCCATTGCACGTAGGTAACGCTGCAAAACTACAATGAGGCTTGTAAAAAGCCAGAAGAAAGATACTCTATGACGGGTTGCGCAATCTATCCACAAACTGTCGATTATGAGGACTGCTCCTACTTACGCCTGTAGCTAACTAGCTCCGGTCTCCCCTACTACACAATATGCTAAAATTTAGTTCAGTTAAACGCATAGCACAGCTGAAAATTTCCACTCACCCATTTACACCAATAGACGGATGTTGTTTAGCACTTTTGTGCGACCCTGTATATGATCTGTACACTGTAAAAAAAACGGACTAAAAAACGGAAATACAACTGGCAATCTAGACACCAGTACTATTTCCTTTTTTACGGCAATTTTTACCCATAAATTACAGAAAATTTTCCGTTTTTCTTATTAAAAACGGAATTTTTTCTGTAATTTATGGGTAAAAATTCCCGTAAAAAACCGGAAATAGTACTGGCGTCTAGATTGCCAGTAGTATTTCCATTTTTTAGTCCGTTTTCTTTACAGTGTATAATTTATACACCCCAAGTAATATTTAAAAAATACAGTGAAATACGTTTAACACGAAACTGAGGGGACCGAAATTTTTTTTCATGTTAAAAGAATTTCGCGTTAAAAGATTCTTTAAAAAAGAACGAATCTCTGAAACATTTTCGACGTCGTCAAATTTTATTTCGATTTCCTGTTAAAGTACTAGTAAGTTGCATCTATTAGGATAAAAAGCAAGTAAACAAAATATTGTTTTAGAGGGAAAGAATCAGATCTTTTCTGTTTTCGTCTTTCTGTTTCATTAACTGCATTAAGCAGCTTCACCTTCATTTGAAGCGAAATACTAGTTTGATTTCGCACCAATTTCTCACCAATTGTGCTCATAAAACATAAGCTAATTTACAAAAAACACGAAATTCACAGATTTCTACCCAAAATTCAGTGGTTTTAACACAAAATTCACCAATTTCAACTCCAACTTACAAGCTCGAAAGCGAATTTTTTTCGTGTTAAACGATTTTTGTTTCGTGTTAAAAGAATAAAATGTATTAAAATGCATTGTATACAGTCCGGACAGCTATATCATTTCGTGTTAACCGATTTTTCATGTTAAGCGTTTTCGTGTTAAACGCCTTTCACTGTAGTTATAATTTAAAACGCATATCACAACCGAAAACGCAGTTCCAGCAATTATTATTTGGAGCTTTAATAGTTCAATTATTTCTCATTTTCTTCTGCAGCCAAATTCTTTTGTTTTTTCCACTGTAAATAAACGATAAGTTCTATGCACGCCATATTCTACAGTGAGAACCTTGTAGTTGAAATCTTGAACCTCGGTGATATATATCAATCTCAGTGTGTTTAAAATACTGCAATATCATTAAAATCACAGTTGGTTAGATTTGTAATTTCAATTATCTGCCGCGTAATTACAATTTAATTGTGTGTAATTGATTATAGTTACATAGTATATTCAAGCACAGAAATTTCGTGAAAAAACAGGATGGATGGTGGTTCCGGTTACAATGATGCAAGAATTTTTTACGGTATGTAATTGTAACTATAATTATTTACATACAATTAAATTGTAATTGCAAATCAAGTAATTTCAATTACAAATTTGCCCAACTCTGAGTAAAATACACGGTAAACGGTTTTTTCTCATAGACCGTAATGTAACGGAATTCTTTTGAGTTGTCATGTAAATGAACCGAAAACGCTACACACTTCATTTTCGATACCGAACATGTTACAGTAACCCCCATTAACAAATTACCCATTTCATGGCAATCGGGCTATATTTACGCGAGTTAGAGCACAGACTGACAGACAAACAAGTCGAATTCATAGACGCTTTTAAACTATGATGAAAAGTGTTAATAAAAAGAGTGTAATAAATCTTATAAATTTAAAAATTGCTTCCTGAAATTTAATATTAAATTTCACAATATTTTGAAAAACACTTGTAATTAAAGCAAACAGCTTTTGAAAACGCCTTACATCGCATTTGACGTCTACTTTCTAATGATAAAAAACGTATTTTGATAATAATATTAGGTAATGAGTAATCAGCTAATTAAAATTTCCTGAAGGTTGACCTAAGATTTCGTAACCGAATACCATCGATGATGCAGTCACATAAAAGAAAACATGAATTTTAAAAGCTTGTAAAAATGTTTCTTTAGTCTTTAATAGAAATCACATTTAGAAAAATGTGCTTTTTCTCTTTTTGGAAACATGTAGTCTCATTTTAAAGAGTAAATAGCTTCGTTAAAGCTGAAACGTACATTCATTAAAAAAAAAGACAGCTTGTAATTTAATTATGGCTGGAATGGGAAAATGTTTTAAAATTTAGTCGCATAAACTTAGATGTAAACTTATATTTAATGAGCACGGTAATTGATTTCCGTATCAAATACGGGAGTAGAGGAAAATTAACTTAAATGTAATGGAGTCTTCAAATGCTTTAACAACGTTAATTCAATTTCAAGAAGGAACAAATTTAACGAATCGGAAAAAAGTGCATTTTAGTAAGCAGATATTTAAGGATTCTTTAAAGAAAACGTCTAACCAGTACTTATTTCCGAACACATATACCTCATATACATATTCTTTGGCATATATTAAACTCATTTTATTTGAAGATATGCGATTATTGTACATATATATTTCACAAATACTAATATTCAGTTGATTACTGATATTCTGCGTGCATTATTTAGGACATTTTTACTTTCTTCTATCTTTGCAAGAAAAAAGTATTTGATTCGCGAAGTTTTTCGATTTCCGGTTTTCGACGGATTTACATGTTTTATGGATTTTGAGTCCAAAATAAAAATAAGTGCATGAGTTACTACTAGATGACATTAATTTGCAGAATTTTACAGGAAAATGCGTATTCAAGTTAGATTTTTGCTGAAATGTGAGTTACTGGTTAGATGTCAATAACTGAGTGTTTCACCCCAGTTTTATAGAAAATTAAAGAAAAATAAAATTTGAATAATGATCAGTTCGTACACGGCAGCTAGGAAATGTATTTCAATCTTTTTTTATAACAATGTTACAAAATAAAAATAAGTTTATCCGTGAAAAACAATATGAAGTAAGTTACATAATGCTGTATCATAAGTACCAGATGTTTCAAATAATTCTAAAAAATATCATTTTAGATGTGAAAAAGCAAAGTTACGTTAAAGTTAGTCTAACAAATATTATTTTAGATGTGAAAAACAAAGTAACCTCGAGAAATTTTAAATTTCACAAATATACTCACAAGAATTTAATATAAAAAATCCTAAATACTGTAGACTGAATATTTTTAATTAATTCGAACATGAAAGCAATATTTAACCTAGAGGTCTGCACGGGTTGAAATTTCTAGGCCCGGACGCGGACCGATTCATAGAAAGAAAAATTCGATACAAAATTAAAAATTCGGCCCGAGTACAGCCTGGCCGTATAAAAAAAATATTGAACCGGCCTGGTAAAAAACTTAAAAGTTCGGCCCGAGCATGTCACGGCCCAAGTGAATTTCTACAAAACATCGATTTTTACGTCGATTTGGTTAAAAAATTTTCTCGTACGAAGAGTTCTGAACAAAAATATTTATCTTAATTTTTTTTTCATGTTTATAATCTTCTTCTTTATAGAAGTGCCGCAGGCTGCGATATTTAATTGTTTAATGAATCTCTGTTTCTTGTATGTAAATGTTTCAGTTATTATTAATATTGTTAATTCATATTCCATGTATTGAAGTGCTAAAAATCTGAAAAATGCCATATAATAAAATCTTCTAAGACGGAATTGCATAGAAAAGGACAAAAAAAAGTTATAGACAAGTTCGCTTCTTAGCAAGTGTAAATGCATTATATATATTCTCTTTTACGTATTAGTTGGGTGACTCCGGGAGAGTCGCCGCATCCGGTATAGATGCCGCACCCGTTGTATTTCTTCCAATTATCGATAGATGGTGGTCAAACGCGCAGTATAGGTGCGCAATAGGATTATTTTTACCAGTGTATATCGTGAATCCTATTTCGATGTTTACTTGTAGCTGTACAATCCTTATTTTGACGTAAGTGCATGATTTCACTACCCAAACTTTTAACACGTTATGCTTAATTACTTTTCATAGGCTTATTTCTATATACATGCATGATTTCGAAGTCAAAACTAAGTGTACCGTTTGTATAGAGTGCTGTGTGTATAGTTACACCATTTTCCTTAGCGAGGGTAGGTAACTGCGATGTCCGACGTCTGTACCATACAAAATGGGATACATGCCGCACTGCAATTCCGGTATACTTGCCGCAGTTTCTTTTGTACGGCATGATAAATTGTTATTAACTTTTCCTTTTCTTTTTGCCCAGACTAACCAAGTTAGGCATGCTATTAGTTGTTAATTGTATTTATAATGATTTTGCATTTTAACGTCCTGGGTTTAAATGAAATATTTTTTTTCAAAACCAGATAAATTTTAAACTTGTTTACCGATTTTATTAGAAACGCATACATTTTATAAAAGAAAAGAAGGCGTAAACCTACGCGTACAATGGTATCCGTAAACTTTAATATTGTATGTTGGGCGTAGATTGACTCTGTATCAGGTAAGGTCTTTAATATGCAATGCTTGGAACAAATCAGCAACTGCTGGCAACGCTACTAGTAACATTTAGGCCACTGGGATCTTCCCTTTCAACAACAACGCTCTCCCAAATCATTTCTTTTCTGCTTTAGCGGACAGTGAAATGCCCTCACCAGAAAACACGATGCAAAAGAAAGAAAATCCATCAAGTAAAGGGCTAATCAACACATCTCAAATCAATTTAAAGCCTGCAGAACCTCGAATTAGCAGTGTAAAACCACCATCACCTACCAATCACCTACATAAAATATCTCTACTCCGAGACTTAGTCAGGGGACAGCAAAGCACAGAATTAAGAAAACAGGAGTAAACTTAATCTCTATTAACAATTGGAACGAGCTTAATGTAAACTTAGAAAAAAAAATTCCAAAAATGTAAGAAAATTAACAAAAAAGATACAAAACTACCAAGAGAAAATTTAATTTTGATTCAGGTAGAGGATCCTGAGGCAGTCCGTTAGACATTAATGAATGTTCAAACAGTATTAAAGTTTACTACACCAAAGGAGAAAAGGGAAAATCAAAAAGTAAGCCAAGATGATAATAATGAAAAGTAGAATCACGCATGACACAGGCGTTCTTTGTTAGAAAACCACTCCTAAAAAGAGGATTGGCTTCGTTGCTTCATGTGTCATATATGATTATATGAAGACTGTACTTTTTCGACACTTACGTGTAGATTGCGGTCGAAAAACATGTCTATTAATAAATAAATTATGTAAACACTATTTAACCATTTTCTTCTCCCTCTCTAATACATTGATGTTACGTTGTTGCTGAAATAACAATTAAAACTCAATGTAAAAAAATAAGTCGATAATTTTAATAGTGAAAGTAGGCAGACAATTATTAATTTGACTTTACTAGTACGTTTAATTGTACTCATATAGTTTCATCTTGTTATATAGTTACTTATTATATAGTTAACAAGTGAGACAAATTTTTTCACGACTTTCCGAGTTATAATATTTAGAATTTTAGGGATTTTTACCATTTCTTAGCACAAAAAACCAGCCCGGAGAACGCTGGAATTCCGTAACATACAAACTATCATGACTCTGCAAGTTTAGACCATACAATGATTTTTCATTTGTTAGATCATGGAAAATGTTTTTCTAAACTTGTGGAATTCGGGGATTTTAACTACTTTGATCTAAACACCTTCTAAGATATGAAAAACATTTTTAAAAAGTGCAGTTCGGAGTATATCATTAAATCTAACGATTTAGCTATTGATACGTGATACCAGGGAAATTTAGTATATTTTCAAAAAAACAGTCAAAGCAAAGTAACCTTTTATTTGAATGCCAGTAATTATTGTAGAGTTGAATAAGCATGCTCTAGGCTGCTGATTTAGCTCCTGAAATTCATCAAATCTACAAAATTTCCTTTTTTAAAATTAAATTTGCTTCTTACAGAACTAACGATGGAAAAAAAATATATTTCGAAAATGAAACATTATTTTACTAAATGAAACGAATCAGAACATGTCGCAGTGTTATGTTCAAACTAGTTGGATGTGCCAATCCCAAAACTTTCTTCTATCTTATGCATCCTAATATTTCAAAACTTAGTTACACATGTTAATACTTCAATATTATTAGTTCAATACTATACCAACTTTGATTTTCATCTTTAATTTCTATTCAAGTCAATTAAACGGACTAAAAACGAGTTAATCTATATCATGATATTTGTTAAAATTATTAATTTTTCCTTATTCTGTCGTTATCAGCTGTTTGCGAATAGCCGGCATAGCAGGAAGCGTGTTCCCGCCGCTGCATGAGCCGCCGATGCACAATAGAACTACGAAAAATCAAGAAAAGTATACAAAAATCGCTAGCACGGAGCCCCTTTACCGCACAATATTTCCAAATTCAAGGAGAATCTGTTGGCCAAATCCAAAAACAAGCACAAACATTTTGGTTCAATTGTATGCATAATTTTATACGCTGTTCGATGGTACAATAATGAAAATGGCAGAGAGATCGGAATTATAGCGCCCCCTTCTTTCGGAATTTTTTCAAGTTCAGGGAGGACTTGTTTCCCATAGCTAGAAACATGCACAAAAAATTTGGTTCAATTATATGGATAACTTCATACACTTTTCAATGGTACAATAATGAAAATGGTACAGACATCGCAATTATAGTGCCCCCTTCCGGCAGAATTTTTCCAAATTCAGGGAGGACCTTCGTGACATGACCAAAAATAAACACATAAAATTTGGTTCAATTCTATGCATAACTTCATATACTTTTCGGCGGTACAATATTCAAAATGGCACAAAAATTGTACAAAAATCGCTATTACAGCGCCCTCTACGAGCGATTTTTTTACAAATTAAGGGAGGACCTCCTTGCCATAGCCAAGAACTTAAATTTTTTTTTTGGTTCAATTCTATGCACTTCATACACTTTTCGATGGTGCAATATTCAAAATTGCACAAAAATCGCTATTACAGCGTCCCCTAACGGCGAATTTTTTGCAAATTCATGGAGGACCTGCTTGCCATATCCAAAAACTTAAAATAAAAATTTGGTTTAATTCTATGCATAACTTCATACACTTTTGGACGGTACAATATTCAAAATCGCACAAAAATCGCTATTACAGCGCCCCCTACCGGCGAATTTTCTCCAAATTCAAGGAGGACCTGCTTGCCATAGCCAAAATCTTAAAATAAAAATTTGGTTTAATTCTATGCATAACTTCATACACTTTTGGACGGTACAATATTCAAAATCGCACAAAAATCGCTATTACAGCGCCCCCTACCGGCGAATTTTTTCCAAATTCAGGGAGGCCCTACTTGCCATAGCCAAAAACTTAAAATAAAAATTTGGTTCAATTCTATGTATAACTTCATACACTTTTCGATGGTACAATATTCAAAATCGCACAAAAAACGCAGTTACAGCGCCCCCTACCGGCGAATTTTTTCCAAATTCAGGGAGGACCTGCTTGTTATATCTAAAAACTTAAACTAAAAATTTGGTTCAATTCTATGCATAACTCCATACACTTTTGGATGGTACAATATTCAAAATCCCACAAAAATTGTTATATCAGCGCCCCCTACCGGCGATTTTTTTCCAAATTCCGGGAGGACCTGCTTGCCATAGCCAAAGACTGATAGTAAAATTTTGGTTTAATTCTATACATAACTTCATACACTTTTTGATGGTACAATGGCGACAGACAGACGGACAGACGGACAGACGGACGGACGGACAGACGGACGGACGGACAGACGGACAGACGGACACACAGACAGACAGACATTTTCTATAAACATGTTTTTTGGAATCTCTGACCCCTAAAACATGCAAATCCGTCGAAAACCGGAAGTCGAAAAAAATTTCGATTACAATACTTTCTTCTATTGAAGATAGAAGAAAGTAAAAACGCTGTTCTGCAGACGAACATTTACAGAAAGTACAGCCGTGGAAAAAAAAAAGTAAACACCCCCCGCTAACTCCTCAACAAGTTATCGTAGAAGAAAGTTACTGGTACTGAACAACTGGAAATAAAGTCTACTTTTAAATGATATATATAAAATTTGCTTATGGGGCCATCTACATATTAAAACGAACCATAACTTTGTTTTTATTTCAATACCAGTATACAATTCTGACATCATAAATGAACTCTACATCCTCCAATTAGCCTAAAAACAAATTTTTATGCAATTCGTACCATACGTTTTGGAGAAATTAATTATTTTAAAACGAGCGTACTTTAAGGGCTGTATCCAAATTGAAGTTCGGAAATCGATTATTAACCCAGAGAGCCCCCATCTTGATCAAGGCACCTAAGAAGTCAATGACGCCTGCTAGATTACAATACAGCAGAAGAAATTTCAAAATATCTAGTCACTTCTATTATAGACGGCCCCTTAAACCATCATTTTGCAGTTTTTTAAGCATAATTTGAAAACTACTTGGAAGAAAAATGTGAAATTTGGGATTTACATAAAGCAGGACTTAATAAATCCAAATCCATCAAAAAAATTGTAGGTTGCAATTCATAATTTTTTCGAATATTAATTTCATAATTCATAATTCATATCATGAAGTTATAAAAATTGCAAATTCAGCGTATTTATGTTTGGGTATATTAGTATTATTGCTACAAAAAAAATTAGCACATTAGGAGCATGATTTCTGGAGATATTATTAAAAATATGAAAATGTAATTTAACATTAGAAGCACTAAATTTTGAATGTTTATAATTCAAAAACTTATCATTCTAATGACTTGAAATTCGGTGTCTAGGCATAATTTGAACCGAAGATTTGAAATATTTTGTTAAAATTGGGTATCGTCATTGAAAAAATGAAGTTTGGATTCGTTTTAATAGGTAGATGCCCCCCTAAGCAAATTTTATATACATCATTTAAAAGTAGACTTTATTTCCAATCGTTCTGTATCAGTAACTTTCTTCTACGATAATTTGTTGAGGAGTTAGTAGGGGGTGTTTACTTTTTTTTTCCACGACTGTACATTAATGTAAATGCGAGTTTCATTTAACAACCGGTTCGACTCAAAACAAATTAACAACCGGTTCCACCGAACCGGTGCGAACCGGCTGAATCACACCACTGATTTTCATCCCTTTTAAATTTCGATTTTTTTAAGAAATGTCCTTAGAGATCATTTATATCTAATAAGTAACTACCATGCCGAATTCCATGTATATGAACCCTTCAGTAATACAAAAATCGCAATTTCGAACTTTTTTCTGCTCCTGCACCCCTTTAGGGGTAGTGGCACCGACATAAAATGTAGCCTATGTTGGATAAAGAGTTGTCAACATCATTTTGACACCATTAGTTTTTTTTATCGGTTTGGTACTTCCTGAAATTGCGTAAAAATCGGCATTTACAACGTTTTTTAGAACGCTTTTCGCGCATTTTCACCCCTTTTAATTTCCATTTTTTTTAAGAAATGTCCTTAGAGATCCTTAGTATCTTATAAAGAACTACCATTCCAAATTTCATGTTTCTAGGCCCTTAAGTAACACAAAAATCGCATTTTTAGAACGTTTTTTGCTCCTGCACCTCTTTTTGGCCAGTGGCACGGGCATAAGATATAGCGTATGTTCCAAGTTGGACTAACACCATCATTTTGATACCATTGCTTTTGGAATCGGTTCGGTAGTTCCAGAGCTTACCTCCTACAAATAAACAATTTTTACCTCTTTATAATATTAGTAGAGATTAGTATAGATTAGTATAGATAGATTATAGTCCAGATATGAATATATTTTTTTAATATTTTTATTTTTAATTTCATTCTGCTCTTATGAGAAAACTCGACATAACTACCGCACAAGTGCGGCGTCTCAGCCTGAATGCACTAATGACGCACCGCAGTGCAATGTTTTGGAAAAAAATTGTTAAAAAATATTAATTATTTGTTTTCAATTTCTTTGTCGCAATACACGTGTTGTATATTTAACATTAAATAGCACAGCATGTTTTTTTTTTTTTTTTTGTTTTTGTTTTTTTTTTTTACTTTATATCTCTCATGGGACTTTATGCACAAATTCAAAAAAATATGCGACATAAGTCCCGGAATTACTCTATATTAATTTTGCATGGATCAACACGTTCTTCAGTTTGAAACAGGATTCCGTCATAGGCATCTTCTTATTCACACGTTTTACTATATTTTAATATGCGTAGAAATCTACTATTTTTTAATAAGTATAAATTTTAATTTTTAATTGTAGAGTAATGGCAATTTAAAAATGTGTGCATTTTTTGCAAAAATGTTTTGGGCCAGGCCTAAATTTACTGACCTTTCAATGGACCAGGCCACGCTGAGACAATGATTTTCATACGGGCTAGGTCAAAACTAGGACTGAAAATTTTTAGCCGTGACGACTAGTAATGAAACCAGTCCCGGACCGAGCCTTCAGAAAAAAGTACGACCCGGACGGAAAAGAGTAGAGGTCAGGCCAGGCCAGGCCATGCCAGGCTAGGCCCGGCCCGAGTGCGTGAATGAAAATGAGTCCCAGATCTCTAATTTAACCTTCGTTATGGCTGAAGTCGAGTTTTACAGCCTTCTTTTTCTGTAACTTAAAAAGAAAGAGAGAGAGAGAGCGTATACTTTTATTGGTACACAGACATTTATATGGTACATAACCTGGAAGGCAATTTACTGACAATTATTCTAAAGCTTCATTCCCTCCGAGTGTCTTGCAAAAGGGTAAAATTGTAATGTTGTTTTCTTTTCATTTTGTTTTAAATGCTAAGAAAATATGATTCTTTCAACATTTTAAAAAAAACTCAATTACAAATATAAATGTAATTCATAAAAGTATTAATCATTCTTCAATGTATTTAAAATTCATTAAAACTATAGAATTATATTATCTTAAATATTGCTTGTATTGCTGTGAAACCTGGAGCTTAGTGAACGGAATATTACGCCCCAAACACTTAGAGGGTTAAATGTAATTATAATATTTTGAGCTGAAATGAATAATATATGCGTAATAATCAAACGTAAAAATAGGAATTTAAAGCATGTTTTAAGAAAATGAAGTGTACTATGTAATTTATGTAGAGACAAATCAAAGCTAGCTTGTAAAACCTCATAAAAGCTCTATTTCATGGAAATAACAAGAAAGAAAAATCATTCGTCAAGCATATAGAGTAAGGTTCTCTATTATCGTCCCCCAGTCACTTTTAGGCCCTTGGAAATTGTAATTTTCAGTGAAAATCTACCAAATTTGGATTTTAGATAGACTAACTACCCGCGCACATAGAAACATAGCCAAATATCATACAACAAATTTTTAACAATGCGAAAAATTGTTTTTTTGAAAAGTATCTAAAAAATGCAAAGGAAATTTTTTTTCCCAATTTCGTCCTCCCAAAAAATCCAATACGCAGAGGTTTAAGTTATAGCTAAATCAAAATTTATTTCTAAATGAGTAAGTAATTTAATTTACATTAAAATAAGGTACAAAGAAATGTACTAATTATCAGTGGAAGAACAACATAACGAAATATAAGCCATCCAAACATGAGGGGAAAAATTGAAAAAAATGTCATGAAAAAGCATTCCTAATTTCGTCCCCGGGACGAAAATAAGAAGTCCGAGGGGACGAAATTGGGGCCACGCTACTTCTCAATATGACGGAGCTTCACTTCCCGAAAGATGAACTGAGCGTCCTAAAACTCACTGTATGCTACTTTCAGCATCTTACCAACATAAAATGCATGCAATGAATAAGAAATAAATACTTACAGAACCGTAAATAACGCTCTACAAATGACGTAATAAGAACTCACGTCTTCTAAAAATAGGAAATTTGCCGTCTTTAATTTATGTATGCGTCTTGGCGAACGAAACTTTCAATCTTGACCCCTTTTACCTTCCGTCCCCTGTGCCTTGCGTCATAAGTGGCACCACTTTCGCAGAAGCGGAGAAGTTAAGGTGGACAAAATTAGGAGAGGGGACGAAATATGGGCACTTTACCGTATTATTTAAAACTTTTCAACACAATCAAAAAACAGTAAATAGAACTTCACAATTTAATAGGGTAATAAATTATGTCTTCGTAAACAACTGGGAAAACGTATTTCACATATAAATAAGTTGAATGCTAAAATTCATCTTTAAAAACTTAAAAAATTAAAATTACATGTTATATACTTTATTACTTAAAAGATGATAAAAAAAAATTAAAACATCAGTTTTGCATTTTGTCCCTGAAGATGACTATGTATATAGTTAAATGTGCTACGAGTTGAAAAATGAAGTTTAACATTTTTGAGGAGTCTCAGGACTTTTAAATCTTTACAAATTTCGATATTTTAATTGTTTATATAGTTAAACTCATATGTTTTCTGAATATTTTGATACAATTGTTTCCTTGATATTCCCATTAGAACAGAAGTTATGGGTTTTAGAATTGTACCCGCTCAATAGTTGAAGCGGCGTTTCCGAAACTTTAAAACCATTTTTCTAAAAATGACGTTTTTGGACATAACGCGCTTGATATCTCAAAAGCGTCTGTATATTTTTTTATGAAATTTTCAAAATAGATATTTCATGTTAGTCTGCATAAACGGAACCTAAAATTTCCCTTTTATTGTTTAAAATAATATTTTTTATGTGATTTTATTGTTGAATCTTTCAAAATTTTATATTAGTTAAATAGAGCTTTGTATTTAAAATATAAAAATCCTTTAAATATAAATTTATTTAGGTTCAGGTTAATTAGTACAATCTTGTAACGTATCTTTTTGGCAGCTTCTCCGCATGGCCAGAGGGCGCTAAGGGCGTGGTTCCTTGCGGACGGAATAACTTTTTATAACTTAAATACGTAGTTATGATCTAGCCAATCTGCATACCGGGTCACATCCGTTGACCGAAAAAATTGCATACACCCAACCATGGTGTTAGTTATCTTTAAACAGGTGAAACTTGTTGTTGTATATTGGTGTCTTGCCGTCTATGTGTACATATATGTTCGTGGCGTAAGTTATTTGTGACTAAAAGAAAGATCTTCATTTCTGTTAAAGTGCGTCATTCCATTACAATCTGAAGTGCAGTAGAACCACTTTTATCCGAAACTCTTTTAGTTAACCGAAATCCATTTTCAAAGCTTTTTTTTATACTATAATATTCCGTGTGTTGAAGCAGTCCATTCCGAACTACAAGTACATATAAATATTTTCGATCCCCTTTCTTAGAGTTCCTTTGAATTTTACTTGAGCTCCCGTAAGCTGAAGAGTGGAACAAACAAAACAAACGAAGAAAACGGACAAATTAGCAATTCTGAAGCTTTTAAATGCTTTGCAAAAGGTTTGGCATGGCTGGAGCAGCAGAAAGACTGTGATACTGGTGAAGTAATAATTAAAAAAAAAAACCTCCGTGATAGAATTTCAAAGCAAAGGTAACTGCGACAAACAAAACATTGTGTCAAACACTTGTGAAACATGTAAAAGGTACTTAATTTCAAAATACAAATTCAGGTAATTTATTCTTGTTTCTATTTTGTTATTGCTTTTATTTTTTATATAAAGCACTTGTTATCATAATAAGAAATAGCGCATATATTTCTCCTTAATCTTAAAATTGAAGCATTCTCGATTATCCGAAGATTTCGATTTTTCGAAAGAGGGTGGGTCCTAATTACTTCGGATAATAGAGGTTCTACTGTATTGTGATTTAAATTCATATACTTTTTAAGATATTAAATGTTGAATTGGTCAGTTTGTTTCATTTTGTTTTCCTATTTTAAGAGTCCTGAGATACCTTAATCATCTTGTTTATCATCTTTTAAGTAATATAGCACGTTATATGTAATTTAAATTTTCTACGTATATCTCATTTAAATACCCAATCTCAGCAGCTTCCATATATAGTGGGAGAAATATCCGAATTCTTTGTGCAGCTCTCCATATGATCTTTAGATTTGTGTCCATAGAATGAAAAAATTTAGTTTAGTTAGAAAATTCTTAATATAAGTTGCAAATTCCACTTCAGCAATTTCCATTAATAAACAGAAAAATACGCTACACTGTAAACAAAAAATGCTGCCAGTTTTCCGGTAGGAATCGGAAAAATAGTTGTCCTTATCGTACCGGAATAATTTCCGACCCAGCTCAGAATAAAATGCGTGAAAATAAGGAAATAGTCAGTAAAACGGTATTTTACGAATTTTATTCCAATTTTACGGATTTTATTCCGAGCTGGGTTGGAAATTATTCCGGTACGATAGGGGCAAATATTTTTCAGATTCCTACCGGAAAACTGGCATTATTATTATTTTTTTTTTACAGTGTATTTCAATTGTGCAACATTGTATGTAATCTAAAATATTTGTACACACCAAGTAATATCCAAAAATTGGGTTATATTGAAAAACGCATACCACAATTGAAAACACACTTCCACAATTAAAAACGCGCTTCTACAATTATTGCTTACAGGTAGTGCTGTTACATAATAATTTTGTGTATTGTATAATTTCTCTGTAACATAATTTATATTCTATTGTAATCCTTATTAATTGAAAAGAAATTAAATAAGCCGTGAAGTTTAGCGACTTATTTTTCAGTAACTTTAAAAATCATATTTGAGAGAGACTATTGTACATTTTCCGAAGTTTCGTGAAATGTAATCATAATATTTTGAGCTTAAATGGATAATATATAGACGTAAAAATCAAAGGTAAAAATATGAATTTAAAGTAAGCTTAAACAAACTGAGGTACACACAATTTATGTAGAGGCAGAAAAAAACACAAACGTTTGAAAACAAACAAACCTCTATTTCCTAAAAATAACAAGAAAGAAAAATTGTGTTTCAAACATAGTTTATGAAACATAACAAAATGAAGTACACGCAATTTATGTAGAGACAGAAAAAAACACAAATGTTTGAAAACAAACAAACCTCTATTTAATAAAAATAACAAGAAAGAAAAATTGTGCTTCAAGCATAGTTTATGAAACATAACAAAATGAAGTACACGCAATTTATGTAGAGACAGAAAAAAACACAAATGTTTGAAAACAAACAAACCTCTATTTGATAAAAATAACAAGAAAGAAAAATTATTCTTCAAGAATAGTTTATGAAACATAACAAAATGAAGTACGCACAATTTATGTAGAGACAGAAAAAAACACAAATGTTTGAGAACAAACAAAACTCTATTTGATAAAAATAGCAAGAAAGAAAAATTATTCTTCAAGAATAGTTTATTAAACATAACAAAATGAAGTACACACAATTTATGTAGAGACAGAAAAAAACACAAATGTTTGAAAACAAGCAAAGTTTCATTTCATAAAATTAACAAGAAAGAAAAATTATTCTTCAAACATAGTTTATGAAATATTTTCCAACACACACAGAATACTGTAAACAAAACTTCACCATTTAATGAGGTGATAGATGGTGACTAAGTTAATGACTAGGAAAACTCATAACACATTTGAATATCCAATTTCAGCAGCTTCCACATACAGTCGGGGAAATATCCGAATTATTTGTGCAGCCCTTTATATCATTTGTAGGTTTGTATAAATGCTACATCGAATGCGAAAATTTAGTTCACTTAGAAAATGCCACTTCAACAATTTCCGCCAATGAACGGAAATGTACGCGATTTCATTTATGCAGCCCGGTATATATCCTTAAAAATTTATACATTACCAAGAAATATAAAAAATGAGTTACGTTTAAAAACACATATCACAATTGAAAACGCACTTCCACAATTATTGCTTATAGACAGTGCTGTAACCGGATAATTTTGTATCTTCCTATAAATGAACGATAAATTCTATGAACACCATATTCTATATTAAGCATCTTGTTGTGCACCTCAGAGATGTTTATCAATTTCAATATGTTTGAAATAGCGTAATATTATTAAAATACACTAGACTGCAAGCGATTTCTCGCTATATACATAATGTAAATGTAATACTTTTCAGTGTCCCTGTAAATGAATTGTAAATGCTACACACTTCATTTTCAATACCTAACATGCCAGAATAAACAGAAAGAATATATATCAATGTATATAGAAATATGAGAATATTTAGTGAGTTAGAGTACAGACAGACGGCCAGACAAACCGAATTCATAAACACTTTTCAACTATGTTGCAATTTATAATATTCCATTTAACACTTTTCAACTATCTTTGGAAAGTGTTAAAAATATATTTTTGATATTAACAAATAGTTTATTTTGATATTAACATATATTTATTATTTTGATATTAACATATTTGATAGAACATATATCAATAATATGGAAATCTGATCATATTTCATTGAGTTAGAAAATAGTCAGACGGCCAGACAAACCGAGTTCATAAACATTTCCAACTAAGTTGGAATTTATAATATTCTACTTAACACTTTTCAACTATATTGGAGAGTGTTAAAAATATTTTTTTGACACTAACATATAGATTATTTTGATATGAACATATATTGATTATTTTGATATTAACATATACTGATTATTTTGATATTAACATATTTTGATCGAACATATATCAATAATAAGGAAATCTGAGGATATTTAAGAGAATTAGAGCACAGACAGATAAATCAAATTCATAATTCGTCATTCATAATTCACATTCATTCTTTTCAACTATGTTAGAATTTATAATATTCCACTTAACACTTTTCAACTATGTTGGAAAGTGTTAAAAATATGTTTTTGATATTTCTCCCGAGTTGACAATCTGAATGAATTTCATTACCTTATAAGTTAAATCTTCAGAAGAACGTTGTGCATAAACTTTAATTAAAAGGGATCCTTAGAATTAAGGATAAAGTGATGCAGTCAAAACATGTCGCAACAATCATTTATAAATTGTGAGAAGTGATCCAGAAAGAGTGCGGAAACAAATGATACTGAGTCAGCAATGAGTAAATTAATTATATATAGATGAATCATCGAAAGGCATGGAAATAAATCATATAAACTAAGTTACCTTGATATAAATGTTAGTCTATGTCTTTCAAAAATATTATTTGGATATCTTACGAGTGGCAACAAATTTTGAAATATTATAAATAAAAGTAGTATGTTGCGGCCATCACAAAACTTTCTTTTATATAAATCACGTCAATTAAATCATTTAAATAGTACAAGAAATTACAACAATTTAGCACCAATTCACATCAAAGTATATCTGAATTTGAAGCTTGATGAAAATTCGTGCATTAGTTCTTAAGATAGAGCTATAGTGGAAATTCTGAAAAATGTAGCATAGCAACGCAATTTGTTGAGCGATTTACACTAAAACATAAATATCACTAATTGATATCAAGTTATACCTGAATGTGAAGTTTGATGAAAGTTCGTACATCAGTTATTGAGATACAGCTATAGTGGATATTCTAAAAAAGACGGTATAGCAGTGCTACCTGTTGAACGATTTGCACCAAAACATAAAAAGCTGTAATTTACATCCATGTATATCTTAATCTGAATTTTTAAAATCCAATCATTAGTTCTTGAGATAGAGCTATTGCGGAAATTGCAAAAAATGCAGCATAGCAGCGCCACCCGTTTAGCGATTTGTACCAAAATATACAAAACGTCAACTCCTGTCAAGGACTAACTGAATCTGAAGTTTGATGAAAATTCGTTTATTAGTTTTGAAAATCGTGATCTATTGTGGAAATCGTGAAAAATGCTGATTGTAGCGCCAACTGTTGAACGATTTATACCAAAAATTAATCAGAAGCAATTTATATCAGGGACTAACTGAGTGTAATTTTTTATTAAATTCCGTTCATTAGTTCTTGAGATAAAGCGTCCACAAAATTTGTGTCACACACAGAGAACCAGACTCACAGACTCGCAGACAGACATTTTGTAAAAACATATTTTTCGGGTTATCTGGACCTTAAAACGTGTAAATACGTCGAAAACCGGAATTCGAAAATTTTCATGAATCCAATACTTTCTTCTTGTAAAGATAGAAGAAAGTAAAAAATATATGTTTACATTTTTTAACTTAAGTAGAATTTTGAATAAATTACACAAGCCTGCGATGGCTGTGTTGTTTAACTTTTGGTAATTGATTTTTATGTATTTTTTAGCACTGAATTCGAAAATGACCTTCATGTTTGACCATAACGGCAGTATTTTTTGCAAATCGTACATTTCAATAGCAAAAAGTAAAAAAATAGAGAACATCTGTTACTGAAAGATACAGGAAATGGTTGTGTTTCTTAACTTTTGTTAACTGACTTTTATATATATATTTAGCGCTGAGTTCTTCATCTTTAACTCAGGGTCAAACAAGGTCAAAAAGTCATGATTTTTTGCAAATCGTAAATTTCAAAGTCAGAAAATAGCAAAATTTTGATACTATAAAATAGATGTGATGGTTGTGTTTTTTAAATTTTGATAATCGATCATTATTTAATGATCATTATTTAATGATCATTATTTAATGATCATTATTATTATATTATTAAATGATTGTGATTTAAATTTTGATAATTTGATATTTTTATGTACTTTTTAGCACTAAATCTGAAAATTACCTTCAGTGTTAATCATCAAGTCGTAATTTTTCGCAAAGTTAAAAAATAAAAATTTTGCAAAAAATCCTGACGTGGTAAAAAAGTGCCATTTTCGGATTCAACGCCACTAAATACGTAAGAATCAATTATCAAAAACTGAGCAATATGAAACAACTCACATTCTGCAGGATTGTCATTCATACCGTATTTAATGAAGCAACAGAAAGCATCTTTATAATAAAAAATGTTATATTTTCAACAATGAGAGCTGTATACTAAGTGTTCTTATTTACATACATAATAAGAGAATAATATAAAACGTATACTGCTTAATTACAAAAAGAAACAGTAAAAAACATATTTTTAAAGTAAAAAATAACAATTTTAAACTAAATGTTTTTTTACAATAATTTTTATAATTGTATCGCAATATAGTTAATTGTACTGTTTTGTAATTTTTCTATTAAAAATATAAGTAATATATTGTAATAAACTGAAATTTTACGCTGTTTTAATAACCTGTATTGATGTAAAATATTGTCTTAAGCTATAGTTAATTATTGGACTATAATGATTTAAACTACATTCTCTGAGAGATGCCATACAATTTTTCGTTTTTATATAGGGGAGGTCTCTTTTTTATGTCCTTCGTTCTAAAAATTTACCCGGGGAGAATTAGTTCAAATCATTAGTAAACATTTGGAAATGAGACTTCGCATCAAATGTTAACATGGAGGGTGATTTCTTAATTCCGTTTCGGCTCGAATAACCGGCGAACAGAATTAGTTACATCCATGAATGTGGTGTCTACGTTTTGAAAAACGGCTATACGCTAAGCCTCTTTTTTATGTCCGTTCGTAAATATATAAGTATGTAGAACCTACAGACGACGTCCGGTCTGTCCTTCTGTCCGCATATAGCAGCATAAATACTTCCCAATCGGATGGCTTGAAATTTAACATATAAAGATGTTGCAATATTTCGTCATTTCAAATTTTATGACAATCGAATTAAAACTTAAGGTATTAATACAAGTTTTCTTCATTCTATTAAATCCTATCCTACGTCATTAATTCAATGATATCCCATGATAGGTACTGAGTCTAGTTTGCCATGGTGATTATGTCCTATTTAAGATTGAGTCTTGTTATTTTCGTATGACTGAATTTAATATATATGGTCGTAATAAATTTTGTATACATGCATTTTTTCATAAGAGTGCAACTGCTATTGCACCAAAATCTGAACATTTATAAAACTAGTTATAGCAGGAACGTACCTCATTTTCGACGTTTGACGTACAATTTCCAACTTTATATGTTTTTGTGAAATGAATTTCCTCGTCATATATTTTATTCTGTCTCTACTCGGAATCTTGTATTTATCATATATATATATAAATTACGTTTGAATCAAAATTTAACTTATATAAATTACTTTTGAATCAAAATTTAACTTATAAGTTCATATAACAATTTTAACCAAATTTCTAAATGAAGATGGCATTTGATAATATTATATATTAATTGTTATACTAAAACATATGTTAAAGTAAAGCTTATTGCCAAATAGAACGCACTATTAAATCTCAAAATGGTGATGATCATAAACATTTTAATATATAACAAAATGTAGTAGAAAAAAATAATGAAGGGAAATATAGATGACAAACAGAGTAACACGTAGTATCTAATCTCTAGTTGGAAAGAATGCCATGCGCTTGTTCATATAACATCCATGCCAATAAGCAAAATATTGCCTGTTAGTTGCTAACAAAATTCATCGGAACTCATATATATATATGAATATAATTGGAATTTTTCTTTGCAATCTTGCATACGAAGCATGTCTAATGTCAATAAAAAAATATTCCAACTACAGAGATTAAAAAAAAAAAATTATATCAATAATAATAATAAAAAAATATTGTAATTTAATAAATTACAACGACCATTTGGATTTTTTTTTTTTTTTGACTTAATATTTAGTTAGTTTTAATTTTGGGGCATTTCCACAAGAGAAGCCAAGAAAGATAAGAGGTTAAAAATCGAAAGCAGTTCCACCGAATCATCCACAGATTGCAACAAATCACCTTCGTAACAAAATTTAACCGAAAAATCTAAATTTCGTCCACCAAATTCCGTCGCATTCTCTTCAACAACAGATCGCAAATATCAAACTTCACACGACCAAAACCTTCATCGATAAACTCTCCAAGTCCCGTTTCGAGAAGAAAAATAGTTTACAAATCGAAACCAGGTCCACCGAATCATCCACAGATTGCGGCAAATTACCGACGTTGAGCTCAATTTCTCCCGGTTAGGTTCGACCGATTGTAAAACGCCGTGGCTAGTGGATTGGAGCCCCTCGAAACATGACCTTTTACTATCAATCGATTAAACATTAGATTGTTTCCTTTTTCGCGTTCGTCTTTTATTCTGTAATCGATTTTCATGGACTACATAATCAGTTGAGGACCTCGATTTTCATGGGCTACATAATCAGTTGAAGACCTCGATTTTCATGGGCTACATAATCCGTTGAAGACCTCGATTTTCATGGCCTACATAATGAATTGAAGACTTCGATTTTTGCTTTGCAAGACGGTTTTCGTTTCGGCGACGCTCTTTGGCTTTGGATTTTTCCATATCTGATAATTTGCGCCTACCCATTTTGTAACTTTTTCAATTTTTAACGATTTTATGCCTTTCGATTACCTATTCAAACAATTTTTAATGATTTTATGCTTTTCTATTACCTATTCAAATAAAAATTCTTCAAAAGTAAAGAACATCGTTGCATTTCGTTAAAAAAAAATAAAATGCGAGCATCATTTGACCCCATCCTCGACCGAAAACAACAACCATTTCCAAATGGTTAATAAATAAATCGCTAGTCTAACGGACTCTTGTATTTATTGCATAAAATTAACAAGGAGCATTTTTTTGTGTTTTAAATCACCAAATATTTCTTACAGATAAAAGAATATAAATAAAAGTTTTTATTTAAAAAATAATAATAATAATGTTATTTCATGACAGAAGTTGGCTGTTTCAAAAAAATCTTTTAAAACTGGAGTAAAACTGAATATCACTGAAAAACACTTCATGAATGCACCTTAAAGGTGAATGCAAAAAAAGAAAAAAAAAAATCATTTCGATTTCTTTTCTTCTTCAGGAGTAAAAATATTCCTTTTTTCACTAAAGAACGATCAATTTTTTTAAGTCTTCTTTTTTTTTTTTAATTTATACATCTAGAGTGGCGGCAAACAAAATATATATGGTATTTCAAAAACTGTTGAATCTGAAGTACTGCAGTATTTGTGGTATTTTATTCTATTTATACGACAAGAAATAAAATTAAAAATGTTTAATTTGACAAAAATTAGGCAAAATATGTTCTTTTATTTTACATGTTTCTTAAATTATTTTTCTACATGAAGGTAATTCTAAAAATCGATAAGAACCGTGTAATTTCATCAAAATATAGCTAGTCATAAATTTAAATTTGCAATATTTTCAATCGGTTTCCTAATTTTTGACAAAATAGTATTTCAGACTTTATTTTCATAAAACATCCTTGGTATTTTATAAGATATTTTGATAGGCGAATGTAAACTGAGCTTTTCATAAAATGGTACCATTCCTGTTTAGCCACACATTACATGCGCTTCAGCAATTTCTTATACTATTCCATTTGTGTTCGTGAAGCTTGAATCATTTTTTTGTACAGACATGCACTGTAAAAAAATCCGAGGAGTTTTCCTGTAGGAATCGGAAAAATAGTTGCCCTTATCGTACCGGAAAATTTTCCGACCCAGCTCGGAATAAAATCCGTAAAAAAGGGAAACATTCATTAAAACGGTATTTTTTGCATTTTATTCCGATTTTACGGATTTTATTCCGAGCTGGGCAGGAAAATTTTCCGGTACGATAAAGGCAACTATTTTTCCGATTCCTACAGGAAAAATAGTCGGATTTTTTTTTTTTTTTTTACAGTGTGAGGTATTTCTTTTTTATTATCATGCTAAGTACATTTTCGCTAAATACAGTTAATTACAGTGCACATATGAGATGTGACTATTTAATAACGAGACTAATGCTGCTACAGAAGAACTGCGCATGTGCCAAATTTGTACGGCCATTGGTTGTGTGGTTGGCCATTGGCCATTTGTTTTCATGGCCTACATAATGAATTTAAGACTTCGATTTTTGCTTTGCAAGACGGTTTTCGTTTCGGCGACGCTCTTTGGCTTTGGATTTTTCCATATCTGATAATTTGCGCCTACCCATTTTGTAACTTTTTCAATTTTTAACGATTTTATGCCTTTCGATTACCTATTCAAACAATTTTTAATGATTTTATGCTTTTCTATTACCTATTCAAATAAAAATTCTTCAAAAGTAAAGAATTGGTTGTGTAGTGCAAAGCCTCCTGTATCGATTACCGCCTCTAAATTCGCTGTATTCCATTTATTCTGGTTGTGATCTTCATTTTTTTTCTGGACTCTGTTTTAGTGTTTTGCCGGAAAATTTTTGAGTGTTTTAAAAGGGCAACGAATTAATGTGAAATTTCTTTTTAAACTTGGAAAATCCGCTACTAAAACTCGTCATTTGTTAAGAGAAGTATTCGGGTAATGAATGTTTATCACGTGCGCGTGTTTTTGACTGGTTTAAAAGGTTTCAAAATGCCTGAGAGGACATTGAAGGTGATATTTACCCAGGTCGCCCTTCCACGTCAACAACGGAGAAAAATTTTTGATGTTCATGGCATTTTGTATCTTCTCTGGGTTCCTGAAAGTTGAACTATTAATCAACATTACTACCTTGAGATCTTTGATGAACTCCGTGAAAAAAAAAATATATATACGAAAACAACAACCCGATATGTGGAAGAGCTAGTCATGGGTGCTGCATCAGGACAACGCACCCGCTCAGACTGCATTGTCTATCAAGGCGTTTCTAGCCAAGTATAACATCCCAGTGTTGGACCATCCGCATTATTCGTCTGACTGGCACCATGTGACTTTTATCTGTTCCCCAAGGTGAAATCTGCATTAAAATTAACCAGATTTCAGACTTTTGAAGCTGTGAAAGAAAAAGCGGCACGCATCATGAAACAGCTTACAGAAGAAGACTTCTAGCACTGTTTCTAACAATGAAAAATTAGCATGGAACGTAGTACGGATACAGGAAGAGTGTATATCAAAGGGGATCATAACTAAATATGTACAAATTTAAAATAAAATATTTTACAACATTAGTCTTTCTATTTAATGGCCACACCATGTAATCATATTTCACATAAATAGTGTAAGACTTAAAAGTATGGTAAAATCATTACCATTAAAGGTATGGACAAAAATAACTGGGTCGTTCTACGTAAAATGAGCAAAAATTTAAAAAACGTCGTGGCCACATAGTAACAATTTTAATAAAATTTGATATGCAGGTTCAATTCATATTAAAATAGAGAACTTCAAAATATCTTCAAAAAAAAAATTATTTTAGCTGTTTTGGACATTTAAAAAACTTGTGATAAAGAATGGCATATGTGCAATCGTCCTAAGTTGCAAGTTTGAAGTTCTGTATCTTGAAAACTATTTAACAGAGGTGATTTTTTTTTTTTTAAAATATTGAAATCTCTGAAAAATTATCTTCCTATCTATTAAGTAATAATAATCTGGTAACACCATGATTAGTCTTTAATTGGTTGTAAAAACAGAAAATTTGTGAAATTTGAGAAAATTAGATATGTTATAAAAATGAAAGGATTTAAAAAAAATCTATGAAATTGATGCCAGATGTAGTATTGCATATGAAGATCAAATTCCTCAAGTTCGAAAGTTGCCATTTATTTCCTAATTTTCAAAAAAACTTAGAAACTTAAAAAAAAAATTACACATAAATAAAGGAAAGGTCCGACATTAACAATATTGCACAGACATAAATATCAATAAGTCCATGATATACTTTAAAAAAATCAAGATTGCCTTTTGATTCCTAACATAGCAAAAATAGGTTTAAAAAGTAATATCTGTTAAGTTCCATGAGCTATTCATTTTTGAATTCGCTCTCTTATCTTAAAATATTGCACGATTTCAAGGTGAAAAAAATGAGTGCTGCCATCTATATTTATATCTGGATTTAGGATTAATATGTAATTTTTTGTTCAACTAAATCATTTTTTTCTACTTTGATTAAAAATATTCTTGAGGCAAAAATAAACTGAAAGAAAGAATAAAAGTTCCTATATTTATAATATACACTTTTATCTATAATATCAAATAATTTTAAAGTTTTAAAAATAAGTGATATATATATCTATACCCTCAACATTTTTTGCTGTTTATTTTTTTTCTCATTAAGGAATAAAAAGGCAAGAATGGAAGTTTCGATATTTAAAATATATTCTTTTAGCTATAACGTCAAGTAATTTTAAACTTGTCATAGCTGTCCTTCATGTTTAAACAAGCAATAGAAATATTGCATTTTTCCCTCAAAAAATTTCAAAAAAAATTTTTTCTCTCATCACGGAATAAAAATACAATTACTAACTTACGCCAATCTGTTACTTATTATTCATTCCTAATTATGAATAATTTTTAATATAGGGGAGACTAGGGAGGGTTGACCCACTTTTTACAAAATGTTTTTTTATTTTTTAAATATTGAACGTAGAATAAAATTTTATAGATCATTTTAGTCGTTATACAATCAGTTATCAATATAAAATTGCTACATAGGTGTAATACATAAGAAATTTGAAAAATGATTGATTTCAATCATGAGAAAATAATGGGTCAACGTTCCCCACATGTGGGAGGGTTAACCCACTGTATGAGAGGCTTGACCCACTTTGTTTTATAGTGAAATATTTGTGAAGAGAAATAAAACCAGTTTAAAAAAAAAGCAAAATAACATTATGCTACATGCTTTAATTATTATAATTTTTTTTTTGAAAATATGATGCTCAAACCAACCTGTTTAAAGGCAATCTCAAGTCGTAGGATATGTATATTAAAAAAAAAAGAAAAAAAAAAGCAGGATTTTGTCTCAGCAGATATAATTGTACAGCAGGGAAAATGAAATTTTAACATTTAAGACAGTATTCCGTTAGAGATAGGTTCCGTTTTAATAGGGTTTCATGTGTTATCATGTCCCGATTTAGGAGCGACTTCCTGCTTTTTTGTCTCCTTGGCCTACTTTTTGTGACAATGTTTTTTCTTTGCAACCGCATGTGCACTTAACTTATCATTAACATCTTTTAACTGTTTCAGGGGTTAATTAGTACTTTCAGTACAAAAATGTTGAAATAAATAGCTAGCACCGGAATTTACGAACAAATTTTTTTGGAAATAAGAAAAAAAGCTATATTTCACATACATATTAAATGGAAAAGATTTTAACAAAATTCTGGTGCTATTTTGGCGTTTGGGAATTACAGTTAAGTGGTTTGATAAACATACCACTGCCCCTGAAAGGTTTAAAACTGCTGATTTCATACTTTCTAGTCCTTTCTAGTCTTTTCCACTGTTTCATTTACGTACTGTAATTAATATTTAAATGGAAAAAGTTCCTATCAACTTTCCCATTTATATTTCATTAATTTTTTTCTTGCTTTTGGTACCATAGCAATTTTTCACATCTTTCTTTATTCAGTTTTAAACATTTTCTTTTCCATCACCACATTTTACTGTAGCTTTACAGAACAAATTTACATTCTTTTTTATATATAACCATTAACGTTTCATTATGCACAGTGTATAATAAAAATATTTCCAAAACAACCTAATTAAGGAAGCCTTTAGAATCTGGTCAACCCCCCCCCCCTCACATTGACTGGGTCAAACCTCCCCACATAGCCCTTTTTCTAAAGAATAGCACATTGTTATATTAAGCCTAACTTAGTGTACAATCTTTAATCCTGGAATGAAAGCTCGATATTTCTCCATTACTTAAAACCTACTTACTTAAATTTCTATGGTATAGTTTATCTGAAAAAAGGTTACAAAATATTTCTAAAAAACACAACTTTTAGGTTGAAAACGCCTCACAATTGATTTTTTCCACATCTTTTTCGATTATCTTTATGAAACAAAGACTGTTGTTTGAGCGTTCCAATTGCTTTGTTGACACCTATTAATAAAACTCTGACACTCTTTTAAATATGAAAATTGATGGGTGGGTCAAGCCTCCCGTATGGTCAACCCTCCCTAGTCTCCCCTAGTCTTTCCATTCCTAAGGCTAATACTCAAAATTGAAATTTTAAGTATGTAGACAAAACCTCAATTTTGCATCCAATTTTAATGTAAATTTTAATACTTAAATAAACAATCTTGAAATTTATTATTTTACATTTACTCATAAATAGATATGATCTACTTATTTACTGATTTTCATTAAAATCTGTGACATGCATGCAACAGCTGATTTGCTCATTTTGTATGGAATGACCCAACTTGGAATGAGACTTTATGACTGAATCAGTGAATTGCGACTCAGAATTGAAATACAAAATATAAATATTTTAGTGTATAATATGTCTGAAAGATTATCAAAATGGCTCTGCATCACCTTGTATCAAATTTAAATCATATAATGAAAACACACTATAATGTAATAAGAAATTCTAGTAAATATTTACTAATACATGTTTTTAAATCAGACTTTATTATCTTCATATGCAGCTTCTTAGTTTCTTCAATCCATTTCCCTTCGTTGGTTTTCCAAAAGAAAGATCAGCATTATACGCTAATACTACAAAAGACGCATGGATGCATTTGAATAAGAATAATTAATATTATCGCAGGAGCTTTCACTTGCATTTTGACGACCCAGTTCCTTTATTCTCTGAAAGAGTTCATTAAAGTTTTACAATTAAAATGAAGACTCATTTACTTTTACCGTAAGATTTTGCAGTTCACATATTCCCTTATTAAGATTTAATTTATAATGAGAACATTTCCAAAACGTCTAACTCGTCTTATGTATTGCAAATATGGATCACAAAAGATTACAGATTTTTAGGTGGGGGATGGCAGGTAGAAATGGTCATATTTTAATTCTGAATTATGAAAAATATCGATATTTCTACTATTAGTTATTCAAATCTTTCTATATATGTACTTACTTGACTTATTATTTTTTATAGAACCGAAAACATTCTTTTCTAAAACAACTGAAATATGTTTGTGTCATATAGAGGCTTTACAAGCACGTATGAAAAACAAGGCTGCTTAAAAAAATTTTAAGGGTCTCAGGAAGTTTAAAGCTTCAAAATTTTGGAAATTTGAAATTTTTTTAGATGTTAAACTCCTATCTTTTCTGAACGTTTTGATGCAATTAATTCCTTGAAATTCCCGTTAGAACAGATGTTATGGCTTTTAGAGTCATGCCCGCTCAATAGCCGAGGCGGCATTTCCTAAACTTTGAAGTCATTCTTTCTCCAAATGATGTTTTTGGGCATAATGCACAGAATATCTCAAAACGTCTGAATATTTTTAATGAAATTCTCAAAATATATGTTTCATATTAGTCTGTATAAACTGAACCTAAAATTTCCTTTTTATTGTTAAAAAAAATGGTTTTTTTTAATGTCATTATACGGTTGACAATTTTAAAATTTTGTATTACCTAAATACAACTTTGTATTAAAAAATAGAAATGCTTAAATACAAATTTATTTAGGTTCAGGGTAATTATTACAATCTGAAGTATAATTGAGCACAAAAAATTTCATTCTAGTTGCAAAAGTTATTTTGTAATCATGCACGTAAGCTTTTATACCAATTTTCTGCTCGACAAAAGCCTGATAATTTGAAGCCTCCTGTAAATACTAATTCTACATCTTTCAATTTTTTAAATACGTGAAATGAAAGAGCATACATATATCTTTTATTCTAATGAAAACTGTGTTTTTAAATCTTATACATTTTGAGCTATTAAATGTTGAAAATGGTCTTTTTTTTCTTTTTTTTTCAATTTTAAGAATCCTGAGATCCCTTCAATGTAAAGGATATGCTGAAACAGATTATTTTTTCTGTGAAATAGTAATTTAAATGTGCGCAAAACTAAAAAAATAAATTACTTTTACGATCAAAATATGGAAAATTGGCAACGTTTCATCCGCCTCTCTTTGGTCAATGATAAAAAAGTACTCAAACACCAGATTATTAAATTGACAGTTGAGTAATAAATTTGACATTCGACCGATTTCACATTTCCTTCTAAATGCCATGTATCGACAAGTAAAATTCGTGATGTGGAAAATTTTCTCTTTAGGACGCTGATTTAGAAAAATCTAGACTTGCGTGTCACAGAATCGAAGTTAATAATTTTTTCGTACTACCTTGTAAATGAAGGTAACGTCAAAGAGATTAATTTACAGTAGTGCATTGGACCTTTAGTTGTTAAGAGTTTTTTTTTCTTGGACACAGATTAAAATGAAAATTTTCAGCATCGTCGTTCACGTTGAGCTGGTTTTGGTGTCCTTCCATCTTGAGTATAATCATACCAGTAACAAAATTTATCACAGTTCTTTGTTACATCGTGCGTACTAATATATAGCTCTTTTAAGTGGTTCACAAGTATACTGCAAATAAAAAAAAATAAAATTAACCATTCATCTATTGCAATTTTTTTCATGTAATTTCTTTTCAGTTACTTCAATGAAAATTAAAGGACATACGTAAAAAAAAATAATTACCTGTGAGAAATTTAAATCGTTATAGGTAATTAATTAAAATGGTACTTCGTTAGTGCACTATGCCTAAAATATTCTCGTAACAAAAAATCCACATGGTATTTCGAATAAAGTTTAAACTCTTAAGAATGTTAAATAACAAGAAGACACTCGCAAGTTAATAATAAAAAATATTAAATTGACATAGTTTTATTTTACATATGAAAAAGGAGTAAAAATTGAAATTTGATGGCATTTAAAAAAAAAATTTTTAATTTTTTTAGAATTCGATCTTGTTAGCAGTCCTTTAGTTATGCGACGCCTATATTGCAGGGACAACATGGTCTTCCGCATCTCCACGTATGCAATATATGAATTTACATATGACATTTCTAGCTAGGAAAAAAAGAGCCGGTGCCACAACTTTCTTGATTTCCTATAAAAAATAATAATGAAACAGAAAAGAAATACCAGGAAAATCATTACTACACTACAATTTAGTAATTACATTGTAAAGCAGATAAAAACGATGGATAATTACACAGACGAAAAGTAAACAAGAAGTTTTTTACCAACACCCACTAGCGGTACTTATAATTACCACTGAGTAATTCAAATATTAAATCAAATACACACACCGTTCACCTAAAATAGCTACTCAAACTGTATTCTAAGATCCTAATGAATACTTTAAAAAATTCCAGTTTTTATCTTGTACCCTTTAATGTGTTTGCAGCAACAAAAAGACGAGCGTGTCTACCTATACAAAGTGTCGGTACAGAACACATCGACTGTTTCAAAGATAGCCTCCTTCCTCGCTTAAATAACAAACCTAGAACTACTACTTCCATGTATCCTGATAAAGTGGAATTAAAAGCGTGGTTTTGCAAAGTACCATTAGATTATTAATAATATGCACTATGGGATGAAAGTTTAAAGTGAGTGGTACTTATAAGTACCGTCAGTAGATAAAGGGTTAAAACATTTGTTAAACTTAAAAACTCATACTATAACTGAAACGCTCGTAGACTAAGAGGTCTGCACGGGCCTGAATTTCCAGGCCTGAGCCCGGCCCCGGCCCGAACAAAAGCTATCTTGGCCCGGCCCGGTGTAAAAATTAAAAGTTCGGCTCGAGCCCGGCCCGTTTACATTTTCACAGTTCTCGGCCCTGCCCGTACAAAATCAGTGAAAACAGGCACGGCCCGACCGGATCCGACCCGAAGTTTTTTCTCGACATACAATTAAGATTATTTTTAATGAATACTACATACATATTTATGGGTACATTTTACAGTATATTTTAGATTACTATTTGTTCGCAAAACAGAAAACACACAATAGTAACATTAATGATTATTTACAGTGTTAGACGTTTTAAAATTCAACCTGGTACCGGCATCGGGCCAAGTCCGAGTTGTCAATTTCCAAATGGATGAAAAAAGTTCGGGTGGTACATTTCCAAGTGGGTGAAAAAAGTCCGGTGTTACTGTTATGATTTATTTACCAATTGAATAGTTGTGTTAAAAATTAATCTAATATAATTGGGCATGCAGCGTTTACTACTATTCCAAAAAACAACTTTACATTTATTCTGCTGAGTTGATTCAGATATTAGACCAGATGATGTGATCTTTAAAGGTTCGTTGGGTGAATTAGTCCTCAAGATTTGCTCGGTATGGTTCAGTTGGTAGAGCATAGGTGGCTTCAGCCATGATATCCTTGGTCAGAATCCTGGCTCGGACTTTTTTTACCCACTTGGAAATTTACAACTGTTATTGTGGGAAGTGTTAAAAAAAAACTAAGTTCCCGTTTCCGTTATAAAAAAAAAACAGAGATTTTTCCTTGTTTTGGGATTTAATTTCGTTTCCGGTTCGGAAATCTGGTAAGAAATAATATAGTATTCCTCATATTTTTTGCAAAAAAACACAAAATAGTGTTTTAAAGGAAATTCATTAATCTGCTTATTCGTGGATTTTTTCTTAAATATTTGTCTGTAGCTGCTGCTTATATGATTCGGAGATATAACACGACGCAATGAATAAAAAACGGAAAATAATAAATATAAGCTAATTTATTTAGTTTAATAAATTAAACTCGTAAAACATTTTTGCTATTGTAATTGTAAAAGAGAAAATTTTCAGAAAATAAATGAAAAGAGAAAATGTTCGGCCATTTTTTCGTGAATAGAATTATTAAGAATTATGTATATCCGGAGATATAACATGACTCAATGAATAAAATACGTAAAATAATAAATATAATCTTTATTAAAATCATAAAAGTAATTTTTCTACTGACAATCTAGACGCCAGTACTATTTCCGTATTTTTACGGAAATATTTCCCGATAAATTACAGAAAAATTTCCGTTTTCATTCAGAAAAAAAAGAAAATTTTCTGTAATTTTTAGCGAAATATTTCCGTAAAAATATGGAAATTGTACTGGCGTTTAAATTGCCAGTAGAATCTCTGTTTTTTAGTCCGTTTTTTTTACAGTGTTATTATATTATGCACAAACTACATATTAAAAGAAAACGTCATCTTTCAAAGCTGTGAATGTTTATTTTTGATATGGAAGGGCAGTGTTAATATTTATTACCAAATAGTTATTACCTGATGACAAATACTCGATTAAAATGTTTTTATGCTTTCAATATTTATCTGAAATTCATTTCTACATTAGTTCGAAATTTGTTCACTAATGCAAACAGGTATGCTAACCAAGCTCTCTAGCAAAATCTCGCTTTCATTTTGAAATTCAATAGTCGGGAGGAAAAAACCATTATTTTGAAACTGTAAAGAAATTAATCGCTTCTCTCATCTGAAAGTTGGCACGTTAAGCATGCTAAACTGTGCATCTGACATTATATAGCAAATATAGCACTATTGTATAAAAAAGGTCAATTTCAGTATGAAATACTCATTGATATATATCATTTTGATTGAGTCTTAAGTAAAAAGTGCTGAATATTTAAATAACTGTTATTTTTTTACGCATTTTAAATTGTGCTTTTTTTGTAATCTAAATTTTTCAAATTTGAAATTACAGTGCTGTTCATCATTTTTTTTTCTTTTTTTTTATGCCGTTTTATAATAACTTGCAAATACAGCAGAGCATAGGATATGTCACATTACAGGCATTCATTTAAAAAGATTAATTATAATGTAAAGAAAAGTTACAATCAGTTTTAATTAAAATTATAGCAAGAAGCGTTAGATAGTTTTAAAGAAAATATTATTTCACGTAGGTTTTTTAGAATCATACAAATTTCCTTTTATATTTGGTTATTTTAATATAAATTTTAACTCAGTAAGTTCAGACTTCAGATCTGTCAATTTTTCTTTATATACGCTATAATTTTGAAAATATTGTGTTTTCCTGAAAATGTCAGTTTAAAAATAATTTAAATTATTTGATAGTTTGGAATTAGTGACTGAATTTAAGAAAATAGTATTTAGGGTAAATTTAGCCTAATATAATTGCTTTCACACTATCATTGTTTTTCGTTGCTATTTTTAATGCACTTACACTCTCAGAAAAAACTGTAAATTTATGAGCGTTTGCTGTTCAGTTTTCACGGGCAACAATCTTATTTGATGAAAAACGGTCTCATCCACTAAACAAATACGGTACGACCCCATACATTTTCCTCCGTTAGGGTGTAACCTTTCATTTTAGTCGTGTTTCGAAAAATAATGCCACCTAACCGCGACCATAACATATTTTTTAACCAGCCAAAAAAGCGATTCTGTGATGATTATCTAACGTGCTACGGAACAGTAAGTAAAGTGTTATTATGTTTTGAAGTGTATTATATCTTTGCCCAGTAAAATTACGGGCTGCACAAAATGATGAACATGGATTTTGTTTTACGGGGTATGACTGATGGAATCTCTACTGCCAGCCTCTGCCCGCAATTTTACAGGGATATTTTAGATACTTGGAAAATTAAGTATCTAAAATTAAAATTTAAATATATATAAGATTTATTTATTTTTTTTTTACGGGGTATGACTGGAATCTCTGCTGCCGTAATTTTACAGGGATATTTTTAACAGTGCACATTACATACAATTTATTGTGTATTTTACAATCACAACTGCCGGACGAGAAGCGGGCCCGGCCCAGTCCGAGTCTTTCGAGAAGGATTAAGCCAAACACCAGGCGCCTGGCGCAAACGTTGAACCTGGAGCAAAATACTACTGTTGCTAAATTGTTGAAATAATTGAATGGTACCTGAAGCCTTAGTTTAATGACAGGAAATCGGCTTGTGATAGGCCCAGAAGGCCGTTTCGGGTTCACATTTTGAACCAGACTCGAGCCCGTGTATATACTTTATCGAATGGAGCAACAACAATAAAACCACAAATAAGAAAAAAAAAACGAGAAACAATAACAAAATACACACCAAAAATCAGAAACGCATACAAACCTTTCATCTGAAAAACCAATTACACGGTTCAAAAATAGACCTCATTTCTGATGTGACCTCTTCGCCCCAACAACAGAATTTTGTGATAAAAGGTTACCGTAGAAAAACGACATGGAAACAATATCTCGCTGGACCTGCTTCCTCGTCGTCGGAAATTTCTTATTTTATTAATGTCTTTAAAAATCCGTATGAATTATAAATAATTTTATTTATTTGAATTTTTTTAAACATTTCTTGAAGGTTTTCTCCATACAGGGATATAAAATATAGCACAAGATGGCTAAGATATAAAACAGAAATCGGGTATTGAAAAACAATTTCCTCGTTCTCGGCAGAGAGAAGATTTATAAAAATAGTTAAAATCTCGAAAATCGTTGTTCGCTTTTTTTTTTTTTTTTTTTTTTTTTTTAAGAGACTAGAAGAAAAAGATAGAATTTTGAGTGGATCAAAATCGACGTCAAATTTGGAAACCCGCGAAAATACGGTACTTGTTCCGTTCAATGTAAAATAACAAAAAATCTTCTTTAGAAAATAAAAACTCAGAGTCTCTCAGGCGTATTGTCTTCCGATGTCTTCGTTTACTCCGAATGAAATCTGCAGACCACTATGTACGATAGACAATTAGACAGACACATAAACAAATATTTTACTTACAATTAAAGGAAAGTCATTAGATTAAAGAAAAATGCTTGAAATACTCGTATATCGAAAGCATCCTAAAAAATATTTATTATCAATAGGGAAAAAGCATATTTAAAAAACTATCTAAAAGTAATCTTGCGAAACAAATAATGTTATATTTGACTAAAAATCTTTTGTTCTATTGTGATGTATCTTTCTCAAATAATATGCAAACATAAACACCAGAACGCTTCTTTCACATCATATGATATTTTTTTTAGAAACTCATTTATATAACAATCGTTAAATATTTTTCTTGAAAATAAAAAGTAACATATTTGATAAAAAATATATAAGCAATTCTTACAATAGAAAGGACGAAGCTTTTGGAAACATAATGTTTACACAAAATTGAAGCAGCTATCCATAATTAATTTTTTTAAGTAATTTAAGTTTCCAGCTAATTATAAAAAAGGATTTTAAAGAAAAAATCCTTTTGATCATATGATAGGCTGGCTAAGTTTATTTCTGGAACCAAATAAAAATGTATTTTAATTCATACCCGAAAAATTAAGTTTAAAAGTTTGTAACAACAAGTATGATAATCACTTATAAACAGATTACTGTTCAATGATCCTTTTATTATTTTTAATTAAATTACTTTTATAAATTGCCAGTTAAATTTTATCTTTTATTTATTTATTTATTTATTTATTTTTTTGTACCTGAACTCAAGAACTTAAGTCGTCCCCCCCTTCTTTATTATTTTTATTTATTTATTTATTTTTTTTTTTTTTTTTTTTTTGCACTGCTCTTTAAGGAATCCCACCTTGTCATCTACAAAGCTGTTCTTTCTCCAGGGATGTGGGACATAGGTCCCGGGCTCCTTGGCTTAAACCTCTTCGTATCGTTGTCTTATAAACAGATTAATTTAAATAATACTATAAAAAGTGATAAAATATCTTTATTAAGATTGACGATCGTTTCATCGCACAAACGGCGGCATTTTCAAAATCATCCACGATAGAAAATATTTTCACATAATTTAAAAACAATGAACATAGTAAACAATGTCACGAGACATGAGGCATAATGAAAAACATTGCAAATATTAAATAAAATTAAAATTAAATTAGCTATTTGCGAGTGTGAATTAATTTTTCACACATTTGTGAAAATTAATCCACTCTCGCAAATAGCTCATTTAATTTTAATTTTATTTTATGTTTGCAAAGTTTTTTATTATGCCTCATGTCTCGTGACATTGTTTACTATGTTTATTGTTTTTAAATTATGTGAAAATATTTTCTATCGTGATTGATTTTGAAAATGTCGCCGTTTGTGCGATGAAACGATCGTCAATCTTAATAAAGGTATTTTATCACTTTTTATAGCACTATATAACTTAAAAATTTGTATATGAATTTTTTATAGTTTCAATTGCAATAATAATGGCATGAATGCATGTCTTTTTATGGGCAAATTTATGTTTGATAAATACAAGATTATACAACAGCTTGTACATTTACGTTTCTCTTTAGAAAGTAATATTGCTTGCCCTTGTGATTAAATTTAAATACTGGAATATAATGGGAGATTCATTTACTTTATTATACTAGCATTAAACTGTTATATTTTGCTTAATACAGTTGGAAAGCATATAATGCTCTTACATATCTATTTTTTATGTTATAATAAAATATTTTGTTAATAGTGTAAAACTTCTTATTTCACATACCGTAATTTTACAAAATTATTCGAGAATTTATATAAGAAAATTAGACACAAGGATTTTATTTATATGCCTAGTTTTGTAATTACATTTTATTTTATAAAAAACAGATCTATAGAACAAGTCTATAAATCCTTATTTATATTTATTCCCAACTTTTAAACACAGATTAAGTAAAAGATTCCTAAATTCTTATTATATTTTAAGCTACTTTTGAGCATAAAAACTATATATCTTTTTCAAGGTGCATCATATGCACTGATATTTTCAAATTGCAGTATAATTTTAATAAAATGTTTGCTTATTATTCAATCGATTACACGGGCATAAAAAGAACAATTTGAAAAAATAAAAAATATATAATAATAATTTCTTGTTTGTGGAAATAAAAAATAATAATCGTGTAACAAGATTTTATGTTTATTTGTTTATGTAAAAAAGCATATGTGTAATTTAACCCATACGCTTACGTGCCTATTTTTCTGTGGCGTTAGCGCACACAAAGGGTAAATCTCACACCACTTTGTCTCCCATTATATTTTTGACTAAATACGCATTAAAAATAAATCTACTGTTGCATGTTATAAAATGCACCAATTCTCATCTTTTTAGGGGAAAAAAGTTCTTTTTATATTTATTTACAGATTTTGTAGCAGTTACGGTAAAAATCGCGTTTTATTTTTAAAAAGAAAATACGGACACTTGCAAACGATTTATTTCACACCTTAAAATATAAACTATTTCACAAAATTGATTTAATTACTTTTAATACACTTTTATCACTATATACAAGTAGCTTTTATGTTACAGTCTCATTAAAATTATTTGATTGTGTGTGCTATCCCGTAAGAAATGAACGTATCGAAATGAAACGTTCGTACACGCGCGAGATTATTCAGTCCCAAGAGGTATCTTTCTCCCGTCCCAGCGAACAAAGAAATGAAAGGATATTCCTTTCGATCTTGACCTTGAACTGTGCAACGAAGTGTCTTTATAAAATTTATCGCTTTTTTTCCGAAGAAAAAATGTGACTGGGGTGAAATCTACACCGGCGCGTGTACTTACGGGTTAAATTAATATAATATATTGGGAAATTTAAAAGAAAATAACAGGAGTAAAGGAATGCATTTTTGAATTAACCCTTTATCTACTGACTGTACTTATAAGTACCATTAAAACAACTTGTTATAAAATTCATTTAATACATCGATTAGTTGTAATAAAGTTTAGAATGTTATATTAATTTCAAATGCTAAAAGGTGTAAATTAAAACTTTAAAACCACTAAAAATGCGTTTATTTTGACTGTTGACATATTCTGACTCACCCCGAGTCATTTTCAAAAACAAAATACCTTTCTTTTTGAAAATGACTCGGGGTGAGTCGAAACATGTCAACAGTCGAAATATACGTATTTTTACTGGTTTTAAAGTTTTAAATTACACCTTTTAGCATTTGAAATTAATATATTATTAAAAGGTGTAATTCAGTGGCGCACCGAGGGGGGGGGGGTTCCCCCTCCTCCCCCAGAGCCAAGACAAAAAAACAGAAATTTCCATTTTTATGAATCAAATCCTTTAAAACAAACTAAAGTTAGAATTATATTTATTTTGTTCGAAAGTTGCCGCTTTATCGAATTAAATCCTGCTCAAAAGTTTGATTCGTTTAAACGGCGGTAATGTATTTTATTTTAAAAATGGGGAAAACACATGGTAACAGGTATCGGCTTTTAACGAAAACTGGTCACTCATTTCGAAAGAGTATAGCATTCATTCGCACTATTGGAAATCAGCCGTTGGCTAAAAGGAATGGTCATTTCCTGTCACTGTGAATGCTGAATTGGGTTCTTCAGCACTGCACCATTGGGAGTCTTAATTAATTGCATCTGTTTCTTGCTCTTTTTTTTGGAAAAGGGATTGGACCCTCGAATACCTGAAAAAACACAAAACGCATGCTTTGAAAAATAGACACCTCACACATTCTGTTATTAGTTGCTGTTGTGCTAAGGTAATAGTTTGATATTAAATCCTCTTCAGAGAAGAAAATTATGAAAAAGATGATAAGAAAACATTTAAGTCTCTAACTTCCTCCAAGCTTTCATTAAGGCTGTTCTTAACTGCTCTGCTCAATAAGCGCAAAACATTTTGACGCATTTACAAATTCATTTTTTAACGGAAAGGTATAAAATTGGAAAACCTGGCCGTGGAAGCGATTTGGTGTCGAACTTTTTTTTCCCCTTTTTTGATCAATCAATTACCTACTGAGTTATAAGCTATTTTGATCACGTGACAAAAACGTTTTTCGCCCGCTCTTGAGGGCTCTTTTTTCCTTCGCGCGGAATTTGGTTCAAAACACCCACTTTGACATTGTTTTCTGAAAGATCTATTGCGTTTACAAAGAAATGAAAAAAAAAAAAACAGCTTAATTACATAGTTTCTGAACAACAACACCAGCTAGTTTCATGCATTTTCGAACTAAAATAAATTAAAACTTATGTCAGAAAGTTGCCCTTTTCGATTTGAGAACAGCCTTACTTCAGGTAATGTTCAGAAAGTACATAATTCTATGTTTCTGGAAAGATGCTTTACAGTTCGGGTATATTGTCCTTTTGTTAAGGCTGTTCTCAAATCCAAAAGGACTTTCAGACACATTTTTTAATTCTTATTCAGACGCATGATATCGGCAGGTTTTGTCATTCAAAAACTATGTAACTGAAAGACATTTTCCATTCTTTGATAAGCGCAAAAGATCTTTCAGAAGATATTGTCACAGTGGATGTTTTGAACCGAATTTACGACGTAACAGCGATAAAGGAGAAAAAAAAACCTGTCGTCACGGGATCAAAAACGCTTATAACTCAATAACTAATTCACTGGCGTTGTGAAGGGGGGTGCGGGGTTAAACCCCCTCACAAAGCTACAAAAATTACTATAATTGCGGCTTATATGAATCATTAGTTAAGCAAATTAACCGCTTTTATGAATCAAAATTAAAATTAATATTAAAATTTTTTGGCTTATTTGGAATCTGTGGCTTTGCTGAATCAAATTTTATTCAAGAAAGTGATCCAATTAAACGGCGAATATTGTATTAAAAACTGTGAAAGCATATATTACTGGTTACGTGAGAACTAGTCATTTGATTTGAAAAAGGTCAGTGATCACATTTTCGAGATGTCTTAGACTAAGAGAATGATCATTTCCTGCCGTATAGACGCTTTGATTTTAAGTATTGTACGGTATACAGTTTTTTAATTGCATTTCTGGCTTTGCTTCGTTCGAAACGATAATGGACCATTGACTTCCAGACATGCGTTTTATAGGTCTCTTTCAGTTTCAAACTTCTTGTTAGAAGTTCGCACAGGCCGAAACTTCCGCACCCGAGAGCAAACATATCCTTATAAAAGAAATTTCGGCCCGGTATAAAAAGCGAAAATTTCGGCCCGAGCCTGGTCAGACCCGTTTTTCCATTTTTTTCACAAAAAAATATTGGCCCGGTATAAAATCTAAAAGTTCGGCTCGGCTCATACAAAAACTTGACAAGCTCCACCCTGCCCGACTGAATTTCTACAAAATAGAGAATTTTACGCCATTACGGTTAAAAATTGTCTTGTATGAGGAGTTCTGAAAAAAAAAAAAATATTTATTTTAGCTTTTTCCTTTTTGTATCAGGGGTGATTCTGAGTAAAAAAAAAAAAAAAAAAATCTGAAATTCAAAACAAATTTTCTTAAAAGTTAAAGCAGGGGGGGGGGGGGATCCAATCCAGGCACGAACTATGCGTTTTTTACGCGGCCATTTGAAGAAAATCGCGTTTTCTCGCGATCTTTTAACGAACTTTGCGCTTTGTGACGGTCTCTTAACGAAATTTGTGTTTTTTTTGCGATTTTTTGACGAAATTTGCTGTTTTATCGGAATCTTTTGATGAAATTCGCGATTTTTTCGCGATCTTTTGATGAAATATGTGGTTTTTTCATGATCTTTTGGCAAAATTTGAGTTTTTTTCGCGATCTTTTGACTAAATTTGCGGTTTTTTCGCGATTTTTTGACATTTTTTGCGGGGTTTTTTCGCGATTTTTTGCGTTTTTTTCGTGATTTTTTGACGAAATTTGTGGGGTTTCATTTGACGAAGTTTACGGTATTTCTCTTTCTTTCGGCGAAATTTGCGGTTTTTTGCGCTCTTTGACGAAATTTGAGGGGGTTTTTCATGAAATTAATGGTATTTTTGCGATTTTTTAACGATTTTTGCGATTTTTCACGATTTTTTGAAGAAATTTGCGTTTTTCCTCGATTCTTTGACGAAATTTGCTTTTTTTGGCGACCATTTGTCGAAATTCGCGATGTTTTTTGTGTCCGAATTTTCGGACTGATGACTGATTTTTTTAATTTTCGGAAATGAATGCCTTAAATTTTCGGAAAAATTCGGAACAGAATCACCCCTAGTTTGTATTCTCCATTTTTAAAAAAAGTGTCCTGGCCTGCAATATTTAGTTTGTTATCTTGAAATTCGCATCAAATTTTCTGAAAGGTTACAGCAGGGGCGAGGGTATTCCCTCCCGGCATTAACTACACGTTTTTTTCACGGCTCTTTCACGAAATTCGTGTTTCTTTTCTCGTTCCTTTGACGAAATTTGAGGGGGGTTTTCGTGATCCTTTCATGAAATTTACGTTTTTCTGCAATCCATTGACGGAATTTGCTTTTTTTGCGATCTTTTGGCGAAATTTGTGGCCTTTTTTCTCAATCCTTTGAAAAAATATGCATTTTTTCCGCGATCCATTGACGAAATTTGCGTTTCTCCGCAATTTTTTCTCGAAATTTGCTTTTTTCACGATCTTTAGACGAAATTTGTGTTTTTTAACGATCTTCAGATGAAATTTAAGTTTTCTCGCGATCCTTTGACTAAATATGCGTTTTTCGTGATCTTTTGGCGGAATTTGCGTTTCTAGCGTCTTTTGACGAAATTCGCGTTTTTTCCCGATCTTTAGACGGAATTTTAGCTTTTACTCGATCTTTAGTCGATTTTTTTTTTTTTTTTTTGCGATCATTTGGCGATTTTTTTTTCGATACTTTTACGAAATTCGCGTTTTCCCCACGATCCTTTGACGAGCTTTTTCTGCGAACGATTGACGAAATTTATTTTTTACGGCAACCATTTTCAGAAATCCACGATATTTTTATGTCCGTTTTCAGAATGATGACCGATGTTTGTTTTTTTTTTAATTTTCTGAAAATTCAGACCAGAATCACCCCTATGGGTATGCCGTAAGATTTTCTAAGACGGGATCGCATAGGAGAGCAGAAATGTTCGTTATAGACTGTCCCCTTCTTAGCGGTACACCGTCTGTTGTAAATGCATTATATTCTTTTCACACGTATTATTATATTCATTTTTTATGGATCAACACTTTTTTTCTGTTTAAGACAAACGTTATATTTCTTTCTAATGCCTAGACATTGTTATCGTCTATAACATTTATTGCCTAGAAAAGGACAATTCTTAAAAAATAATCAAATGAAAATTTTAATTGTAGAACAATGGAAATTAAAAGATGTATGCAAGTTTTGAAAAACTGTTGGGTCGGAGGAAATTTTACTAATTTTTGCACAGATATATAATAATTTCAACTACATTCAAAACTCAGCACTTTTTGGACACGGATGATGATAAACTTCACCAATTCTTGTGATATTGTTAAATCTGACACAATGTAAGGTAAGTCTATTGAAAATTTTGCTAAAATTATTTAATTAATTTTTAAGTTAGGAACAAGAATTCGGGATTGTCTTGGAGTGAAACCCCGTGTGTATTTTTGACTGAACAATGGATTCCTGATTTTCCTTGCAAAAATTGTTTGCTGTACTGTGCTCTTCCATCTCTTAAAGTTTTCCTCATCATTTTTTAAACACTTTATATAAATCTAACATAGTAGTATAGTTATTTCGTTGGTGAATTTTATGTTTTGTAGCTGTAATATTGTAAACGCTGTTTAAATGAATCACAACCAACGTAACAAGTGATTCTACTAACCGAGAAAAAAAGCACCATGATTTCATTCATTAACTGCACTGATTCAATTAACCGGTCATTCAAGTAACCGGCGATCGCCATTATCAACATTTCAACCTCCCCCCCCCCCTCCTAGATCCGAATTCTGGCTGCGCCACTGTGTCATTTACGATAGATTTGCAGTTCAAAATGAATTATAGATACATTACTTTATCTTGTTCCAAAAGCATTATTGGTTACACAAAACAAGAATATTTTTAAAAGGATTATTTCTTTTGCTTTTGCATCTTTTCAGCTTTTTTGGCGTTGGGGTGTGGGTGGGGGAATTTTTCAATTCGGAAATATTTCCATATTTCTACTGTAAAAACATTACATTTGTACAGTTTTTAATTCTACAAAATGCTAAGAAAAATATTTAAAACAAAAGATTTGAGTGGGGTTATAAATACTGCACCAAATCTCTATAAATTCAAATTTAATTAATCCTTCTAAATCCTTCTAAAATCCGTCTAAAATTTATTAAATGATTATGTAAATCTTCTAATGCAGTTTCAAAAATTCACGAAAAATGCTTTAGAAGATAAATTTTTCATGAATTCATAATTCAATACATAAAGGGTTAAATTTTCGTTTATATTTTAACATGCTTTTAAATGATAGCTCAACAACGCTCTTTCAGATAAATGATATTTTTACGAGTAATATATTGAGCATGACAGCAACATAGGAAAAAATCTTAGGAGTATTAATCCAGGCAATAGGGGATTTTACCTGGAAGCTCTGGAAATATGCTTGCTTTATATTTTTGGGGTCGCTGAATCCGAATTTGTAACTTCCCACCAAAATTTCACCCGGCAACCCCCCGAAAAATTGATTTTTTGAAAAAATTTGGTCTTTGAGACGAGCGCGCGGGTAATGTTCCGAGGCAGCCCTCTCTCTCTCCGTTTATCATACGTCATAATATCATGTATTCTATTTGTTGCAAATTTTGTCTAGTTTCTGAATTTTGTAACGCTTTTCCCTAAAACAATAAGAAATTTAAGTTAAAAACAACTATTTTCGGGGGGGGGGGGATTCGGGGGGTAAGTTAAAAATTCGGATTCAGCTACCCAAAAAACTTAAAGCAAACCTTATAGAGAAAGTTCGGAGGGGAGATGGGAGGGCGAAATTAAACATGTGAGTGGTTAAGTGGAATTGCGCAACTTAGTCCACGCAGCACCGCGGCGCATGTTCCGAGGCAGATCCCTCCTTCCCCTTCATCCTAAGTCATAATGTCATATATGTAATTTGTTGCAAATTTTGTCAACTTTCCGAATTTCTAGATACTTTTTCCCTAAAACAATAAAAATTAATGTTGACAATGATTTTTTTAATAAAAACCTTTTTTGGTGGGCATTTTACCAAAATTTGGGGGAGGTTGCCGGGGGAAATTTTGGTGGGAAGTTACAAATTCGGATTCAGTGAATCAAAAAACATAAAGTAAGCCTATTTCCAGAACTTCCATTAATTTTGCTAGGTTGAGTCTATAGTATACGGTCTCTATTGCCTGGACTATATTGTTTTAGGAAATAAAGTGAGAAGCATAACAAAACTTTTCCATTTTACAAATTCTTAGACTTGCAATCGTGAACATAATAATCTATTTAATGGAAATTTGTAAATAGTTTTTCAAATTAAGAATTTCAGAATTTGCCGTAATTTCCATAAAATATCCATTATCTAAGCATCTATCTATGGTAATCGAAATTACAATCCAATATTTTAGGAATATATATAATTTCATGTTAAAATGTGTAATAAAAATGCTGTTCCCATGTTAAATATTGAAAATTATAACTGAATTTCTTATAGTTATTATATTCTTTTTAGTTTTCTATAAAATCTTTTAAAGGTATTGGAAAAGGATACAAAGCTTTTTTTTTTTTTTTAATTCTACATCATAAATAATTTGAATTCTGAAAATAGACATTATTTCGAATTTTTCATTTCCTATTGCTTAATGACACTTATTAATTTATTAATGTATACATATTACTATACATTAATGAAGATTTTTATTAAAACAAGCAATTAATAAACTTTTAACTCCTATTATGTAACCTTCATATGCAAATAAATTGCTATTGATCGCTTGAAAACGTCAAGAAAATGTATTTATCTTTCTTAACAAACTGCGACGTACGTCAAATATAATTTTTCTTAGTCGTATAACGCAAGTCAAATCGTGAGTGACGTGATTGCTTGGAGAAAATGAATACCTTTAAATTAATTCTGGTTTCAAAATATAGTCAAATTTAAGTCTTTGAGTTCATCATTCTTAAAAGTTTAACTAAACAATGTATTTATAAAATATCTTTGTTTTGATTACGGTTAGTTTAACGGATCCTCTCAAATTTATATAATGTTTTATCGTAGATTTACGTGAATATAAGTATAAACGTGCAATTATTGTTTGAAGACGTATGTGAACTTTATCTGAAAAATAATATTTTAAGGGTCATTCCACACTGCAATAAAACCATTGTAGATTTGCCAGAACAAATTCAATTACAGTGAATGCCCTCATAGCATGCATGGTCACGGTGACGTCGTTGTGACGTCACTGTGGTCACGTCACATCTGTTACCAAAATGCCACCACTCAGTGATGTCACATTGTGACTGAGATGTGAACTTCTTAGAAAACTTTAAAAAATTACAAAAAATATTCAAAACATGTTATTTATGTAAAATTATATTTTCTGGCAATTAAAAAAAAAAAAAAAATGTGACGTCACTGTTATGTCACTGCATGTAACGTACGTCATATCACATATGTGACGAAAAAACCACCATATTGTAAGTCACAGTGTGACAAAAATATGAACATCAAAAATCTTTGAAAATGAACAGAAATATTTTAAACATGCCCGAGTTACAGCAACATAAGGAATGAAAACATATTAGTGGATAGGAAATAGTAAATTCGGACACAAAAAGAGGTGGGGGAGGGCATAAAAAGGAAAATGCACGGTACAAGTATCAACAAACTAGATTTTCATGCTATATTTTATCAATTTGTTATCTAAGACAGTGAAAGTATACTTTTTTTATGATTTCAATTTTATCTACGATTGCAATTTAATCCTTCACTGATTGTTATTATTATAAAAGTGTTTCTCGGAAAAATGGTACGTACTGGCGCAATTTGGATAACATATTCAGAATCAGGAATATTAAATCTGTACACTTTACATATTTAGTTTGCAGGGAAGAAGTTTTTTTTTTTTTTTTTTTTTGTCGACTAGTGGTATTTAAAACACTTCTGTGGTTTCAAACTAAAATTTTCTATTACAGTTAAGTCTGTAGCTTTTAATGAACACGTAGAAAGAGTATTCAGAGTTTAGTCATATATGCATTTCTTGCTTTAGAATTTGCATTCAAGTCATATTTTTTCCTGTTAGTGTTTAACTATTTTAAATAACTATTTTTTTTTAAAATTCTACTTCTTTCAGACTTTTTAAATAAAATTAGCATTTTACGAAAAAATATTTATACAAATTTTATACAAAACCCATGATATAATGATTCGTATTTTAAATTCGTATTTTAGAGATACGACTTTAAAAAAAGCTATTTTACAAATTGTTTTATTCTGCAGAAAATGAATATAAAAAAATGACAGATTAACAAAGAAAATTTTTTTATCCTGTATACTCTCTTTTCATTTATTAAGAAGATGCCTAATTTTTATTTATTACGTGTAAAACAAACTTTACTTAAAAAAAAGAAAGAAAAGAAAGAAAAAAGGCAGGTGTTTCATTCAAATAGAAAATTTTCATTACATTCACATAAAGATAAAATGATTGCGGATTTAAACTCTAAAAATCTGTTGTCTACAAAAAAAATTATAATACTACAGTATAAGCACCTGCTTGCCAATATCGTCTGCGCTCGATTAAACCGCAGAATAAAATAAGGATCAGAACTTTTGACGCGGGAAGTATGTCTGACAATTTTGTCATTTTGTCAGAAATATGTCTGACAATTTAGGATAAAACACGGATATTATTAAACTATTTATGGAACTTAAAAGGTACGTCTTATTTAATTTAAATTTTTTATTTCCGTTTGATAGATTATTATCACGAGTTAAATAGTTGTAGTATGTTATATGCAATGAGACTGATCTGGAATTCTTTTCCGATTCGATGTTTTAAAATATCTTAATCAGCCATCGATAGAAGAAAGAAAAAGCTGATGCAGAGACTGATTCTAACACAGTATTTATCGTCATTAATATTTTGGAGTTAAATATGATATTCGATTATAATGATATTAGGAAACTGTTTCAATTTTGAAATTAACATTATACTGGGAAAAAGTCTTTTTACTTTTGAAAGAATTTTTTTTCATTGCTAATAATATTTTAAATTAGTATATAAAATCTTAAATCTTCATACCAATGTTTTCAGATTTAACATTTGCCAAAATTATAAAATAATAGGAATTCCTTATAACATATGGAAAGATTTTTGAGAAATTAAATGCATTTAATTCATCTATTGTAGTTTGTTGTTGTTTAATAGTACAATTATAAACACTAATTATTTAGTGTTTTTCAAATTGATATATTTATTTTTTAAATTGTATTTAAGCATTTTATTTGCCGTTTCTGATTTTAATCAAACATTAAATTGTAGACATTCAGAATCAGTTATTAAATTTTCTTTGACTGTAAACTCATTTTCTACGTTTTCGATACATTTATTTTATTGCCATTAAAAAAAAAAATAATAATATTTAAGCATTGAAATAAAGTGTTTTTCAGGCCCGATAAAGTTGAAAAGTGTTTATGACTTCAGTTTGTCTGGCCGTCTGTCCGCGCTCTAACTCGCGTAAATATACTCAGATTGACCTGAAATTTTTGGATGTTATTGACGTTTACCATAGCAAGGTCCCTATTTGTAATGAAGTTTGTAGCATGTTTAGTTCATTTACAGGGACAGTCAAAAGTATTCCATTACATTACGGCCTGTGGGGAAAAAATCGTTTCAAATGATTTTTAATGATTTTACACGCTTTCAAACAGAATAAAATTGATATGCATTTATGAAGCGCACTAAAATGTGCATTCCATAGAATATGCGATGCAAAGAATAGTTATCGTTCATTTACAGGGCTAAAAAAGGAATTCCAATACATAATGATATAGGGGTGGAGGGAATTGTTTGCAGCGTACTTTATTTATGTTAATCTATTTGATATGTAATGACATTGATATACGTCGTTTAGGTTTACATACTATGAATTATTTCCTGTATAATACGAAGTGTATATAGCATTTACAGGGACACACAAAATATTTCAGATACTATATTGTATCCGAAGTACTGTTCATTAGCGATGATTGCTGGAAATGCATTTTTAATTATGATATGCACTTTTATGATTCACTACATTTATGCATAGTATATGGTGTATATATATATATGCTATAATTCATATACAGGACTATATAAAAGTATTCGTAAGGGTTACTGGGTATTGCTTAAAGGTGTTTTTTAAATAAGTTATGCATTTTAACGCTGCACTGTATTTAATTTACTAAGAAATGTTTGTAGTATATAGATAAAATGATATACAGGGTCACGCAAAGAATTGGAAACGTTGCCGTCTATGAATTATAATTTCTGGAAATGTGATTACAGCAGTTTTAAGAGTGTTTTAGCTTGAATTAAATTTTAACTAAATAGTGGCGTGTAATAAAGGTTCTAGGTAAACTACAGGGTTGTACAAAATTATTTAAGTATGTTTCCATATATTAGTATAGATTGCTGAAAGAGAATTTCAACCTGTTATGCGTTTCCTTGATAAACTAAATTTTTCCATTATATAGTATATATATATCAATCTACAGATCAAATACAGGACAGTTTAAAAGAATTAGAAAACATATTTGGCTGTGGATGGTAGGGTGTCAACGATTTTAATCGGTTGATTTAAATTAGCGATTAAATCATGATTTTAATCAACCGATTTTTTTTTAAATCATTGATTAAAATCAAAAATTTTCTAAATGTTTAAAATCTCAAAAAATGTATTAAAATCTAACATGAACATAATTTGAAAGTTTCTACAGGTATTTTGACTTATGAATAAACAAAAAAAGAGCTTCAAATAATTGTTTCTAAGCTTAATTCATTAGTATTGTAAAAAATTAAAAACAGTTGAGTTCGTAAAAAGCATTGTTTTTAAGTTTTTATCCAAATTAAAACAGTTTCATTTAAAAATGATATTTAAATCTAACATAATTTGCAATGTCATAATTTCCTTTAAGTAATCAATTTATGCATTATTTTATATAAAATACACATAGCAAGTGTAATTACATTTCTACAAGTAAAAGAATAAATAGTAATTAATAGCAATCTCAAGTTAAAGAAGAATGAAAGAATGACATCTGCTCAGCAGCTAAATTGTAAATAAATGCATAAGAGAAAAATAAATAATTGGTATAAAAATGCTAAGCACAGCTAGACCTTCTTTGGTATAGGTTGAATAAATGTTTATTATTATTTTTTTTTTTAATTTTTCTTTTGTAACTCATATATACTAAAAAATTGAACCATTGAAAGCTAATAGAGGTAATAATGCTGTTACTTAAATATTTTGAGGATTTCAGATATGAGTGGCGAACTTATATTTATTCTATATGATTGGATTTAACTCATTTTCATATATATATATATATTTTTTTTTTGGGGGGGGGGGGGTTAGCATACACGTACATGTGTGTAAGTATAGATTTTGGTGGTTTACAGAAATTTTCCTAAATACAAATGCAAAATGAGCTGCAAATAATATTTGTTAGTTTTGTTACTTATGTATATTTGTGCTACTAACTAATGAAATTACTTATTTGTAGTTTTTATTAATTCTGTAATTACTTATACTGCTTCTTCTAGGCCATTTTTTTTAATGGTGCCACTCCATGCCCCTTTTGAAATTGAAAAAATGCAACCTGCCTTAAAAAAAAAAAAAAAAAAAAAACTTTATTTTTTTTAGAAAAAACAGGATATTATTAAAATATGTTATTTAATTGTATTTTTCAATTTGTTATTCATAAAATTATTAAAAATTAAGGACACTTTACTTATAATGCTAAAAAAAATATTCTTTTTTTTCTTACATCATTACTGAACATATTACTAATATATTTCCTCATGAAATAGTGCCCGTTTTTTGAACTAGCATCCTGTCCCTTTTTTTTTTCTAAAATGAATTATTATCATTTTTATAATTAAGTCTTAAAAATGTATCCGGGTGGGAAACTATCTGGCGTTTTATCAGTACGTGAACTCTAGCTTTCGAGAGATCTAAAAGCGGATTTGGTAGTGCATTGACCCTCTAACGGTACGCCTTTCACTTTACGTGATAACCGTTAAGGTCACAAGAGCAGTTGTGAAGTGGGAAATAAATCCACTACTTTCTTTTTTTTTATTTTGTAGATCTCGTATTCCTGTGTTAAAGGTTTCGAACTTGGTTCGAAACTTTTTATTTTTTTTCTTTGAAAAATTTTCTAAGTTTTTCACGTACCATAAAATAGGACGAGTTGCGGCGCCTTGGCGTGGCCACCCGGCTCCTCGACGTAGGAGAAGCGTTGAGGCCTAAGTCCGTCTCGTCGTCCCGGTCTTTTTAAAATTCCGGGAAGCCAGAGTAGCCAGTAGTGGTAGTGCAGACCTGCCAAGGAACATAAAGGATTTGAGTTAAAGGAGTTGAGTTATAATTGTTAAAATGGCTACTAATGAAAGTAGTCTCTTAGTGGACCTTGAGGAATCCCCCTTGAGTTCCGACCGGAGGCTGGCTGCCAGGGATTTAATTGGTAAGTTAAAGGTTCAGATAATGGCAGCCTTGCCAGGCAAAACTCAAAAAGATAGAACACAGCTGGCTGCGATTAATGCAGATGTGGATGACGTCTACGAGCTGTTCGTTGAACACGCTCTGGAGTTGGCTAAGGCCAGAAATGAAATAGAGGGCTTAAACGCACAAGTGACCGAACGGGACCAGCGAACCTCTTTCGCGGACGTCACTCGGACGTCGGTTCTGGAAGAAACAAAGTGTAGACATACGAAAAGTAAGCGTCCGGCTGGGAGTGGTAGGAAGACTCGTGCCGCAGGTCCGTCCACCGACCATGTCCTTCTGATCTATCCAAAGGATGGAAAGGAGGGATGCAAGTCCGTGGAGAAGAGAGTGGTGGAGGCCATAAAGCCTGTCGAGCTTGGAGTAGAAGTCCTCGGGAAAAGGCCGACCCGCGCAGGTGGTCTGTTGGTACGCCTCAGCTCCCAAAGTGACGCCGAAATTCTAGAGAAAGCCGTGAAGGAGGCGGAGGGGCTGAGGGATACAGTGCAATGCTCTGTTCCGAAGCTCCGACGCCCCCGGATCGTTATATTTGATGTTCCTCGGGACATTGAAGGGAGTGAAGTGATCGCAGCTGCTGCAGAGCAGGCTGGTGTGGAGGCGGATTCTATGTCAGTCAAGTTTTCTATGAAGGGAAGAGAACTGAATAACTGGGTGCTGGAATGTGCCCCTTCTGCCTTCCACCGGCTATTAGATTTACGCCGGCTTGTCATTGGATGGTCGAGGTCGAAAATACGCGAGCACTTACGTGCTACGCAATGTTATAAGTGTGGTCGATACGGTCACATCAGTTCGTCATGCAAAAATAAGGAGGTCTGCTTGGAATGTGGGAGCGCCAAGCACAAGGCGGGCAAGTGTAAAACCTTGTCCTGCCTCAATTGTAAGGTGGTAAACAAGTTTTACCCGGAACATCAGAGGGCAAATTTAGATCATTCTGCTCTCGAACCCTTTTGTCCTACACGTGCCTTGGAGTTGAGTCGTTTACAACGGAGAGTCGACTATGTTTAAGTTGACTATTGGGCAACAGAATTTGAGCAAATCCATAACGACCATGAATACTTTGCAGAAGGATCTCGATGACTATGACATCTTGAGTCTTCAGGAGCCGTACATCCTGGGGAACGGGAAGTTGGGTGGACTTCCCGATGATGTAGTGCCCCATTACTCGTTAAAGCGGTGTAGGGCCGCCATAGCCGTCATAAATAAATCTCTCCCGGTCATGGAGGTTTTGACGGCGAGTAATGTGGTTGCAGTGTCAGTGGACCTCGGCCCTGAAGTTTCTATTCTGATTGTATCAGTCTATATTCCGCCCAGAGGCGAGATCTCTGTGGAGCTTGACGTGGTCAAGGATTTGCTTGATAGAAATACAAGTAAATCAGTAGTTGTAGTTGGGGATTTTAACTCTAAGAGCACGGTGTGGGGCGATTCGTTGCAGACGTCTGATGCCCGTGGAGACCAGGTTGTGGGGTTTTGTTTGGAGAACGACCTGATTATAATGAATGATTCTCTCAGTGAAGAGACATTCAAGAACGCCAATGGCTCGAGCTGGATTGATCTAGCTCTTGGGCGGTTTGTTGATCCCACGAAAGTGCTTGCTTGGCAATTGGAGCCTCGTGAGACGAGCACCCAACATCGGCGTATAAGCACGGTTCTTTCTACGAAGATGCCGCCTTCCCGGCCCAAATACCGGGTGAGAGTAAAGGAACTGAACCTGCGAGACTTTCGAGTGGCCCTGTCTCATGAGATAGGGAGCATGTCAATCGACTGGCTAAATGGGAAGTCTGTCGACGAATGTGTTGATTCCCTGACTGAGATCCTTCAAGGACTCAGTGATTCATGCAGTAAGAAAAGATGTAGCAAGAGAAGAGCTGTGCCGTGGTGGAACTCCAATTTGACCGTTGAACGCAAGATGGTCCAGGCGGCTCGCCGTAGGTACCAAAGATGTGGTAATGTCGTATTAAAAAAGGAGTACGATGTTTTATATCGTAAACTCCAGGGAAGATTTAGACGATCGGTCCGTAGGGCTAAATGGGTCCATTATCGTACGATTTTGGAGGAAATCGATCAGAGCAACCCGTTTGGCCCGCATTTTGACTGGTCACGAGGTCGATCTTCTAATCGACTCAAACTTTGTGGAGTTGACACACGGTCCGGGAGTAAAACCGCGGATTATAGCTCGACAGTTGAGGAGTTACTGCAATATCATTTTCCTAGTGAGAATGATGTAGACCGCCTTGTTCAAAACATCACTGGGGAATCGGCACATAATCTCGGAGACGACGACCCGGAATTCACTCAAAAGGAGGTCGAGTCAGTGTTCAGGGCTTTGAACAAAGGAAAGGCTCCTGGCCTGGATGGTTTACCTCTGGAAATAATAGAAATGCTCTTCAGGGCCAATCAAGCCCTATTCATAGGACTATTGAATAAATGCCTCAGAGAAGGCGCCTTTCCCTCATCATGGAAAAGGGCAGATTTAGTCCTATTCAATAAAGTGGGCAGAGATCGTTCGGCCCCTAGTTCGTATCGTCCAATATGTTTATTGCCGGCCTGGTCAAAAGTGTTGGATAAATTGGTGACCAATAGGCTCACTTTTCATGCCAGGTCCCATAACTTCCTTCACAGAAACCAATTTGGTTTCATGGCTGGTGTCGGAACGGAGAACGCACTCCATGAATTGCGTACGACAGTAAGAGACTGTCATAATCGGGACAAAGATTGTTGTCTCGTCATGTTGGACGTAAAAGGGGCTTTTAACAACTTGTGGTGGCCGTCGATCTTCAAGGCCCTAATAAGAATGGGGTGCCCGCGCAACTTATTCAATCTAGTGAAGAGCTTTCTGTCTGGGAAGAGGGTTCTGTTTCGAACCGACATTCAGGTCTTTGAGCATGAGTACAATGTTGGGTGTCCGCAGGGCACTAATTCCGGGCCCTTTTTTTGGAACTTGGTCGCCAACGCACTCCTTGAGTTGGATTTGGGGCGATTTGTGAAGTTGATAGCCTACGCTGACGACTTTGGGCTTCTGATTGAGGCCCCAAACGCTTACCAGTGTGGTAGGCGCGCTGATGTGGCACTCGCAAGAATAGCGCAGTGGGCAAAGGAGCACAGGCTCATTTTCTCTAGGGAGAAAACAACCTCCATCTATTTTAGAAAGATGAGGCGCAGAGGGAGGAGGGCAAACCCGCGGGCCCCTCCTCGTATCCACTTTCTGGGAAAGTCGATACAGCCAGTGAAGCAGGCCCGATACTTAGGTGTCGTGGTCGATGCTAAGTTGAATGGCTTGGGACACGTTGCGTACATTAAGGAATCGATCGCTAATTATGTTAGGTCACTACACTCGCTCAGTCGGCGGGACTGGGGTCTAAGAGGAGAAGTTCTAAAAAAGCTTTATAAGTTGGGAATTGAGAGACTTGCAACATATGCCTGTAGTTTTTGGTGGACGGGTACGAAGTGCATGCGAGACAGACTGGTCTCGGCTCAGAGACCGGCACTTCTATCCATTACCCGATGTTTCCGTACAACAAGTACGGCATCGGTGCAGGTACTAGCGGGTGCTCTTCCACTGGATTTGCAGGTCGAGAAGGAGAGTCTTCTCGCGCGGTCTCTCAGGCTGAATGAGGACCTTAATTATGGTTCGATTCATTTTAGTGCAG